>BSYO01000021.1:15846565-16570971 GCA_033239525.1 Nepenthes gracilis | reverse complement strand
CCCTAACCCCTAACCCCAACCCCTAACCCCTAAACCCTAACCCCTAACCCCTAACCCCAACCCCCAACCCCCAACCCCAAACCCCAACCCCTAAACCCTAAACCCTAAACCCTAAACCCTAAACCCTAAACCCTAAACCCTAACCCCTAACCCCTAACCCCTAAACCCTAAACCCTAACCCCTAACCCCTAACCCCTAACCCTAACCCTAACCCCAACCCCAAAACCCTAAACCCTAAACCCTAAATCCTAAACCCTAAACCCTAAACCCTAAACCCTAAACCCTATGCCCTAAACCTAAACCCTAAATCCTAAGCCGTAAAGCCCTAAGCCCTAAGCCCCGAACCCCAAACCCCGAAGCCCGAACCTTCAACCCTAAACCCTAATCCCTAAATCCTAAACCCCAAACCCCAAACCCCAAACCCCATACCCTGAACCCTAAACCCTGAGCCCTAAATCCTAAACCCTAACCCCTAACCCCTAAACCCTAAACTAAATAGTTAAAAAGTCAACAATTTTTTTTTCTATTAGTTTTTTCTTGTTATTTTAATATTTTTATTTTGTGTTACCCTTTTTTATATTTTTTTCTTAGTTTTACATTTTTTTTATTTTCATCTGTTAAAAATGGTAAAAAAGTGAAAGGAATAAATAAATATATTATTATTCTTTTAAATTTTCATGTTACTTTTTTTCTTAATATATTTTTTTATTATTTCAGAATATTTTCATTTTGATATAGCTTTTAGACTTCTAATTTAATTTTTATTTTGCATTTTTATTTTCTTAATTTTTCTATAAAAACCGGTATATGTAAATGTATTTGTAAATATATATGTATTTATAATTTTTATAAATGTATATACTAGTAGATATAATTTTTTTATTTGATTTTTTTTCTTTTTGATTTTTAGTTTTTGTAACGATAAAGAAATAAGAAAAAATATAATGAAAAAGAAAAATTTGAAAATAAAGCAAAACAATTTTGAAAACCAAAAAAAAAAGTAAGAAAGAAGAAAAATAACATAAAAGATACAAAAGGAAAAAAAACAAGAAAAATGATAAATATAAGTAAGTTGAATAAAGTAAACGATGAAATGGAAATAAAATTAGATGAAAAATCAAATCTTAAAATTTGGTGGTTATACTAGATTAAAAAAATGAAAAAATTTAAATTTATGGCTGGGTCAATATTAAAAAGTCAATTTAAAAATTAAAAAGTAATACTAAAAAAATTGAAAGATAAAATGAAAAATAAATATTAAATATATAAAAAAAGGTTCACTTGCCCCGGAGGGCAAGTTGCATACAGCCCGGTGGGTTGTACAGTTGGTTGCCCCGGACTTTCCAGCTTCTCTACTCCACCCGGCGAACGCCAGCACCACCCAAGTGTGAGAATTGCTTTCTTCTCCCATGGGAGCTGCCGAACCTTCGGTCTCTCAATCAGAAAGTGACATGCCGCAAAGCCAGACTTCTCCAGCCCATTAGATCTCCCCTTTCTCCTCTTTTTTGGGAGGGGGAATGACCCGATTGTACGTCCATGACAAATTGTTAATGAAACCAGCTTAATAATTTTGATCTTTGTTGCTATTTGCTTGAGTTTTCACGCTAAATTGTTTTTTCTTTCTTGTCTGGCTAAGCATCGCGGCTATCGTTGTTTGGATTGTTTGAGGCGCATTGGCCTGTTGGTGCTCATTCCCTCGGGAGGGGAATGTTGTAGCACCTTCATCCTATGGGGTGCTCTATTATGTTAGTAGGACGTCGTTGCACGCCCAGGGGTGAGCCTCGCTAGGATAGTTGGGTTTCATGGTTGCAGCTATCAAGCCCTGGCAAAGTCGTAGGCCATCATCCACGCATTGCCATATTGGTGTTCGGTCTTGTCACAGGACGTCGTTGCTCTTGCAAGTTTGGTTCTACTCCGCCGACCGTCGTTGACTGAGGTTACTCTCTCCGTTTGGGGGAGGTCGTTGCATGCCCGCTGTAGAAGCCTCATAAGGTTTTAGAGGCCGTTTTGTTGGGAGTTCCAAGAGCCCCCAAGCCTGGGTTTCGGCAACCGTTGAACCGTTTGGTGTAGAATCAAGGTTTAATTTTTGACCGCTTAATGGGCCGCCCGGCTCGAGGCTGAGGTTCTTCAACCACCAATGGGACACAAAGCAGGCCAGGGTGAATCCTGCCTGATTTAGAGGCATTCTAGGTCACTTGATTTGGCAGAATGACAAACATGCATTCGATCACATTGACAAGTTCATATGAATGAATAATAATTTTATTGATTAAATATCGTGATACAGTTACAAGCATTCATAATGATGTATGAAGTCCTTACTTGGGTTGGTCTGAGTTTTATTGGTAGTATCATTTGAGGTGGGTGGCGTTTTATGTTCTTGGGACGAGCTTACCGTCCTGGGTGAGTAACTTATATGCACCATTCCGAAGGATTACTGAGACAATCAATGGTCCCTCCCAATTCAGAGAGAGTTTATTCCTATTGACAATTTTACCGGTTGCCTATACACTTCGTAAGACAAGGTCTCCCACTCCGAACTTGAAAGCCTTTACCTTTTTATTATAGTACCACGCAATCCACTACTGGTACACGGCGGTTCAAAGGCGCATTGCGTCTCGGACTTCCTTGAGCAGGTCGAGGTGCTCCCTGGGCCTCTAAGGATTTCTGAGATGGTCGAAGCTTTTGACCCGTTGGCTGGGTAAACCAACTTCTACCAGGACAACCGCCTCCATTCCATAGCACAAACTGAATAGCGTTTCGCGGGACGGTTCTTTGGGGGTGGTTCTGTATGACTAGAGGATGGAAGGCAATTCGTTGGCTCAGGAGCCCCCAACGTCCTCTAGCTTGGTCTTCAATCCGTAGATCAGTGTTCGATTTGTCACTTCTACCTGTCCATTGGTTTGTGGTTAGGCAACTGAAGTGTAAATTAGCTCTATCCGTAGACTTGCACAGTACCTAGAGAATCGTTTGTTGGTAAATTGGGTCCATTGTAAGTCACTATAACCTCAAGAATTCCAAAATGGCAAACGAATTTCACTGCGTTTTGCTCTGTTATCCATGCTAGTGAGAATTCTTTCACCCACTTAGTGAAATAGTCAATACCAACGAAGACGAACTTTCTTTATCCGACGCCACAAGCAGTGGCCTGAGAATATCAAGCCCCCATTATGCAAATGGCCAGGGCGTCTGCAGAGTTTGCAATTCCATGTGCGGCTGGTGCGGCATGTTTCCTTGGAGTTGGCAGCTTTTGCACTTCTTCAAATATTCTACGGCGTCACGCTTCATCGATGGTTAGAAGAAGCCTTGCCTCATTACTTTGAAGGCTAAGTTCTTGCCCCATACGTGTGAGCCACAAACTCCTACGTGCACCTCACTCAGCACATAGTCAACTTCCTCTAACATTAGGCATCTCATATAAGGGACCGAGTACCCACGACGGTATAACTTTTTGCCTATGATGGTGTATCAGCCCGCTATCTTTCTCACGTGTTTTGTCTCGTCCGGATTGTCCCGCAGGGTGTTGTCGGTGAGGTCCTTTCAGTATGGGATCATCCAATTGCCACTATCGACTACCTACAGCACCTCACCCTTGGGGTCATCGACGCTCAGGATGACTAGGACTTCTCGTATGTCCTTCGAGTATTGCTCTAGACTGCCAGTCGCCACTGCCCTCACCATTTGGTCGGCCTTCCAATTGTTGAACACATAGAGCAACACTCTTACCCTATCAAGGTACTTTGCAAGCTGCGGATTGGATGCCTCAAAACTACCTCGGATTTGGTTAACTACCAGCTCAGAGTCACTGTGAACAGTAAGTGACCAGGTGAAATATTCCTTAGCGAACCAGACCCCAACCATGAGCATCTCATACTCGACAACATTATTGGTGGCCGAAAACTCGAGAGTGATGGAGTACTTGATCTCTGACCCGTCTGGGGTTCTCAGAATCACTCCCGCTCCACTACCTACTTGCGTTGAGGAACTGTCGACATTCAAGATCCATGTTGGAACATCCGGCTAATCGATATCTCCGGCATGATTGAGGGCGTCTGAAGCCGAGGTCGATGTTTCAACTATGAAGTCAGCGAGGGCCTGGCCCTTCATTGTTGGTCACAATTAAAACTCCATGTCGAACTCACCCAACTCTATGGCCCACTTGACCAATCAACCAGAAGTGTCCAACTTTTGCAATATCCCTTTCAAAGGTTGGTTCATCAGGACGACAATCTTATACGCATGGAAGTAACGCCGCAACTCGCAGTTGGAGTATACCAGGGCTAATGTTATCATTTTGGCATGCATGTAACGGCTCTCGGTGTTAGTCAAGACCTTGCTAATGTAGTACACCGGTCATTACACACTAGAATATTGTCAGATTAGAACCAAGTTTAGTGTCATGCTCGAAATTGTTAGGTATAGGTACAACTCTTCTCCGTGCTGAGGTGAGGTCAAGAGAGGAGGATGGAAGAGGTATTCCTTAAGCTCTTGGAACGCTGCATCGCACTCTATTGCCCACTGGAGTCCAGTCGCCTTGGTTCCCCCAATGCCTCGAAAAAACAGTAAATATTTTTTCCGCCGACTTCGTTAGGAACTGGGAGAGGGCAGCGAGTCTCCTAGTGAGCCGCTAGATCTCCTTCATGGTTCAAGGAGTCATGCCGACGATAGCTTTTATCTTCTCAAGGTTAGCTTCAATCCCACACTGAGACACTATAAAATGCAGGAACTTCCCCAAAGTCACCATGACGACACACTTGGCAATGTTGAGTTTCATCTGGTGCACTTGGATGACTTCAAAAGTTTCACTCAGATCGCGAACGCGGTCGTCGGTGGCTTTCCTTTTGGCGAGTATGTTGTCTACATACACTTTCACGTTTCTGCTAATTTGGATTTTAAATATTTTATTCACCGGTCGTTGGTAAGTAGCCCTAACGTTCCTATGAACGAAGGGTATGACCCTATAGCAGTAGGTTCCACGGTCCATCATCTTGATCTGGTTGTACCCTGAGTAGACGTCCATGAAGTTTAGCAGCTCATGAATGATAGTGGAATCTACAAACTGGTCGATCCTTAGTAGCGAAAAGTTATCTTCCGGGCACACCTTGTTTACCTCGATATAGTCCACGTATATCCACCACTTCCCGTTACTCTTCTTGACAAGGATAACATTCAACAGCTAGTTGGGGTATTGAATCTCTTTAATAAACCCCACGTCGAGTAGCTTTTTCACTTCCTCGTGGATGGCTATCAGTTTCTTGATTGAGTGGTTCCTACACTTCTATTAAATGAGCTTATGGCCGAGATCGAGACCCAACTTGTGAACTGTTACTCCGGTGGAAATCCCTAGCATGTCGGTAGGAGACCATATGAAGACATCAGCGTTCTACCTAAGAAAAGTGATTAGCTAGTTGCAGATGAGTCCTAAGAGGGAGCTTCCGATGTGCACGCACTTTTCTAGCTCGGTAGGGTCTAAGGAGATCTCATTAGTTGACTCCCCTGATTGAGCCTACTGGAGAGTAGCCTCGTCTTGGAAGTTAAGGTCCCCAATCGGTTGGAATGGGTTCGCTAGTGCGATTTGAGACAAGTAGCACATTCGGCCCATCACTTGATCTCCCACAACTTCTCCTATGCCACAAGATGTCGGGAATTTCATCTTCATGTGCAGGATTGACGTCACTGCCCCGAAAGCGGTCAGGCAAGATTGTCCCAAGATAGTGTCGTAGATACATGGGAAGTTAACGACCAAGAACGTAAGCATCCAAGAAGCCGTGCATGGGTACATATCCAGCGTCACCTCTAGCTAAACAGCTTCTTGTACAGCTACTAGCTCGTTGTCCAGGCCGTATGAAGGTCCCTTAATGGGCATCATCTAGCTCTTTTTTAGTCCAAGCTTAAAGAAAGCATCAAGATATAGCAAAGTTGCGAAAACTTTAATTACCGATAAAAACTCATTTCAATTGGTAGTCTATAGTACTGTTTAAAACAATGGTACATACAACTAGGGGGTTAGAATAAAGAGTTATTACATATGTCATATTATCGTTACTAAAACTAATGATATCAGTCTTAACCCCTACAATTGGTTTATTGCTGCTAGAAGTGCTCTCTAAGAGGTCAGGGACGCTGTCTTTTATCGGCCTGGTTGTTATCATGTTGACTATCCGATGGCCACCCAATTCCTCGGCTGCTCCAGTGTGTCCTCTGTGGCCGTGGGAACCTGTCCCGAGTTCTGTAGGAATCTAGTCAAATGTCCTGGGTGTGTCAAGTCTTTGATCTCCTTCTTCAACGTCCGATAATCTTCGATTCCATGACCCAAAGACCAGTGGTAATGGCAATATTTGGTTTGGTCCCCGGCCTTTGGATTCCTTGGCGCCTTGGGCCACTTTAGGAACTTCTCATCCCGGATTTGCATCAGGATATTTTTGCGCGTATCAATCAGGGGGGTTAGGTCCTGCGGTCGGAATTCCTTCTGGGGCCCTAATTCTACTCGTGACTGTTTGTGCGGCCCTCGGGGGCTGTAGTCATCCCCGTTCCTCTTTCTCTCATTCATCGGCTTCTCCGATGGCCAATTCTCATTCTAAGCCTTTCGCTTCGTTCACCTCTTCGGCTGCGATGTAGGCACGGGTAATGGCCTCAACCTCCCGAAAAGTCTGAGGATTCTGGTGGGCTAAGTGCTTAAAGAAGTCTTCTGATTCCAAGGTGGCAATGAAAGCGTTGAGTTTCACCTAGTCGATGAGCCCAAATATCCTTCATGCCTCGGCGGTGAAGCGAGCCAATAAGCGCTTCAAGCCTTCGTCTCGTTGCTGTCGAAGCCGAACCAAGTGCCACGATTGTTTCACCTCTCTTCGGCTAGAGGTTAATTGGGCCAAGAAGCAGTAAGCCAGCTCCGAAAAAGTTCGGATGGAGTTTGGCTTGAGGTTATAGAACCCAAGGCGAGTGTCCCCTTCAAGCGTTAAAGGGAAGTACTGACACATAGCTGCCTCACCCAATCCCTGGAAGCTCAGCAATGTGTGAAAGTGGTCCAGGTGGTCCATTGGGTCAGTGCTCCCATCATACAACTCAAGGGCCGACATTTTGAACTTGTGGAGGAGCGGCTGCGCACGGATCTCCACTATGAAGGGTGCTCTCCTTAGGTCTATGGCTCTTCCTCCGGCATTGCCCTTGAACACACGTTGCCATATCTTTTCCACCTTCCCCTCCATGCGAGAGGTGGAAGCGACCCTTTTGGCATTAAAGAAAGTCCTCAACTCCGAGTGGTTTGGAGAGGGGTGCACGATTGTGCAGCTTCTGGCACGTGGTGGCCGCGCACTGCAAGAGGCTTCGCCTTACGTCGAGAGTCTCCTATCACTATGAGAGTATCGAGGGTTCCACTGCTTGGGGCTCTCATCTCGTATCCCGTGGCTTGGGTGGCCCTTCGACCTTGTCCAGGCCCTACTACTCGAGGCCTCCTAGGCCCCAGCGTCGTCAGGTTGCAGGGTCTTCTCGACTGGGGGCTTCGGTCTTTGGCTCTTCTTTTGGGAAGCCGATGCTTACGCCGTGGAGGTGGGAGCCACCTATTGTTGTACATCCAGTCGGCTGCTGATCCTCGGAAGCATCTCGAAGACGTCTCCCATCTAGGCCTCCAGCATGTGGATGTTAGCTTCAAGACACTCACCTGCGTAGCTACCTGCAAAGGGGTCATTGCCCTGGGTGGCATTGTCCCTAGGCGGTACGCTGGTTTGCGCTTTCGTGTTGACCATTTCAGTTGTCAGGGGTGTAGTGGTTGATGGTTGGACTTTTTAGTCATTTCCCACAAACGATGCCAATGATGCATCCCTAATTCTCGGGTTATGGTACAAATTAGGAAGCCTTCCACTTTTTCACTGCAAGTCAAATTGAAACGGGTCCAATTTCCGTCGCTGCTAACCTATAACCTGTACATCACAAATTATGAACAATAGGTCAAAGGATTGGTGGGACTCAATCCCCAATTTATCTTCTGACACTTAAGTCAATAATCTTTTCAATGAAACAAAAAGATATAAAGAGGATGGTAAATAATGCAGGATTGCACGTGAATAGGGGATATGAAAGGAGGTCTAGCTCTTATAGGTGCACCCGACATGGAGACGACTTGGAAACGTTGGAGGAGTGGGCTCCTTTGCGGTTGCACGCGGTTGATGGCTCACTCGAATTGTACTCGATAGGAAATGACTCACTATTCGGGAAAGAACTGTGTTAGAGAAAGACGCTTGGTTTCTTTCTCTGCTCTATCAACCTTACTTGTAGGCAGTTTTGCATGTCCTGAGAGTTGTTCCTCTTCTGTGGATGGCGAAGGGACTTATAATGCCTCGTGGAGAGGGTTTTGACGCCAAGACTGGTAACAAGTGTTCCTCCAGGATTCGCCAACCACTGGGCATTGATGAGAGCAACCGTGTTAGATGTCGTCTTCTGGTGTTAATGCGACCGTGACTGGTAGTGGTCGACAATGGCCAAGTCTCATCTTACGTGGGTTAGCTGGGTTGCCGTTGGTCGGCGGGCACGACAATTCCCCATGGTTGACCACCAACTCCATTAGTTGAGTATTGTCGTGCCATTGCAAAGGAATAGAGTTAACTTTACTATGATTAGTGAAGACTCATGGGGTACTCCATCAGGTTGGGCCGTTGGCCTCCCATGGGCCTATACATAGTAGATGGGCTTTTCAGACTACCTTTGGGCTTTGCTCTTATGTTGGGCCTCACTGGCCAATGGATGACCACCGAACGCTCTCTCTGTCGCGACTGGATTGGCCTGGTTTGTTCATGGACCCATCAATTCTTAAAGTCAGCTCAAACTGTATAATTCTGCATTTGTATATATGCTCTGAGATGTGACAAGCAACCAAATATTAGTTCAAGATCCTAATTATGAAAGACGGCCTCCGTAACCTTACAGATGAAAAGTTGTATTCTTGAGGATTGTATCGCACTGCAACCAACAGGATAAACTTCCATGTTGTTTCTTGGAGAATTACAAGATTGACTAGCACATAATCACCAGTAATCATTGCAAGAACACTTCCCTAACTGAAAATGATGGAATCGATTAGCATCTCTTACAACGATTACACGCCCTGTGACCATGGAGACATATTTGGCAAAATCATGGCAGTGTTTACAAGCCCGGATATTCTTGTACACCAAGAGAGGTGCATTATTTGCAGTTGAAATGAGACCAAATGCAATAGCAAGTTTCTCACTATGCTCAAGAAGCTGCTCTTTTCTCTCAGGGAAGTTGCAAAGTAATCCATCCTCAGTTAAGATTGTGCTTTCATTATCTGTAGCCTTAAAGTTAATCTCCTTCAACTTAGAGTAAATTTCTTCGGTTTGAGGATGGTGCATATCACCCACAATAAACTGGTGCACTCGACCATTAACAGAAATCCAGCTGCAACCAACCTCCTTCCTCAAATTTCTTTCAGTCATCATTTTTCTAATATTAGCAGCTTCTTCCTGCTTTCCTAACGTTGTACACAAGTTAAACATGAGGATATAGCCAGCAGTATCCTCAGGATCTAGCTGAATAACATTCTCAGCTGCAATTTTTCCAAGTTTGAGATTTCTATGTATCCAGCATCCACCCAATAAAGATTTCCAACTCATTGCATCAGGAACAAAAGGCATAGCAATTATCAAATTAAATGCTTCCTGCAATTTCCCAGCACGAGAATATGCATCAATCATACACACGTAATGATCAATAGTTGGCTCCACTCCATACTCATTGCTCATTGTGTCCAAGTACTTCTTAGCCTCTGTAATCAAACCTGCATGGCTACAAGCAGTTAAAACTGCAATGAATGTCACCGCATTTGGTCTGACTCCATGATCCTGCATCCTTCCAAACAGTTCCAGTGCTTCTGCAGCTCTGCCATGATAGGCACAACCTGAAATAATAGCAGTCCAGGCAACAGCATCAGGTTCATCAATGGATTGGAAAATCTCACAGGCGCAGTCTAATTGACCACATTTTGAATACATGGTAACCATTGCACTCTCTCCATATGGGTATGAGATTAGATTGCGTTTTATAGCATCCCCATGAACTTGGGTTCCGAAACTCAAATCCGCAAGACCTGAACACACTTGAAAGATGCTGCTATACATGTATGAGTTTAACAAACCATTACACCTTGCAAGCTTGAAATGATCAATTGCCTCATAACTTTTTTGTGCTTGGGCATAACCAGTTATTAAAACACTCCATGAAACATCATTTGGTTGAAATATTCTCTGAAAAGCTTGACAAGCGGATTCAATCCTTCCACATTTGACATAAAGGTCCACAACAGGAGTGCCCGCTGCAACTTCAAATTCAAGTCCTTGTTTGACAATGTAACAGTGAATCTGTCTTCCCATTTCCAGTTCCTCCAACGCAGAACATGCCTTAAGAACAGCAGAGAATACAAACTCATCCATTGGGACACCTTTTCTCACCATCCTACAAAAACATTTCCAAGCATCCATGTGTTTGTCGGCTTGAGTATAACCCACCATCAACGCCGTCCAAGTCACGGCATTCTTTTCAGCCAAATGATCAAAAATCTTCTTAGCGTCATCAATCCGCCCACACTTCACATACATGTTTATGATGCCTGTATTAATCGAAGTATCTTGTGAGAACCCGCTTCTAACCGCATGTGAATGAAACTGTTTACCCGCCTCTGTAAACGAAGGATCAGACAATGAATTTAACAAGCTTACGTAAATTGAAGAATTGGGACTAATTCCCAGCACTAGCATTCGTGAAAACAATCCAATAGCATTATTGAGAAGTCTTTTTCCAGCATATGCAGATATCATTATCATCCAAGGAACCAAGTCTCTTTGTGGCATATCGTCGAATACTTTTTGAGCGTCCGATAAACTCCCGCAATCACAATACATTTGAAGCACAGAGTTGTCGAGATAAATAGACGGATTTTCTGCTGTAATCCTAAGTATTCTATCATGAAACAATTTCCCATCTGATAAGGAATTTGATTTCCCGCATGCTTCAAGCAGACTCTTGTATGAATATGGAGTCACAGAAACACCGGTCTCAGCCATTTCTTTGAGAAACTCGTAAGCTTCTTTCAGCTTACCTTGTCTAGATAGGGAAACCAAATGCAAATTTTCAACGCGGCCTTGTTGAATTTGTTGTGTCTTGACTGAAGCAGAATTTCTATTTAGAGATACCCATGTTGGAACTTGCACAAATTTCACCTTGCGCGTCATTGAAATTTTATCAGTAACTACCTCAGCTTGGGAAGAGAAAATATACGTCATAGCTTGAAAGATCGAATGCATAATTCCAGCCGAGATTAATCGACGGCGGAAAACGGCAATCCAGATGTCAACTTAGCTAAGAAGCCTCTATGCTTCGTGGATGAGTTGTTTATATTTTATACCCGATAAATGGATCTTTACGGTCCCATCCTAACCCGTGGGAATATAACCTTCACTCATATTTAAAATATATTGATATGTTATGATATATTTAGTTAATTATTATCATTATTTATTTACTAAAAAAAAATACTCTACGATCGAACATATTTTTTTCTAAATTTGGAACACATAATATTATTGTAAAGATTTTTCAAATTCCTATATAAAAATAAGTATACAAATTTAATCACACGACTTAAAAATATAAAAAAAAATATGAACAAAGAGCTATGCATCCAAACTGATGCGTCTCTGGATCCGAATTTCGAACAGATTCGGTCGATCCTTTTGATGTGGTTCCGGTTCCGTTCCCTGAGTTGGATTCTGCAGACCACTAAACAGAACAGAAGGTCAGCGTGTCGGCGAAAAGTTGTCCCACCAAAAACACTCCGATACTCAAGTCAGCCAAACAGTCTTCGAAAGAAAGAAACTGAAATTGAGAGAAAGAGAAAGACAATGGGAGTGTTTTTTCCAGACATAAGAGAGACGTAAGGTCTTCTTGAATCTAGAAGGCGGGAAGCCAGTAAACGGCCGTGAGGACTCGCTTGTTGCCTTAGGGTTGTTGGAGAATGTTGATGGCAGAGAAAGCAGATCTCTGAGAACACTCGTTCGTGTTACAGAAAGCGTCAATGAAAGTGTCAACGAAAGCGTATGCAGTTGAGAGGATGATTAAAAGCGTGCCCTGGATGGTGAATCCAGGGTTTCTCTTATGGTGGAGAGGGCGATCCTCCTTCTTTGGAAGGATGGATTGCCTCCATGATCTGCTGGCTGGCTTTCCTTTGGGAGCCGGCACCGGTTGCCAAATCATGCAAGATAGTTTCCTTCTCAGGCGGCCCACAACTTTCCAAACCGGGCGCTTTCCTTCCGTACATGTTACTGTTGGAGAGTCTTAGTTGATAAGGATTTGGATAAATCTGGCGCCTTCCTTATATGATGGACGCCAATATTGTCAAAATTTCCTTTGGTACCAGTTGGGACCATGAAAAATCCCTAAAAAGCCATTGTTGGCCTTTTGATGATTCGTGGGCCTAAACGGACCAGGCCCGTTACTGTAGAAAAGCTTCTCTGGGCCCAGTGCGTAGAATGTGGATGGTCAACGTCTAAGTTGACCATTTGCGTGTGTGTTGGCCGCCTTCATGGAGAACGATGGGAGAGTCGTTGTTAGTCATCTGATGAGTCGTGGGCTAGAATGGAATATGCCCATCACTGTAGAAAAGTCTATTGGGCCCAATCATGCCGTGTGTGGACGGTCAACTTTGAGTTGACCGTCTATGACTAAGTTGGCAGTCCGGACGGTCAACGTCAACGTTGACCGTCTCGGACCTTTCAGTTTCTGGGCCCGTTCTTTAACTGGACCGTCAAAGTGCTGACTGCCCTTGAACGTAATGTAGAACAGTCACAAGAAGTGGCACTAAGAAGATCTCATAGGAAAATGAGATCTGCTATTTTAAATGACTATTTAATTTATCTATAAGAATCTGAGTATGATATAGAAATATATGATGATCCGATTTTTTTCTGACAAGCCATAGAAAGAAGTGATTTTTCTAAATGGATTGGTGCCATGAAAGATGAGTTAGAATCAATGGCACATAATAAAATCTGGGATCTTATTGAATTGCCTGAGGGTTGTAGAACAGTTGATTATAAATAGATATTTAAAATCAAATGCGACTCTAAAGGTAATATCAAATAATATAAGACTAGACTTGTAACTAAAGGTTATACTCAAAAAGATGGAATTGATTATAATGAGACATTTTTTTCAGTTTTTAAGAAGGATTCCATAAGAATTATAATGGTATTGGTAACACATTTTGATTTAAAATTACACTAAATGAACGTAAAGACTGCTTTTCTTAATAGAAGTTTAGATGAGAATGTTTATATAAAACAATCTGAAAGATTTTCTATCAAAGGATAAGAGAACTTAGATTGCAGATTAAAGAAATTAATATATGAATTTAAATAAGCCTCACGACAATGGTACCTTAAGTTTCATGATACCATTTTAGCATTCGATTTTACAGAAAATATTATTGATCGGTGTATATATCTGAAGGTCAGTGGGAGCAAATTTATATTTCTGGTTCTATATGTTGATAATATATTATTTGCAAGCAGTGATTTTGGATTATTACATGAGATTAAGGGCTATCTCCCTAAAAATTTTGATATGAAAGATATTTGTGAGACAGCTTATGTGATAGGAATAGAATATTCCGAGATAGATCACATGAATTGTTAGAATTGTCTCAAAAATGATATATCAAGAAAATTTTAGAGACATTTGGGATTGAGAACTGTGCAGCCAGTATTGCTCCAGTTCAGAAAGGTGATAAATTTAATTTAATGCAATGTCTACAAAATGAATGGGAACGAAATCAAATGAAAGATATTCCTTATGTGTCTACTGTAGGAAGATTGATGTATGCATAGACTTGCACCAGATCAGATATAAGTTTTACAATTGGTATGCTCGATGATACCAAAGTAATCCTGGTATGGATCATTGGAAAGTTACAAAGAAAGTATGAGATACTTATAAGAAACTAAAGACTACATGCTTACTTATAAGAAGTCCGATCATTTGGATATGATAGGATATTCAAATTTTGACTATGCTGGATGTTCAGATACTAGAAAGTTCACATTTTGATATATTTTTTTTATTGGATGAGCTATTTCATGAAAAAGTGCCAAGCAATCTGTGATTGCTGTGTTCACAATGGAAGCAGAATTTGTGGCATGCTTTGAAGCCACTATACATGCATTATGGTTATGGAATTTTATTTCAGGACTTGAAATTATTAGCAGTATAGCCAAACCATTAAAAATTTATTGTGATAATTCCACAATAATGTTCTTCTCAAATAACGATAAGTATTTAAAAGGTGCTAAGCATATAAAAATTGAATATCTTGCCATTAAAAGTAAAATTTAGAAACAAAAAGTGTCAATAAAGTATATTAGTACCAAACTTATGATTGCAGATCCATTAATTAAATGTTTACCTCCAAAAGTATTTATAAATCATGTTGACAGTATGGATCTTTGTCGTTACCCATAATATAATAATATTGCTCTATTATTTGAAATCTCACATAATGTATTTTTGATATATTCTATTTATTCTATATTATTCGAACTTAAAGTTTTGGATTGATAATGACAAGAATAGTCTCTCACTAAGACGTTATTATTGGACCATATGATATTTCTCATTTAAAACTTGATCATGCAATTTACATGTGTTGTGGTACATGGAAGAAACTATATCGTATAATGATATGGAACAACCATAACTCACATTTGTCGATTATTTGATTATAGTATTATGACATATAAACTATTAAAGTATTGTAATATTACGTATTTAAAGTTTATTTTTTTAATTGATTCAAATAAATATTACTACCATATGGGCCAAGTGGGAGAATATTATAAATATGTCCCACATGACATATAAATTATTAATTTATTGAATTGATTAAATAACCCCATTGATTTATATATATAATAAAGAAAAATTTTCTAAAAGACACGTCCATTCAAAGCATATCATTTGATGGAAAGGATATATTATTTTTCAATAGATATGTTTTTTAGTAAATAAAAATATCTCTTTAAAATATACCCGTTGAGTGAATAGATATCACTTCTCAACGATTATGTCTATTCATGACGCATCTCTTAGGCAAAAGAAGGGGTATTTTAGTAATTTGAGAATAGTCCTCTCTTCTTCTATAAAAGGACTTCCTTGGCCATCATTTTAGGGACACACACACAAGATTTGTTTTAAGTTTTACAAATCATAAAGAGAAGAGAGAGAAATCATCTCCTGATTCTTCGAGACAAGAACAATTACAATATTGCGTAAAAGTTTATCGATTGTGGATCCAGGTACGTACATTTATTCTTTACACTTGAATGATTGATGGAGAAAATATAATAATCAAAATCCTGTAAATTAAATTATTATCTCATTAAAGTTTTCTTATACTCCCTCCCCATGGCCAACAACGATTCATTCATATCAACTAATTATTCAGCCATAATAAACTTTTGGCCATGTCTCTCCTCCACAATTTCTATATATAAGACTTCTCTTTTTTTTGTGGTACTCATTCAAGCAGCATTGGCAGAGAGAAGGGGAGATGGAAAAGATAAGTGGCAGAAGAGAGAGCAGAGAAATCAAAGGAGAGAAAGCAACGACGGGAGTGTTGCGGTGCTTTGTTCTTACTATGATTGTTGAGCAATATGTTTTTTTTTCCCCCAAGAGGAAAAATTAGGCAAGTGGCCCCTAAACTGTTCAATGTTTCGTTCTCCTGCAAATATTTTCTATCCTCTGATAAATATTTGGTTCATTTTTATGATTTTATCTTATGCAATTTTTTCTCCATTTCGTGAAAACAAAGCATCATGGTCTTGGGGTTGAGTTCAGATTTAAGGAACCATTTATTGGTTATTTGTTTGAATGTAGTAAAAAAATTAGTAGTTTGTACTTTAGATAGCTTGCGCTGAGAAAATTGAAACGTGTGAGTTTGTGAATAGTGGCGAGAAAATAATGGAGAGGAAGATGAACAGTATCAGTAAACAAAAAGAAATGATGAAATTGAGTGATAATTTTAACGTTCCTGGTAAGCTAAGTTTTCCGTATAAATATGATAGAGTATGATTCATTGATAAATTGAACATCTAAAAATCCCTAGGCTTAAATTTACACTGATTGACAAAATGAAAGTTCCTCAAATTGACGAGTTGACGATTTTATGATAGGTAAGGTATTAGCAGCTCCATTTCATCTATACATTCCTTTTGGTTAATCTGAAAGCTTTATCGTAGAAAGTCGTGCATGAAACTATAATTGCAGCTCTGAAACCGTTTGCATAGTCCAATGGGGGAGTCCTTTGTCGATTGTAGCTGTCTCTCTTTAATGCCCAATGTTTCCTTTACCATCGGTGGCAACGTGTTTGACCTCTCTCCGGAAAAGGTAAAAATGTAATCATTGCCTAGATTTTATGTGCAAAGAGGTTTGTCATGGAGCCATCTTTTAACCATCTCTTAATTATAGTATCTTTTATAACACCCTATTTATTTATCTATATAGTAAAGTCATCTTTTAATCACCTCTCAATTATATCATCTTTTGTGACATTCTATGTATCATTTTATATTATAGAGCCATTTTATAATCACCTTTTAGTTATCCTATCTTTTATCGTATTTCATTTATTTATTTATACTAGTGTGTTTCATAAAAAAAAAAGTTAGATGGATGACATGTCATCCAAGAGTATCAGTAAAATATTTTTTGTGCAAATATGGCTTAGTACTTGGCTCTTGAGCTTTTCCAAAACTTATTCAGAGTTGTATCAAATGGCACTAGTCTTTCTGGCCTCCTAACATCTTGTGTCTCTGCATTGTCTAACTATTCCTTTTTCTTGATGCTGGCTGTCATTTGACACTGTGTCCTTAAAGTTGGCAAAGGTGTTGCAGCACAATGCATAACTGGATTCATAGGTTTAGATGTTGCTCCTCCTTGTGGACTCCTCTGGTATATTTTACCTTAAATTGATCTTTTATTTATCTCTTCAGTGTCTTACTTTTACTAATGTATTTTACTACTGAAATGTGAATTTCTTTAACCATGTGTCTTCTTCCTGCTTTGGGTTAAGTGTTACGTGGATTGTATTTGTGTGCTTTGCCATGCTATAATAATATGGCCGTAGTGATAGATTATGGACAATTATCTCCCTATAAAATGGAGAAAGCCAAAAAAATAAAAATAAAAAAAAAAAACAAATCTTCCAACAACTACTAATAATAAGAAACTCAACCTTTTTTGTGGTCTGCTTTTTATTATACATATATTTTCACAAAGAATTTATTCGAGATTTATGTTTTTCGATATCTTTTCACAATAATTATAAAGAAAATAATACCAATTCAATTTGAATGGATTCAAAATAATGTTAGCAAATTATCCAAAATTATCCTAGTTTTATTAATTGGATAACATTTTAAGTACAACAAATATTTGTAGTAAAAGAAGAAAATTCACATAATTAGAACTGAGGAATAATAAAATTTGCATGATACGTCATTCTACTAACAAATGATCTAATTGATGGAGAGAAAATAGCAAAAAGATCAATTAACAGGTACGAACTGCTCACTCAAGTCATAATATCAGACATATAACAGTTAGGAATTCACTCTATCTACTAAGATATTAAGCAACGGTGGATCATATTCCTTGCATACTAGAAAATGAATTGGACAAATCTTAAAATATGCTAGAAACATTCGAATCAATTGCTATGGATTAGTTATTAAATCTTGAGTCTCAGTAGCTTCGTATCTAAACTCGGAAAGAAATGCTAAGTGTGGGTATGTAATAGCTGCAGGATCTTGGGGGACATTTTCATGGGTCAATACCACACTGTTTGACAACGAGAATAGAGAGTGGGATTTGCAAAAGAGTTCTAGTTTGAGGCGTTGTCTTCCTCTATTCTAATTCTGCCTTTCAACGATTTGTAATGTGGAAAATTCGCACTGCAACCACCACTGTTTATTGCAGAATAGCTGTGCTTCTTAACTGTGTTTTTGTTTTCTATAAATATTATGAATTATGGTGGTGCTAAAGGTACTCCTGAGAAGTATAGAATTGATAATAAATAAATTAAAAACTGTTATTATATCGTAGATATTGAATAATGGAAGTGGTTGGCTTTAAAATATTGATGAAGTCAAAAGTGTTGGATAATTGCATCTTTGCTCTATTTGATTTATCTATAATACCGATATTCATGCCATTTTTTTGCTCTGATGCTCCTATCATTTTTAAATGAGATTGATGGAATACAAATATTATATAGACTTTATAGAATACAAGTGCTTAAGTTTCAATTAAAATTTTGAGTCATTTATTGGTATTGATTATTAAATGACTAAATTTAAAACTTTAAGTTTCAGTTTTTCATTTTTTTTTAAATGTTATGATATTAATTATTAGATGATTAATATTACTTTTTTGTTAGAATCTTTTCTATGCATAACTAATTGTGGAGAGCAAGAATGGATTGAACAATTGACTTCACGCAGTTGTTTCCCCCTCTGCTCTTTCTTCTACTTATTTGCTGTGTAATTATTATTATTGTTATAAATTATATTACACTATATTTTGTGTGTATTATGTTTGCAATATTTAGTATTTATTAAAAGTTACCTTTTTCTTTTGTCAAAATTTTCTTAATCACATAGTCGGGCTTATTTAAATATATTGTTGGATGAATTTGATGGCAGTAAAAGAAAAGGCTTAGTCAAACGATATTAGAATCTAAAAGAGGATTGCGTACAAGTACAACTTTGGGTTTTAAAATTTAAGTTCAAATATATTTTATTAAATTATAAAAATACTTATAATAATTAATAGCTATTATCACGTTTTAAAATTTAGTAGATCTAAATAAGTATTTATAAAAATAAAAATTTTAAATAAATTTAATAATAAATAGTAAATTCTAAAATTTAGGTATAACAAATCAAAATACAGAACCCAACAAATTAAACTGCACAAGATCTCATCAAATAATCAATCGAACAATATATACGTGACCTACTCTACAAACAATCATAAAAGGAATAATTAAATAGCACAACAATTCATTCACATAAGGACACAACATCATAAGTCTACAATACATAATCTAAAAGCCTATATTTTGGCCAAACCTAATATCCAAATACAGCCATGTTGCATTTTGGATCCGCGGGGTCCAATCAGATCCGTGGTTTTCAAACAACACAAATGTTTGAGATGTTGGGTACGAGAGGGAGATTAAGACCAGATTTTTACGTAGGAAACCTCCTCTTAACTGGGGAGGAAAAACCACAATGTTCAGGGCCTTTAGAAATGCTTCACTATTTAGATGAAAGTCTTTACAAAGTACAAGTGTTATGATTAATCCCTTCCTTATCTCTTGTTTTGTATCTCTTTCCTAGGGGATATCGCTCACTGGAAGGCTCTACCACCCTCGATGGGATACTTCTTCACTCTTTTTGTTCCGTTTCGCTGGGAAGAGAGAGATTGAGCGGTCGAGAGGTAGTAGGCCTTTTTCCTTCTTTCTGGAGCAAGTTTGGGGGGAGAAGATTTGGTCCTTTGGAAAGGGACTTCACTGGGTATTTATAGGAAAGACCATGCTATTGGGGAGAAGACACGTGGCAGCCATCGAGTGGCCGATAAGTTGTGCAGTTGTCCCACTGGCCTCATTTAATGCTGCTGACATGCGCGGGATGGCACGCGGCTGGCGTCGCTGGTAGGCCTAGGCGTGTCAGGCATGCAGGGTCTAGGCATCAGTCTTAATTTGACCAGGCGTGCCCTATTTAGACGGTGACTGGCAGTGGTTGCAAGTTTCCTTGGGAATCGGCGAAATTGCTTAGCTGGCATCCCCTGCCGTGTATAGGGCAGTCCTCGTCCTTGGGTGGAGCTCCTTGTGAGTTTGCGGACTCGTAAGAAGGGGGAGTTCTCGGAGGATCCTCTAGGGAAAGCCCTGGAGTCTCTTCTTGACTTCTCGGACGGTTCTGAGACTCGGTAGGACTGCTAGAGTTCTCGATCTTTTTTGTGTCCGTGTATTTGGATGTCGTTAGCGATGCCCTCGAGCTTCCTTATGAGCGGACGGGACCTCTTAGACTTTTGTTGTGGTCTTGGCCCTTGGGCCGTTGGCCTCTGCTTTGGGCCTCTCAGGCTGTCCAGTTTTCTTGACTCGTGGGAGTATTTCTGGGCCTCCCTTTTGGGCCTTTTTCCTGGGCCGTGCCTTTATGGGCCCTTGTATTGGGGCCCAACAAGCCCAACAATCCAAACTAATGAAACAAAATACAGGCGCCATTGTCTATGTCTAACGGACATAGTACTCATCGGAATATAAGGTACCACGTCGAATCTCACCTAACTCCTACAGCAAATTCAAGCCTCCTACTGTGAAGAAACAAAATAAAAAATGCGAGTTTAAAACTTAACAAGTATTGTCCTATGTGTGCGTGAAACAGTATATATAAATTAGAGGAAGAGTTCATAATCAAATATCAAAAGCAGATAACAAATACAAATCCAAATCCAAATTGCCGATATCAAAAGCCAATTATCAAATTTGAAACAGCATATCATATCAAAAAGCCAAACCAGTACCATAAAACAAATGATCTAAGGTGCGTATCTCAAATGCATAGCCGCTAGCTACATTTTAGACTTGCTACTATTCGGCTACCTTTTATCATTATATTAGCTACATTTTAGGTCTGCAACTATTTGGCCACTTTTTAACATTATATTTGTTAAATTTTAAGCCTACAACTATTGAGCCATCTTTTATTATCATATCGATTATATTTTAGGTCTACAATTATTCGACCACATTTTATCATGATATCGACTACATTTTAGACTTACAACTACTTAGCCATTTTTTATTATCATCACATGTTGACCCCACCGTACTTAGTACTACCACCATCCAACATTAATCAACCCACTTGACCTCAGCCCACCACACTCCCACATAGATTGACCCACTAGATCTCAAACTACTATGGTCCCACACAGATCGACTCTCATTCTCGCCCTTCATTATCTCCACTCCACCGTTTACCTCTCCATTAGCCAAAACCTCATTCTACTCTAGGAGATTTCAGACTGACACAACCCAAAACCGCTACTCCTCAGCCAAGCTCCTGCATAATGACTTTCGGATGCCAGAAAATTCTTTAGAATCATAAAACCCAACAAAACCTCCAAATCTATCGATAAATCTTATATATATATGTATAGAATAAATAGAACGGGTGTATAAAAATAACATTTATATTAGTAAAATTTTTAAACATTATTCAAAATATATCACAAATTAAATCAGACTAAGCATAGAGTTAGAAGATACTTGCTTCAACCTCATACTATACAGATTGGAAGAAATGATGATCCAAAATACCCGAACGATACTTTCTCTCTCCTTTGCCGTGCACCATTTCTCTCTCTAGTTGGGTGGCTTCTTTCTCTTGCTGCGTTAGCTGCTGCCGCCTCGCCAACGAGCCGCCACCGCCTCTGCCTCCTCTCTCGGCTATTGACCTTCCCCAGTGGACTCTCTCTCTCCTTGTCGCGCGCCGTCACTACCATCGTCGCCTTTCTTGATTGTGATCTTCCTCTTTCATGTGCGATCTCCTCCTGCCGTGCTGGTGTTGCTACTCCCTTCTCCTCTTTCCTCTCCTTCTTTTTCTTCTCTTCTCTTTCCTCTTCTCTCTTACGCAACCCTTCTCTCTCTCTCTCCTTTTTTTTGCTTTCTGCTTTGCCCAACTACTCCTACTGCACTAAATTCCCCATTTCCCTTTTATTTCCTTTTCCTTATCTCCTCTCTAGCCAGGGGTCTCCACCCACGGTTTTAACCTTTTTTAAATAAATATATAAAATATCAAATGGGCAACTCTTGAGCACACTTCAAGTGCCATGCTACAAATCCGATTTTTCTAAGATATTATAAGTACAATAGTCCTTAGGCTAGTTTAGAACCCAATCCACAAGAGGAAGAAGAGCCCAAGCAGTAACGACCCACCAGAAGATCCTCCAAGCCCGATATCCAGAAGGCACAACGATTGATCCAAACGGTTCAACTCGAAACCTTCTAACAATAAATGGGCAATTATGGATAATCAGTAGGCGATCCTAACTGTTATAACTCCGGGTCATTGGCAACAATCTTTATAGCTCAGTGGATAATTATAGGCGGCAAATATCAGCATATCGCCATCATGATTGCTAGGGAACGAATTACAAGCAACAATTGCACAAGAACTATTCCTCATAATTGCAGAGTCGTGATGCCATGTGACGGTTAAAATAACACCTACTCTATAAATATCCTATTTCCTTCACAGAAAAGGCGAAGGATCACTCGATTAGAAGCAAAATGCTCAAATAAGCAAAAGCCACTCAAGCTCTTGAGTGCGCCTCTTCCAAAGCCCCTCTCCCTGTGACTATAACACCTCAAAGCAACTCTTCCTATGAGTGCAATATCTTAAAACCGCTCACTCCTTCGAGCAGATTAAATGGAGCTCGATCCTACACTATATACTCAATTCCCAATTGCATTTACACATTCTCCTTCTCCCATATTTCTCTACTAATTGAAAAGATTATTGATTAAAATATTAGTTGATATATCGGGGAGTGAGTATCATATTCTTTTGGCCTCTTGTTTTTTTATTATGGTGTGTGAAATTTAAATTTGAAATAAATAAAATCAGACCCATGCCAAGCAGACTCCCAAATAAGACAGCTTCCTAATTCGTTTAGTAATCCCAATCCAGATACACATAAATAATATTATTTTTTAAAAAAATTTTAAGTTACTCAAATAAGTAAAGTTATGCAAATGGGATAAAACTTGGTATATTTGGAAGATTAAGAGAATGATATTGTATAAATTTATTTAAAAATTTGTTAAAAATTATTTAATTTTTTAAAAAATTATTATAGGACAATTTTACTCTATTATATAAATATTATATGTATATTTTTTTCAATATAAATTTAATATTTATTGTAAAATTTTAGCCATTAAAGTATATGATTTAGAGGTAAAATAATATATTTTTTGTGATAATTATTTATTACTAAATATATATTTTAGTTATGCATTTAATTAATATTAGTCGCGAATTCTATAGTTAATAAAGTTTATTTTAGTGGTAAAATTATTTTTTTATTATTATAGGGTATTATTTAATGACAAATTATAACTTTTTAGTGACAAAACAATAATTTATTGCTAAAATATTTAGTATCAGATTTTTATTGAAGACTTAATAATGAATTTATGTGCCGTTAATGAATCTTTTAGTAATAAATTTATAAATAAAAATAATAAAATATTTTATCATTAAAAATAAAAATTGTTATGGTGCGTGCAAAGATGAGAAAATTTTAAATATGGGATTATTTCAAAAGTAGTATAAGATCAATTAAAAATAAATGACTATATTTTCTATTTTTTGTTGTTGGCTAGGTAGATTTTTTTGCCATCTATTCTACTGATCTGAAAGTTATATTTGAGTCCCTACTTTATTTTGAGATGAATGTGAATGTAAGAAACTTGGATTATACAATAGGTTTTCTATAAAATCTATACATTGTTTTTTTTTTTTTAAATGACATACACTATACAAGGATAGAGTATAATATTATAGCATGTTATTTATACCATATGTGCTAGACGAACAATAAGAAAATGAGAGTGCATGAATCCCTATTACTCAGTGTGTGAGACTCTTGATATTAATAATTAACTTATATTAGTATCCTTTTTTGAGTTTTAATTGCTTCTTGAGGTTTCGATTTAATGTTTGTTACTTTAGCATTTTAACAAGGATCGTGGGGGATTTCAATTTTGTGGGCCATATTTAGGAAAGCAATTAGACAAACTAAAGAATTAAATTTAAAAAAAGGAAGATAATATACTTGTTTGATATCCACATTTATATTTATCTACCAGACAATCATTGATGCGTGCATCTTGATCGTGGCTGGCGAAGTCAGTGTCGGTGTCGACTGGAGTGACCGGAGAGGGGAGTTCTGGCGGAGGAGGCGGTAGAAGGAGGGAGAATTAGGGTAAGGGGAAGGGAAGAAGGAAGCAGACCGAGAGAGAGAAGAACAGAACGAGGGAGAGAGAGAGAGGAACAGACGAGAGAGGGAATCGAGAGAGAGAGAGATAGAGAGAGAGAGTTGAGAGACGAAACTATTTTCCCCCTTTTCATTATACCAGTGGCAACACTATATAAGGGGGCTAGGAAATGGGGAAAACGGGAAACGGGTAACGGAACGAAACGGAGAACGAGAAAACGGAAAACGGGTACGGGCGTAACATTGCCCCGTCCATCAAAAGAACCTTGTCCTCAAGGTTAGACACAAAGATAAAATTCTAAAGCATCAGGATCCAGCGCAATTCAATATTTTCCCGGGTCCCATTGTTGTCTGCATTTGTCGTAGCTCCCCAGATAGTTTCCAAAACTTTGTTCAACTAACTTCTTAGCATCTTCCAAAGTTCTTCCTGTTCGTGAAACCTTAAAATCATCTGCTTTATTTGATCTCCTTGTTACTTTAGGACCCGCAAGAAGATTAAGAACCATTCCATATGAAGCAGTGAACGAGGAAACAAGAAGTTCAATTCCAGGAAAGAGAAACTTGCAACACTCTTCAGGACCTTCGGTGGGAGTCTGAACAAACACTACATGACCTCTTTCGTCAATGCCTCTACGTCCAGCACGTCCAGCCATCTGAAGCAGTTCATTTGTTCTTAGCTAGACACGTCCACCATCAGTTCTCTTGCTGAGGGAAGCAACAATAGCTGCCCTAACAGGCATGTTAATCCCACCAGCCACACCATTGTTCAAAGCTGAGTAACAATGAGCCCTTTGCAAATGTATAATGCCATTGTCAACCCTACCGGGAAAATTTTCTTCCAACAGCAGATAACACTTCAATGCAGATTCATAATGCTGAAGACTTATAAATGATTTTGCCACTGCAGTAATAAGGTTGATGTAATCCTCACCCTCCCGTTGCAAGGGACTGAAACAAATCTCTGCTTCCTGAAGAGACAGATCCGAGTTATACTGCTCCTGCAATGAACTATCTGCACCTTCAGA
The DNA here is from genome assembly GCA_033239525.1 of Nepenthes gracilis. Lineage (NCBI taxonomy): Eukaryota > Viridiplantae > Streptophyta > Magnoliopsida > Caryophyllales > Nepenthaceae > Nepenthes > Nepenthes gracilis. The sequence goes on along the minus strand of BSYO01000021.1, from coordinate 16,545,823 downwards.
ACCAGAACCAATGGCTTTAGCATTGCACTGCCAAAACGTTCCAGATGGATCTGTATAGTATAAACTCGGTCCATGTTCATCATGACCAGCAATGAGAAGGGATACCCCAAAAGGTCGAGACATGGATTCTTCATAATAAACCGGCAATCTACTGTGCCCATTCCCCAAAATTGAGTTCATCAAATCCCTGTCAAGCTGGGCGTTGATATCAATTGCAAAAGTTTCAGATATAGGGGCCATTGCATCACCGGCAGTTTTCTCTGTCAGTTCTAGTGCTCCAACAATAATTGTTGTCTCATCATGCGTTAATTTCCCACCTTTTCTAGCCTCATTGCCATGCAATTCTACAAGCGTCTTCAGCTCAAAATGAAGTATCAATGTCACCGAAATCAGCAATTTACAAGCAAACCCGACATTGTTCGTTGTCTCCATTTTATCCCCATTCAGAAGTGTGTTCACGGCAGTCCGAGAATCCCAGGTGCCGCCCACAAGAAATCCAGCAACATCAGTTTCAACCCAGGTCTGATAGTAACAGACAACATGTTGATGCTGCAAATGAAAAAGGGTTGCCACTTCCTGCAATTTTCGGTCATCATAAGCAGGGGAGTAAATTGCTCCCACCAGAGTTGCATCGCCTGCATGGTAAGTTGAAAAATCACAGTAAAGCTGCCTTGCTATAAACGTAGGAAAATGAGAAGGCACCAGTACAAGCAATATGGCGCTAAAGGAAGGGCTCTCTCCCTCTACTAGATCTATGACACAGCCCCCATATGTAACAAAGGCACCGGAAACCGAGTCGTAAGGCTCATCTGCAGTAAGTTGCTCCATCACTGCTGCAGTTGTGTGTCCAATTTCATTTGACAGTGAAGCAATAATATCAACCGGAAGTCCACCAGTAAATGAACCACCAGTTGGAGGCCCATGACCCTCAGTTCCACTCCTACTTCTTTCATTTTTGAAGTGAAAAGGGGTTATAATGACAGAGCCGTTCAACAGTTTAGGGGTGAGAAGACCGCAATTATGCACAAGAGGAGCAAGGTGTCTGCACTGAGATTTGGGCGTGATCACCAGTTGACCGTGAAGGACCTCCTGGTTGGACTGACAACCCATGGAATTCGCAATTTCTCTCAAACGTTGGGTGTTAGAAATACCCACTGTTGACAGTAGCAGGTGTTCATCGTCCAACACAGGAAGAGGCCGATGCTCTATTTTTGGAAACGAATCTGTTGGAAATTCGTCCTCATTGGAACCCGCTTCTGTATGTGGAATGAGACTCTGACCACTGTCACCCTCCAAATCCAGGTCGATCAGGTTTAATTTCTTGAGTGGGAGAAGGCAATTTGGCCGATGTGTGACAGTTTGTGGCTTAGCGATTTGGAAATCAGAGGGGGCAGTCGAAGGTGAGAAAAATGAGGCAAGGTTTGGAAGCCACTGTGGTTCGACGAATTGTTTCTCGACGTGAGGCAAGGAGGGAGAAATTTCAGGGAAGGTTCGCTGGAATGTTGTGGTAGGTGGCTCGTCGGATTGAAAATCAGGAGACGCGTGTGGATGGGGTTTCTTGATTCGAGTCAGAGGCGGCAAAGGCTCAGTGATGGAGGTTCGAAGAACTTCAGTTGTGGCAACCACAACCGATGGTAAGTTTGAAATTGCAGAGGAATTAGCGAAGGTGGACAACGAATACGGTGATGAAGTTGAAGACGACGGGGAAGCAGGGACGATTATGTGAGGAACTGTTGGTACAGAACGCACGGTGGGCGAAATTTTCGGTTGGTAAGGGTGACGATGCGAATCGATTGGAGTGACTGGTAGGATGGTTGGAGGAGAAGTAGAAGAAATTACAGAAGGTGAAGAGGTCACTGACCGTTTAGCGTTGCGCTCGAGTCGGTGGAGTGACTGGGTGCGGATTTGTGCTGCTATTGAAGCCATGGTGGACAGTTGGGTGTCCAATCGGTTGATAGCTCGTAGGAGATCCTTCAGCGCACTGGCCAATTCGGCCCTAGCCTCTTCGCATGCAGCGAAAGCTTGTCCGCCGTTCGCCTCCGCTGTTCTCTCAATGAAAGCACCAAATGATGCGTGCATCTTGATCGTGGCTGGCGAAGTCAGCGTCGGTGTCGACTGGAGTGACCGGAGAGGGAAGTTCTAGCGGAGGAGGCGGTAGAAGGAGGGAGAATTAGGGTAAGGGGAAGGGAAGAAGGAAGCAGACCGAGAGAGAGAAGAACAGAACGAGGGAGAGAGAGAGAGGAACAGACGAGAGAGGGAATCGAGAGAGAGAGAAAGAGTTGAGAGACGAAACTATTTTCCTCCTTTTCATTATACCAGTGGCAACACTATACACGGGGGCTGGGAAATGGGGAAAACGGGTAACGGAACGAAACGGGGAACGGGAAAACGGAAAACGGGTACGGGCGTAACAATCATGGTAACTTGTGAAAGGTTTAGAATATAATTGTGGATACAAAGTAGCAATATAAGGTTAAATATGCTCTTTCATATAAAATGAGTATGTAAGATATTAGATATACTTAAAGTTAATGTTAACAAATAATTTATGATGTATTACGAGGTTTATATTTATATATATTTTTTGTTTTAGAGTTAAGTTATATATATACACTTAATAAATAGCATTGAGCTCTCGTATTGTAGATATATTTAATTGTCATACAGCATATTTTTTGTATGAATGATTTTAAAAGAAAATGAAAGAAAAATAATTTTAATCTAGCAGAGATGATATTTTAGTCCGTTATACACGAGTGGGAGGTGATAGACTATTTGGTTGGATTAGGTATGATGGGAAGACTTAACCCTACCATGACTAAATCAAGCAATACGTATTTACTAAATAATTTATATTCGGAGAATAATAAATTTGGAATCATCAAAGATATTACAATAACATATATATATTTTCAAATTGATTTCTTTTAAAAAATATGACCCATTTCTATATCATTTGTATTAAAAAAAAATTAATTTGAAAGCATTTGGGATATTATACTCTAATTGGCTCATTGTGTTTAATCTCTTTTAGCTTTTTTCATAACATAAACTCAATATTTTCAGGATAAAACTGTGTCATCAGCTCTCTTAATGTATTATCAAAAGTCAAAATTTGATCTTTTTAAAAAAAATTTTCTCATATTTGGTATGTCACTATAGTTTAACATCACTGATCATATGCATTGTCATCATAAAATTTTAGCCTCATCTGAATCCATAGGAGCACCCCTAAAATATTGTTCTAGATTACATGTGGAGTTGTTAAACTCCTTTGAATTATGTATACCATTATATAAGCAAGGTTTCAAAAACTTAACTCTCCCATTGTCGAAGGTATTACTATCAGTCACGACAGTGTGTATTAGAATACTCACATTATCAATGAGCTCTGCATTTTTTATAACATTTTATTGAGTCATGAACATTATTAGTTAGGTCATTGGCTATCTTTTTTAGGGACTTTAACTAAATAATGAGATTATCTATCCATTTTTTCAGCCTATCAAAAGGTTTATCTCGGGTTTTTAGTTCAATCACTCTTTTCTCGAGAGCTTCAAGAGAAGTTACTAAGATTTGATAGACCGTATGAATTGTTTGAGTAATCAGTTGTGATGTTGCTTAGACTAGCACTATAGTCTAATATTACTGTCGTGATCTAAATTTTTATAACTACAAAATTGTGTGGTACATTTGTTCTCATTGAGAACGGGGTACAAGGTATAATCTAAATATGTTTACTATTAGGTTGATTTCGGGACATAAATGTAAAACTTATGTTGGTATCGAGTATATTAAATATAAAAAAGTTGTCAATTAAAAATATAAAAATACAAATAAGTAATTAATAATAAAAGATAGTAATCGGATATAAAAAAAAATTTAAAAAATTTATTCTTTCATATAATGATTTTGTACTTTTTAGCCTTTTATACTAATATATATTAAAAGTCCCAACTTTTTAATGAGTATTTATTTTTGTATAATATTAAAATTTAAATATATTTATTTATTTATTTAAATTTAATGATATAAAAATTTATATGGTTTAATTTAGATACTTCTACTATACACCAACGTTGTGCTTGGATAGAAAAGGCATGCCAAAACCCTGGCTAAGACATATACCGTCAGCGTATAACCGAGATGGACGCATAAACGGAAGGGGGTCCCCTCATTCTGACCCTACAACGTAGACCGCGCCAGCAGCATTCAGCGCAACGGGGTTGTGTAGGAATAGCACAGAGAGAGAGAGAGAGAGAGAGAGAGAGAGAGACTTGCATTTGCTGGGAACGGACGAGTGTTGGTTATGGCGGCTAGTAAGTCCAATTCAGTGACGGTGCTCCACAACGCCGTCATTGTCACCATGGATACTGAAGGCCGAGTGTTCCAAAACGGCGGAATTGTCATCGAGGGTGATAAAATTAAAGCCATCGGTCAATCTTCCGATATCCTCAACCGGTTCGCTTCCCGTGCTCAGCAATCCATCGATCTGCATGGGCAATTCTTGCTTCCGGGTATGTCCCTCTGCCATTTTTTTATGAATATTTTTAGGTGCTGCTGATTATTGGAAAATAATCTTTGACTCTTGCCATTTGCAGAAATAACGAAGTGAAAGATTCATGTAGTGGGATAGAGATGTTCAATTTACTATTTTAATAAATCTTAAATGAGTGATGTTCTGTAGGTAGGATAGACTATTCTTGAAAGAAATTAACCTATGTAAATTCTCGAATGTTTGACTGATCACCTTTTAACTATCCTTACTGTTTCTAAAATTGATAAAAATATCATTGAAAGGAGTGTAGGCTTGGTAATTAAGTGAATTTATGTTGTTAAGAGTGTCGCATATGCAAGTTGTAATTGAAAACGAGAGAGGGGCAGGGAGGGACGAGGAGGAGAAATTGGTTGAGAATTTGTTTGTGAAGATGACAGTTCATCTAAAGATAGTGAGAAAGAGAGGTTTTTTTTTTCTTTTTTTTGTAAGAAGACGAAAGGAGTTATTTTCAGATATTAAAGAATAAGGGTAAAATATGCATATAGTGAGAATTTATAAGTAGAATAGTACGAAGCATCCTCGTATGATGTAACGTAATATGCATATAAGATTTATTGAGAATAAGGGTAAAATAACTTTTTGTTGCAATAATCAGGATTTATCAATACAGATGCGCACACTTTACCTAACAATACTGAGAAAGAGAGGTGTTATTTTACATATTAAACAGTTCATCTTTGAGAAATTTTATGTAGAATATTGCATATAAGATTTGTTGAGCATAGGGGTAAAATATATTTTCTTATGCTCTAATCAGGATTCATCAATACACATGTGCACACATCTCAACAGCTGGGCAGGGGAATAGCAGACGATGTTGATCTTATGACATGGTTACACGATCGCATTTGGCCATATGAGTCCCATATGACGGAGGAAGATTCTTACATTTCTACTTTGCTCTGTGGAATCGAACTCATTCACTCTGGTGTATGTTATTCTGCAGCTTGTGTTAATGTGGATGTCTGGATTTAGAATTGGAATTGCATACGATTGAATTTTTGTGTTTGGTGGTGCATTGAATTGGGTGTCACTAGTTCAATTTGAATACTGATTGGCTATAACAAACTAGGCTGTAGAATAAATGTAATTCCAAAGTCCAAACAAATGTATGAGTTGCTGCATGAAAGTTTTCTGTGTTAACCCCTGACATGAAGGTCTGGAAATGGCTTTCTGCAGAAAATTGTCCGATCTTCTAATCACATGAAGGTTTTCTTAATTCAAAAAATGAACTTCCAATCATGAATATCCATATAGGTATTAGTTATGGTTATATCAGTATTAGACATAGCATACAATGTGCATTGGTATCGTATGCATTGAAAGATTTTTTCTTAGAGTCATAAACTGATAGACAAATAATATTCAATATATCGGCCAAATATTGGGTATAATAGCTATTATTTTGACTATCTGTTGATATATGGCGATATACTCTCTATACGGCAATGTATCAAAATTTTGCTATGGTATGGGGGGCAATACTGATATATCCAATATGGGACAATGTTTACATATCCGTTTCCATCTCACAAAATTTTCTTTTCAAAGTGTATAATTAAGCTGCACTATGGTGGTTCTTTGCCATTTGGTTTTTCCTTTTGAGCATTCCTACAGATATGGTGACTTGCTTCGTTGCCAGCTTCTTTACTTGTATTGATTTGTAAATTCAGGTGACTTGCTTTGCTGAAGCAGGCGGGCAGTATGTATCTGAAATGGCAAGAGCAGTTGAATTATTGGGCTTGCGTGCATGTTTGACGGAGTCAATTATGGACTCTGGTGATGGTTTGCCAGCATCATGGAGCACACGAACTGCCAAACAATGTATTGAGGTGGGTGCATGTCCATATTATTGTATTTCAAAAGGAGACAAATTCATATATCTTCGGAAATTGATGTATTTGTTTGAAGGTCACAGTCTCAGAAAGAACTTTATAAGAAGCACCATAATGCAGCAGATGGGCGTATTAGAATATGGTTTGGTATTAGGCAGATCATGAATGCAACTGATCAATTGCTAATTGAAACAAGGAATACATCAAAGGAAATGAATACTGGAATCCACATGGTAAGTCTCAGCTTATTTTTCCTTAGCTCTCTCTCACCCATTTTTTTTGGCTTACAGACATTGTATAGGCAAATTTAGTCAAAAATGCAGAAAAAATATTAGTACTGTATTTGTTATTTATACAAAAGTCAATATGTAGTTTTCTACTTGATTTTGGAGTAAACTAGTGATTTACCAAGCTCCAGATATTTTTTCCATGGACCATTTTGTTATCTGCTTCAGTTGTGGAGAAAAGTTTGACCTCATTTTGGTGTTTTGGTTTCTTTTGGAGAAGATAGGCACTGGGTTTTTTGCAAAATAGTTCTCTGTAATTTGAGGTATTTTGCAAAACTGTGCTATAATCTGATGCAAGGAAAGGGGGAAAGTAGGGGAAGGGAAGGAGAAAAAATTGAGAGAAAGGGAAGAAACCGGAGGAGGAGAAACAGAGAGAACAGAAGCAGAGATCAATAGAGAGAAGGGAATTATAATCTCTCAAATTTTATTCAACTCATCAATATATATGCATTATAATCTCTCTAGAGTCTCCTCCAATTGACTTGTGTTGTGCCTCTTTAGCAGCAAGCTAAGACAGTCTTGGCATTGCTCATGTCAGAATTATGACCCTGAATTCAATCAATGTATGTTTGCAGTGAGTCTAACTTCATCTTGGGCTTGCATTACTTTTTCTAACCAAATCTATTGATCAGGATATAATCATATGCTAGGATCAATTGTATTAGGCTTGATAGGCTTAGCAAAAGTTTGATGTAACTTGATTAGAATATTTGCTTCTTTCTGTTCAGCCAGTCTTAAATTGGTCTTTTATATGTGTTATTTTACTCCAATAAGGTTCTCCTGCTATTGATTTGGTCCATAGCTGAAGTTGGACATTATAGGGGTTTTGATATTCCTGTGACCCTTTGATGAAACTTCCATGACCATGTACATTTATCCTTGCATCTGTGTAGTCTTATTCATGCTGAAGTTTCTTTTGTTTAGCTGAGAGGGAAAAATCAAAAGGAGAGAGAAAACAGATGCTAAATATGTTCCCATAATCCTATGTCATAGTGAAGTTGAAATTGTGTGTTAAGCATATACAGGAATTCCAGATTCGGGATGAATTTGCATTGACTGAAGATTATTTATTGCCAGTTTAGTGATTAGGGAGTATGAGATGTGCAACTTTTACTAAGGCATATAACTAATGGAACTTTCTGGTAGTAAAAGGTTTTACAGCATGGGATCTGGCTTTATTTTCTCAGAAATGTTCTTCTTGGGATATTTCATTATGGCATTTAAATTTCAATGTTGCAACATGTTCTTTTGTATTATTTCTAATGAGATCCAAAGGCATGCTTCTGACTACTTCTGAAAACTAGTGCAAGAATTGTGGTGTTATTAAAACAGGATATTATTACCTGATCGTCCTGTGGTGATGTAATGTTCTTCTATTTCTAATAGATCCAGCTGTTTTCGAAGTTCATGTGCCACTGGTGTTTTGAAGTTCTTTATTCAATGTTTTTCTTATGTAGCATATTGCTGAAATCCCGTATGAGAATCAACTTGTGGTGGATACTCGAAATATTGATCATGGAACAGTTACTTATTTGGAGAAACTAGGGTTCCTGCAAGATAATCTGCTCTCAGCTCACACTGTTTGGGTTAATGATGATGAGGTAACATTTATTGCTGTCTTTCTTTCTTTTGTTTCTTTTTGGTGCTTTTGCAGATGTTGGAGAGGTTATGAAACAATGAGAACCATTAATATAAAAATGTCCTTTTAACATGTTGATCACTCAATGTACTCAAATGTCTTATTGTTTGGCTGAAAGAGGGGCCTTCTGACATCATCACCACTATGCCCTAGCATCCATAGGGGGGCAACAGTTACAGGTGGTCAGTTTCTAGTCAACTCTACTGATTATTGTGCTCTTGCGGCTATTTTGAATGGCTAAAAATTGGAGGACTTTGACCACAAGGACTTACTGCTACAACTACAATGCTCAAGTGTGACTGACTCGTGGTGCTAATTGAGAAGATCAAAACCAGAAGAGACTTTCTGCAAGAGCCTACTGCTGTTAGTAGAGTTTTTCTCACTTAGAACCAGAAGTGCTATGTGGGTTGGTGGTGAGCAGATGGTGCCCGATTAAGGTTTTCCAGATTTTTGTAGTAGTTAACTGAGCACGTGATATGACAAGACTTGATTCTGTCTTGCGAGGCCAGGATTGCTCACTTTTCTATTTAGCCATTCTATTAACTAATTTAACTGCTTTGCACATGGTGGTTTCCTTCTGCTTTTGAAGTCCAATAGATTTCGTCTTATGAACTTATGATCACAAGAATATTCTTGTGCTATCAATTATTCATGTTTCCTTCTATAGCTAGTTCCTATTGTATGATAAATATGATAATGATCATCTGCTATCTTACTTTCAGATTGGTTTTCTCTCAAAGGCTGGAGTTAAAGTATCTCACTGTCCAGCTTCAGCAATGCGGATGCTTGGTTTTGCGCCTGTAAACAAAATGCTTCAAGCTGGAGTTTGTGTCTCTTTGGGAACTGATGGTGCACCGTCAAACAATAGGATGAGCATGGGTATTGGGCCATCCCCGTCTCGATCAGATTTCTTTAAAATATACGTCAAGCACCACTCAAACAAATGGACAGTAGTATTTGTTCTAGTTTGACTTCACATTTGAACCTTTCTTTTTTCTATATGTAGAATAATATTTTCAGTAGCATGGTTGAGGCTGGTTAATTTGGTCAATCCTTTGTCCACTCTCCCCGCCCCCCTTTTTCTACCATTGGGGCTCTGGGGGCTGGTTTCTTGAAGTAGTTCTGTCATTTTTAGGGCAGTGATGAGCTCCCAGCCAATAATGTAAGGAAAACTCATACCGTTGAATACAACAAGATACATGTAGAACAGGAAAAGGGGAAAGAAAAAAGAAAATCAGGCTTTTCTGGTTAGCACAAGGATATACCCTTCCTAGTGAAACCTTTTCAATTTCTCAATTGAATGTGAACATAGTCTCCGCTGCAAAGAGTGTTGTCATCAATGGTTGAATAAACATAGGATGTAACATTGTGTTGTATGAGTCATTCGTAGAAGCTACTCATTTGTTTTCACATTATCTTTTTCCATACTGAGAATTGTCTCATGGATTATGAATTATGACATTAAGATACGTCTTTGTTTTTTTCATGTGTGGTCATCCAAGTAGTATCAATTCTGTGTTAAACTAATTGGGTTATCAATTATTATCCCTGTGCAGTTGATGAGATGTACCTAGCATCGCTAATTAACAAAGTATGTGAAGTAGTTTCAAAAGGAACAACTGATCCTACTGCTCTCCCTGCTGAAGTTGTTCTTAAACTGGCAACAATAAATGGTGCTAAAACGGTACTCTGGGACAATGAAATAGGGTCACTTGAGGTTGGAAAGAAGGTTAGATTGTTTTCTCTGATGGCTTTAGACCACTTTTGCTTCATTTGCCGACATCACATATATATGTTTGGATGAGATTGAAGTTTTGTTGTCATTCCTATTAAGAAGAAATATAAACGAAGCAAGAAAAATGTTGTGGCTAAATCATGAAGTCATAGCCCTTATATTTTTGGAATCTGGTCAAATCTTAGACTTTGTCTGCACAACAGTAATAGGATTGATGGAATGAATCCCATGGCCGTTTAATTCCATTTCCTTTCTATTGAAAAACAATTATGGACTTACGTCACCAGTAAAAGATTACATTGCATTTAAATTAACTATTTGTATGATTCTATCTTAACCATTCCTGTCTTCATGATTCTGCATTCTATCCGTGGTGGGATCATTAACCTAATATGTAGCAGTCTTTGCTATTCCTAATGTGTGTATCCCAAAACTGATGAAAATGGAAAAAATAGGAAAGGGAATGAAGGGAACAGGAAGACCATTCCTGATGACCCCATTGGTTTCAAAAAAGTTTTAGAGTTGCTCGTGTTTCATTAAGTACCTTTCTATAGAAAGAAACAATTATTGACAACAGCAGTTACAACTTAACAAGAGAAAACATGCCTGCTGAAATGTTCAATATGTTGGCATGTTTAGCTGAATCGTGCTGCACAAGTTCTTAATGCCTCATGCAATCACAGTTTGAATGGTTGAGCGTTATCTTAAAATTAAAAAAGATCATTGTCTCAGTGCTGCTTCATTTGTTTAGGCTGATAATGTTTGTGGTCACTACCTGGTAGGCTGACATGGTCATTGTCGATACTTCCCTGTGGACTATGGCCCCTGTTCATGACTGGTATGGAACTTCCCTAACTACTTACATACAGTGATTCTTTACATCTATTATCACGTGGAATTCATTCTTTTCCTGATAGGTGACCCACTTGCTACGTGTCTGTATTGCAGTTGTCTTTATCAGGCTTTTACTAGTAGCTGTTTTTGCCTGTTTTGGGGTCTAATGTGGTTATTTTCTTCAATTTTATACTGCTTTATTTGCCATAAAATTTTATTAAATTGATTGCACTTTGTGTTACGAACCTAGACGAAGCAAGTCAATTTAAATAATTAATTATAATTCTTAAAATTAAAAATTCTAAATAAATTCAACAAATAATACTATGTCCCAAAATCCGGGTGTAACAAATCAAATACATAGAACCCAACAAATCAAGAATTCACATAGGATCTTATCGGATAACTGTCTGAACAAAATAAATACGACCTGCTCTTTAATTATCGTAAGGGAGGTAACAATCCAACCAAAAATCATAATCAAATATAACATAATATCCAAGCTATTCCTGAAATATAACCATGGGCCTATATCCAGTCAATTCCATATTCCAAGCAAATCAAATACCAATTTAAACTGTAATAGAACTAAAACTCACCAAATCGGATGTATAGTTGACCGATCACATCTTTACTCTTACAATGCATTGGAATCTTCAATTCTAAAGGGGTAAAACATAAAACATGACGTTAACGCCTAGCAAGTATCATATTTAAACAAAACGAGTCCAATAAATTGGAGCGAGGGTCAAATGGATAAATATCTATTCAAATGATAAAATAAATCCAAACCGCCAATATAATAAATCCAATAGAAATTCAAGATTCAAAATCTAATGGTAGTCTTGTTCTCAAATCAAATATCCAAATTCAAAACAAATATCCAAATCAGAAAACAATCCTCATCGGGACACATACACATATATATATATATAAACCAAATGGAAGTGATTCAGACTGATTCTAATAGGCAAATAGCAAATTTTAAAGTCCAATCCAAGTCCAAGTCCATATTCAAGACCCGATTAGCTCGTGATATGGGGTATAATCCGATAGTCGAATAATCCAATAGTGTACGCAGAAGCTGAAGCAGTGTCGCAACAGATAGCCTAAAGATTTGGATCAAAACATATAGTCAAAATAATTTATATTAGACATATTAAGGCCCAACTGTAGGCAAAATCAGCAAATCTCAAATCCAAATCCAAATCAAAGCCCAATACAAATCTATGCATAAATATAAATTATGTATCAAATTTGAATTCTAATTATTTAAAGACTAACTTAAGGAAGGGTTACAAATAACCCTGATAACCTTAGGCCAAATCAAATATAAATTAGGCCAACATGTATGGTTACCCATGTACTCTGTACCCATGGGTAAGGCTACTCACTATGTTTTGTCATCCGCGGCTTTAGATGCAATCCTTAAGTTTATCAGATATATTAGGACGTCTAAATATATTATAAGATCGAATCAAATCATTCAAATGGGAAGGGTCATTTCTCCAAGCCTTTCTTACAGGCGTAAAGGGATTTTCAAATAAATCTTCTCGTTGGGAGCTAGCTTAAATATCCAATAATCCAAATATAGTGACTACAATCCGGCACATGCATGTGGTATGATGGTCTATGCAAAGTTTTATGCTTATTTTCATACAAATATACTGATATAAAAATATACAGTGTCCAATAAATTTCTTAGGCTTCCAGAAAAATAGTAAATCTTCCAAAATCATAAAACCTAGTCCAGAAACATCCAAATCAGCCAATGAACCAAACATACATGTCCAAATTAAATAGATCGGATATATAAAAATATATATATGTTAGTAAAAATTTCAAACAGTATCCAAAATATTTCAGATGCTAAATCAGATCAACGAGGGGGTTTATAGATACTTGTCCTAACTTCATTCCAAGCAGATTTGTCAAAAGGATGCTTTAGGGTACCCAAATCGGGCATTTCTCTCTCCTACCGCGCGAAGCCCATGCCTCTGCCATTTCTCTCTTTCTCGCAAACCTTGCTGCCATGAGTGTCGCTGCCTCCTCTACCCCTTGTGGCTATCGCAGACCACTGGCGAGCAATCCCCTCGCCAGTGCTGCCGCAAACCCTCTCTCTCCTCCTTCGACTGCGAGCCTCCTCCACAAAAAATCACCAAAATCACAATTTTAACCAATTTTCCTCAAAATCCACACATGCAAACAAGGATTCAACATCAATGAAGAAAATGAAAGGATTTACTTGCCTCAATTTTATGTATTTCATTCAACAACGATGGTGACGCCAACGGTTGCCTCCTTCGGCTCCCGACTCCTTCCATTCCTACCACCGCGCTCCCTAACCGGTGACGGCAGCAACGGCGATGTCTCCTCACCGTTGCACTCTCGCGCTGCCTTCTGACTCGTTGGCGACCGGCCACTGTGCCCTCTCTCTTCTCCTTCTTCCCTCTTTATATTTATTTATTTATTATTATTATTATATATATATATATATATTGCTTTTATTCCAAAGTCTAAATTGGGGCTCGGGTAAAATCACAGGTAGACTTCCGGTGTCAGCCCAACAAATTTTCAATAATATCATTAATCCAAAGCACCCAATTTAATCCTAAATAATAATTTTATCTGTAATAAAAATGAAAATTCGGGATATTATACTTTGCAGGTCATTTTGTGCTATCAAAGTAATGTAGCCATTTGCTTAATGGAGATAGTTAGCACGCCAAAGTTGGTCCTTCCCCATGTTGTAAGCATTTTCAATTTTCATTTCTATTTTGTAGCAAGAGGAGACACGTCTTGCTGGCAGCTGACTGGAGTATAAAACGCAGTAGAAATTGTCCACACGTATGACTGCAAGATTTGTGGATGTGAATGACTGAACTTATTCAGTGGAACCATGAAGAACAGTAATCTGTAATCGTGGAATTAGTCCCAGTAGTATTCTATTTTGACTCTAGTAAACCTTCCATTGCTGCCACGTTTATAAGAGTGGCATTCTAACATGTCATCCATGGCAGACTGACAGCTCAGCAACTCAGCATCCAAGCGACTCAGAAGTTGGGCGACATGGCGGTTCGGGAGCATGACCACCTGGCCACTCCGTCACTCAACGACTCAGAAGATTGACGACTTGACAGTTGGATGGCTTGGCTGGGCTGCTATTTAGCCACACAGCAACTCAGTACTTCAGACTTAGTGGAGCTGGAATCTTTGGGGATCATGGGTCCTAATCTTATCATTTATTTGCTAAACCCATCACTAGCGTTAGTCTTGAAGGCCGAATTTGGGCTTTAAGGGTGTTAGTTTGCCTTTATATTGAAATCGGCTGGATCTCAGCTCTTTTTTTGCATGAATCTTTGGCATGAGACTAACTTGAAGTCCTCACTTTTGTCTTGACTACATGTCCATTCTGTTTGAGTTGGACTGGTGAATTCGAAAAGGACTCTTTTTCCTCTATAGTCATATTGTCTTAGTTATATCGCTCTACTTAAAGCAAACCAATCGACCATCCTCTTCGTATATCTTCCTCTTATCCCTATCACTTTGTTCTTGTCTAGATTTTTGTGAGAGTGGCTGGTTGATTGGTATTTTGTTACCTGAATAAGCATCACAAGAAGGATCAATCGTTGGCATTGAAATGGTTGGCTCCATTGTTGGAGCATCAGTCATTTTGGCAATATCCGAGTTGGTTTATCCAACATCAAAATTTTCTGGAGCCTGTCCCTTTGTCGTGGGTTGGGCCTGAATCCTGATGTTGAACTCCCCAATGAGTAGATTGTTTTATTGGTTGGTTGAAAACTTCGAGCTTCTGCAGGGTCTTTATCTAGATGTTAGCTCTTGAGTGCTACTATCTTCTGAGGTTGGAAGAATGGCTGATGACTAGTGTCGCACTTTAGTTGGTGTGATCTTTTTGGTTGGTTCATGCTACGTCTATAGGTCTGCTAGGACCTTGTTGACTTTTATATGACTTTGGGGTGTCCCTGTATGTTTGAGGACCTTTAGCAGGTCAACCAAGACAACTGGCTTGGGCTATCTTACTTTGATCAGCGGCTTAGCCATCTTTACCCTTAGTTCGGACTAATATTCCAGTTTTGACAATTTGACCTTTGACAACTAGGGCTTCTGTTTGTATGGTCTTCCCTAGGATGGTAGATCTAGACTATGTGAAGAGAGTGGAGTTATCCGGCTGAGCTGGGCACAGTAAGACTGACTCATTTTGGTGCTACTTCTGGTTGTAACTTTATTCTGCTTCTTTAATGTGTCTCTTGCTTCTTTCATCCTGCTCGTTAGGCAAGAATCTAATCTTGATACTCTAGAGTCCTTGTGATATATTTGCTTCCTCAGCAGTGATGTAAGCTCTTGTTGGTGCCTCCAAGATCAGGAAGTTCAGGGGATACTGTTGCATAAGCTTGAAGAAGGTGTTGAGTTTGACTTCATTTTTGAAGTTAGAGATCCTCCTATCTTCAATATTTAAGGGTGACAAATAGTACTTCAAGCTCTTTCATGGAGTCTATTTGATGATAACAAGTTGCTAGGGATATTTCTCCTCCCGCCAAAATAATTGTGCTGTAAAGTTTGAGGAAGCTCCTAGAAGAATTTTATTGAGTTTGGCTCTACCTAATGGAACCAACTTTGAACTCGTCCTTTCAACGTTAAGAGGTAACACTGACAAAGTGTTGCATCCCCTAAGGCTCGGTATTTTAAGAGCGTTTGGAAGTGGTTTAGTTGATCAATTGGATCAGTACTTCTATCATATAACTCCAATGTCAATATCTTGAAGTTTTTGGGAATCGACATTCCAGAATTTCTAGAATGAAGGAAGTCATAGTTGTCTTATTTATTAGGACGGTCCAATGTGCCACTTCTCCTCCAAAGATTCAGTTTTCAATCTTTAAGATTCTCTCCATTATGTCTACCAAGGTGGCTGATTTGCAAGTGCTACGAGATGTTCTTGGTCCAACATTCTCATTCAAGATTGGAGGTGCTAACGTTGTAAGGTGCATTTGAGGGATTTCATCTCTGCATGAAATAACATTTTGGACCCTAATGTCTAAAAAATAACCTTTCATCTCTGCATGACTTAATTTCACTGCCATTTAGATATCAGGTTACAACATTTTGGAGTTATTTTTTAATCTTCATTGTCGACCCTAATGGGGAAGCCTTTGCTCCACTGTGGGCTAGATTCGGTCTAGAAGATGTCAGCTGTTCAAGTGCCTTCTTTAAGTGGCTACACTTCTCTTGACATTTTCTTGAAAATTGACGCATGGGGGTTGGAAACTGGTCTGGTTTTTCACTCTCTCCTATAATAATTTTACCATTTGGGTCATTTTGTAGATTTGGACTGCTATGGCAACCTTGTCTTTGTTAGCAGTTGACCAGTCGTTTTGATGGGTGACATAGTCCTATGGGGTATCCCCAATAGGAATGCAACCTAAGATGTGGCTGTAATATCTGTAGGCTTGAGTGTTCACCATACCTTTATTATGGTTCTCTTGGGTTTGTTTTGGGATTGTTCCTATAGACGGCGCTAATGATGCGTATTATCAATTTGAATTCTACCAGAATGACTTTTTGAAGGGCTCCGTTAATCTCACAACCTAAATTCTATACACTACAATCCAAAATGAGTGTTTAAAACCATGCAATTGGTTCCTCAGTTGACCCCAAAAGTCAAGTTAGTTAAAGCTCTTGCTAAAGTAGAATGTTTGACAAAGATAATGGAGAGATAGGTGTTTTGAGGGCACAATTTTGCCTTGAAAGAGAATTTTTTTTGCAAGGGAGAAGTGACTTTGGAGGACAAGCTCTGAACTATAAAGTGAATGAAGCTAGAAAGGTTCCTAGATCTCCAGCTAAAGATGCTCCTATGTGTTATAGGATACTTCTTAGTTATAGAGGCTCTAGGCCTTTCATGGAATGACTTTCAAGGGGTTCTTTGATTATTATTCCTCTGAGGAGTTAATGCTCCTTCTTTGAGAGTCGTTATCTTTGTGTTGGATTGATATCTTTTATGTAGCAACGACTCTACTTTTGTGGAATCAATGTCTTCAAGGTTAACTGTTCATTTATGAACATGGTGTTAATGGGCTCTCATAGAGAGGTGATGTTTCAAGTTTATTCTCTTGACGTGTTGCCCTTGGGACATGATTAATGTAGCTTGACTGATACAATTAGTTTCTTTGACCACATTCAACCAGTTCTCAAATTTGCACATTCATAGTTGGCATGGCAATTGCTGGTTGCTCATGGCGCCTTTGTGTGGCTCCTGATGTGCATCACAGCAAGATGGTACCTATGGGAACGTATTTTAGTAGGACTGTTCCCAACAAGACAATCTCTATCCGAATGGTTTCTAGCAGGTGGCACCTGATAGAATGGCTTTTGACGAGACAGTCTTTATCAAAACTGTTTCCAGTAGACGGCTACAGACAGGATGGTCTGAAAGGGGGCTCCTTAGCAAAATTGTCCCTACAGGACAGTCTGACAGTGCAATGTGTTTCTGGGCAAAATTTTTAGAGAGGAAGCATAGACCAGTGCTTTTTTGTTCACGAGAATTTCCTGATCTCCAAATAGATAGGAAGCATGTACTGATGTTTGCCTATTTCCGTTTAGGTATTAAAATGAGTACTTGTGTGCTTTCACCTGTGTGAAACTTGTTAACATATGAATTCTCCTAAGTGATAATCACTAAAGCGCAAGCATTCTGATCTAGAAGACCTGCAGATATATATATATATATAGACACACTCACATACTTTGTATGGTGTAGAGCAGCCAAAAAGCTCATGGAATATATGATAAAGGTGGAGTGTTGGAGTGTTTTTATTGACTGGTCATATAGGCTCGAGTCGGACATTCAATTGCTTCAATTCGATCTTATGATTCATATCATATTCAAATACTTTTTGGTCTAATTTTTTGAGTATTTTCTTTTGGTTCCTTGTGACTTCTTAGTATAGCTTCACTATGTACTTTTTTCTTTTCCCTTTTCAGAGGGAAAAGTGGGGGTGTTATTGGATCTCTTGTCAACTCTTTAAACTATGATTCTCCTATCCTTCTCTCCTATTCGCAGCATTTCTAACCTTGTCTATAGCATGCGAAGCGAAAATATTGTCTCTGTCATTTGCAATGGCCAGTGGATCATGAAAGACAGGAAGATTTTGACTGTGGATGAGGTATGCAGAAAAGCTTACTAGTTTTTGTCTGTTATTCTGAGGCACTTGCTAAACAGAAGTTCTGCTATTTTGCTCTTCACATTTTCCCCCGACTTGATAATCTTTATATATTAAAATTAAGGGAAATGTGGTGTTAGTTTTTTTTTTTTTTTTAATGATTTGACCATAATTTTTCTTGTTTCGTGAGCTAGGGAGAAGTTATTTCAAAGTCAAAGCATGCTTCCGCTCAGCTTCTGGAGAGGGCAGGCATCAGCCTCCCGAAGAGAGTGTGTTACCTCTGAGTCAGTGTTCTCTCTGAATGGCATCTGCTCTACTATACGAATGTTGTGGGAACTGCAACATGAAGAACAGTGATAATCCATGTAGTAAGTTAAGCTTTGTTAATTTTACAACGATCAATCCTCCATTGACAAGGTCTGCCAGTCATGTAATCGTGATCGCTATTCTATCCTCTGTTAGGAAATCATGGGGAAGTCTGTAGCAAAAAATAATTTTTTTTACTGATTTTTACTTTAGGATCTTTCTTTGAATTTGTTAAACAATAATGCAATATCTAAAGTTTTAATTTTATATGTAAATATAAAATCAAATTTCTAAATATATATATCAAATAAATAATGTGATGATACGTCATGAATTCAAACTTTGAATGGATTCAGGTCGAACAAGCTCTTCGGCTCCGGTCACCGTTCTTTCGCGCTTGGCACCCTACACACCACAATCACAAATAAAAGGTTAGGTGACGGTGGGAGGTTGTCCTACTATAAACACTCCGATGCTCAAGTCAATAAACGGTCTTCTAAGTATAATAAGGTAAATATAGAGAATGCAATGATGAATATTGGGTATGGGATTTTGAGAGTGAGGATTAAAGGTATACTTGTAGAGAGTGGCTTTGGTCGTGGGATACTCGTGGAGAGCAGTTTCTCCAAGTATTGAGCTTACAGAGAACTAGTAACGGAGAGAGAGAGAGAGAATAGAGTGATGGGATGCTTTGAGAGCTTTCGTTAGTTTTTGTATACAAGAGAGCGTGCCTATAGAGTGAAGCTCGATGGCCTTTTATAGCCGTGGGCTTTCGTCGCCTTTCTAAGTTGGTGAGGTGGGATGCTCGCCATTATGGGGATCGTTGCCTTCCCCAGCATGGGTGCATGCACCAGTGTATGTTGCAATGGTCAGAAATGAGGATTTTCTTTCTTTTGTGGAGATATTGCGGGATGTGCTCTGATTTTGGAAGATTTTTGTTACAAAAGATATTGCCATTATTTGAGGTACAGAAAATTAGGACAAACGACCGTTGAGGTATGGGAATGTGAACTTGGGCTGATTCTGATCTAGGCCATATTTATTTCGGGCCGCGTTTAGCCTACTTAGGGCACTCTTCCGGTCAATAGCAGCGTTGACCGTCCAATTGATAAATAGGTTGCTATGAATTATGGGCCACTTACCCATTTTTGGTTGACTCACTATCGACATCCTATTACTGACATCACGAGCCCCCCATACTAGTGGCCTAGATCTCCAACCTTCAGCGTGTTTACGATGGGGCGTAATTGGCCGTGCCGTCTTCTCAGGTATGTCCCCGATTCTCCTTTTCATTGTTATTGGCAATTCCCCTACTTTTTGATTCTTTATAGATTTGCCAACATTGTTGCTTCATGGCATTTTGTGCTTTCGTCTACACTATAAATTGGGGAGCTTTCGACATTTCCCAGTATTGTCTTTCCATGATGCCTGGTGGGATGGCATGGGAGTTCGACCTCACCAGGAAGCTTCCGATCCAATTGCTGGTTTGGTGCTCAGGCTGTTCGTGTTCTTGAGCGCTGCTGTTTTGAGTTATGAAGCCTAGTCTACTTTGGTCACCCTTTTATGTGTGGGATGTCGTTTTGGTCACCCCTTTTCGTGGAGGTAACAATTATCGAGATTTGAATCTCGATTT
This sequence comes from Nepenthes gracilis, assembly GCA_033239525.1. Lineage (NCBI taxonomy): Eukaryota > Viridiplantae > Streptophyta > Magnoliopsida > Caryophyllales > Nepenthaceae > Nepenthes > Nepenthes gracilis. The sequence continues at coordinate 16,525,821 of BSYO01000021.1, read as the reverse complement.
GAGTCTACCCACTTTTGAATCTCAACAATTGTTTTTGAGGATTATAGACCCTATTGCAACTCTCCTCCTCTTCCCAAGGGTATTATCATGTATTATCCTCTGTTGGCCGTGTAACTTGTAAAGAGAAAGTTAATGAGAAAACTTGCAGATGTTTTTCTCTTCGTTTTTCGTTGCCATGCATATTTAACTATCTTTTATTTTTTACTCCGGAGTGGATGTTTTCTGGATCCATTGGCCATATCTTTTGAATTTAGTGAGTGAAGTGAAAGCAAACATTGACCGGATTCATTGACCATAATGCTTGAAATCGGAGAACGGAGTGGAAGCGAACATTGGCCGAATTTATTGACCTCAACGCTTGAATTCGGAGAACAGAGTGGAAGCGAACGTTGACCGGATTCGTTGACCATAACGCTTGAATCCGAAGAACGGAGCCGAACGGGTGTTGATCAGATTTGTTGACCGTAACGTTTGAATCCAAAGCGAATGTTGACTAGATTCGTTGACGGTAACGTTAGAATCTTGAGAATGGAGCGAATATTGACCGGATTCGTTGATCGTGATGTTAGAATTCGAAGAACGGAACGAAAACGAATATTGACCGGATTCGTTGACTGTAACGTTAGAATCCGGAGAAAGGAGTGGAAGCGAACGTTAACCGGATCTGTTGACGCAACGCTTGAATCCGGAGAACGTAGAGGGTTGTCTTCGATGTATTGCTTCATTATCCTGTCGGTTGGGCAATCGAAGGGCTGCAGAGCCTTTTTGGGACTCCCGTTACTCTGAGTGACCCGCTGCCTCCTGCCACATGTTGCTCCGTAGAGTGGTTGCAATCCTGGCAATTAATTCACCAGAAGATATGACTTGACTGCGTATTCGCCGGAATTGACACGTGTCTACTATGATTGCCATGCCTTTTTGATACGATGCTTCTATTTGGCGGCGACGATCTTTATATAGGCTACGCAGCAGTTCAAGCTTTCCTGCTCCTTTCTTTTTTTACAACTTCTGAAGTTTTTGTCTTCCTCCTGTTATGCTTCCATGGTGCCTTTTGTTATCGAAATTTCCTCTATTATTTCTCCCGATGAAGTTAGGGAGCTTTACGTGCAATATAACATCCCACCCTCCATTGTGTTCTCGATTCTTGAGAAGCTGGACAGGGCTTGCTCTCCTCCGATAGGTCACATTATTGTTTACAACGCTCACCTGCAGAGTGAACTTCGCCTTTCAGTCCTTGAGAAGCTTCTCCACATTTTCATGGAGTTTCACGTCCTCATCGCACGGCTTCATGCGAATGCCATGCGATATCTTTTCTCATTTTGCATTTTGTTTTGCCACTATTTGCAACTGCTGAAGGTGGAAGCTATGAGGGTTATGTTCCAATTTACACAGAGTGGGGATTGGATTTCGCTCTCCCAAGGAGCTATGTATTAGTGGCACAATCTACGAGTTAGTTAAGAATTGGAAGGATGGGTTCTTTTTTGTGCAGGTATCTGATGATTAGCCTCTGTCTAGAGAGTGGGGCAACGTTCCCGCAGCTCTCACCAGGAAGCCCTCTAAGAAGGAGGTGGATGCTGTGGAGCCCTTGCTGCAGTTGGTGCAGGAGCACCTTCCCAAGTTTAGGAGGGATTACTTGGTATCTCGGGAAGAGACCAGGAAAGCTTGCTGGGGTCCTCCCTCACCAGTCCAAAAGTTCAAAACTCTACCGTCGGTGACATTGCAGCTTGAGAGGAAAGTTAGGGCTCTCACTGTAGTATCCCACATCGGATTGGGGGAGGGGAACGAAGCGTTCTTATAAGGGCGTGGACACCTCCCCCCTTGTAGACGCGTTTTGGGGGCGGTGGACTCCGTCTGCCAAGAACAAAACCGTAAGGCCTGTAGGCTGGGGACGTCGTGAAGTTCTCCTAGGCCTCGGCCTGTAGGCTGGGGACGCCGCGAAGTTCTTCCAGGTCAAAGCGGACAATATCTACATGCGGGTGCGCCGGGGACGTTACAAATGGTATCAGAGTCAGGACCCGGTTCAGTGTGTCAGCGAGGACGCTGGACCTCCAAGAGGGGTGGACTGTAGTGTCCCACGTTGGATTAGGGGAGGGGAACGAAGCGTCCTTATAAGGGCGTGGATACCTCCCCCCTTGTAGACGCATTTTAGGGGCGGTGGACTCCGTCTGTCAGGAACAAAACCGTGAGGCCTGTAGGCTAGAGACGCCGCAAAGTTCTCCCAGGTTAAAGCGGACAATATCTACATGCGGGTGTACCGGGGACGTTACAAATGGTATCAGAGCGGGGACCTGGTTCAGTGTGCCAGCGAGGACGCTGGGCCTCTAAGGGGATGGACTGTAGTGTCCCACATTGGATTGGGGGAGGGGAACGAAGCGTCCTTATAAGGGCGTGAACACCTCCCCCCTTGTAGATGCGTTTTAGGGGCGGTGGACTCCGTCTGCCAGGAACAAAACCGTGAGGCCTGTAGGCTGGGGACGCCGTGAAATTCTCCCAGGCCTCGGCCTGTAGGCTGGAGACGCCGCGAAATTCTCCCAGGTCAAGGCGGACAATATCTATATGTGGGTGCACCGGGGACGTTACACTCACCATTGGCGAATCTCCCAGTAGCCCTAAAATGAAATGGGTGACACCAACTGTGCCTTCCTCATCTTCCACCGAGCCAAATTACTACATGGCTGGCCGACTGGCTGGAGTTGGAAAACCCTTTGTGGTGGAGACCGCCGTTATCTTTTCAGATTTGGGAGTCATTGAGGGGGTTGCCACCAGGGAGCTCGTTGTTGTGTCGTCACTGCTAGGAGATTCTATGGCGTTGGCAGAGTTGGCACTTGAAGTGGGAGGGCTGAAGGAGCCATCCTTTGAGCCGCTTGCGGAGCTAGTGGAGATTGGTGAGGTAAGTCTCACCGTTGCCCTGCTTCCTAAGGCCATGGGTGACGTTGAAGTCACTTCAGCAGAGTTCCCTTCTAGTGGAGATGGAATAGTAGAGGGATAGATGATTACTATGGAGTTGGCTCCTACGGTTGCCACGCTTAGTCTCTCCGCCAGCCCATCTCGGGACCTCCCACAGCAAAGCTCAATGTTGCAGGGACCGGTGAGGAAAAAGAAGAAGCACAAGTTTTTAATAGTAAGCTTTCAAGAGGAGCATCTTCTCTCTCTTAACCCTGTCGGCTTAGTTTGACTTTTCTCTATTCTTGTTTTATTGGAATTGCAGGACCAGAGGTTCCTTGGTGTGATGTCGAAGGGCTTGTGTCAGCGGAATGAGGTGATTGAAAAAGGGGAGGAGAAAATTCTCCGACTGGCGGAGCTCCTAAGTCGCTCGGATGCCCTTGTCGCTGAGACCCAAAGAGATAGGGATGAAAGCATCACCCAGGCCCTAAGAGTCTAGGAGGAAAATGCCACCCTCAAGTCTGAGTTGGCAGAGTTGGGAGAGAAGCTGGGGAGCTTGGAGACTCGGGCTGCCAAGGCTGAGCAGCAAGCTGGCGAATTTCAATGGAAAGTCACCACGCTGGAAGCTGAGATGTTAGTCCGCCTGCGTCTAGAGGAGGTGAGCGCACTGCTTAAGTCGAGAGTTTTGGAAGGCATCAACCTCTGTAGGCAGATTGTCTCCCTGATGTCACCCGACTTCATTGTAGGCATTCTCAATTCACTAAATAGTGCAGCAATAGAGCGTGAGGACTTAGTGGATTACTCCCAAGCCGGAGGGGAGCCTCACCCTCCTAGTGCTCCCGTGACTTAATTTTAGGCCTTTGTATTTTATTTTTCTGCATTGTAATTTGTATATTGAACTTTATTGATAAAAAGTTCATTCTTAACAATGCGTCGACTGTTGTGCCTTTGCCCAGCTTTAATCCTTTTTCCACCTTTGTTTACTCTGTGCCGGCCAGCAAACCGACGTGTTGTATATGCGCGGTCTAACTGGGCGTACTAGAGCTTTGATAATCATAGACTGGCTACTCCACGACGTGATGCGACATCTGAATTCATTTGTTGCAAGCGGGTTCAGTTGGGTAAAGACACGTGTTGTCCTAAACAGGAGCGACGCGACCATTCGAACCCCATTATGACGCCGTTTTTGGTGGGGAAACTCTGCCTATATAAACGCAGTGTCCCTTGCAATTCGCTTCACTGCTCTACTCCATTGTCTCTCTACCTTTGTCATAGCTGACGAGAAAATGATTGATATTCCCACTGTGCTTGGTTTTGGGAAAGAGGTGGCTTCTCCTCCTACACTGGAATCCTCCTCCAATGGAGAGAGTGGTGACGGAAAGACATGGTCTAAGATTAGTGACGGTGGCTCCGCCAATGTGGATGCGGATGAGGAGTGGAATCACCCAGGCCTCCCACGCCTTTATCCCCAAGGTGCACTAAGGGCTACTCCACCCCACGGGTCTGCCGACCCCTCTCGTCTGGTATGTCTATTTAGTTGCATAGAGGCACAATTGACCGCTTGCAGTTTCCCCTTGCTAACTCCTTTTTCGCTGTCTCAGCCAGCAAGGAGGTCTCGTGAATTGGACTAGTTCCTATCTTCACCGGGAGACAAGATCGCCCGTATGAGACAAGCTCAGGCCGATCTCGTGATTGAGGACATGGAGTGTCGCGTCAATGCTGTGGTTGGGGAGGCGTTGCAGAGTCAGGCGCAAGCCAAATATCTTAATCAGGCGCTGACAGAGTCTAAAGCTAACCTGCAGGTGGTTTCTAGCTCTCATGCTTAGGTCATGGAGAGGATTGCGGCTCTCAAAGGCGAACTGAGGATAAGGCTTCGTCCCGAAGAGGTGGCTCCTACCCCAGAGGAGCAGTTTCAGGCTGGGATTGACTTCAACCGGAGGATAGTTTCCCTGACGGACCCCCATTTTCTCATCGATTTTCTAGATTTGATGAATCCTGGTGCCTCCCATCGGTCGGAGCTAGTTGGATATCCGATCGGTCATGGCCGGAGGCCTGTGCTGTGTCCTCCAAGGGACCCTTCATCCTCGAGAAGCCATCAGGACAAGTCATAATAACTCCTTGTCTATGTGGCGTTGTATAAACTTTTTGTATATGAGCATATTCATTTTTAGACGTGCTGTGTTGCTATGTCAAGCGGAGGTGCCCAAGTTATCATTTCGGGCACCTTGCTTTCTGTTGGAACATTTATTCTCTCACATTTTGCCCGATTTATTGACTGTCATAGACTGACTACGCTATCTCCTACAAAAGGAGGTTGTTGCACGTGTGCCGTATAAGCCCCCTAAGGTTTTGTGTTCGACCGTGAACGAGTCGGTTGGTATGGGATCAAGGTTTAATCTGATCACTTACGGGCTGCTTGGTATAGGATCAAGATTTAATTTAATCGCTTATAGGCCGCTTGGTATGGGACCACAGTTTAATTTGATCGCTTATGGGCCACTTGGTATGAGATCAAGGTTTAATTCAATCGCTTATGGCCGTTTGGTATGGGACCAAGGTTTAGATGCAAACAAGTGAAGACCCGCTTGACTTAGAGGCCGTTTAGGTCGTCTGTATCTATGCAACCTACACGCAAGCATACATATGGAAAAAAAGAAAAAGAAAAAGTATAGACATAACAATGTGTAAAGAAGGAAAGCACATTTTATTAATATGTGGATGTCATTACAAACAAACTCGTGACCATACATATGACCTATCTGGGCCTCATGCGACCTTTCACTGGAAGTAGCACTTTAAGTGGACTATGTTCCACATCCGTGGAACTGACTTGCCATTTTGGGTTCGGAATTTATATACTTTATTCCGCAAAATGGATGAGACGAGGAACGGACCTTCCCAATTTGGGGAGAGCTTGTTCCTGTTGGCTATTTTGCCCGTGGCCTTGATACTTCGGAAGACGAGGTCTCTAATTTTGAATTGCCGCGCTTTTACTTTCTTGTTGTCATAGCGGGCGATTCACTATTGATAGGTGGTCGTGCGCATTTTGCCTACGTCGTGGGCTTCCTCTAGCAAGTTTAAGTGTTCCCTGATTTTCTAGGAGTTGCCTAACCGGTCGAAGGTTTTGACCTTGAGGCTAGGGAGCTCGATCTCGACTAGGACCACAACCTCAGTCCCGTAGCAGAGACTAAAAAGTGTCTCACAGATTTGTTCCTTCGGAGTTGTCCAATACAACCGTAACATGAAGGACAGTTCGTCGATCCAGGAGCCCCCTGCGTCCTCCAATTTAGTCTTTAGTCCATGCAATAGTGTTTGGTTGATAACTTTCATCTATCCGTTTGTTTGAGGGTACACCGCCGAAGTGTGAACTAATATGATGCTTAGACTGGTATAATACCTAGTGGATCACTTCCCCGAGAATTGAGTTTCGTTATTAGTTACAATGGCCTCAAAAACACCAAATTTGCTTGTTATGCTTTGGCGGACAAATTTCATAGCAATATGCTCTGTGATTTTAGCTAGTGGGGCGGCTTTAACCTACTTAGTAAAGTAGTCTATGTCCACGATCTTGGAACTTCCGTTGACCGTCGCAATGGAACATAAGCTAAGAATATCAAGCCTCCATTGCGCGAACGACCAAGGTGCCTGGAGGGTTCTCAGCTCCATCAACGGCTGGTGGTGAAGATTGCCATGAAGTTGTCAATTCCCACATCTCTTCACAAATTCAAGGGAATCCTTTATTATGGGCTAGAAATACTGACACATCACTTTGAATGCTAGGTTCTTGCCGCCAATGTGCGACCCATAGATCCTGAGGTAGATTTCGCTCAATGTGTAATCGGCTTTTTTTGGAGTAAGGCACCAGAGGTACGGAGTTGAGTATCCTCGACGATATAATTTCTCATCGATATAGTGTACCAGCCAGCCGTTTCCTTGATCCACTTAGCTTCATCTGTGTTCTCCTGTAGGGAACTTTTTGCGAGGTATCTCCAGTAGGGCGACATCCAGCTCTCGCAATTTGAGACCTGCATCGCTTCTTGTTCATTTATGCTGGGAGTGCTCAAGGCCTCCCGCATATCTTTCGAGTACTGCTCCGAATTTTCGACCGTCACCGCTCTTATGAGTTAGTCATCCTTTCAGTTTTAAGTCTTGGGGATGTGGATCAGGTTGAGCTTTTCGAACCTCTGGATCGCATCTTTTGCCTTAGCCAAGTATTTGGCCAAGAGAGGGTTGCATATTTCAAAATTTTCGTGATCTGGTTGATGACTAGCTCTAAGTCGTTATAGACGGTCAAGCGTTTAGCTATGCACTCTTTGGCTAGTCGTAATCTAACCAGCAGGGTTTCATACTCAGCAACATTATTTGTGGCCAAAAAATCGAGCTTCAATGAGTACTTCACCTCAAACCCGTCCGGGGTCCTTAGGACCACTTCAGCTCCGCTGCCTGAGTTGGTAGATGAGTCGTCTATGTTGAGGACCCAATCCGACGCTTCAGAATGATGATCCAAGTCGTCAGCGCAGTGTGCATCGATGATTGGGGTCGTTTTGACGATAAAATCGGCTAGTGCCTATCCTTTGATGGATGACCTAGGCCCGAACTCAATGTCAAACTCTCCCAATTCGATACCCACTTAACTAACCATCCTGAGACATCGGGCTTTTGAAGGATGCCCTTCAACAGTTGGTTGGTTAGGACGACTATATAATGAACCAGGAAATATGGCCTCAACTTCCTAGCTGAGAATACTAGTGCTAAAGCAAGCTTCTCTGCATGCGGGTAGTGAGTCTCAACATTGGTCAACGTCTTGCTCACATAGTAAACCGGCCGCTGCTTGTCAAAACCCTGGCGTATCAAGACTAAGCTAAGAGCCGTCTCTGATACTGCTAGGTAGAGATACAGCTCCTCTCCTTCCCTCGATGATGTCAGCAGTGGTGGATTGGCCAAGTATTGTTTCAGTTCGTCGAAGACGGCCTGACATTTTACTGTCCACTGGAATCCATTCACCTTTGTCCCCCTCAAAGTCTTGAAGAATGAAAGGTCCTTGTCACCAGACCTAGCCAATAAGCGGGAGAGCGCTGCCAGTCTTTTTGTCAGCCTCTGGACATTTTTGACACTCCGTGGTGGAGTCATGTCTGCGAGGGCCTTGATCTTCTCTGAGTTTGCCTCAATCTCTCGCCGAGAGATTGAGGCACTTTACTGTCCACTGGAATCCATTCACCTTTGTCCCCCTCAAAGTCTTGAAGAATGAAAGGTCCTTGTCACCAGACTTAGCCAATAAGCGGGAGAGCGCTGCCAGTCTTTTTGTCAGCCTCTGGACATTTTTGACACTCCGTGGTGGAGTCATGTCTGTGAGGGCCTTGATCTTCTCTGAGTTTGCCTCAATCTCTCGCTGAGAGATGATAAAACCCAATAATTTACCAGAAAATACCCCGAAGATACACTTCGATGGATTCAACTTTATCTGGTGTGCACGGATTACCTCAAAAATTTCAGCCAGATCGCGAATATGATTGTTGGTGGTCTTACTCTTGATGAGTATGTCATCTACGTACACTTTCATATTGTAGCCGATCTATTTCTCGAGCATTTTGTTCATGAGCCTCTAATAAGTTGCGTATATATTTTTCAGACCAAAAGACATGACCTTATAGTAGTAAGTGTCTTAATCAGTCATGAACGAGGTATGTTTCTTATCCTCTAGGTTCATCCGGATCTGGTTGTAACCCGAATACATGTCCATAAAACTTAATAGGTCGTGACCAAAAGTAGAGTCCACCAGCAAGTCGGTCATGGGCAATGGAAAGCTATCCTTCGGGCTGGCTTTGTTAACATCGATGAAGACGCACATTTGTCATTTTCCGTTGTTCTTCTTGACCATGACAATGTTGGAGAGCCAGTCCAGGTATTAGATTTTTTGGATGAACCCGGCGTCCAACTTTTTTACCTCCTCCCGGATCGCTATAAGCTTTTTAATGGAGTGATTCCTCCACTTCTGTTTGATGGGTTTATGGGCAAGATTGAAATCTAACTTGTGTACTATTATTTTGACCGAAATTTCAGGCATGTCGGCGGGTGTCCAGGCAAAGACATCCGCATTCTGCCTCAAAAAGTTGATCAGTTTGTCGCGTAGGGCTCCGGCGAGAGAGCCCGTGATTTGTGTGCATTTTTTCGGATCATCTGGATTCAGAAGTACAAGGTCAGTGGCTTCGCCGTATTACACCTGTTGCAGGGTTGCTTGATCTCAATGGTCCAACTCTTCTACTTGCCTCTCGACACTGCTTGGTACTATATGCAACATGTAGCATGTTCGTCCTGTTACTTGGTCACCTAGTACTTCGCCAATATCGCATGGTATTAGAAATTTTATTTTTAAGTCCTAACTTAAAGAATGTATCAAGGTAGAGTAAATCTCTTGAGTTTTCATTATCAACGAAAACTCATTTCAGCTGGTAGTCAAGAATACCATCCGAAACAAGCACAGATACAACCATGGGATCAAGATATGGGAGATTACATGCATCATATCATTATCATTAAAACAAATGACATCTTCCCCTACCCTTTGCTTCTTGCGCTTATCTAGCTTATCTTGGTGATCAATTAAGTACGCCTTGGCAAGTCTGGTGGTCACTATACTGACCACCTTGGCAGCTATCTGGTTCCACGGTTGATGCTGATCCGGCCTGTCACCACCTGAGGTTCCAGAGTTCTGCCCAGGGTTCCATAGGCTCTTTATGAGGTGGCCCTAGCGGATCAGCTCTTTAATCTCCCACTGCAGCGCCCTGTAATCTACCGTGCTAGGTCCCAAAGATTGGTGAAAATCGTAATATTTTGACGAATCTCCTCCTAGGTTCTTCATTGGCTTTGGCCACTTGATAAATTTTTCTTTTCGGATCTGCATCAGAATGTTGACCCGAATGTTGTTCAGTGGAGTCAGGTGCATGGGCCTGTACTCCTTTCGTGCCGGTGGCTCAGCCCTAGGCAGCTTCCTCCGGGGGTTGTCGTTGCCCCCATTCTTTCTCTTTCCATCCGCTAGGAAAGAGTGTGGCTGGACGGTCCACTCCGAATGCTTTGCCTCGTTAGTTTCTTTGGTTGCCATGTAGGTCCCGGTGAAGATCCTACCTTTCGAAGGTTTGCGGGTTTTTGTGGGCCAGGTGTTTCAAATCACCCGATCCCAGCGCTAAGATGAAGTTGTTGAGCTTCACTTCCTTAGTGAGCTTAGGTATTCTTCGAGCTTTAGTTGCGAACCACTCAAGGAATTTCCTCAGGTTCTCACCCGGCTTCTGTTTTATGTCGGCAAGATGCCACGACTGCTTCTCCTCACAGCGACTTGAAGCATATTGAGCCAGCAAATTGTCCGCGATGTCCTGAAAGCTTCGGATTGAATTTGCCAAGAGCCGGTAGAACCAGATCCTGGCATTCCCCTTCAAAGTGAGGGGAAAGTACTGGCACATGGATGCCTCCTCTTGGCCTTGGAAGCTCAATAGAGTGCGAAAGTGATCAAGATGATCCATTGGATTGGTACTCCCATTGTAAGGTTTCAGGGTTGGCATCTTGAACTTTGGCGGCAATGGTTGGGTCTGGATTTCCATGGTGAATGGAGATCTCTTCAAATTGGCCGCATGTTCGTCTTCATCTTTGAACATGCGGTTCCAAATCTTTTGAACTTTCTCCTTTATTCAGGAGAGGATTGCATATCTTTTAGAGTTGAGGTAGATCTTTAATTTTATTCTATCTATCGTGCTGCACGACCTCGGTCGGCTATTGCCGCTCATGGATTGGATGACGCAAGAGGCCTCTGCTCATCCCAGGAATATCTAGGATTTCTTATTTCGGGGCTCTTATCAGGAGTCTCGCGGCTCAAACGCCCCTCAAGTCTAGAATGGGTTTGGGTGTGGGAGACCACAGGAATGTGAGAGTTTCCCGGTCTTGGGGTCTTCTTCATCGGCTTCTTCTTCCACTGGCCTCCTCGCCTAAAGGCTGGCGTGTGAGTCGAGGAAAATTGAGCCCCTTGCTTCTTCTTACCCTGGCGCGTACAGTGCATTTGGAGCATCTATGACATCTTGTTCATCTGCTTTGCCATGGCCAGGAAGATTAGAGCAAATTGTTCTCTCGCCCGACTACCAGCAAAGTGGTTGTGGTTGGGGGAGGTGACTTCTTTGGTGGGAACACTAGGTTGTACCCTTGGGTTCACCATATTGTCAGATAGTGCTAATTTAGGAGAAGTAGTCAATCGACTTTTCGTTAGTGTTCCCATAGACGACGCCAATGATGCATCCTAGATCTAAACTTTAACGGATTCGGGTCGAACTAGCTCTTAGAATTTCGGTCACCGTCCTTTCACACCTGGGACCCTGCACACCACAACTACAAATAAGAGATCAGATGACGGTAGGAGGTTGTCCTACCGTAAATACTCTAATACTCAAATCAGTAAACGATCTTCCGAGTAGAAGAAGGTAAATACATATAATATAACGATGAATATTGGGTGCAGGATTTTGAGAATGAGGATTGGATGTGCACTTGTAGATAGTGGCTTTGGTTGTGGGATACTCATGGAGAGCAATTTCTCTAAATACTGAGCTCACGAAAAACTAGTAATGAAGAGAGACAAAGAGAGAGTAGAGTGATGGGATGCTTTGAGAGCTTAGAGAGCTTTCATTAGTTTTTGTATGCAAGAGAGCGTACCTATGGAGTGAGACTCCATGGCCTTTTATAACTGTAAGCCTTCGTCGTCATCCTAAGTTGGTGAGGATGGATGCCCGCCCTCTGTGGGGATCGTTGCCTTTCCCAGCATTGACGTGGGCCGCATTCTGGACCGAAATTATTAGAAAGGAGGATTCCCTTCCTTCTGTGGAGATACCGTGCGCAGTAATTGTTGAGGCTTTCTTTGAGGATCGTGCGCTAATTTGTAAGCCTTTCCTCTAGGATGTACTCTGATTCTAAAAAATTTCTGTTACAGAAAAGATTACCGTTCTTGGACGTGCGGAGAATTAAGACAGACGACCATTAAGGCTTGGAAAGGTGTGCGTGGGCCGATTCTGATCTAGACCGTGTTTATTTTGGGCAACGTTCAACCTACTTCGGTCGCTCTTCTGGTCAATGGCTGTGTTGATCATTTAAGGGATAAATAGGCCACTATGGATTCTGGACTACTTGCCCCTTTTGGGCCGGCCTACTACTGATATCCCCATCAGGTGATATATAGATGCTGTTCATAGTGAAGATGATCAACTATATAAATGTTCAGTCTCTATGGTATTCATATAAATATCCTCGATTTGTATTGTCGAACAAATTAAATTACCAAGTATATGTGTTAGCATTTACTTAATAATTATATTCTGACACCTTATACTCAAACAAAAATAAGGAGATTGAGCCCTCTGCTTCTTCTTACCCTGGTGCATGCAGAGCGTTTGGAGTATTTGTGACATCATGTTCATTTGCTCTGCCATGATCAGGAAGATTGGAGCAAGTTGTTTTCCAGCCCAACTACCAACGGAGTGGTCGTGGTCGGGGGAGGTGACTTCTTTTGTGAGAACGCTAGCTTGTGCCCTTGGGTTCACCATATTGTCAGATGATGCTGATTTAGGAGTAGTCAATCGACTTTTCGTTAGCGTTCCTATAGACGGTGCCAATGATGCATCTTGGATCCAAATTTTAACGGATTCGGGTCAAACTAGCTTTTAGATTCGGGTCACCGTCCTTTTGCGCCTGGGACCCTGCACACCATAACTAAAACGAGAGGTCAGATGACGGTAAGAGGTTGTTCCACCATAAACACTCGATACTCAAGTCAAGTAAATAATCTTCTAAGTATAATAAGGTAAATACAAAGAATGCAAAGATGAATATTGGGTGCAGGATTTTGTGAATAAAAATTGGAGGTGCACTTGCAGAGAGTGACTTTGGTTGTGGGATCCTCGTGGAAAGCAATTTCTCCAAGTACGAAGCTCACAGAAAACTAGTAACGGAGAGAGAGAGAGAAAGTAGAGTGATGGGATGCTTTGAGAGCTTAGAGAGCTTTCGTTAGTTTTCATATGCTAGAGATCGTGCCTATGGAGTGAGACTCCATAACCTTTTATAGCCGTGGACCTTCGTCGCCTTCCTAAGTTGGAGAGATGGGATGCCCACCCTTTGTAGGGATCGTTGTCTTCCCATGCATGGACGCGGGCGTCATTCTGGTCGGCAATGGTTAGGGAGGAGGATTCCTTTCTTTCTGTGGAAATACCACGTAGTGACCATTGAGGTTTCCTTTGAGGATCGTGTGTTGATTTGTAAGCCTTCCCTCTAGGACGTGCTCTGATTCTAGAAAATTTTGGTTATAGAAGAGATTGTCATTCTTGGAGTTGCGGAGAATTAAGGTAGACGACCGTTGAGGTTTGGGATGGTGCATGTGGGCCGATTTTGATCTGGGTCATGTTTATTTTGGGCCGCGTCTGACCTACTTGGAGTGCTTTTCTGGTCAACGACAACGTTGATCATCCAAGGGATAAATGTGTTATCGATTCTGGGCCACTTACTCCTTTTGGGCCGGCCTACTACTAATGTCCCCATCAGGTGATATATATATGTTGTTCATAGTGAAGACAATCATGTAATATTCTAGATCCCGTTTGGAGTATTTTAATATTTATTTTGATTTTGAATATTTCAAACATAGTAAAAATAAATTAAAATATTATAAAAATTTTGAGGAATGATCGGAATTTTGGAGTGGCGCCCGGAGTGTGCCCGTATTATTGTCTGAAAATTGATTTATATTTTAGAATAAAAAAAAATAAAAATATAATAATAATAATAATAATAATAATAATAATAATAATATAAAAAGAAAAAAAAGCAAAAGAAGAAAAAGAATGAGGGCAGAGAGGGAGTCGGGGAGAGAGTGTGAAAAATTAGGGCTTTGCACAGAGGAATGGAGAAGGAGGAGGAGAAGGAGGAGGAGAAGAGAGGAGAAGGGGTCGGCGGCGATGGCAGTGGCCTAGTGGTCATCGGCAGCTCGTGGTGGTCGTGGGCTGAGGAGATCGGCGGTGAAGCCGTGCAAGGAGAGCAGAGGTGACTGTGCAATGGCGCCGGCATCGGCTGGGTGAGGCCGGGGAGGCCAGCGATGGCCACGTGAGGCGGCGTGTTGGTAGAGGCGACAGAGGAGCGGTGGCAGCAGTGGCAGTGGCGAGGTGGTCGTGCACAGAGGACAGAGAGAGGGCTATGCGTGCGGGGCGCACGTGACGCAGGAGAGAGAAAGGTCCAATCGGGTGGTTCAGGATATCCTTTCTTCGGATATGCGGACGATAAAGTCAAGGCAAGTATCCTCTAGCCCTATCCTTGGTCTGATTTAATTTCTGATATATTTTGATTACTGTTGGAGATTTTACTAATATATATGTATTTTTATATACCCCCAATTTATTAATTATGTACATACATATATATTTTACTAGTCGTGTAGTTGTTTTATATGGAGATTTATGATTTGAAGAATTTTCGAATACCTGGATGGTATATATGTATATTTGTGTATCTGTATATTGTGGAATCATAAACCAAGTCTTACATTAATCATGCATACTGCTAGGGGCGGGGTCACTATGGGATCATGACGGTCTAAGACTCGAAGGGTCGTTATATGTGATCCGAGGTATGAGACATTGGTACCGCTTCCGACGGGAGACTTAGTCCCGGACGAGGACATATATGATGTGGCCTCCTCTGCCGGCAGGAAGGTTGAGGTGTTTAGTAGCTGACTTGCCCCACTGTGTATTTAAATGAGAACCATCGTAAGAAATTAATAAAAAACTAATATATTCAAACGTCCTAATATATATAAATAAAACTTGATATTTCACCCAAAGCCGCGGGTGGTAAAAATATAGTGAGCAAGTTTCTAATCTATGGACGATAGACTACGTGGATGGTCTTGAACTACTAGCCTAAATCGTAGCCGAGCCTTGAGCTGTTGGTTTAAATCGCTGCCGATATAGCCGTGGTTACCGCATGAGAGTAACCCTTTCCTAAGTTGGTATTATTTATCTTTGGTTCTCCGATTTCGTACATGCTTTATAGTTATCCATGTATTTGGATGGAGGATAAATTTAAAATGCACTGATTGGCCCACAGTTGGGCGATAGGAATGTTTCGTACGTATAAATATATAATAAACTCGAAATATATTTTGATTTATGTTTTAGTTTCGGTGGTCTTTTCTCGATTTTTACATTATGAGTTATTGGCCTAAATCATAGTCGAGCCTTGAGCTGCTGGCTTGAATCGTAGTCGATATAGCCGTGGTTACCAGACGAGGGTAACCCTTCCTCAAGTTGGTATTATTTATCTTTGGTTCTTCAATTTCGTGCATACTTTATAATTTTGCATGTATTTGGGTAGAGGATGATTTTTAGATACATTGATTGGCTCACAGTTGGGTGATAAGAATGTCTCATACGTATAAATATGTGATAAACTCGGAACATATTTTTATTTATGTTTTAGTTCCGGCGGTCTTCTCTCGATTTCTGCATTATGAAATTTAGATCTGGACGATGGTATGTATCCCACACGAATGTGGTGACGGTTGTGGCTTATGTGACATCGGATCATATGATATGATATCGTCTATGATATTTGATCGGATCACTATTTATTACGATTATGTCCCGGAGGGACTGTTTGAAATGGATGACGATTTAGTATGAGACATCTCCTCGATTTTTAAAGTTTTCACAGACATTGTGTTTTATATTTTACACGATTGTAATGTATTATCCATTTTCTCTGATTTATATGCAATATTTATATATATATATATGATACTTATTGAGCTCTAAGTTCACGTTTTTATATTTTATTCCTTCAGACCAGTGGCTTAGATATGCTTGTAGGAGTTTGGACATTAACTTATGCGATAGATCTCTCGATGAGTAGAGATGTTCATATTGGTTATGTTTCTGATCCCGATGATGTGTTATAGTTATATTTTATGGTCGGATGATGGCACTGATCTTTGTATGAAAAATATTGAAATTATATATTTGAATATCTCCATTGCAATATCTAGATAGCAGGTCATGTATTATATTTGTTCGAATTTATATCCGATGAGGTCTTGTACGGATTTTATTATGTTGTGTAATGTATGTGTATGACTGTCATACTTGAGTTGAGTTTTTATAATTGATAAAAATATTATTATTGATTTTATTTTTGACCTACGTATATTATATTTCTGGGTCGTGACAAATCAACTATATAAATGTTCGGTCTCTATAGTATTCATACCAATATCTTCAATTTGTATTGTCAAATAAATTAAATTATCAAGTCTATGTTTTAGCATTTGCTTAATAATTATATTTTGACACTTTATACTCAATTAAAAATAAGGAGAGAAATGTGATAATGGAACTAAAGTGTTATCATATTAGAGTATTTTTATTAGGCACATTATTTATAGAAAACCCAAAAAAAGTGTTATCATATTAGAGTATTTTATTGGCTTTATTCATTAAAGGAGGGAGGGAGCCATTGGCTTCCTTTATTAAGGGGGAGTTTTACTCCTTAATGAAATTAAGTGAGAGGGAGAGAGAGAGGGGGAGAGAATATGGGGTCTATCTATTTTAATGGGCACACTTTTTTTTTTAAGAAAAAAAAGTGAAATTCTTGTCTTAATGGCCCAACGGTTATAGATACCAACAGAAATATAGTTTACAATCATCTAATTTATCTTTTCTGTGTCTCAAATATGATTAATATATAATCAATATTTTGTAAGATATAACAAGTGTAATTTTATAATGACCCATTAGATTTAACACAAGTAATGAAAAATATTAAATTTTATTTAAATAATTGAAATATTTTTAATTATAATTGAACACTTTTAGTTCTCTTCAAATTAATTATTCATAATAATTAATTAAAAGTTTATATAATTTATTTATGACACCTCATAGTATATCATAATCATCTACATGAAGTTAATAAAATAAATATCCATTAAAAGAACTTGTCTATAATTTTTTGTGTAATAAAATTTTTATTAGTATTCTACGCCCCGACAAAATAACGATATAGAAAATTATGTCAACTCTTGTAATGTTTGTTTTATATAATTTTAAATAAATAGTTTAATTAATAAAATTATAAACTTTTCAGTAGATTAGCATAATATATATTGATCTAACCGAATTACTAATATCTCATATTTTAAACAAAAGTTTTTTATATTTATAACTCAAAAATATAATTTCATTATGATTATAAATGTGTTAATTTAATATTCAAATTTTATCATGTAAATTAAAATAATTAAATATGATAAAAATAAAAATATTTTATAAATATAAATTTTAAAGTACATAAATAATGAGCCACCAATCAAATTCAATTGACTTGTTGAGCATACTACTACTAACAATCTCCACTCGCACTGAAGTCAATCATCGTAGTATCTCATACTAAATATTTGTAAGTGTCAATCAAACAATGTTAGTTTTAATGCCTTGGTGGGTTTACTCTATTATTTAAAGAAGCTACTTTTCAAATTTCTACATCTCTTTTACTACAAATTTCTTTAATGAGATGATAACGCTTAATGATATATTTGGTCCATTGATGAGACATCGATTCCCTAGTAAGCATTACAACACCATTATTGTCACAATACAAAGTTATTGAATGACCAATGGTCCGAACAACTTCCAATTCAACGATAAACTTTTGGATTTAAATAACCTTCTTTGCAACTTCATTAGCTGCAATGTACTCAGCTTCTATGGTCTAGTCAATAGTAATATCTTGTTTAAAATTATTTTAACTTACCGTTATACCATTTAGAATATAAATAAATAAACCCTGATATACACATTATATCATCTAGGTCAAATTGAAAACTTGAGTTCATAAATCCTTCACTTTTTAAATTTGTTTCTCCATATATCAGAAATATATCATTATTCCTTCATAAGTAATTAAGGATAATTTAAACCGCTTTTTATTGATCTTCATCTAGATTGAACTAACATCTACTCGTTACACTAAGAGTGTTATGTTTTATCAAGCCTAGTACATAGCATTACATAGATGATGGATCATATTACCAAAGTATAATGAATCCTACTCATGCACTCTCTCTCTCTTCAGGCATATTTTGGAAAATATTTTTAGAGAAAATAATTTCATAACTCATTGAAATGAGCCATCTCTTAAAATTCTCCATGCCAAATCATTTTAGCACTAGATCTTTATATGTTGACTGGCATAAGACAAGCAACATTTTAGATCTCTCTCTATAGATCATAATCCATAGGATATAGATTACTCCTCCCAAATACTTCATAGAAAAGTTTTTAATAGTTAATTTGTATGGCATGAGTTTTAAATTTTTAATTATAATTATAATTAATTAAATTAAGATAAATAAGTTTGATACCATAGGAAAAAGGTTAATCAAAGTCAACTTTGAATTGGGTTTTATTGAGTTGAAGGACGCTTGATTGGCACCTGATATGCACACATACATATTTTTGGTAAAGAGGTCATGCTTAACAGATATCTGATCGAAGCTTGAGCCTGTTTGGTAGATTACGTACATTCGATACACACCTAAGGGACGTTCGATCACTCTATGGCAAAATAATCGCGTCTAACGTGTACCTAATGTAACGCTCATACTCCACAATATTTGGCTATGACGTCCGATATAGGCTTAACAATTATACATGTATCAGTCTGTTATATATGTTATATTCACCTTATTTTTTATTATTTTTTATCAGATTTTGAGAGATGGGACAGAGAAAGAATAGGAGAAGAGAGAAAATGAGATAGAAAAGGCTAAAAAAAGGGTTTTTGAAGTAAATTCAATTAAAACTTTGATAAATTTAAAGTCAAAGAAAGTGCATACTAAGCCTCCTTCCTTTATTGCTATTTTTTTTTTATCTTTTGAGTATGTATTATTTTAAATACTCATAAATATTATATTTTTATACTTAATATATTTATTTATTACATGCATATACTATTCTTCTCTTTGTTTTTTGTAATATTGAACGAAATTCGTGTCTAAGCCCATATACATTGTATTACTTAACTAATATCTATATTTTTCATTCATATGTATTCTAAAGTTCTGATACAATGCTGTGTTTGATTTTTATATGTAGTGTTTCAGTATGTTTAAAATTTTTAAATATATGTCTTGTATATTCTAAAAATTTATTAAAATTTCTCCGCATATTTATAATGGGAGTAAAAGGTTGCTAATTCTTCCACAAATTTTATAACTACCAGCCTATGTATTGAAAATTTTCAGAATGTGGCTTTTCTATACTTTTAAATTTTGAATATTCAAGTTCTTGTAAAATTTTATACATTACATAGTGAGTACTTAAAAAAAGTATAAAGAAAACTCTACAATTTGTATAAAAATTAAGAATATTTTTTTTGGAATGAAAAAATATAAAATTTATTATAATTGTGTAGAATTTTTATTTGTTTATATATCCAACCATTGTAAGAAATCAACGGTGATATATTATGACATATTTTAATATATTATAATACTAATCGAGGTCTAAACTTATCATTTATATGTGAAAATGGCATTTAGCCCCGTCTACAGAATTATATATATAACAATCCACCTACGGGTATTAAATAGTAATATAATGCCTTTAGTTATATGAAAATAAATATAACCCGGAGTTTAATTATTCACCCCTTTTGTTGGTAATATTTTACTAGCCCTTGGTCCATAAAAAATTATCATTAATTAAATATATTTTAATAGTACATTATTTTGAATAAGAAGCTGAGTTATAAATCTGACATTATACATAATTGTTACGGAAAGCTTTGATTTTGCATTCACGTTCAATAATATTTTTTACAATAATTTTGAGATAAATTGTATATTGATTATGTAAATTATATGTATTGTTAAAATTTTGACTCAGTTTTACTTTTATTTTTTACTAACCTCCTTCCAAATTAGGTAGCTTGGACACTAATAGCTAAGGATTTGGCTGAAGAGCCAGTTCGCTAAAATTAGACTAGAAATTTAAAGGAATCGGATGTTGTATTATATTTCGGAACAATAGCGGTAAGACGAGTTATTTTCATTTTGGTTGACTAGTTTTGTAACAACTTAGTTATTATAATTATTTTATGAGTATTGTAGTCGGATTTTAATTTTCTTATATGGTTATCTGGTTACTCTTATCTTTGTTTAGAGGCGTATTTTCCTATGTATGTATAGAAATCATATTATAGTTGGTATGTAGAGCCACTTTTAGATGTGGTAAATTTTGAGTCTTATGTTTTGGCTAATTATCATATTTTTGAGTCGATTGTTGTTATTGACTTGTTGTTTACGTCCATAATCGATATGAGATTACAAATCAACCTGATAATATGAGTAATTAAAATAAAAAAATTAATTATGCTAATTATTCAAATTCGATATGGGGACGTGACACAATCTTTTTTTCGACTATAATATGCCGATGTCATTTCCAATGAGTTGTATATTATCTACATATAGTACTAAAAATATTACCTTACTCCATTTATTTTCTTGTACACATGGTTTTTCAAAATTTTTGATAAAATCAAACTATTTGATTGTATTATCAAAATGTGTATTCTAAATTCAAAAAAGCTGTTTTAGTCCATAAATAGACCGTTGTAATTTACATACTTTATTTGGAAGTTCTTTGTATTCATAACCCTTTGGTTATGTCATATACTCATCTCTTTTTAAAAAAAAGTTATTAAGGAGAGTTATTTTTATATCTATTTTCCATATCTCATATACGTGATATGCCACAATAGCTAATATGTTCCTGATGGATTTCAACATAGCTACCAGTTAAAATGTTTCCACACAGTTAATTCATTATTTTTGAGTATAACCTTTTACAATTAATATTACTTTATAGATTTTCATCTTTCCATCTACTCCATATTTTTTTCTCAAATATCCATTATGTTTATGGGTTTAAAGCCTAATGACAAATCTACAAGGTTTAAATCCACATTCAAGCACACAGAATTCATTTCAGATTTCATGGCTTATCACTACTTTTGTGGGTCAATATTATTTATCGCCTCATTATAATTTATAAGATTCTCATCATTTATGAGAACTTGAGTATCTTGGTCAATGGAAAAACTAAATATCTCCTATTAGGCCTAAGTACTCTAGTCAATCTACAAACTAGTTGTGTATTAAGAGATTATATTTATATTAGTTTTGCAGGTTGATCTAGTGTAATTTGTTATTTTTATATTTCTTCAAATTCTATACTTTTCTCACTGCTTCCTCCAAGAATAAACTTTTTTTCTAGGAATGTAGCATATTTTAATATAAACATTTTTTATTTAACAAGATGATAGGAATAATATCTAAAACTTTCTTTTGAATATCCCACAAATCTACATTTATCAAATTTTGTATTTAACTTAATAGTTTCTAAGCATTTTACATACGCAAGATATTCTCAAATCATAACATAGTTAAAACTTGATGTTCTTTTTTTCATATTTCATATGAAGTTTTAAAAACTGACTTCAAAGGAACCCAATTAAACAGATACACAACTGTTTTAAGGGTAATATTTTAGAAGGTCTTTGGAAGTTTTGTGAAACTCATTATCAGTCAAACTATGTCTAACACAATTTGATTTCTCCTTTCTTGCATCCCATTTAATTGAAGAGTTCCAAGAGTAGTCCACTAATGGAGAATCTAATTCTCTTTAAGATGATTAAATAACTCAGTATTAAGATATTCACCATTCCAATATGATCCAAGTATCTTAATACTCTTTCTGAGTTATTTTTCTACTTCACTCCTAAATAGTTTGAATTTTTAGAAGTTTTAGATTTATTTTTCATTAAAAATGTATATTCAAATCTTAATAAATCATTAGTAACTGTAATAAAGTATGAAAACTCACGTCTAGCATATGTAGATATAGGCCAACTAAACATCTGTATAGCTAAGTCCTAATAGATTCGATGCTCTTTCTCCACTTTTTTCAAATAGACTTTTAGGCATCTTACCCATAAGACAGGATCACAAGTTGCATATGATTTATAATCAAACGAATTTAAATATTTATCTTTATGTAAATTTTTTGATTTTTGTTTCATTGATATGTCCCAATCCATAAAATATGCATAATTAAAATCACCCTTTCTCCTTTTAGTGGTTTGTTTTAGATTAAATAATACATTAGAGATTTCAAGAGAGATATATATATATATATATACCATTAAAAAATGTACAATACCTAAATAAATTATTATTAAACTTAAAATAAACAATAATTATTCTTAAATGAGAATTCAAAACCCTCCTTTTTTAAAATAGAGACAAAAATAATATTTTTTAAAATGCTTAGTATACAATAAACAATCTTTATCTCTAAATTTATTTCAGAAGATAACCCAATGAAATACGATCTTACAGCCAATGTAGCAACAGTTATTCCATTTTCTACTTGCAAGCTCACTTCACCTTAGTTCAAAATTTTACTTCTTATTAGCACCTATAACGAATTATAAATATATGAGCCACACCCGGTATCCAATACCCAAAAAGATGTACTATAAACCGACAAGTTTAGTTCAATTATGAACGGGCCAATTGAAGCATCCACATGCTTTTGGTCCTTTAAGGAAGCAAGATACTCTTTGTAGTTTTTCCTCCAACGTCTTTACTTTCCACAGTAAAAGTTCAACCTTCTTCATGCCTCTGTTTGCTTCTTACATGTTTTTCTTAGCGTTAACCTTCTCATTTTTAGAAGACGACCCAATAAGCATGAGACAAGGCTTTTCCTTTTTAGTAGTACTATCTGTTAGCAAATGATGTGGCTTAAACAACCACTAAAGCGAAATAATGAATCGAGTTTATACCTCCCGCCATTTACTTGCTTTGTTTTCGGGATGTTGGATCCGGTTCGGCTTTGAGTTTCTGGATACTCCTTCCTCCTTTAGATGGTGTAATGCTTTGAGTTGGGTGCCAGGGACAAAGCCAGAATACTCAATTTATAGGCAAAACCATCATTCGTCTCAACCGTACATTTCAAACTCTAACCGGCCGAGAATTAATTTGTCAATCAATGGGAGAGTTATCAACACTAAATGGACTACTAATACTTCAGCAATTAGCTAAGTTAAACAGCAGAAAGTGATTAACGCATCGAGGAAGACGAAGCAAAATCAAAACTGTCTGCTGCTCCAATCCTGCTCGGATCGGCTCGAAGAAGCCAGCCCTCGGCTGGCTTGGCGGCTCGAAAACGGCTAATGGGCTGGACTCGGCTAATGGGCTGAAACCTATATTCTCCCACTTAGTCCATGTTTTACTTGATATGATAACCAAACTCATTAATTCTCAAACTTAAGAAATAAATATACAAATCATGGCGATAAGTCCTCTAATAATGAGTAATATCTTCCATGTATTACAATAATTACATTTCTCAAGTCATTTTGTATCCGGTAACTTTACTTTATGAATAAACCCTATGTTTATTCTTTGTCCAGTAATTAATGATATTCTCAAATCAATCAATGTGTACATAATTTTGAGAAATATTACAACAAATAAATAGAAATTTTTAACATCATTGTCCATACAATAAAAATTATAAAATGAAACTCAATCCCATTTCAGTTACAAAATCCTTAAACCTTAATGGTGGCATGCCTTTTATCAAAGGATCAGCGATCATCAATTCAATAACGATATGCTCAATAGCAATTTTCTTTCCTTTAATGCGCTCCTTTATGGCTAAAAATTGAATGTCGATGTGTTTATTTCAACTATTATTTTTAGCCAGAAAAATAGCAACTGAATTATCACAAAATATCTTTAATGGCCTTGAGATGGAATCAACCACTCTAAGCCTAGACATAAAATTTTTCATCCACACATCATACTTTGTAGCCCCGAAACAAGCAACGAACTCGACTTCTATAGTGAAAGTAGTAATCAATGTTTGCTTTGCACTCCGCCAGGATACTGCTCCACGGGCAAACAAAAATATGTAACCGGATGTTAATTTACGTGAATCAACACATCCAGCCAAGTCTGAATTGAAGTACCCTAATACTTCCAAATTATCGGTCTGTCTATATATAAGCATGTAGTCTTTGGTACCTTGAAAATACCTCATGACTTTCTTGACAGCTTTTCAGTGTTCAATACCTGGATTACTCTGAAATCTTTCCAACATTCTAACTGCAAATGCTATGTCAGGTCTTGTACATACCTGAGTATACATCAAACTTCCAACAACGGAAGCATACGAAATGTTTTTGATCTGTTCCCGTTCCAAATTATTTTTCGGGCAATGACTCAAATTGAGCCTATCACTCTTCAAAATGGGTGCTACACTTGGTGAATAATCTTTCATTCGAAATCTCTGTAAAACGTTATTGATGTAGGTCTCTTGAGACAAACCCAGAACACAACACGGTCTGTCTCGATATATCTTAATGCCAATGATATAAGATGCATCACCCATATCTTTCATTTTAAATTTATCAGAGAGAAATTATTTCACCTTATACAATAACTCTTTATCATTGGATGCAAGTAAAATATCATCCACATATAAGACAAAAAAATAAATCTTACTCCCACTGACCTTTTGGTATATACATTGATCCAAAATATTCTCTTCAAAATCAAATGAAGAGATAATTTGATCAAATTTTAAATACCATTGACGGGATGCTTGTTTCAATCCATATATGGACTTCTTTAGTTTGCATACCAATTGCTCACCATCACTAAAGGAGAATCATTCTAATTGTTTCATGTAAACATCTTCCTCTAGATCACCATTTAAAAATGCTATTTTTATATCTATTTGTTATAATTTCATATCAAAATGAGCAACCAATGCTAAAATTTTGTGAAGAGAGTCCTTTTTAGATACATGAGAAAAAGTCTCATTGTAATTAATTTCTTTTTTTTGAGTATATCCCTTAGCAACGAGTCTTACTTTATATCTTTCGATATTACCCAATGAATCTTTCTTTATTTTAAAGACCTATTTACACCCTATGGCTTTCGCCCCTTTAAGCAATTCAACAAGATCCCAGACTCCATTGTAACTCATGGAACTCATATCTTCTTTCATAGTATTGTACCATAATTGTGATTCATTACAACTCATAACTTGTAAAAACGTTTCAGGATCATTTTCAACTCCTACATTGTAGTTAGACTCTTTCAGATATACAATATAATCACCAGGGATTGCTGACTTTCTCATTCTAGAAGACCTTCTTAATGTTGTATCATCATCCTCAATAGGAGTATGTTGTACAACTATTTCAGACAAATCCTAATTTTTATGGTCAATTGGAATAGAATCAGCATTTTATGGAATGACATTGATTGGTTGTTCAACACCAGATTGATCTTGAGGGGTGTTGTGTACAACAATCAACCTATCATCTGAAGTGGAGGGTTGAGAAACCAAATGATCAGTTCTTGATCGTTTTCTCCCACTCATTAAGTCATTTTCAAAAAAATTTACATTTCATAATTTCACAATCCTAATGGTGTGAGATGGATAATAAAATTTGTATCCCTTGGACCGTTCAACATATCCAATGAAATACCTACTAATAGTCCTTGAATCCAACTTCTTCTCATATGGGTTATAAACTCTTATTTCGGATGGGCATCCCCATACGTGTACATGTTACAAACTCGATTTTCAAGCTTTCTATAACTCAAAAGGAGTTTTTGGAATAGCTTTTGTTGGGATCCGGTTTAATATATACACCGTCGTTTTAAGAGCTTCACTCAATAAGGATTTTAGAAGTTCAGAATTACTAAGAATACTCCTCACCATGTCTAATAATGTTTGATTTTTTCTTTCTGCTACACCATTTTAGTCCGAAAAATTAGGCATAGTGTATTGGGCAATAATCTAATTTTCTTGAAGAAATCTTACAAATAGACCAGGCATTTGTCCATCTTCAGTATATCTATCATAATATTCTCCACATCTATCTGATCTCACAATTTTGATATGTTTTTCAGATTGTTTATCTACTTTTGCTTTAAATAATTTAAAAGCATCTAAGACTTCATTCTTATTATAAAGCAAGTAGAGATACATATATCGTGAAAAATCATCAATAAAGGTGATGAAATATTTTGGGCCATATGAGTTAATATTAGGACTACAAATGTCAGCATGTATGATCTCTAATATGTCCAAACTCCTCTTGGCATTTTTCTTAGTCTTGTTGGTCTGCTTTCCTTTAATGCAATCCACACAAGTCTCAAAGTCAGTAAAATCTAGAGTACTAAGTACTCTATCATTTATCAATCTTTTGATTCCATCAATAGAGATATAACCTAATCTCCTATGCCACAATATAGAGGAACATTCATTCATAACGCATTATTTAATTTTAGTATCAGCATGCACAATATTGAAAGAGGTATTATTTTATAAATTTAAATAATAAAGACCATCAGATAGTGTATCATTTCCAACAATATCAAACTTATAATATAAACTGAAAAATGAGTCTGAAAATATAATGGAATATCCATAAGGCACAAGTCTTGAAACAGAAATTAAATTTCTAGAGAAATTTAGAATGTAAAAAGTTTTTTCTAGTGTCAAAATAAAACCACTATTTAAAACTAAGTTGTATGTTCCAATGGCCTCCACATGTGAAAGTATCTTATTTTCGGAGAAGATGTATTGTTCACTGCCCACTAGTTTTCTTAGATTTTGCAAGCCTTGTAAGGAATTTAAAATATGAATTGTAGAACCAGAGTCAATCCATCATGTGTTATATGCAACATTAACCATATTATATTCATAACATATAAAAGAGAATGGATTACCTTTCTTTTCAAGTCAATTCTGATACTTGATACAGTCCTTATTAACGTGTCTCTTCTTTTTACAGAAGAAGCACTTGGACTTCTTCTTGATGTCAGATTGATGAGATATTTTACCTTTCTCCTTCTTTTTGGCTTGCGTATTGAACTTTCCTTCTTTGAGCATGTAAATGCTCTCATTTTGCTCCATCATGAGCCTTCCTTCCTCTTGAACACACATGGTCATGAGTTCATTGATTGACCATTTATCCTTATGCGTGTTATAAGAGATTTTAAAATGCCCATATTACGGTGAAAGTGAATTCAAAATATAGTACACAATGAAAGGTTTAGACATTTCCACCTCTAAATTTTTCAATTGAGCTGCGATATCCCTCATCTACATTATGTGTTTACGCACATCCTTAACACTAGTGAGCCCAATAGATAAAAATTTCATTATTAGGGTGCTGGCAAGTACTTTATCTGAAATTACAAATTACTCATCTATAACTTTCAATAAATATTACACTTTATTATGCTAGTCGACAGAATCACGAATACCAGCAAAAATTTTTGACTTTATGAACATCAAACTGAGGCGATTAGATCACTCCCAACGTTCATAAAATGTTACATCTTTCGGAGTGCTGGTAAGTGTAAGAGTAGGTGGTTCGTCTTTTCGGATAGCATAATCTATATCTATCCACCCTAAGTGAAGAAGAATTATCTCCTTCCACACTTTATAGTTATCACCTTTAAGTTCAAAAATTTCACATCTAATGTCAGAAAGATTTACCGATTGAATAGCTGTATAAAAATAAATACATGCTTAACATCCAACAAATGAGGCTAACAAATTATAGAATTATGATTTACCAATGTAAAGCATACATCATGAATCAATAGACAAAAATTACCTGTGGGCTAAATTTTAATTTCAATAGATTCATGTCTAATTTTATAATAAAACTATCAAATTATATTCCATTCTTAATCCCTGTGGGCAAATTAAGAAAAATAATTTTATATTTTATCCTGATTAATTAATTTAATATAATAAATTTTTCTGTGGGATAAATTTTATTATATCAAAAATAATTATCTACAATTAATGTCTTTGTACCACAGTGACAATAAAAAAATAATTTTATTAATTAAGGGTGCTGTAGCCAATTTCCAATTAATTAAATTATTTTAATCACTAGACATTATATATACATATATAATTATATTCTACATATTATATTTTATTCTTTATATATAATAATATATTTATATATATATATATATAAACATATACATATATATAATATATATATATATATATATAAATAGTATAAATATATAAAATACATTTAATGGGCCAAATAAACGCAAGGGCGCACGGCAATGCAACGGCAAAAGCTTTCCTTCACCGTGACCCGCATTCGAATCCCGTCTGCCGCCCGCGCCTTCAGCATTTTATTTCCCGTATTGCTACAGTAATAGGCCTGAAGGCTTCTGGGCCGCGCTCGATACGGATTTGGGCAACAAACGTAATTGGCCCATAACCGATATATATATATATTTTATAAACACTGTAGCAAAACGACGTCGTTTAAAACCGAATACGTTCCTTCGAAACGACGTCATTCAAGAAACTCAAAACCGAAGCCAAAACGACGACGTTTAAATCTGTAGAAACAGAAAACGACGCCGTTCAAGTCGTCTTCTTCCTTCGTCGGTTTCACCCGAACCTAACAACGACCGATTCGATCCGAATAACAGACCCGATTGAAACAACACTATATGAACACCAAAATCGATGAAAAATATATGAAAATTTCAAAAATTTAATTTCCAATCGATTTTCAGTACTCGTTTCAACCGAATCTTAAAAAAACGAAGACTTTAAGTTTTTCAAGTTTCAGAAAAATTCAAAAATTTACAGAACGGCAAAGGCAGAGGCAATGCTTCTCTCTGATACCAAATGTTAGCAAATGATGTGACTTAAACAACCATTAAAGCGGAATAATGAATAGAGTTTATACCTCCCGTCATTTGCTTGCTCTATTTTCGAGATGTTGGATCCGGTTCGGCTTTGAGCTTCTGGATAGTCCTTCCTCCTTTAGATGGTGTAATGCTTTGACTTGGATGTCAGGAACAAAGCCAGAACGCTCAATTTATAGGCAAAACTATCATTCGCCTCAACCGTGCGTTTCGAACTCAAACCGGCCAAGAATTGATTTGTCAATCAATTGGTGAGTTATCAACACTAAATGGACCACTAATACTTCGGCAATTAGTTGAGTCAAACGGCAGAAAGTGATAAACACATCGAGGAAGACGAAGCAAAATAAAAACTGTCTGCGGCTCCAATCCGGCTCGGATCGGCTTGAAGAAGCTAGCTCTCGGCTGGCTTGGCGGCTCGAAAACGGCTAATGGGCTAGACTCGGCTAATGGGCTGAAGCCTATACTATCAACTATTTTTAATATATTAAGAAACTCAAATAAGCTAATTTCTAACTTCTTTATATGAAAGTTTAAAACAAATTGAGAGAATGAATCTAATAAAAATTGAAGAATTAAATTAATATTTGATTACTTCTTTATGGTGAAATCGAGCCTAGTCTATCTCGATAAGGTTGATCATCATAACACATTTACTTGTATAGAAAATCTTTCAATTATTTTAGTATTAAAAAAGTCGTTTAGACAATTTATACCTTACGGTTCTATATTGTTCTTCAAACAATTCTTATAAGTGAACAAACATAGTATATCTATTTATTTTTTATATTTTTAATGTTCATTTCACATGAAGGCAAGCATGTAACTGTTAAATTTTTGGCCACTTATTTGTGGGTAATTTAATAGATAAAAAGTCACCGGAGGTTTGCACAATATTTGTACGAAGATCGGAATGCTCACACGCGCTTCGTGTGCACAGCGAACGACCAACTGGGCAGCAAGAGGCCGATTAGAGAGGTTGATCGGATCAAAGAAGAAGCTAGCTAGGAAAGTCGGCCGGCTAAGAGAAGACCGACAAGGAGTAGCCAGGCCAGTATGGTCGAGTTGGGATGAGGCTAGCCGAAGAGGCCAACCGAGGGTCCTAATGCGAAGGGGCAACCAAGCAACGCCAATTTAGAGGGGACGACTTGATGGAACTGGTAGACGATATTCCAAAGTAGGCACCGATTTTGAAGGAGCAGTAGCTGACTTTGTAGAGTAGGTAATAAACTTTACAGAATAGGTAGCCAACTTATAAAGTATGAGCCGTCTATGGAAAGCACGGAAACTGATAAAAGTATAAAAAATGATAAAATTGGTGTGACAAATCCTCTACAATAATAGTGTAGGTGAGCAGGTGAGATATTAGTCAAGCGTCATTATAAAGCGCACCAAACGCTTTAGAATTGAGTGTGGAATAGAGTAGAAACGAAGTGCAGAAGAGTGCCTTCGCCATTTGCCATTCACCATCACACTTGTAAAATCAGATAGTAGAGAGCGCCACCAGAGATGAGAAAGAAGAGAAGAAAAAGTGAGAGAAAAGTGAAGGAGAGTTTCCTTACTCTGAAAATTATTTTTCTTACGTTGTCTCGGGTGGATTACTGGTATTCTATTTTGGGGGTATCTAGCCAAATTTACATAGTAAAATTTTTTAGAATTTGTCCCGTAATTTTTTTCTTGATTGAAAATGATTTTTTTACGTTAAAAATTATTGTACATTATTATATTCATTATACTTACATTTTTAGTGGCTGGAAGCCACTGGGGGGGTTTGAATTTTTTCATTGCACTAGATCGGGTGTGTCCGGGTCAGACCTCATCAGTAACAAATAGCTAAATGTTATCATATTTTCACTTGCTATAAACTACCTTCTCCTCAGCAGATGCATTCACCTTAAGAGACTCAGGAAAGGCTTCTTGTAGAATATGGGCAATCTCATGGAGTTTGTTAAAAATTCTCATGTTCCATAGTCAACCGATAAATTTTGATCCAACTAAAAAATTTGAGTCCATAATACTTTTTTAGGGATTATTCATTGTAACTGAAATGTAAAATAAATAATATTAGTAGACTTTCAAATATGTACTCTAAAAAGTGTGGCCAGGATCCACTTTTTATACAAATTCTATAACCCTCTAAAAAGAATTCTGGTAACATAAGTGGGATCAAGATCTCATTACTCTAATGTCATAATCTTGTGATAATACAACAAATTTATTAATATTATTTTATAAGTTGGTAACATTTACCAATCATAATATCTTATACAACTCTTGAATATTTTGTACCTCTAAATGATACATGAAATTTTGGTAGCACAATAAACCATAGCCTTTTATTTAAGTCAAACTCATTATTTTATATGTATAACAACAATGACGCATCCCCAGCTGTAGCACAACTAAAATTTGTCATCATCCTCCATAACATCTAATGTGATAAAATAATAATTTTTTTTATAATTTTATAAATTTAATATTAACACTTTGCAAACTCATGAAACAAATAAAAAATATTATCACTTTACCATAACAGAATATTATGGTTAACATTCACCAATATTCTCATCGCTTTCAATTTAATATAATATTATTGTAGAATCAAGTTTTTTCAACTTTAACATATAAATAGTAAAATAAATAATATAAGATAGGGAATGTCATAGATGTCGTATTGTTATCTTAAAGTTCAACTCCATAAACGGATCATAGTTGTCCATATATCTCTTAAGTAAGATTTTATTGTTTTGCATCCATTAAATATATATATATATTGATTGAATCCAGGCAAAAGAATCAATTTGTAGCAATTGTTATTACAAATTCAAATATATATTTTTAGTCGAATTAAAGCATTAAGGTGTTTTGATATTAATTCCAATTTAAATTACAAAATTCACAAATAAATCTGCAAATTTTTGTATCCATAAAATTTCTCGGATAATTGTGCCACATTGTCAGATCAATGCTTCATTAGCAAAGAAATATAAAATCATCCACAAATAAACTCTCACATATGCTATTATTTTACTGATAAATTAAGAAATATCTCTAATATCACTGTTAGGAAATCATGGGACAAAATTTAGCAAAAAATAATTTTTTATGACTTTCCCGTTAGGATCTTCATTTTTATCAGTTAAATAATAAAATAATATTTAAATATTTAATTTTATTTGTAAGTATAAAATCAAATATCTAAATATATATATCAAATGTTCATAAGTCAATATGATAGGTACATACCGTTCATAGTGAAGACGATTAACCATACAAATATTCGGTCTCCATGGCATCCATACCAATATCCTCAACTTTTTGCATTATTAAATAAATTAAATTATCAAGCATATGTATTTGTACTTATTTGACAATTATATTCTAATACTTAAAATATTAGGTGCATTCCGTTATTTTTTGTATATATTTTTTATACTCAAACAAAAATATGGAGAGAAATAATATGGGATAGAATTGTCAGCACACAAAAAATTCAATTGATCCAAATTAGGTTTACTTTGGAGGATGGGATGACAGGATGCACCAGCGGAAATTTGTATTATAGACTAACAGTGCATGCCGCTGGAGCAAAGAAGAAAGAGATACTGGCTTACTTTAGAGGAAAAGCAGATCGTGGTGCTGAAAAGGTATTAGTGTTGGTTATAGTATCCCTTTCGTGTAAGCTTACATCCATTTGACGTTTTATTTAATGAGTATTGTACTAATACGAGAACTATAGTGTTCGCGCATGTAAATAGTGCCTGAAGTGCTAAATCAAGTAGGGGGTATGCTTGAAGCGTCGATTCTAGAAGGGTGTACTTGAGGTGCACCCGAGAGGCCCCTTTAGCATCAAACTAAATGGCTCCCGCGCCAAAGGTATGCTCAACGGGTGTTCAAGTGCCAGTTCGTAATATAAAAACACACTTACGTGTTTTAAGACAAATCACTTACATTTTTTGAGACCAAAGAGTGCCATTTTTTGAGATCAAAGAGTGTCGTCTTTGAGAGAAAAAGAAGGAAAAGAAAGAGAAAATAAAGAAGATGAATATTTACATATCTAATTAGATTTTAAATCGTATTCCAATCTCCATTGACCTTAAGTACGTTATTTTTAGAGTTAAGAAGAATATTTTATCAGTTATATTTCTACTCTTTTATCTTACACTCATTATTTCTCGATCTATTTGATACAAAATATTGAGTCTTTATATTTTATTACGATTTGTGCAACTAAACTTTTGCATAGTTGAGTTATTACAGATATATCATCCCATAATTTTTTTCTTTTTATTTTAAAAAAGATTTTTCATATAAAAATATGTGTCATCTCATTATTTATAATTATTGTTTATTTATTATGTGTTATTAATTATTTTTTTACAGTTTAAATAAGTAGGTTGTAGTCCAATGGTTAGTAAGCAAAATTATGCGCCAAAGAACAAGCTTGACGCCTTCCTTTGACTCCAGGCATGATGTGCGGCAACCGCAGTTCAGCACAAGAAACGCGACATGATATCCAGTGGTCATTCAGGTGGTTGGGGTCTTGAAGTCACGATAAAGGCAATACTAGTGAAGTTTTTAATAAAAAAAGGATATTATCATAGATACGTAGTGAAAGATTACACTGTAGAACATTTCTTTTTCTAATAATTTCTTTTTATATTATTGTATAAAATAAAATATATAAGTACATATACAAAGAAAGGTTTATTATTATTATTATTATTTGGGATGCGCTAGTTTACCCAATTGATACCGGCAAAGTTTCATATGCCCCAACGACGTTGGAAGTCATTGATTACATAGATTTTCATCTACCACTTGTCTCAAGAAACACAATCCAATCAATATAATTCAAAGTATGCGTGGCGACCCGAGCCTAAATACTCAAACATATAGCTCAAGCCACACACGCGGATTAAAAATTCAAAACAAAATATAACAATTCCATATTCCAGACTATTTTATTCTTTGATTTAATTACATCATGATAACTTATCCATCATCTACCAAGACATATTAAAAAAGAAATAAACTCAACAAAGAAAATATATAAATCTCCATGACAACTTAAACTCATCAACTGGCTACCAGAACCTTTTTCTCAATCGAAATTTCTTCCTACGATACGGATGTCTTCCCCACCTGACTAGATGCTATCTACTCAATTTGAAGCCAATAAAACGCAAAGGTAAACCAAAACCCAACAAGTGATAATAATAAAAAACGCTAATAATAATAACAATATCAGATATTCAACTATAAAGGTCTCAACATACTCTAACAACCTACTATAACCGAGACAGATTATAATACGTCGTAAATACAACTTTAGGCAAGATAGGTCATACTTAACCCGTACATCCAAAAATAACAAGAGTGCCAATAATAAATGGTAATCCCCTGGAATCCAATATCAACGATGATTGGGGATTTCCTTGACCCATATGTCAGTGAGAACGACCGGCATAATCGTGATAACAATCAATATGGATTTCACCGAACTCGAATATCATAGGATCCACACAAGGATACTGCCAACACAACTAATGAGGTACTCACAATCGTAGAATATCCCAAAGAATTTCCTAAATCTTATTCCGTCAGTGTGAACCAAAGGCTGCGTATATCCTCCGACAGTTGGGTCTTTGCACGAACTACCCAACACTCGCAAGTTTGACCTCCGACCAAATCCATGGTCCACAGAAACTCTACCCAACAAAGTATAGACGTCTCTCAAGCATGCTCATCATCTGACTCAACCAGGATAGATGATCTTATCTACATGCTTCTCTTCCAACTCTACCAGGAACAAAAGGTAACTCACACGTCAAACCCAATATCTCCCGTCATGATATCCACGATATCATGATCTACGATGATCACATGGCCATAAGCATCCCATCGAATTAGGCAATGTACCTCAGCCCACCAGGATACGGAAATCAATATCGGATAAGCGTAGACCACATTAAAGTACCATAACCTCCCATTTGACCAGATACTTTAATGTTTTCATACACTCTTCTTAACTTTGACCGTAGGAAGTCAACGAATTCAAATACTCATACACCGAGTATAACACAAAGAAAGTTTTGCAACATCAACAACAGAACATCATTCGGTGCTGATACAAACCATACTCACACCATCAAATTAACACAAAGGAACGTATCTCAAAATGTCCAAAGGAAGTACATAAATCGAGATATGATTTACATAATCAGCTAACTACTTTACTATTTTTCCATTTTATTCCGGGGCAAGGCCTACTACAACTAAGGCCAATATTTAATGATCACTTACTAACAAATTGAAATAAAGCAATTCATTCCAACATAAATAATATTTTATCATATTTCACTTTATTTTATTAACATTATTATTAAGAGGTTGTCCATCCATTACAACTCAAACATTCATAGTCATGTTATCGGTTCTTGCACACACAATCCATTTCTATATATTTCATATCCATTTTACTAAAGTCCATTCTCAACATACATACTTGCCCAAATATATACAAATGCACACTGCCACATATATAAATTTATATACCCATACATACATACATATATATATATATATATAAAGACCGTTTCGGTCCAAGTTGCACAATAATATTTTAACCCTGTACAATAAATTAGCAGAAACAGTATACAATTAAATACTCAATACACGTAAAAAATATTTATATCTAGATAATACGAGTAATCTGAGCATAAAAATAAAGCAACAATAATAATAAAAAGACAAGTTTTTTGGTGACGAAGAGAAAACTCGATACCTACAGTAATCAAGAAAAATCCTCCAGGCTTCAACGGCCAGGGAAGAAGTACAGCATGAAAATCAACTTACAGATCGGGTGGTAATGACGCGCTAACCTAGCCGATTTACTCCCATCTTGTGATCCATACCAATAAACTCCTTAGATTTGCTCGCGACAATAGAACAAGACGCCTTCCGGTCTTCACGTCAATCTTCCCTCTCGAACCGCCTGAAGGACCAAACGCCAATAGAACCCCGTGTTCACACCACCAATGTAGCCACGAAGGTTACTCAACAAGAAAAGATGTAAATGGAGACTACGATGAGTAGAGAAAACTTTGTCAATAGAGCACGAGCATTGGTATGAAGTTTTCTCAATGATGGAGCAAAAGATAGATGGCTTAACAAGAGTGAAAGGCTCCTTGAAATCCTGCTGGGAGCATTAGGGTTCAAAGACATAAGACATGTATATATATGTGGAAGCCAAACTCATTTCAAAAAGACAACCGTTGGAGTCAAAGACTTACGCTGCTCGAGCGCGCAGCGAGCAAGTTTAGGTTTAGGGGATTTCGGGTGTGAGCGCTTGAGCGCCAAAGGGGCACATAGCAAATGCTCGCTTCTGTTAAATGCGCTCACTGTGCGCCTCGAGCGCTCATTGAGCGCACATGGCATGGGCCTGCCTATATGGCACCTCGGGTGCCCAATGGGCGCCGATCTTGGGTGGGGCTGAAAAAGAGAATAACGCGGCATGAATGCTAAGATGTGACGATAACGATCCGCTAGCACGAGGCAGATGAAAGTCTTCCAAGCACGGATGATGTTGCAGATAATCGAATGCCCCCACGAAGTCACGGAATGTGCCAATACACAATGCGACTAACAATCTCCCCATTTGACAATTCCGTGACAAAATCCCATAACAAAATGAAAATGAAAATACATAATAAGTACGGGTTCAGACACCACCGAAATAAAACCCGTATATATCAAAATCTACACTTAGGAAAAAATAAATATAATACAACAAGCAAATAAGGAACTACACTATCACTGCGGTGTCGATGTTGTGGCTGCCACATCGAAACTGTGGCTGTGTTGCCTACGCAAACATGATTAATACACGCAGATATAAAATGATATAACTATGCACAAAAATCGATAGCAACAAGTACGACAGAACATAACTGGACATAGAAAAAGTGCAGCACAATAAATGAATAGCTGTAATACAAATAAAATGAGCATCCTTCCCCAAACAAAAATAAATAAAGGCTCCCCCTAACTCCCCCTCAAACCACATAGTGAGAGGTCTACTCTCCCTTTTTGTAGCTCATTTTTCTTGATCCACAATTTCTTACCATAGTTTACAATACTGCTTAAATTCATCCCTTGATTATTTAGACGTTTGATATAATGAATGAGATGCACTATCTTAGAGTTTTGCCGTGACTTATTTTGACGTAAAGGTACGGGACAATGGAGACGAATAAGGCCAATAATGCCGCACCTATGACATGTTTGAACATATTTAGCCTTGACGTCTGAGCTATATGATTGTTTCCTAACATTTTGGACATTGATCAACTTCTTTGGGGAAACTCTCGAAGACTGATCAATATGGCTAGACAAGGTGCTACTTCATCTTGGTGTGGAAGATGGTTGGACAAATACAATTCTAGATTTAACATTGGCATTTAAGAAATTTTCTGAGTAACCTAACCCGATTTTATTTCCTCTAATTTTTTCCAACCAGAGCATATGGTCTAATTTTTTGGACCCATTTGAAAATTATTTCAAATCATTACGAGCAGCCTCAAGATCAGATTCAAGAGTTGTAATTTTTTCGATAAATGAACTTCTCAGGTTTTCAACTTCTTTAACTTTTGTATCTAACTCAAATTTTAGAGCTAATTTTTCTTTTTCCATTTTTGTCAATTTGTGCTTGAGTAACACATTCGTTTTCTTATCTTGAAATCATTCTTTAAATAATTTGTCATTAGCATCCTAAATGTCATACCGATCAGATTCTGACTAATTTTCAGAATCATCGGATAGCTTAAGACTTGCCTCTAAGTGTTCATCATTTTCACACATTGAGGTCATAAATGCTATGTATTTGACAGA
This sequence comes from Nepenthes gracilis, assembly GCA_033239525.1. Taxonomy (NCBI): domain Eukaryota; kingdom Viridiplantae; phylum Streptophyta; class Magnoliopsida; order Caryophyllales; family Nepenthaceae; genus Nepenthes; species Nepenthes gracilis. The sequence goes on along the minus strand of BSYO01000021.1, from coordinate 16,488,188 downwards.
GTCATCTTCAAAACATTTTTCAACCTCTTCTTCTTCGTCAACTCTCAAGGTCACATTAGCTTTATAATCTTGACCTTATTAGCGTTTAAGGTTTGGACATTCGGTACGATAATAACCAAAACCTTTACACTCGTGGCATTGAACACTTTGGGCATCTTTAGATTTGGATTCTTTAAATTCATTTCGGCCTTTCTTATCAGATTTTAAAGTTCGCTTAAAATCCATACTTTGTATGCCAGATGAAGATTTACTTTTTTTTAAGAATTTTTTAAAATTTCTAACAAATGTGGTAAAATCTTCATCACTATTCGACTCCTCATCAGAGTCACGATCCCTCTCTTCCCTAATGGATTTTAAGGCTATTGATTTTTGCTTCATTAACTGTGGAAGCGTATATTCATAAGTTTGGAGGGATCCTACAAGTTCTTCGATCTCCATTTTATCAAGGTCTTTGCTTTCTTCGATAGCGGTGACCTTAGATCTAAATCGTTCAGAGAGTGATCTAAGAACTTTTCCAACGATTCTATTTTCGAAAATGTGCTCTCCTAAATTAAATGTGTAATTCACAATATCATTTAATTGCACATAGAACTAATCGAACGTTTCATCATCTTTCATACGAATTTCTTCAAATCTAATGGTTAGCATTTGCAATTTTGAATTTTTGACAAGTTTAGTTTCTTCGTGAGTGATTTCAAGTATTTCCCACGCTTCTTTTGCAATCTCACACATGGATATGCGTTTAAACTTTTCGGGAGATACGACCATAAAAATAACATGTAATCCCTTACTGTTCCAATTACATGCATCAAATTCTTCTTTTAACCACAAAGACAGAATTTTTAGTTCATCACCACTTTTGGGTGGAGTCCACCCAATTTGGGTGTTAGCTCACACGCGCTCATTCATAGATTTGAAAAAGGCTCGCATCCAAACTTCCAATAGGCATAATTACTACCATCAAAGAATGGAGGTACGCTGAGCGATCCACTCGTATACATCTAGATCGGGGATCACGGATCGGGGTAAGTCTCTAATACCAATTGAAAAGAACGTTTTGGTCCAAGTTGTACAATAATATTTTAACCCCATACAATAAATTAGTAGAAGCAGTATACAATCAAATATTCAATACACGTAAAAAATATTTATATCTAGATGATACGAGTAATCGAAGGCATAAAAATAAATAACAATAATAATAATAAGACAAGTTTTTTGACGATGAAGGAAAAATCTAATACTCATGGTAATCGAAAAAAACCCTTCGGGCTTCAACTGTCAGGAAAGAAGTGCACTATGAAAATCAACTTACAGATTTGGTGATAACGACGCGCTAACCTAGCCGACTTACTCCCGTCTTGTGATTCCTACTAAGGAACTCATTGGATTTGCTCGTGGCAACGAAATCGAACACCTTCCAATCTTCACATCAATCTTCCATCTCAATCCACTTGAAGAACCAAACGCCATTGGAACCTCGTGTTCACACCACCAATATAGCCACGAAGGTTACTTAACAAGAAGAGATGTAAATGGAGACCACGATGAGTAGAGAAAACTTTATCAATGAAGCACAAGCATTGGTATGAAGTTTTCTCAATGATGGAGCAAAAGATAGATGACTTAGCAAGAGTGAAAGGCTCCTTGAAATTTTGCTGGGAGCATTAGGGTTTAAAAATATAAGACATGTATATATAAGTAGAGGCCAAACTCATTTCAAAAAGACAACTGTGGGAGCCAAAGACCCATGCCGTTCGAGCGTTGCTCGAGCGCGCGGCGAGCAAGGGTTAGGTTTAGGGGATTTCGGGTGCGAGCGCTTAAGCGCCAAAGGGGCGCACAGTGAGTGCTCGCTTCTGTTAAATGCGCTCGCTGTGCGCCTCAAGCGCTCACCAAGCGCATACGGTATGGGGCGCGCCTATATGGCACCTCGGGGGCCCAGTAGGCGCCGATCTCAGGAGGGACGAATAATGCGGCGTAAACGCTGAGATGTGATGATAATGATCCGCTAGCATGAGGCAGATGAAAGTCTTCCAAGCACGGATGATGTTGCAGATAATCAAACGCCCCCACGAAGTCACAGAATGTGCCAATAAATAAGGAGACTAACAATATATAAATACATACATATTACCAACACCCACATACACAACATACGCACACACCGCAGCTCACAAAATTACATACATACTCACACAGCACATGCCCACTGCCCTCACCATTTCACACACACGGCAGCTCACACAGTAGCGTCAGCTGCTGTTTCTCTACACAACACCCACAACACACCCACCATACACACAACCAGAACACACCCACACCTGCACACAGCTACCCCACTGCTCACACACACCCTCTTCACATCCACACACACACGGCTGTACACACAGCCTTACATACCAACACCCCTATTTTCACATTTACTCTACGCACATAGAACGCACACGGAACACACACACACTGCCTTCACATGCACAAACCACACACACACACACGGCAGCACATAGCAGCTCTGCTGCTTCTGCACACCCTCACACACCCAGCAACACCCTCACAGCAGCTCTGGCTGCCTCACACACCTTCACTGCCAACACACCCACACAACCCATACACGGCTACACAATAAATGAAATATACATGCATACAAACAATAACCGTGCAGCAATTTTAATCACCAAAATTTGACAAATCTCCCCTTCACAGCCCTTCGGCCAAAACAAAACGCAATGCTCTGCTTTTCCCCATTTCTGATTTCCTCTACTCCTCCAATCATAACACAATCTCACGGTATCAGTGGAAATTTAAGAGGAAAAAGGAGCTGTTCAACGAAGCAAACTGAAAATTGACGCCACCAGGGAATCAATTGCAACGGAGGGACAGAACATGAAAAGAAATTATTTGCGAAATTTCAGGGAAAAATAACAGAAAGGAGATCTTCACTTGCGAATTGAAGAGAAATGACAAAAGAGGGATTCACTTGCAAATTGAGTAGACATGACAGTAGAGGGGTTCACTTGCAAATTAAGTAGAAATGACAGTAAACGGGATTCACTTGCCTGATTTCACCGTTCCTGAACACGGCTCGAATTCGGCTTCACTTCGGCTTCGGCTTCGGCGTCATATCCGGCTTCGGCTTCGTTTTCGGCTTCGGCTTAGGTTTTGGAGTCGACCGCAGCAGGGCAACGGCGACAGCAAAAATCGACCACGGCGACGAAGAAGACGCCTAGAGGATGAACCGTGCCTCACTTAACTCCCACTCACAGCTTCGTTTTTCTTCCTTCCACTCACCCGCACACACCCACAGACGCGAGAGTTAAATAGAGCCATGGAGGTGAAACGGTAGGGAGCAGGAGGAATCCAGATGGTTACACGGAAGCAAATTGGTTAGAATTCTGAAGATTCGAACGGCTGCCGTTGCGAGAGAGAGAGAGAGAGAGAGCCAATCGGGAGAGAAAGGAAACCAGACGAGAGTGGAGGGAGGGTGAGGTGGGGACGGCAAAACGGAAGAATCAGGAAGGAAATGAGGTGGAAATTGGAAATTTCGGATTTCTTCCTATTATTATTATTATTATTTATTAATTACGTAAAACATATTATTATTATTATTATTATTATTATTATTATTCTATAAATATTTTTACTAATACACACTAAAAAGTTTAAGCTTGCCCAATTTAATTTCAAATTTCTCGATAAAAATTTTCAAATATTACACTATGGTTTAATAAAAACATGAAATGTGCATTGCTACCTTTTGGTAATAGCTGGGAAAAATACTAGACCAATTGTATGTTCTCCCTCACTTTTTTATGATCCTTTCTTTTGAAAAGAAAAATATTTTTACATCTGAATAAGCGCCAATATTCACTGAAAACAATCAAATTGAAATAAAACTTGCCAGCTTCTTGAAGAATAAGGCTTCCTCTTTTTATGAAAAATAGGGGAATAATGCAGTTCTAAAATTAAGAGAAGCTACACGGCTGGATTGGATTCCAATGACCTATTAAGATGTTATTATAGTAATATTAATGTTAAGCTCTCTTATCATCTAGTGTATAAAAGTAATCCTAATAATATAGAGACTAAGATTAAAATGATACCTTAAAATATAATCTTAATTCTTATTTTTAATTACTTTTGAAATAATTGTAATGGTAAGCAAGATAAGTAGACAAATATAGATACCAGATTAATGTATGGCTGTGCCTGTCCCGGCAGGTTTTGAGTGCTTTGAATTATTGGTCTCTCTTGGGAAAACAGATATTTTTTGGTTAGTCTTTTAGCCCGAGAATATGTCTTTTCTAGTGATTTAGAAATTATCCTAACTAAATTTTTTTGGGAACATGTTACATCAAGGATTATGTTGAGCCCGTAAGATTTCATTTTGGTAACTATTATCATAAATTTATCCTCTTATAAGCTCAATTTCTTTCTTATTTTATAGTGATTTTGAGTTTATTTCTCCCATTATCCCTTTTCCTTTACTCTGATGATTGTAATAGAACCCAACCCCCTTCCAATTCTGAGGACGTCAATGGCAGATGATCGTTTATCAGAGAGACTGTCGCTTGATAATAACCGCTCCGCACTTGGGAACCTCACTGTTTAAACAAGTAACCTTTTCAAGTCATGAAATCTTTTCCCTAATATGAACAGGATAAACACTCCGAGATTTGATAATCACTACTAGCCCCTTTTTTGCCCCTGCTTTATTTTTCTTTCTTTCTTTCTTTTCTGCTGTTGCAAATTTCTAAGTATTTTCAGGGCACACTACAAGGCACAGAGATTTAACAAAGAAAGGCAAACAATCCAAGGCACGACAGAATTCTGTCACGAAGGATCACCAACTCGTGAATATCACAGTGCACATTTATGATGCTAGGAAAGATTTCTCTACTATACTTATAACATCAGATTCGAACTGTCATGTCTAACATTTTAACTGTTTCAGAGAGAGAGAAACGAAAAAACTAAAAAGGACAAAAAAAACGGAGCTCCACTACAAACAAATCTCGATCACCATTGATCTATCTTGCTGCCAAATGAAGGAAATGCAGGACACCAAGGGAGTGGTAATAGTGATCACCGAGATTTATTGTTCTAGCCCAAGGTCACCCCACCGGACATTGTATCGGGCTGCAAGATAGTGGGCCCCAACAGGGCCTCGACTTCCATAAGGATAGTACTCGGGAATGATTTTCTTCTCTTCAAGCTCTTTTAGAAGGGGGGTGAAGAGAGCCCAAGCAGCATCTAGTTCATCACTCCGGATAAATAGCCGTCGTTCTCCATCTATGGCATCAAGTAGAAGCCTCTCATATGCATCCGGAATCTCCTTTGAGTATCTATACAGTACATGTCAAAAGTACTCATTAGTGACAGAGGGAGCCAACTATAGCAGCCTTTGTTCTTCCTACAAGACAACAGAGCAAGCCACACGTACTACAGAGAATAAATAATGAAATATTTTGATAGTAGCATCCAAGATAAAACTTTACTGAACCCCCAGCTGACAGTTCAACTCAGCGCCTACCACGTTCTTTGCACATGATTATATTCAACACTACCCATAAAAACAGACACGTGCAACAGTTGATTCATGTTGTGATGGGTTTCTGCCCTACAAATACATACACATCAAACCTTAACCAATGGGTTTTTGACTACTACTATCCAGAACAAGACAAATAGTGCCACTTATCAATAAGATAAGACTCTTTGATCCAAGTTGAATTTGAGTTTCAATCAGCAAAATAGATCAATTTAGCTGTTGTGCCAAGCCACTTTATGACTGATAATTCACAAGCTCTGCATAACACTGGGATAAATTAAGGCACCTATGAACATCCACAATTCCACAACATGAAGTCTCAAACGTTTGAAATGATCCTCATACATCTAAGTTCTTTATATCAAAACACATAGCAAGCCTCAATTAAAGATGCTCAAACCAGGTTTTGAAATTTGTCCAGCCCAAAAAAAAAAAAAAAAAACAGTTTCGAAATTTGAATGCAGAAAAGGGTTCATTTTTGGTCAGAAAAGTGATTTAGTGCCAACAGTTGGCAAAGTTGCCAATTCTTTGAATCAGCAATCCATTATTGTGGTCCTTACTCCCACATGATGGGTTTTAAATGGTACACAAATAATGGTCACTGGATAAATGCATGTGAATTCATTTTACATCCGGATAATTCTGATGAGTTCCTGTTTATATTAAGGCAATGTGTTGAACAAAAGAGCCATATAGCTCAAGCATACAAGCAATATAGTATATGGACATTCATTATTACCTTGCTGCATAATGAAGGTTTAGTGTACTTCGGTCCAATCTCATGCCCAATCCTGGGACCTTATTATTGATCTTCAGATAAATAGCCTCATCAGGCTGTATCTTGATAACAAGCTCATTGGTTGCTTGATCAAGATCTGTCCCAATGTTTCTGTTATAAAGATTACCAGGCACATGCCTGAACTGCACCCTAATTTCAGCCCTGAAAGGAGAAGCCATTAGCAATTTTATGAAAAACACAATGATTCCAAACTTTCCTTCAAGCGTGTATCCACAGCTGCCACTGAGCCAGTAGATGAGAAAACACCCTGCTTCATTAGCTAGTAAAAGAGAGAATCTCCTCGTTTTTTTCCTCAATTTTTTTCTTTAAACAGAAGAAATAAGTAATATTATTAACATGTTTGGCCTCACCAACAGCTCAATTTGTTTTCCAGTGATGGCAAGAATCCACAAAATAAGAAAAATGTAATCTCTGTCAAAATGAAGTATTAAAGTTGTTGAAGGAATATAAATCAAAATACATGGATTCAAATTTCAATAAGGAGTTGTATTCTTTACAGATGAAAATTGAAGATCTTGCAATGAATTATGATAGAATATTGTGTTCAAAAGTTCTATTACATTGATAAAACAATTAAGTGGTGAAAATGAGATTTCAACTATGGATTATCTAAAGCTTAAGAAGCCTAACTTATACGAAAAATGGATCTTATACATCAAATATTGATTGACTTTACCAGAAATATTTTAGTCTAGTAACATAAGAATTCTCCAGGTTAAAAAAATTTACCAATTTATAGCATGAACTTAAGTTGTTCAGAAAACTCCAAATTGGGCTTTTTAACCAGAAACACTTCCAAGCTCATTTTAACTTTTTGACAGGCCAAGTATATGTTAAAGAGACTTATTTGACCCAGCCTCCCCTTTTTTTCACTCTTCTATCCAGACTTTGCCAAGCAGGTTCCATGTCTACTTGTTAATATTACAAACCTCCGAGTGTGCAATGCTTTGCCTGCTTTCATCAGGAAAGGCACTCCATCCCATCTTGCATTGTCTATGAAGAGGGCAGCAGCAGCAAATGTTGGAGTTAAGCTATCTTTTGGCACTGTCATATCGTCAGTGTAACCGGGATAAGTAATACCACCTTTAGTGTGGCTCTTGTACTGCCCAACAACCAGATTTTCAAGTTGCAATGGCCTCATTGACCGAAGAACCTTAACCTAGCAGCCACCAGTCATATCATAATGAGTAAGAATCCACAATAGGAAAACCCTATTAGGACTCACAAAATTTGAGGAAAAATAGAAATTTGAATACAATTAAAATATAACAAATTTCTAGACAGAAATTCCCTATTTTATTTCTAATGGAGACCAAATAGCCAAAAATTGTAAATTCAAACTATCTAATAGGTTTTGGCATAACCTTTTCATTTCTGATGTCTTCTGCATCACAGCTGACAGGAGTTTCCATGGCAAAGAGAGCTAAGATTTGCAGTAAATGGTTCTGCATTATATCTCTAATTATCCCATAATTGTCAAAGTATCTGAAATGAATCCACAGAGAGAAAATAAAAAAGAATAAAAAAGAAATGTTGCAGAAAGATAGATAGGAAACATATAAAAGTGATTTATATTTTATTTTTATTTTTAGTCCATTGCCATTGGTGCTTTGCCCATTCAAATTCATAGAAAAGTTGCAGAAAGATAGATAGGAAACATTAAAAGTGAAATATATATATATTTTATTTTTAGTCCATTGCCATCAGTACTTTCCCCATTCAAATTCATAACATTGTATTTGTCGTGTTAAAGTCTGTAAGTTGCCAAATTTTACAATTGAGCTCAGCCTTCCATTTTCTAGTAAAATTATGCAGGAAAAAAAATGCTAGAACTCAAAAGGATCAAGTCTACAAGGTGCATGTGCAATTTTCAATGAAGTTGTCCTACAAAATTTTTGAGAGAATTGGAAGTCAGAGTGCATAATAAAACTTGAAATTTAAACATATTTGATCCTATTAAATAGGTAGACTAACAAATCAATTTAGTCCACAAAAGCATACAGTCAAAAAGAAACATACCCTCCACGACCTTCTGTGCCAAAGTCCTCAGAGAAAATTAGCTGTACATTTCTTATATACTGCCTCGACCATAATGGTTCAAAGACTAGGTTGGAGAAGCGAAGCACCGATAAGTTTTCTACTAGTTCCTTTCCCAGATAATGGTCTATCCTGTGGATAAAATGCTTTCTAATGAGTAAAATAAGCCTTTTTTTTCTTTTTTTTTGGAAAAATGACAGAACCAAAATCACTAGTAAAAATTTCACCTGAATATTTGATCTTCATTTAAGTATTTCTTGAGGCCTCTAGTCAAAGCGGCAGAAGATTCTGAATCTCGACCAAATGGCTTCTCAACAATGACCCTAGTCCATCCATTTGTTGAGGATGCTGACAAGCTTGCACATCTCACAGCATCTATGAAAATATTTGGTGGGATTGACAAGTAGAAAAGGCGATTGGAAATTCTCCCTGCCTACAAAATCAGCCTGTCACTGTCAAATTATATGCAAAGAAAAAAAGAGGATCAAGATGGAATCAGATACAGAAACAGTTTTGGTCATTGATTTCAACTATCTGTGCTCCAACAGCCATACTACAGATTAAGCTGGAGTCTAACTAATATCACTTCCTGACATGTTAACTAAACTTGCAAGTTGACTCTTGATCTTAAAAGGAGTATCAATTAAATGACTGGCTATCATAGGAAACTGTCAGAAATCCAGAAGATCTACTCCTTGGTAATACCCTAGGATTTACTCTATTATAGGAAAGGAATGTGTTTATTCTATACAATCCCACTTAAACTCCCTCTATTATTCTCTGTTTTGAGAGGTTCACAGGATATTCTCTTCTATACTTTTGGGATTTAACCTCTCTACATAAGGTTATTCCTTGTGTATAAAAAATGTATATTTTTGCATGTGAATAGACAAGAAAAAAATAATCATTCTTTCATGGTATTAAAGCCAACCATCTAAAGCAGCCACATCTCAGCCTTCATTGCTAAAATTTCAGGTAAACTTGATTAACAATCACCTTCCACAAATTGTTTTCTCTCACTGATTTGCTGTTGTGTGAGTATGCATTCATTGCCGACTTCAGAAAACAGCTGTCCAAGAATCACCAGAGTAAACCAATCTCAATTAACAAATTGCTGAGAAATCTCATATTGGAAGAACATCAGAGAATTCAGAAAGCATGACAACAAATCCATCTGTGATTACACTGGAGTTTGTCTTGAATTCCTCAATAACTGGAGATGTCCAAAGCTTGAGTCCTGCCTATCGATTTATAGTCAAGAATTATTTTCAATGGTCCCAGACTATGAAAACTCCGCAAAAAGGGAGAAATAAGTTGAGCCACTTAAATGGAACAACCCAAATCCAGAAGATCCAAAATTTCCAACATGGATGAAAAGGATTCCATGATTATGTCCCGGTTATGGAATTTAATGCAACCAAAGATTAGCAGGAATAGTCTGTTTCTCACTATTGCTAGAGAAATCTGGGAAACCATACTTATTCTAAGGTGCAAGATGCAACATTAGTCTATGAAGTCAAGACCGAAATTTGAACTACCAAACAAGGTACACTCGTGACTGAGTACTACAACCTCGTGAAAGGTCTTTGGCTAGAGATGGATTACCATCAGGATATCAAGATGAGATGTAGTGAGGTAGCTAAGGCACTCAAGGACCTTGTGGAAAGGGACAGAATCTTCAATTTCCTTGCAGGACTTAATGTGCAGTATGATCCAATTCGAGTTCAAATATTAGGCAAGGAGAAGTTGCCACCTTTAATTGAAGTTTTCTCAATCATTCAAGCTGAAGAGAATAGAACACTGGTGATGCTAAAACCACAATCAGCCCATGAATTAGCCATGTTCCCTAGGAAGTTTGGTGAGGACAAAGCTAACAGCCAAAAAATAAAAACAAGAAGACTGAGGCTCCTAATTGAGAAGGAATGTGGTGTAGCTATTTTAAGAAGCTATGACACACAAAAGGAAACTGTTTTAAACTTCATGAAAAAACACGAGTGCTAAGCCGGAATAGAGGATTTCAGAGACAACAACGAATACAAGCTAATCTCTATTAGTAGTTGTATGCCCTGCAAGCCAATCGTATTTGATAAAATGGGTCACTACTCACGTAAATTCTTATGAAGTTATATTAATTGAATGAAAATTTATATTTATCATATTTTGATTATTTTATTTGTATGATAAAATCCCTAGATTTGAGTAATGTAATAATGATTATGATGATATCACAATTCAAAACTTTTATTGCTTATAAGCTTTCATTTGAAATGTTCATGATTGTAGGATCATTAAGACAATATATTAGTAATCTAATTAAACTAGTACATATTATAAAAGATTTTCTAATTAAATAAATTATTTATTTAAATATCATGTATGCATATAAAAAAACTAAATAAGGGTTGACATTTTCCATAGCCTTGAATTATTCGGAATATTGGATAATGGAAGGATTAAATTTATATGGTAACAATTATGATAAAACTTTTTGAATACATAATTATATATTTCATCTGCATAATCATGATATGCTGTTAGGTGTCATGTAGAAATTAGTGATTAATTAATAGTTAATTAATTTACGGAGAATTGAAATTGTTCAGTTACAATTAAAAGTATTTAATTAGTTAAACAAGATTTAACATGTGTCTATTCCAGTTTGATTATAACTTAATGGGTCACAAATTATAGTATCATAATTGCTGCTGGAAGGAAATATTGTAGGTTACCATATTTAAGGCATATTATTAGAAGAAAATTAATTAAGATTTATTATAAAATAAAATTAATAGAGATGATTAATAAGGAGAACCAAAAGGCTCCCCCATTTGTTTGTGGCCGATGCGTAAATCTGGAAGGGAGCCAGATGACTCCCTTCCCCCTTCCTCTTCTCTCCAATTAATTTTGGAGGAAGCCTAAGAGGCCCTGTCACTCCTTCTCCACTCTAATTTCTTATAAATAGAGGTAGTTTATACCTCAGAAAAATACACAAAAATAAGTGTTCCTTTTCTAAAGTGTTATAAATTAATCATCAATTTTAGTACACATACATGAGGATTTTAGTCCGTGTGACAAACACAACAGAAAATTAAGGATACTAGTATTGATATTATTTTGGTTGGATGATTAAATGATATATTATCTTAGGGGTGAGTGGCACGTTTATTACCAATTTCATTTCTTATGTAAATATTTTATTATCATTTTTGCTAATTAAAAGCATTTTAGACTTTAATAGTTTGATTGGACAAAACTCGGATGACTGGCTAAGAAAGTTGAGAATTGCTCTCACATTCCGTGGTGTTTCCAAGTCCTTGAAGAGAAGCTTCCTAAGTCCCCCAAAATTGATGCATCCAAGGAAGACAAAACCACTTATCATAAGTGATAGGACAACAATATTCAAGCTAATTGCTACATGCTGGCCTCTATGTCTAATGAGCTATGAAGACAGCATGAGAAGATTGACAATTTTATTATGTTAAGCCACTTACAAGGGTTGTTTAGGAAACAATCTAAAACAATTAGATATGAACCATCAAAATAACGTTTTCATGCTAAGATGGTGGAGGGGTGGTCCGTAAAAGCACATGTGCTTAAGATGATTGACCTTATAGGGCAACTTGCTGGGCTCAGATTCACCATGGATAAATAGCTAAATGTTAACTTAGTTCTTCAATCTTTGTAGATTCATTCTCTCATTTTTTTTAAATTTTAACATGAACAAATTAAAAGACAACTTGCTTAAACTTCTTAATATGTTAAAGACAATTGAGGGTTCAATTAGAAAAGAAAACCCTAATGTTTTGCTTATGGGATATTCTACTAAGTCCAAGAAAGTCAAGGCTAAGAAGAAGATGCATAAAGCAAAAAGAGGTACGAAAAAGGCTACAGTAATCACTTCCTAGGAAAAGGCAAGATGCATAATGATGTTTTGTCTAGTATGTTCATGATAAAACTCAACTTGCCAGTATATAATATCACCTCTTAGGTATTAGATACCTAATGTGTCTCACATATACAATTTATTGCAAGTGCTGACAGGCAGTAAAGCCTTGAACACAGGTGAGATGACCCTATGTGTCAAAAATGGAGTAAATATTGTTGCACTAGCTGTGGGATCGTGTTGCTTAAAGCTGCCTACTGGGAAGGTAGAGTTAAAAACAATTTTATGTGCCAAATATTATGAAAAACATTGTTGCTGTCTTGGCTTTGACAAAGGACAGTTTTGAATTCTCATTCAGAAATAATTGTTGTTTATTTACTTTTAATAATAAGTTGACTGGATATAATACATTGATGAATGGTCTTTATATTCTTGAGATCATCAATATGGTGTTTAAATTAGCACAGACCAATAAGAGGAAAAGAGATAATATTGAAAATGCATATCTTTGGCATTGTAGACTCGGCCATATAAATGAAACAATGATTAACAAATTGCACAGGGATGAATATTTGGTTCCATTAGATTATGAATTGTATGCAACTTGTAATTCTTGTCTCATGAGTAATATATCTAAGATTCCATTTGGTAAAAATACAGATAGAACATCGAACATATTAACACTCGTCCATATCAATGTTTGTGGGCAAATGAAAGTGCATGCTAGAGGTGACTTCTCATATTTCATCACATTAACAGATAATTTCTCAAGATACAGATAAGTGTTTTTGATGAAATATAAATCTGAAGCATTTGAGAAATTTAAGCAGTTCAGAAGTGAAGTTGAGAAGCAATTGGGGAAAAGTATTAATTATTGATGTACTCCGATCAAATTGAGGTGGTGAGTATCTTAGTACTGAGTTTCTTGATTATTTCAAAGAGAATGGGATTATCTCACAGCAGACTCCTCTTAGAACCCCTTGGTCAAGTCTGGTGAGTCCAACAGAAAGTTTTAGATTACTTCTATCATTTCATGGAGCAAAAGATGCTTGTCTCAAAATATGCAATCCTCCTAGAAATGTAGTTTATCTTTAAAGGAAGCAGTGAGAGTAGGGTAGAACTTGAAAAAATTCAATAGTTATAAACTACACTAGATCAACCTATTGAAACCTATGCCAATACAAACTCTTGACACACAACCAATTCACAGATCAACTAGAGTATTAAGGACTAATATAAGATATTTCAGTTTTCTTATGGACCAAGTATCAAGGTTCTCATAGATAATGAGGATCCTATAAAAAAGTAGTATTGACTTGCAAAAATAGCATGAAGCCAGGAAATTCGAAATGAATTCTATTTACTCCAATAAGGTTTGAAAACAAGTGGATCTGCCAATGGGCTTCAGGCCCATTGGAAATAAGTGGACGTTTAAGAAGTATGGAATAGATGGAAATGTGAAGACCTATAAAGCTAGGTTAGTTGCAAAAGGCTATACTCAAATACAAGGAGTTGTCTATGTGGAGACCTATAAAGCTAGGTTAGCCATTGCTGTATGTCATGACTATGAGATACAACAAATGGATGTTACAATGGTTTTCCCTCAATTGATTCCTTGATTAAAAAAGTGTTTATGACATAGTCTGAGGTTTTTGAATACAATGAACATCATAACAAGTGATGTAAATTGAAATGGTCCATTTATGGACTACAATTGACCTCCAGAAGTTAAAGTATCCATTTGGACAAGATGATCAAAGAGTTTTATTTTCTTAAAAATCCAAAAGAGTCATGTGTACAAGAAAATAAGGAGCAAAGTTATGTTTCTCATTCTATATGTGGATGACTTACTACTCATTGGGAATAGCATTAGTATGTCACAGTTGATGAAAGCTTAGTTATCAAAAAAACTTCTCCATGAAAGATTTGGATGAAGCAACCTCTATACTAGGAATTAGGATCTATAGAGATAGATCTAAAGCTTGCTTGGTTTGCCCCAATCTCAGTATATAGACCTTATGCAAAAACAGCTTAACATGAAATATTCTTTAAAAGGGCTCGTACCAATGAATTATGGATCTGTTCTCTCTAAGAGTATGTCTCCTAGTATGTCTAAGGTGAGAGAGTGTATGAGCACAGTTCCTGATGCTCGTGCAGTAGGATCTACAATATGTGCAATGCCATGCACTAGGACTGATATAGCACATGTTCTCAGTGTGACAACCATATAATCAATCCAATCCAGGTAATGATCACAGGAAATCAATTAAAAATATTCTTAAGTACTAGAGAAGGACCAATGATATTTTTCTGATATATGGAGAGGCAGAATTGAAAATTGAGGAATTCATTGACTCAAATTTTTAATCTATCCAGATGAAAGTAGATTTATGTCAGGATGCATTTCTAGTCTCAATGTTGTGGAAGTTAGTTGAAAAAGTCTTAAACAAGATAAAACCATTTATTCAACCACTGAAGCTAAGTATATTGCTACAAAGGAGGTTGTTTAGATCTGAAAGTTCATCATTGAGTTGGAATTTTATTCCAACCATTAGTCATCTAATAACTTTGAATTGTGACAATAATTCTAGAGTGCTCATGAGAGAACTAAGATTTTATCAACGGACCAAACACATCCTTAGACATCATCATCTCGTCCAAGAAATTTGCCGTAGAAGAGATGTGAAAGTTTGAAAGGTAGCATCTTTGGATAACATAGCAGATCCACTAACTAAAGTTTTAAGTCAAACATTGTTTGATCATCACATAGAGGAGTTTGGTATGAGATATCACATCGATTGGCTTTAGTGCAAGCGGGATATTGTTAGTAGTTGTATGCCTTGCAAGTCAATCATATTTAATACGATGAGTCACCACTTATGTACATTCTTATTCAATTATACCATTAAAAGGTAATTTACATTGATCATATTTTGATTATTTTATTTGCATGATAAAATTCCTACGTTGAAGCAATGTAATAATGATTATGATGAGATCACAATTATAAGTTTTTATTGCTTATAAGCTTTAGTCTTATATATTTTCGGTTATAGGATCACTAAAATAGAATATTAATAATCTATTTAAATCAATGCGTATTATGCCAACCCATTGGAAGGGGAGATTGATCTCATTATCACTTTTGTGGTTGACACCAGTAAATATACAAGTGCTCATTAGAGAATAGATTCAAGGAATTGACTAAAATGAGGTGTTCCTATGTGGAAGTTTTGCATGTCAACAAGAAGCCTTGGCATAATAGTTATATAAATGATCCTTAAACTTGAGACTCTTTAATATCTTATATGTAGACTATTATACTTTAATACTGCTAATATTTATCCAATAATTGGATACATTGAGGTATTATAGGGTATAATAAGAAGCATACAAAGATTGAAGACTGATCAATAAAATATCCATCACTCCAAGCAAAATGGGAGAGATGTCATATATAATGTTAAATTAATAATTCATTAAATTTTCAGCCAGTGTAATTTATAATTTCAATATAAGTTTCTAATTAAATGAATCATTTTTTCAAACATCATGTAAGCATATGAATAAATTAAATAAGGATTGAACTTTTACATACCCTTGAGTTGCTCGGAACATAAGATGATGGAATGATTAAACTTATTCGGTAACTATTATAAAAAAGTTCTTTAAATATATAATTATTTACTTCATCTGAGTGGTCATGATATACTATTTGATTTCGCTCATGATCTGAAAAAATTCTTGATTAATTGATAATTAATTAAAGGAGAATTGAAAGACCAATTATAACTAAAAGTTCTTAATTAGTTAAATGAGATTTGACATTTTTTTTGCTGCAAGTTCAATGTTGAACTTAATGGATCATATACATTATAGTATCATATTTGTTGTTAGAAACGAAATATTATAGATGGATAGTGAAACTAACCCCCTATCTTCCCTTATATAATGTTTTACAAGTACCTAAGTTATTTTTTAACCTTGTCTCCATTCATTAGATTACTAAATATTTGAATTGCAAAGTAACATTCTTTGGTACCTATTTATTTTCCAAAATTAGATCGTAAGGAAGACGATTTGATTTGCTAGGGAAAGATGTGGGCTTTACTACCTTGAAGATACAAGTGACCTTAGAGAAAAAGAACGTCTGGACCTAGTCATGCTAAAAATGAACCCTTCTTCGGGCACCACTAAATTTGGCGTCAGATAAATGTCCTGGACATGCTCACTTTCGTGAACTTCAAAGCATGTGTTCCCTCACTTTTCCTATGCATTAATGTCAATGTCTTTCATTGTGCAGCTTGCAGATTTGCAAAACACCACCATATGTCTTACTCTATGAGTACTACTCGATCCGCTACACCTTTCTTTTTAATACACACTTATATTTGGGGTCCATCCAAAATTCCTAGTGTGAGAGGAGTTAAGAGGTTCATCTCCTTTATAGATGATTGCACTCGAATAACATAACTATTTCTCATGAGGGACAAATCAGAAACAACTAATATCATCCTAACATCTTACAAAATAGTTCATACACAATTTTGGAGTATCCATTAAGAAGATTAGGTCTAATAATGCCCATGATTACTTCAGTCAAACACTTCCAACCTTCTTTCATAAGGAAGGGATTATCTATGGACCCTTGTGTAAACACGCCTCAATAAAAGAGAATAGCTAATCGTGGGAACAGAAACCTACTTATTGTCACGTGGACATTTCTATTTCAAAACAAAGTTCCAAAACCCTTTTGGGGGGAAAGCAATTACAGCAGCTTGCCAAATAAATAGAATGCCCTCTAGGATGCTAGGAAACCAGTGTCCTACAACCATGCTCTACAAATTCCACCGGGAACTACAAATGTATAGAAATTCCCACCTAAAATCTTTAGATGTTCTTCCTTTGTCCATATTCACTCACATAATAGGGGTAAGCTAGACCCACAGGCACTCAAATGCGTCTTTATTTGCCACTCAAATATAAATAAGGGGTAAAAATACTATCACCCTACCATATGAAAATTCTTTGTTTCAAATGGATTTTACTTCCCATAAAACCTAATGATTCTTCCAAGGACTGAAACCTTATTTCCAAGCGGAAACTTCTAGAGAAGATACAAATGAGTCGGAAGAACTTTCCATGCCTGACCTATCGCCAATCTTTCCCAACGAAATGTTATTCTTCACAAACAGAAAACACTAAAACCCTTGAACCTAATCCCTTGTCCCTTGAAAAGAATGAACCCAAAATTGGAAGAGCTTCGGGATGGGATCAACAGCAACTGGGACCAAACCCTGAAGGTCCACAACTCAACCTAAGCAAATTCATAAGTCAACATAAGTTATTATTCCTATTCCCTCATTCAATGAACATTGATTTCCTACATCTCTTGACATTAAGAATAAATTTGTAAATGATGATTTGAAAGATTTGGACCTATCCATTGCCATTAGAAAAGGTACCATGACATGCACCCAACAACAAGTATCTCACTATTTCTCCTCCCACAAACTCTCTCCACAACATAAGTGTTTCCTTACCATCATTGATTCCATTAGCACTCCCCAAGCCATACAAGACGCACTAAGGGAAAAAGAGTAGATACGAGCTACGAAAGAGATGAATGGTCTATAAATATGGGAAATCATTGTCTTCCAAAAGGAAAGAGGCCTGTGGGGGTGCAAATGGTTGTTAATCTAAAATACAAAACTAATGGATCTTTGGATAGGCATAAAGCAAGGTTGATAGCTAAATGGTACACTCAATCCTATGGAATAGATTACCAAAAAGCTTTTGCGCCGGTTGCAAAAATGAATACCCTGCAAGTTCTATTATTCTTTCCAGCTAATCTTGGATGATATTTGCAACAATATGATGTTAAAAAAAAATTCATACATTGAGTCACCACTAAGCTTTATTGGAAAGTTCGACAATAATAAAGTCTACCGGTGTAAAGAAGCCTTGTAAGACTTGAGGAAATCCCCTAGAGTTTGATTTGGGAGTTCTACAAAGGCTATGTGTAACCTAAAATATAAACAAAAGTCAAGATCACACATTGTTTATTAAGCATCCAATTACAGGTAAAGTGACTATTCTACCTGTATACCTTGATGATATTACTGTTACAAGGAATGACTTCATCAATATACAGTTTGTCCAATGAAGCCTCATATAGGAATTTGAAATAAATGAGCTTGGGAGACTAAAGTACTTAGGTGTTGAAGTGACTTACTCGAAAGAGGGTATCTTCATGTCACAACAAAATTATGTATTGGATCTCTTCAAAGAAATTAGAAATCTTGACATTAGGCTAGCAAGCACTCTGATTGACCAGAGCCATAGGTTGGGGTAGAAGGCTAAAGACTGTGCAGTTGATAGAGGAAGACATCAAAGGCCTGTAGGTAGGCTGATTTATCTCTCACATACTAGACCAAATATAGCATGTATTGTAAGTACAGTAAATCAATTTATGCATGAACCAAAGGAGACATATATGCAAGCAGTTCAAAAATCCTACCTACCTAAATTCAATGTCGGGGAAAGGAATCCTATTCAAGAAAGGGAGAGGGCTACAGCTGGAGTGGAAGCATAAATTGATGCAGACTATGCAGGTTTCCCTAGTGAACAGGTGGTTCACATCCAATTATTGCACATTTCTTGGAGGAAATTTGATTACTTAAAAAGGTAAAAAGCAACCCGTAAAGATAAGATCAAATTTGGGGGCAGAATTTAGAAATATGGCACATAGATTATGTGAGCTACTACAATTAAAGATCATCCTTAATGATATGAAAATAAGAACTGAAGAACCAACAAAGCTCAATTATGACAATAAGTCAGCTATCAACATTGCACAGAATATGTTACAACATGATAGGACAAAACATATTGAGGTAGCCCAACGTTTTATACAGAAGAAGCTTGGCAATGGTCTAATTAATACTCCCTATATGTCATTAAGCAAGCAACTGGCCAATGTACTCACAAACGGTTTATCCACTCTAAAATTCCAAGAACTCATAAGAAAACTGAGAATGGCAGACATACATTTACCAACTCGAAGGGGAGTATTGGAAATCCCAAAGATTTACTCCTTGGTGATACCATGGAATTCAATTCTTCATCACACACGAGATATACTCAGTCTATTATAGGAAAAGAGATGTGCTTATTCAATACAATCCCAATTATCCTCCTCTACTATTCTTTCTATTTTGAGCAATTCACAAGATATTCTCTCCTTTATGTTCAGGATTTAACCTCTCTAAATAAAGTTATTCCTTTCGTATAAAGAAAGCACATTTTTTCATGTGAATAGACAACGAAGAAAAAATCTTTCCTTCAGAATCATATCCCTTACAAGACAAGGTTACTGAAAATCGAACTATCCATGAATGTTAATGTATTTAATCTACTGATATCTTATACCAATAGATTAAAGCATACTATATTGTAGAATATATTGTAGAAGACATGGTTGCAGGAAAGAGCATTTTAAAACTCTACAGCCCTGTGTCAAACGTGGAAAACATGGGGGAAAGGAGAAGTTTGAAGGAAAATATTACTAAGTCATAACCAATTTAAAACACATCTCCATCAATTTTTTACTTCCCTGAAAATTTCAGCAGTCTCGATCAGGCCTACAGGCCCTTGATCAAGAAAGAGAATTTTATTACATTTATGTCAACAATCACATTATTTGACAACTAAAAACGCTGCTTTCACCGCAAACTCTCTCAGCATGAGATACTCTCATTGACAGCAATACAGGAAAGAAGAAAAACAGCATAGCATTTTTGGATATTCAGCAGTATCATTAATACCTCATGCTCCTTGATCTTCGTGTCTAGCTCCATGAAGTTATCTAGGGAATCATACTGGCCAGAATGGTAGAAACATCTATTAAGGAACTGCTCCATCTTCTCACTACAGTTCTCCCTGAAAATTCACCATTAAAAAGTTAGCAAACCTAATATTCATTGGTCAAATTTCTTTACTCATCTCAAGAGCACAGAGAGAATTTGGCACCTCTTATCAATTCTGCAAGTCAGAGTCTTGCTAACCATGTTTCTTAATTCTGCATTGGTCATCTTACTACGGGCATAACCATACACAGTAAAGTGCTGCAGAAGCATAAATTTGGATCAATTTTGGTTGAATAAACATAGCAGGCTTTCCCATCTTTCCAGACTGACAAACTGGACAAATTAGAATCTACATCTAGATAAAAATAGCAATTGATATACTGTTCAGATTAGAAAATATGTGAACAGGAAGGAAAGAAAAGGTAGAGAAATGAATCTGATGTTCCTCTTCAGTTGTTTAGTTAATAGGGGAGGAAAGTAAATGACCATTTGTCTGTTAGATTAGCTAGGATGGGAAGGAAAGGAAACAAAATCATCGCATTTTTGGTTTGAAGTGGCAGCAGCTTCCTTTTCCTTTTTGTTGAAATCCCACCAATCTGGAAGGAGACCAAAAGGTGGGACCAGAAGGTAAGGAGACACTTTTTTTTGGTTCATTCAAACTTGTTCTGACCACATATAGGAAGATCAATCATTTCCTTTCCGGTCTTTCCACTTCCTTCCAATTTGTTCAATCAAAATAAGACGTTAAAATTCAAATATCATCCAAAACCTTGGGCAAACAATCCTCATAGAAAAGTGCAAAAAGAGCAGGAAATATCTTCTTCTTGGCAAGGTCGCCAGAGGCCCCAACCACAGTGATACTAACAGTTGACTCATCCTTTCTATAATCAAAGCACAGTCCATCACTCCTTTCATGAGAAGATGTAGCTGAAAACAATCCATCCTTCAAGTTCTCAACAGGAGACTCCTTATCAACTGCATTATGTTTTGTGGCAACTGCACCAAAAATTAATACCCCTTTCAGCTATGAAAGATGAATATACTAAAACCGCGTCATTACAATCACATTGACAAGACATTTCAAAACTAATGAAAAGGTGATATTAGAAGAAATGAATTGATTTCAATCATCCATAATGCCGAAAGAGAAGTAATATGAAAAAGGCCCAAAATTATCCGGACAGAATATCCGGAGTCTATCCGACTTTCTAGAAGGTCTAACTTTCTTTAGATTTTTCCTTCTGGATTTGACTGGAAACTTGTTCAATCAAATTATACAAGTGATAAGAATCTACTCAATCGAAGCTATAAGATCCGCAAATGGATTTGTAGGACAATAATTAGGAAGATGTTTACAACGTTAAAAAGGGTAAAATTATTGTTATAATTTCAAAGTACATACTAATGATCAGGAAAATAGCTTTGATAGCAGCAAACAATGTGTTGAGGTTACGCATCCAACAAAAATCTGATAATAGATACCCAAGAAAGTGCAGAACTAACTTAACGAGCTTTTTTTTTTCAACGATGACGGATAAGAAAAGAATATGCCGATCGACCAATAAAAATGAAATGATTAAATAAAAAAGCCAAACCGAATTATAGCAAAAATAAATTACCAAATTAGAAAGAAAGAGAGCAGACCATCTTGCATTCGGACGACTTCCAAACTGGGACAAATCTGAGTTAAATGTCGAGATAAAATTTTACAGTTTGAAAGCGAAGAAACGTTAACGACTAGGGGATGATGATGCCCATTTCGGAAAGCTGATGAAGGTGAATATGGTGAGGAATATGAAACCGCAAAAGAACGAGCATCCATCTTTCCCACTTCTATTTCGCCTTAACTATTTATCCTTCTTCCTTCTCTATACTCGTATGGGCACTGGGAAGAAATGGTATGGGGAGTTGCTTTACGGAATAGCGATTCCGAAGTTTGAAGAGAGTAGAGGCCAACTTCAACAGCTTCGGAAACATCGAGGGGTCAGGCCCCTAAGATTTCCGAAAGGCTGTTTTTTCCATAAAAAAGACAGACAACAAAGCGGGCTACTCTTCGCGCTAACCGTTAAAACAATAAGCTTGTTTGCGCTCGGGGAAAAAATGGCTTAGAGAAAAAAAGTTATTGATGAGTAAAAAAACATTCGATGCTAAAATTTTTAGAGCAAATCTCATATAAATAAATTGTGAGTTTTCCGTATCATAAATATAATTAGATGGTCAAAATATTGATCTATATCTTCAAATGTCATCCTACATTTAAACTAATATGTAATGAACAAATTATAATATATAAGAAGAATAAATACCTATTCCGTAAGGCAATGACTAACAAAATGATTTGATATTAATGGATACACTAGTAATGGGTTGGCCCAAAAAGTAGGAATAGCCGAAATCCATAACGGCCTATTTACGTCTGGAAGGTCAACCCTAACTATTGATTGGATAAAAGGTTAATGAGCCATCAGAGCCCAAGAGTTTGACGGCCCACTTGGGCCCAAGATAATCAACGCTTCCATTGACCAAAAATATAATCAGTTGACCGGCTAAAAACCAGGCCTCACACGGCCCAAGCCCAAATTGGCCCACGTGTCCGTTCTCGTGTAATAATAATCTTCTCCCCTAATTTCGCGCTCTTCATAGAAGGCAACCACCATTGTAACGGTTGCTTCCAGAATCAATGCATATCCCTAAAGAAGGTGCCATAATCCTTTCTCTGTCTGTTAAAAACCCTAACGGTTACAGAACATAGAACGAAAGTAATCAATCTAATGACTGTTACAGCCATTAATGCAGCATGCCAGAAAAGGTAACAATCCCAACAGAGCGCAGGTATCAAGGCCGTCTGCATAAGAAAGACAGCCCAACGCAATGACTATAAAAGGTCATAGAGTTCACACTTCAAGGCACGTGCCTGCAAAAAGCCTTCTCTTGCAAAAGCTCTCACACTTTCAGTATCCTAGTACACTCTCTCTTGGCTACTACGTTCCCACCGAATACAATACTTAGAAATTTTACTCCTCATGAGCAACCCAAGCCTCTCAGCTTACGAGAGCACCCCCACGAAACAAACACTCTCAGCATTCATAGTGCTCCTCATTGCATCCATCTTCTTATTTCAAAGGTCATTTACTGACCTGAGCGTTAGAGTATTTTCAGTAAAATAACCTCCAACCGTCACCTAATTTTTTATTCGTAGTAATGGTGTGTAGGATTCAGACTTAATGGACGGAGCCAAACTCGGACGAACAATTTGATCTGAATCTGTTTGAAACTTTGATCCATATTGCATCATTGGCGCCATCTGTGGGAAGCTTACAAAAAGCCTACCACTTTTCACAACAACTTCTCTATTCAATTCCACAATCAGTTTCATCCATTAGAATGGTGAACGCCAGAGCGCAAGCTAACAGTCTCGCTAGAGATACGGCCACATCCGACCAGGACCACTCTATTAGTAACCAGGTCAACAAGGTGGTCAGCGGAGTACCCACTCAATTTTTTTTAGAACCTGACGAAACAAATGAGTAACATGAATCAAATATTTCAGATGATTTGGCCTTGCCAAGAAAATATGAAGTAGGGGGCTTCGCTCGTAGCATTCCCTATTTCGGCCTCCAGGAAAGGAGGCTAGAAGAAGAAGAAACCATCCAAAAAGACTAGGAGATTGGGCAACACTCAAGCTCCGGAGGCCTCACACGCTGAGAGCTGTCCAAGGCTTGAAGGACGCTTAGGCAATAGGACTCCGGAGGAGAGTCCAAAACAGAGGAATCCCTAATATTCTCAAGCAAAGACCAGGCATCAGGCTCAGGAGGGAGCCTCCAGGATCGTTAGATCTACTGGTGGCAGTAGTCGGCCAACTATGCGCCACACCGCCGGAAGAATGGAGTTGAGGACTTATCTCAACAACAAAAGATTTGGGAACACCTCACGAGTGGCAGCAAAAGCTAAGGAGATCCGGATCCACGTATCCAAGGATGACAACAGACATGCCACAGATCTGGAGAGGTCTCCCTTAGCGGCTAAGATCTTAAACCGCCCGTTGCCGACTAAATTCAAGATGCCGACACTGGATTTTTACGACGGGAGTACTGATCCCACGGACGACTTGGATCACTTTCGCACCCATCTGAGTTCTAGGGTCTGAAAGTTTCAGTAATGTGTCGGTACTTTCCGCTCACTTTGAAGGGAGACGCTCAGAACTGGTTCCACTAGCTCCCATCAAACTCGATCCAGGACTTCCGGGAACTCACCGATCTCTTCTTGACCCAATACGCTTCTAGCCGCCGAAAATAGAAGTAGTCTTGATATCTCTCCCACATCAAGCAGAAGTAGGGAGAGAATCCGAGAAAGTTCTTGAATTGCTTTGTGACGAAGGCCAGAAGGATTCCTAGACTCACAGAAGAGATAAAATTTGACAGTTTCATCTTTGCCTTATCGCATGGGGACTTCTTCAAGCATTTTGTGCACAAGAATCCGCAAACCTTCCCAGAAGCGGAATCTATCACCAAGGCTTACGCAATAGCCGAAGAGGCTAACAAGGCTAAACGTCCCCAAAGAACCGAACAACCTATCTCTTTCCCGATCAAGGGAAAGAGGAAGTACAATGGAGACGATCACTACCGCAGGAAGCAAAACAGGATCGGAGCACAGGAGCAAAGGGATTACAGGCTAATCAACCTGACACCCCTAACCGACATGGACTCCAACGTCCTCATACAGATCTGTGGAAAGGAGTTTCTTAAGTGGCCCAAACCACTTAAGAAAGCGAAATGAGGAAATCCAGCTAAGTATTGTGATTTTAATCAATCTCCTGGACACTCCATGGATGACTACAAGACTCTTCAATGGGAGACTGAGGAGTTAAACCGAAGGAGCCAGCTCACCAAATTCGTCAGGAATCCTAGATAGAGTTCTGGCACCTTAGGCGGGGAAGGACCAGAGTCTTTCCAACCACGAAACCGGGTCGCGAAGGTAGTGGTCAATATGATCATAACCTGACCTGTCAAGACCCCAATGGATCGCAAGGAGCAACAGATTGAGCAGAAGAAGCAGCTCACAAGGGACAACTTCATTAGCTTTAGTAATAATGACATGGAACGTGTAATCTCCCCCCATGCAGATCTCCTTATTGTATCTGCACTTTTTTCGAATAGTAATATTAACTACTAACTGAAACGAGTCTTTATCGATAATGAAAGTTTTCGAGATTCGCTATATATTGATACCTTTTTTAAGTTTGGTTTAAAAAAGAGTCAATTAAAACTTGCCGAAAGCCTATTCTATGGCCTTGACAACGAGCCGGAACCCGTCCAGGAACGATCCAGGTTAGAGGTCACCCTAGGCACGTACCCAAGAATGACGAGTTGTACACTCACCTTCTTGATCACAGACTTGGCCTCCGTGTACAATGCTATACTAGGTCGCCCGTGCCTAACAGCGTTCAGAGCCATCATTTTATTACCGCATCTCAAGATAAAATTTTCAACAGCATGTGATATTGGTGAAGTGTTGGGTGACCAAGTCACAGGGAGAACATGTTACATGTCTTAGATTACTCCAAGAGGCAGTACAAAGGCAGCAAGAGATCTTGACTATCGAGATGAAATAACCTTGCAACAAGCGCTATCCGGTGAGGAAACCAATCTAATACCACTAAGTCCGGAGGATTCAGAGAGGTGCGTATAGATTGGGGACTCACTCAACGGGACACTGCGTGACAAGCTGATAGCGTTTTTACGACAAAACACTGACGTCTTCGAGTTGACTCCCGCTGACATGCTTGGGATTTCGGTCAAAATAATGGTCTACAAGTTGGGCCTCGATTTTGACCACAAACGCATCCAACAGAAGCAAAGAAATCACTCCATGGAGAAACTCATCGCCATTTGGGAAGAGGTGAAGAAACTGATGGACGCTGACTTCGTCAGAGAGGTCCAATACCAAGATTGACTCTCCAACGTCATCCTAGTACAGAAAATTAACGAAAAATAGTGAATATGTGTCGACTTCACTGATGTTAACCAAGCCTACCCAAAAGACAGCTTCCCTTTACCACGGATCGACCTGTTGATAGACTCGATATCTGGACGCGAGCTAGTGAGCCTCATAGATATGTACTCAAGTTACAACCAGATCTAGATGAACCCAGAGAACAAAGAGTACACCTCATTCATGACGAATCAAGGCACCTACTATTATAAGGTCATACCTTTTGGTCTGAAAAATACAGGTACCACTTATTAGAGGCTCGTAAACAAGATGTTCGAGAAGCAGATCGACCACAATATGGAGGTGTACATTGATGACATGCTCGTCAAGAGCAAAACCACCAGCGACCATATTCGCAATCTGGTTGAGTCTTTCAAAGTATTCCGCGTGCACCAAATGAAGTTGAACCCTTCGAAGTGTATCTTCGTAGTATCCTCGAAAAAGTTCTTGGGTTTCATCGTCTCTCAATGAGTTGAGGCAAATCTGGAGAAGAACAATACCATCACAGACATGACTCCGCCATGGAGTATCAAAGATATCCAAGCCTAACTGGATGACTGGTTACCTTGTCCCGCTTCTTGGTAAAGTCAAGGGACAAGTACTATTCTTTCTTTAAGGCTCTGAGAGGGATAAAAGTGAACAGATTTAAGTGGACTATGGGATACCAAATAGCCTTCAACGAATTGAAGTAGTATTGTGCTAGTCCACCGTTACTAACGTCACCCAAGGATAGAGAAGAGTTGTACCTCTACCTGTTAGTGTCAAAGGTGGCTCTTAGCTCTATCTTCATACGCCAGGACTCTAATTCTTAATAGTCGGTCTACTATATGAGCAAGACGCTAATCGGCGCAGAGACGCGTTGCCTACACAAAAACATAGAAATCAAAATCACAAAAATTTACTTATATCATAAATCCTAATCTAAAAATATTAAATATATAGTGACAGAAGAATTTTACCAAATTATTTTTTAAAAGATATTACGAAATTAATACAGCCAACCTTATAATGAAGTCAGGCAAATACTTCATAGCTAAACATTACCTCTAAAAGACTCAATTTGTATGTTAATTTTTCTTAGTTAATTACTTTTGTTGGTTATAGGTCTAATTAATCCAAAATAAAATATCGGATATTACAAAAAATGTTGAAGAACATAATGAATGCTTTTTAGAATAGATTTAGAAATGAGAAAAATAAGCGAGGATTAGGAATGGATATTAGAGAGGATGGAAGACATAAATTGAAATCTACCTTCAAAGGAGAGTGATCTATTCTTTCACAACACTCCCCAATTAAAAATTTTGTTGATAATGGCTCTTGTCAAGGGAAGCGAACGGGATACATTGGAATGACTCTTCTTTTCTCTTATTTGTCACACGTGAAGTTTCACATTAAGTTTCAACACAAGCGCGGCTGCTGCTTCTTGTTTGTTGTTTTTTAATTTAAAAATATGAAGTGATTCTTTTGTTTGATTAGTTTGTTTTCGAGAAGATTAAGGCACTTGAGAATGTGTTAAATTTGAGTGCATTAGTCCCCCGCGTTTTGGATGGGGGCTTTTAGCTAAAGGTTGAATATTCCACCTAAAATCCATTATCATCAATTATCCCCCATTAGTTTTCCGAGAAGCTGAGCGTAGTTGCCCTTCAAGCACCCCACTCATTGTTGGAAATCACACCCGTGTGAAAGTGTTGTTTATTGGAGGACTTGTACGGAGCACAGATGTATTATTTGTTCAGAATAACTGAAAAAAATTTCGGTCAATATTCCGATCAACATTCCGGTCAACAAAGTTAACTGGATTCTTTATAGACGATCAACAAGAGTGTTAACCAGTCTTATAAAAAACGTGGACGAAGAATTGTTGGCCGCCCGCCAGGAAATCCAGGACGGCGCCAACTCAGAAGATCCTCTAGAGACACGTGATCTCAAACGGTTATGCAGAAGTCAGTTTTGGATAGGGCATATTCATATTGTTGGAAAAGATAGATCCTGTTCTGGCGTATGGAATATTGCCCCTGATTTCTGGTATGAAGATCTTAATATGTTAAAAGCAAGTATTGTGACTTGCTTGAGGTGTTTGTGTGAGAGAGTTTTGAGGTGAAGAACGACAGAGAAAAAAACTGTGAAGAGAGGAGAAAGAAATTTTGTAGGCAACCGTGGTGGGTTTTGCTTGTGCATTGTTCTTCGTTTTCTGTTATCTTTTGCCTGTGTAACGAGAAAAACTGCTCCCAAATCTCACGTATAGTGGAATTAGCTTTGTGGACAGATCATCCTGTGGTTTTTCCCTTGGTTGATAAGGGTTTTCCACATAAAATTGTTGGTGTTTGGTTTTCTTCTTCTTTCTCATTCCTTACTTTGTCATTCGAGCAGGAAAGTCTAACGCCCTCTTTCCCAAGAAGTGGTATCTGAGAGAGGTTCCGAACTCTGTCCAAATAGCGTCATCGTTGTTGAAGAATCTGCTGTTCAGTATTGAGCAGTTCAATGGGTAGGGCAACTTCATTCTCTGGTAAGAGATAGTGAAGAATATCTTAACTAGAGAATGGACGGTGAAGGAGTTGAAGAAGAAGGAAAAAAAGCCCGTAAATCTGACCGATGATGAATGGCAAGATAAAAGAGATCTTATAAACTGTACCATCAAGCTGTGCCTGGCGGACAACACTCTCCAAGAGGTTTTTGGTTTGACTGATCCGGCAGAGATTTGGGAGAAGTCGAAAAGCCATTATAAGTCCAAGTCTTTGACAACCAAGCTACACATAAAGAAGCAGTTTTACAGCTTATGGTTGTTGGAAGGAGGGAGTTTTGAGAAATACTTGGATGAGTTTAACCGGATATTGACACAGATATCTGCTCTTGATGAAGAAATCAAGGAGGAGGACAAGGCGTTAGTTCTACTGGCCTCTCTGCCGACCACCTATGATCATATCATCACAACATTACTGTTTGGTAAGGATACTTTAAGGTTAAACGAGGTTATTGCCTCTTTACTCATGAACGAGTCAAGACTGTCACAAGGGACCTTGTCGTCCCCTTATTCTGAGGTGCTGGTGACCGAATACAGGGGAAGAAGTAGAGGTCGCAGCGAGAAACAAAGAGAAAAAGGTCGCAGTAAATCACAATCAAGATACAAAAACCTTGAGTGCCATTACTGTGGTAAGAAATATCATATTAAGAAGCATTGCTTCAAGTCGAAGCGAAAAAATGCAAAAAAGGAAAGATGTGATAAGGGATGTGGAGAGGAAACGACCTCCGTCTCAGTAGTCATATGAGGCAATCTCCTATTGACATGTGAAGGGGACGTGATAAATCTGACGGATGATGAGTCTGGCTGGGTAATTGATTCTGGTGCTACTTTACATGCCACGTCCAGAATGGGATTATTTACATATTATACTCCAGGAGACTTTGGAGTGATTAGGATAGGCAATGAAGGAATATCTCCGGTGGTAGGCAGGGGAGATATTGTCTTGGTCACAAACAACGGGACAAAATTGACGCAGAAGGATGTACGTCATGTCCCTGACATTCAGCCGATATCATTTCACCGTTTGACTTGGATGATGAAGGTTTTTACAATACATTCGTGAAGGCGAATGGAAACCTGACCAAAGGATCACTTGTTATAGTAAGAGGGAAAAAGAGTTCTAGCCTATATGTGATGAAGGTCTGTGCAGTAGCCGGAGACGTGAACATTACAATCTGCAAGGAGGCAGAGGATTTGTGGCACAGAAAGTTAGGCCACATTAGTGAAAGGGGTCTGTCTCATCTGGCCAGGAAGGGCCTGATCCATGGAATAAAGGAGGACAGACCAAAGATGTGTCCTCACTGCTTGGCCAGTAAATAGATGAGAGTCTCGTTTCATAGAGACCTGTCTGCCTCAAAGGCAGAAGTGCTAGATCTCATACACACAACTGTGTGTGGACCATTCAAAGAAAGGTTGATCGGTGGAGCCAAATATTTTGTTTCCTTCATTGACGACTGTTCCAGAAAGTTGTGAGTTTACCCACTGAAAACCAAGGACCAGGTTCTTGATATATTTGAGCAATTTCATGCTCTTGTGGAGTGTCAAACGGGAAAAAAAACTGAAGGTCATCCGAAGCAACAACAGTGAAGAATACTTGGGACCTTTTGATGCCTATTGCCGATCAAGTGGTATCAGGTATCAGAAGACATCGCTAAAGACACCACAGTTGAATGGAGTGGCAAAATAGATGAATCATACACTTTTAGAGATAGTACGTTATATGCTTTCTGAAGCCACACTTTCTGCATCCTTCTAGGTTGAGGCATTTAGGACGGCGGCCTACATTATAAATAGGTCGCCCTGTAAACCTTTGATGGGTGAAATGCCGGAAAAAATATGGACGAGCAAAGAGCCTTCCTATGATCATTTGTGGGTGTTTGGTGTAAAGTATTCATACATGTCCCGAGAAATGAAAGGACAAAGTTAGAGTCAAAGACGATGCAGTGCGTCTTTCTGGGTTATGGGGAGGATGAGCTGGGCTACTGGTTCTATGATCCAGCTACCAAAAGACTCGTCCAGTCAAGGGATGTAACCTTCATTGAAAATGAGACGATTGAAGACATTATTAGGAAGGCCAAGTGTGATGATTAGCAAACGGACAAAGTAAGTATTGAAGTTGTCCGTCCGGCATCATTGGAAAGAGAGGATTATAGCCCTGAGATGGTTGAGGATAATGAAGAGGAGATCATGGCACCGGATAACACTATAGACGGAGTCATCCCTCAATCGGGCAGGAATGTTTCTATCAGACGATCCTCACATAACAGACGATCGTCCGTCCGTCTGTCGCCCAACAAATACGTCATGCTTACTGATGCCGGAGAGCCTGAGGACTATGAAGAGGCTATAAAGGACGAAAGCAAGGAGAAATGGCTGGAAGTCATGAAGGATGAGATAATTTCTCTTCATGAGAACTACACTTTCAACCTAGTTAAGCTTCCTAAGGGGAAGAAGGTCCTAAAGAATAAATGGGTCTTCCGGTTGAAAACAGACGAGAACACTAAGGAGCCTAAATACAAGGCATGGCTGGTGGTGAAAGGTTTCGGTCAACGGAAGGGAATTGGTTTTGATAAAATCTTTGCTCCAGTAGTAAAGATGTCCTTCATACGAGTCGTGCTAGGTTTGGCGACTTTTCAGGACCTTGAGGCAGAGCAGATGGATGTCCGGATAGCTTTCCTCCATGGTGAGCTTAAAGAAGAGATTTACATGGAACAGTCGGAAGGATTTGAGATTAAAGGGAAGGAACAACTTGTCTGTCATCTGAGAAAAAGTTTGTATGGTCTAAAGTAAGCTACTCGGTAGTTGGTACAAAAGTTCGAGTCGGTTATGGCCTGTCAAAGATACCGACGGACTACTCGTGATCACTGCGTATTTGTACAGAGTTTTTCTGATAATGATTTTGTCATCCTTCTCCTATACGTGGATAACATGTTGATCGTTGGATGCAACGGTGCTCGGATAAAGGAGCTGAAAGAGCAACTTGGGCGATCATTTGCTATGAAGGATCTTGAATTGGCGAAACAAATTCTGGGAGTCAGAATTATTCACGATCCAAAAGCAAGAAAATTATGGCTGTCACAAGAAAGCTATATTGAGAAGGTACTCCAACGATTCAATATGGACAAGTTAAAGCCCGTGAGCACACCATTGGCAAACCATCACAAGTTAAGCACTCGCCAATGTTCATCCTCAGATGACGAGAAGAAATACATGAGTGGTGTACCCTACTCCTCAGCTGTGGGAAACCTGATATATGCCTTGGTGTGCACTAGACCTGACATAGCTCATGTCGTTGGGACAGTTAGTCAGTTTCTGTCCAATCCAAGGAGGGAGTATTGGTTCGCAATTAAGTGGATCATGAGATATATTTGGGGGACTTCCAAGAGGTGCCTGTATCTTGGAAGTGATATGCCCAGTTAGTGGGCTACTCGGACGCTGATATGGCCAGCGACATAGACTCGCACAAATCTACTTCAGGTTACTTGGTGAAATTTGCGGGGGGGTGTAATCTCTTGGCAGTCCAAACTACAGAAGTGCATGGCCCTATCCACTACTGAAGCTGAGTATATCGCAGTGACGGAGGCTTGCAAAGAAATGTTGTGGATGAAGGAGTTCGTTCAAGAATTGGACATTGAACAGGAAAGATATGTGGTACTCTATGATAGTCAGAGTACCATTCATCTATACAAGAACTCCTCACTTCATTCCAGATCAAAGCACATTAATGTGCGATATCACTGGGTAAGAGATATACTTGAGGATGGTCTACTGTCACTGGACAAGGTTAGCACTGAAAAGAACGAGGCAGACATGATGACTAAAATTCTACCGAAAGGGAAGAATGAGGCATGCTGTAAGATAGATGGGCTAACGGATTTAACTTCCTCACGGTCGTGAGGGAAAGTTTGTTGGAAATCACGCCCGTGTGGAAGTCGTGTTGGTTGGAGGACTTGCGCAGAGCACGGATGTGTTATTTGTTCAGAATAACAGGAAGAAATTTCGGTCAACATTTCGGTCAACTTTGTTGATCGGATTCTTTATGGACGGTCAATAAGGGTGTTAACCGGTCTTATGGAAAACGTGGACGAAGAATCGTTGGCCGCATGCCAAGAAATCCAGAACGGCGCCAGCTCATAAGATCCTCTGGAGACACATGATCTCAAACAGTTATGCAGGAGCCAATTTTGGACATGGCATATTCATATTGTTAGAAAGAATATATCCTGTTATGGCGTATGGAATATTGCCCCTGATTTCTGGTATGAAGATCTTAATATATTAAAAGCAAGTATTGTAACTTGCATGAGGTGTGTGTGTGAGAAAGTCTTGAGGTGAAGAATGAGAAAGAAGAAAACTGTGAAGAGAGGAGAGAGAAATTTTGTAAGCAACCGTGGTGTGTTTTACTTGTACTCTGTTCTTCGTTTTCAGTTCTCTTCTGCATGTATAATAAGAAAAACTGCTCCCAAATCTCATATATAATGAAATTAGTTTTGTGAACAAATCGTCCCGTGGTTTTTTCTTTGGTTGATAAGGATTTTCCATGTAAAATTATTGGTGTTCAATTTTATTCTTCTTTCTCATTCCTTATTGTATCATTCGAGCAAAAAAGTCGGACGTCCTCTTTCCCAACACCCACCTCCTTCTAAGCACCCTACTCAGGCTATGAGATGGCTGCTACTCAAGCGTACATAATAACCCCTATTTTGCAGATGTCACCCTTAAAATTTTAACCCAATAAATAAAATTTAACATTCATAAAAAATAATTATATATATATATATATATATATATATATATATATATATGGTTATATTTGTTTTTTTTATTATAGTACAATATTTTAATATTTTTTTAAAAAAATAATAAAAGAATTTATTGATAATAAATCTCTCCCACAAAATCTTCATAGATGGGTTGGAAGCTGCGAAGCAGGGGCTATTACATGGGCATCCTTGCAGCCCCCTTAATCCCCACAATAACTTTATGCCTCATATTCCTTTATTATTCCGAGCTGAAGGTTCAACCAATTAGAATGCGGATTTTTGCAATTAGATGCTCTCTTTTATTCTTCAATGAATTTAGGGAGAGAGATGAGCGAGTAAGTACCAAGCTGGAATATTTTGAGAGAAAAGGGAAGCAAGGTTAGGCCATAATCATGCAAAAGGGGAAGAAAGCTGCGTGTAGCTTCCAAAACAGAGTAGAAGAAAGAATATTTATATGTAAAACAGGTAACTAGTTACCTTCTATGTAGTAATCTTCCCTAAGTTCAATGATTTCTGTTTTTTTTTTGGTCGAACAGTATTAACATAAATATTACATGGAACTTTAATTTTTACACGATATCCAGAATTGTAATCTTTTAGCCCTACCTATATCATATAATTTGGAAAGGTCAAAAATAATAACATTTTCTACTAAAAACATAAAATAAAGGGGAATATTAATTAACCAGGAGTCATGTTGCCTTGTTAATTGCCACCCTTGTTTTTTTCCCTTTTAGTTGCCTTTTTATTCTTTTTTTTTTTTTTTTTGCCTCTTCTTTTCATTTTTTTCCTCTTGTTTTTCTGTCAATGACATAGATCACATAGGCAACTACACGACCTAGAGTTGTGGTGATCCACGGCCATATTAAAGTTTTGATAGATTGGTTAGCAACATCCAATCCATGGGACAAATCATTAAGAAATATGTAAGAAAAATAATTTAAAAGATCGATATTTCAATAAAATTACATATTAAATTCAATGCAAAAAATATAAGACATGCCAAATGCGAAAAATCCACATCTTAATGGCATCTTATCGACACTAAAGTTAGATGGTCATGTTTTAAGAAAATGAGAGAACCTTACTCAAACTTTATACAGAGTTGGTATATATATAATTGACAAATCTTATCATGTTGGCTGGCTTGGTGAAAAATGCCGAATAATCTTTAAATAACACAACTTGGGTACCTGACATGCCAAATGCAATAAATCCACATTTTATTGAAAATTTATGAGTAGTCAAATCGAGTAATCGTGTTTACGATGATGGGAGAACCTGAGTCAAACTTTATATGAAGTTGGAATACATATAATTGGCAAATAATAAAAAGTTGACTCAACAAAAAAAAAAAGCCCAATAATCTTTAAATAACAGGACTTGGGTACCAATAAATGTATTTAATGACATTGCCTTCTCTCTCCCCCGTAAAATACTGCTTCGACTTTAAAATTTGGATAAGACTACAGGAATCCTAGTGGAATTGGACAATAGCGACTTACAGAAAGGAAATTGTCTAAGTCCTTGCCTATCTCAAATAACCGGCCAATCTAATCTACAAATTTTACATAACAAATCCTCAGGTTAAAAAGTCAGGGAACAACGCCAATCAATAGAAAATGCGGATTCTTGATCACAACTCAGCATATGACACGTCCTACTTTTAGTGAACAGCTAAAATATTCAAACAGCCAGGAAAGCAACGAAAAATGAACCCCAACCAATTTTTTTTTTTTATTTTTCTTTTTCTTCAAAAATCGTTGACAGATCAAAGGGTACAACAAAAGAGTACTCTTAGGAAATTAGTCCCGAGGCCATACAGGCTCCAATGAGAAACTCATCAAAACAATAGAGTCGAAACAAAACAATTACATTTGGGAGACTAAGAGGGTTGTTGCTCAAGAGCAGGCTCAAACCTGCAAAGTCAGTGTTACAGTGACCGATTCTAGATATCTTGAATGAATAATGGGAGCTACCCCGGTAAAATTTGTTCATCTACCTATTAAAGATTGGGAGACAGCCTCACAGTATGAAGGCAACCTTTTCCGGAGAAATAAGAGAAGGATGGGCAATCAAGGGCTCATAATGGTCAGCTCCAGCACCACACCAGCCTGCATTGGGAAGGCCAACAAAGTTGAAAAGCACTGACAATAAGCAAACTGAAAGACGAAGCAAATTTCTTTAAAAGAAAAGGCTGACAACCTTATTTTCATACAATTAGTTTAAAACAGATGCCTGTTTGATTTGAGAAATGATATTTGATATTCATAAGCAAACTTCCCATTATACCACAACGCAGAACATTTAATACCTGTCCCTTTCATGAACAGAAAGAATGGAGGCTCAGTGATTTGGCCCCTTGGACGATGTGGAAGGAAGAAAACACAGTTGTCTTCATCAACCATGGCATCTGATCCGTGTGCTTGGACCTGGAAAGAAAAACCGAGATATATGGACTTCAGAATAATTTAATTTTTTTAAACAAAAAAAATTGGGAACACAAACCAACCAAAGAACGCAACTGCATAAAGATCAGTGGAGATTAGCAATCAAATTGCCAAAAAGTAAAGAGTTGGAAATTTTAATGGGCTTCTTTGGAGGGGGTGGGGAGAGTCTGCAGATTTGGTGTTGAAACACTGCCGGAAGAGGCAACCATTAGTCACCAGAGAAGGCAGGATTCAGGAGCTTGACCAATTAAGACAACATTCCTGCCTTTGAAGGGATCTCAATTAAGGTCTACAATGCTGCTAGTGTGACACTTTATAGTATGATTCACAGACCCTTGGCATCAATGCCATAAAAAAAGTGTAAGTTTGCAATCCACCTGCAATGACATGAATTGCAAAAAGTGTAGAACTTCGTTACAAGCACTTAAACGAAAGTACTATCAGAAGCAAATTTACCGCCACGAGAGGCTAACATCAGTTAGCGGAAGTCAGATTCAGATATTAGCCAATTAAGACCGGATTGCAGTCTAAAGCAGGTTTGATCTCAATCAAGGTCTATAGTGTTGCCAACATGACAAATGATATCCACAAAAACTAGGCATTCTTTGCATATGGCAAACATAAATGCTCACAAGTCATGCCGAATATATATTTCAAGTGAAAGAGTTAACAACGCCTGAAAGAAATTTCTTACCAAAAACAGATAACAAGGAAAGAAAAGACCAATTGGGACTTCCATATTGATGAGATCAAGGAATTAGGATTACCAAAAAACAGATAACTTTCTTTGATGTTTGCTATATGATATTGCCTGCTTGCTTCGGGGAGGAGGAATTGGCATGATACCAATTAGATATTTTCATGAAGATGGAAAACTTAACAATTATGCATCAAGCAAGGAATGGAGGATTCATTTAAATTGAACTCCGTTTACAGAAGCTGATCACTTGAAAATAAAAAAGTATGAATCTTTTTTACCACATAAATCTCTCTCCTGAATTCTGTGGCAAGACATTCGATAGCTAGGTCATCTCCAAAAGCTGCTGCATGACCTTCCCTATTTTCATCTACAGTAAATAAACCCTCCTCAGTGTATTGCAATGTGATGATATCATATTCATCATCAGGGGAACCAGAGATAGACATGTATTTGATCCAACTTGGGCCATCATCCACAGCAATACACCTTTCTTTGTAGATAGACTCCGCCGCTGATTCTCTTCAATCACAAAAAGATAAAATCCATAAAAACAAGCAGCAAATTGACGGAACCAAAATGCTATAATAGAAATGGACTCCAACAAAATCCCATGATTCATAGATTTCCAAGTATTTAGAGTCTTTTTCTCCTAAAAGCTTTACAAATAACATGACAGAGCAATGCAAAACAGGCCAGCAGGAGGGCTGCAACTCACTGCAATGCAGCCCTAGCTGTTGAATAATTAAATGGCCGATATTTAATATATTAAAATAA
This sequence comes from Nepenthes gracilis, assembly GCA_033239525.1. Classification (NCBI taxonomy): domain Eukaryota; kingdom Viridiplantae; phylum Streptophyta; class Magnoliopsida; order Caryophyllales; family Nepenthaceae; genus Nepenthes; species Nepenthes gracilis. Next base: position 16,450,851 of record BSYO01000021.1, on the reverse strand, counting down.
TATAATTGATGGATACAATTAGAAACGTATTAGCCCAATACTCAGTTAAATAAGATACTCAAATGCCAACGACCCAACAGAAGATACTATAGAGTCAATGGGGTAGTAGCGTTTGAATGCATGAACCAAAGAGTGAAGTCTGAACAATCAGATAATAAGGATTATAATAAGCTACATAATGGACCGATACAAAAAAAACGATCGAAACGACTCTGTATCTGGTAACCAGGTAATCTTATCATTGAATAGAGACGGCTGTTATACACTACAAGTAACGCTTTTCACCACTAATTCAAAATGGTATCATGTACACGCATCAATCTCAAGTACCGATTAGTCAAAAAATGTTTCTAGCTATAAATAAAACCTCTCCCTATAGGAGAAAAATAATAAAAAGAAGAAAATTGAGGAAAACGCTACTCGATCAATCGAGTATACAAGAGGAGCATAGCCCTCTAAATATACACTCATCCCCATCATCTTTCATTTCCAACATTTCCTTCCTCATCATCTTTTCAATTCTATTAAAAAGATTACTGACTTGAGCGTCAAAAGATATACCAAGGAATAAATTTTATATACATCTTACCTCCAATTTATTTTATTGTAGTGCAAAAAACTTAGATTCATTGTTACAAAAATTGGACCCGTTTGTATTCGAACATTCAAACAAAGTTGTCGACTCCCCTAATTCGTACGACAATCCGGATCTTAGGATGTATCAATAATATATATACGTGTGTGTGTGTGTGTTTTAATTTTTTTAATATAAATATTAATATGATAAAAAAAAAGTAGCAACAAGAAAATATACTATTTTCATATTTTGATGGGCCCAACAGCCATGAGCCTAAGGGGCCAGGCCCCACAGCAGGCCCATAACTCAGCTCCAACCTAGCAAAAGTTTTTCAAAGTAAAAGGTCCCACATTACCTAAATAAGAGGAGCGCATCTACGGATCACATTATAAAACCAATCACCCTCAAGTTTGGAAAGACAAGCTCCAAATGGCTCAACATTCCCAGGAATGAGGCCTACCGTCCATCCAAGAGCGGCCCTCCTTCTAAGAGGCCTACTTTCCATTCAGGATTCGTCCTCTGTCTCGAAGCCAGAAACCCTCCGTCTAAAAGCCAAGAATTGTCATCCTTCCAGGAGGCCTACCCTCCATCCAGGAGCACTCCGTCCTGGAATCATAAGTCCTCCGTCTCAGAACTAGGAGTTGTCCTTCATCCCGAAGCCAGGAGTTGTCCTCTGTCCAGAAGCCCTCCGTCCCGAAGCCACGAGTCCTCCGTCCCAGAGTTAGGAGCTGCCCTCCTTCCAGGAGACCTACCCTCTATTCAGGAGTACTCCGTCTTGGAACTAGGAGCTTCCCTCCTTCTATGAGGCTTACCCTCCATCCAGGAGCACTCTATCTTGGAGTCACGAGTCCTCCATCTCGAAGCTAAGAGCATTCCGTCTCGAAGCCACGAGTCCTCCATTCCGAAGCAAGGAGTTGCCCTCTTTCCGGGAAGCCCACCCTCTATCCAGGAGCCCTCCATCTAGGAGCGAAGAGCCCTCCATCCCAGTGCCAAGAGTCAGCCCTCCTTCCTGCATTAATAGTAAGTCACTTCCTATCGAGTGTATTCATAATGAGCCACTTCCCGCCAAGTGCATCTGTAGTGAACCACTCTCCACTGAGTGCATCCATAGTGAGTCACTCCCCTCCAAGCGCATCTATAGTGAGTTATTCCCTATTGAATACATCCATAATAAGTTACTCCCCGCCGAGTGCATCCATAATAAGCTATTTCCCACCGAGTGCATCAATAGTGACCTACTCCCCTCCGAGTGCATCCATAGTGAGCCACTCCCTACCGAGTGCATTCATAATGAGTCACTTCCTACCGAGTGTATTAATAGTGAGCCACTCTCCGCTGAATGCAACCCCAATGAGTCTCCGACCGCATACAGCCAGAAGGAAGACCAAATCTCCTTCCTCTCCAAGCCGGCCCCCATCAAGCGCACCTACAGGAGTCAGTTCTCCTCTCACATCCCCCACTCACATGCAATTTTACATTATCTAGCATTTTCCTAGTACTTTCTATTTTTTGAGAAAAATTTCTGATTTAAGCATCGGAGGATATACGATGGAAGCAATTCCCACCGTCCTCTAACCTCTCATTTTCAGTTGTGGTGTGCAAGATTCGGGTTCAGAATTACCATCTCAGACCCACTTCAATTTGACCCGACAAGAAAAATTAAGTGGATTTCTGACCCCAACAGTAACCCGGATTCAAGGACGTATCATTGGAGTCGTTTGTGGGAAACAATTAAAAAGTCTAACTATCGCACGATAACAAAACAAATATGGTCAATATGCACCTCGATAAGAGAAATTACCTCCTACGACGACGACCCCCGGGTAGCCATGACAACGCTCAGCTTGTCCTTGACATACTAGAGGCTGGGGGCTCTATCCTCCATTGCGCAATGTCAGCACCCAAAAGAGAAACCGGAGAAGAATATGGCCCCCAGTGCCTATCTCATCAGCCCGACGACCTCGGTATTAGAAAAGATTCGAGCGGCGGGGGTCACTCTTGGAGGAAAGATTGATCCGATCCCACGTAGCCAAGTCAAAGCCCAGAACAGCAATGCCTTGCCACTCCTAAGATAGCTGGCAACCTCTCCAAACACGGAGAGGTCCCATGCGGAGTAAGAAGACAAACTACTATCGGGTCCTACACTTGCGAATTGCCTCGCTAAAGCAAAAGGCATGGCCCACAGACACAGCAGGGCCAGTCTGAAGACGCCACGCTAGGGGCTTCCCATCTAACCGCCGGACTCCATCGCACAAGGGTAGGAGAAGAAAAGAGAATGGAAAAAGGGTGATGCATGAAGTGGCGCCGACCACCCTCGCCGGAGGAGAAGACGCCCGGATCAGGAACCAACGAAGCCCTCTCCATTCTCCATTCTCTGATTTGAGCCGCAGTGCCAAGGAAGAAGACAGTGAGCCGCAAAGAGCCACCGTCGCCGTCACCATCGCTGGAGGAGAATTGACAAATCGAGGCAAGCAAATACTTCTTTCCTCTTTGTGGATGCCGATCCTGTGTTTGCATGTGGCAATCTTAAGGCAATCAGCCGAAATCTTGGTGTATTGTGAGGCACGGTGGAGAGAGAGGAAGAGAAAACCCTCGACGGAACTTGTATCTCTACCCGAGCCGTCACAGGGTGGTGCCGTGACTGGCACCGTTATCCATGCTGGTACCACCCTCTACTGGCAATCCCCATTGCCATCTTCAAGTACGCCTCGTTGGTCCACTAAACACTGTTTCAGCCATTTTATATGAACGCATCCTGCTTTGCCTCCTCTCCATCAGATATGAACACCTCTTGGACCCGGTGCGGCCGCGACTCAATTCAGTCACAACATGGTTTGGCCACAACTCAGTTCGGCTACAACTCGATTTGGCCACAACTGTGCTTGGCCATGACCCAGTCCAGTGCCCCAGATCCAATCCGACGGCCCAGATTCGCATCCGTGCTTTGATCCACTAGTACCTCAGATCCAGTCCGCTGCTCCCTATCCGGCACCCAGGTCCAGTCTGGCTGCTTGCCAACCCGACTCCATAATCAGTCCGACTCCACGGTTTACGATCCAGAGTCCCACCAGCTCCCGTTTAAGCCGCGTCCGGCGCCTAGATCCAATCGACGCCCTGGTCACATCCAGCCGAGTCCTAGTGCAGTGCCAGCCCAGCTCCGGAATCAGTCCAACTCCAAAGTTTACGATCCAGAGTCCTGCCAGCTCCCGTTTGAGTAGCGTTCGGTGCCCAAATGTAGTCCGACGCCCAATCATGTCAAGCCAAGTCCCAATGAGGTGCCCTAGTTCAGTCCGGTCGTAGTAGTCCAGTCTGTCAGTGCCCAAATCCACTGTGACGATGCAGATCTAGCCGGTCGCCCCAGTCCGGCGCCCAGATACCAGTTCAGCGCCCAGGTCTAGTCCGATGGCGTCTCAGTCTAGCGCCCAGATCCAGTACGGCAGCTAAACAGTTTGGAGCCGAGATCAAGTCCAGTTGCGTCCCAATCCGATGCCCAGATGCATTTCGGCCATAACAAGTCCAGCCGCGACCAATCTAGAGCTCGAAATGGGCCTCTGTGGACTCGAAGATGCCAAGGGCAAGACTGCGGCGAACTGAGGCTCCCAAAGCCATGGACAACGGCGACGGAGCTCGATCCCCTCTCTAAGACTCTACCAAGAGCAGTGTCGAGAAACCGTGAAGGGGAATCCCATCACGCCGGCCTAAAACGTCCCCATGTCGACGACATCTCCACGAGTAACTATGCTGGCAGACAATTGGCCCCAAAATGTGCACCAGCACCCACTTTTGAACTTCACCCATCCAACCGAAGAAGTTGCGCTAGGGGCTCCACCCTCCAACTTCTAAACCAGCAAAGCGGACAAACATCTATAGAAGATCCGGTGGCCTAGGCAATCATGAGAAACAGCGCCTAGCAGCGGCCAGAAGGCTAGCTGAGTCATGAAGCGCAAATGAAGGCCCAGAGCGATACGATCCACCTCTCCAAGTGCCCCTAGGAGGAACTGGCTTCTAACCTTATCGGCCAGGTGAGGCAAACCCAACCTTTCAGAGAGCAGAGGTCACAAATACAAGATCGCCGACTCAAGGCGGCGTTTTGTTATTCATGGGTCGTACTCGGCCTCAATGATTTTCCAGAATAAGGCGCACCAGTCCACAGGCCAATCCCACTGCAATGCCTCTCATCGACCCGTTGTGTAGTAGCAAACCCTACAAAAGTTATGGCAGTCCTCGCAACGGGGGATCGACGCGCACGACCCGCCACACAATGCATTGCGGAAAACATCATCTAGCCAAGCGCCGCACTGGTTAGGGTCACACGAGACAGTATTAGCTAATAATAGGATCCGAACCACTAGCCAGTAGGCCACCCAATGTGGCAGTAACACGTTGCTCAACCAATCCATGGCAAAGAACCAAATCTCATAAAGCATAGATGCCATAGGCCAAGGCGGCGCACGGTGAACGCCGGTCATACACTCGGGGCGGTGAGCCGGTCACAAGAACACTTACACTGACGATGATTCCACACCGAATTCAGGTAAGTCTTGCATGCACCATACTGCCTGTTTGAATCATGTTTCTATTAATATAACAGTAATATTATCTATTCATATGAATGATTACATAACACTACATAAAATCATGCAACCTAGATTGCCCCTAAATCGAGTGGCCCATACACAATCATATTTGAACCTCGATCCCACACCGAGCAGCTCATATGCGGTCGTATTTGAACCTCGGCCCAGCACCAAGCGGCCCATATGCCGTCGTATTTGACCTCGGTCCCTTCATCGAGTAGCCCATGTGCAGCCGAACTCAAAACCTTAGGAGGCTTTTCAACATGCGTGCGGCGACCTCCTCCCGAAGGAGAGAGCACCATTAGTCAACAACAGTCGGCAGAATAGGACCAAATGTGAGCCTCAAAAAGGAAAGCGTGAGGCAAAAGTTGTAAAAAACATCCCATCATCAAACATCCCAGGAGTTGGCAAAGCTCAGCCTCCCTTTATGGAGAGCTAGTGATGGGTACAGCAGTCATGGATCTCAGGAGCCAAGCCCCACAGCAGGCCCACAATTCAACTCTAACCCAACAAAATTTTTTTAAAGTTAAAGATCGCACATTACCTAAGTAAGAGGAACACATCTACAGATCACAATATAAAGCCAAGAACTTTCAAACTTGGAAAGACAAGCTCCAGATGGCTTGGTATTCCCAGGAAGGGGACCTACCCTCCATTCAAGAGTCTCCCTCCATCCGAGGGCGATCAGCCCTCCATCATCGAGCCAAGAGCTGCCATTCTTTCAAGAGTCCTCCGTCCCAGAGCCAAGAGTTGCCCTCCTTCCAGGAGGCCTACCTTTCATCCAAGAGCCCTCTGTCCTAGAGCCAAGAGCTCTCTATCCGAGAACCAGAAGCCCTCCATCCCGGAACCAGGAAACTCTGCCTCGGAGCCAGGAGTTGCCCTCCTTCCAGAAGGCCTACCATCCATCCAATAACCCTCCGTCCCAAAGCCAAGTGCCCTTTGTCCCGGACCAGGAACCTCCTGTCATGGAGCTAGGAGCACTCCATCCTGGAGCTAGGAGCTGCCCTCCTTCCAGGAGGCCTATCCTCCATCTAGGAGTACTCCGTCGTGGAGTCATAAGTCATCCGTTCCGAAGCCAGGAGCACTTTGTCCCAGAGCCACGAGTCCTCCGTCCTGGAGCCAGGAGTTGCCCTCCTTTTAGGAGGCCTACCCTCCATTCAAAAGCCCTCCATCCCAGAGTCAAACCTCCATCTCAAAGCCAGAAGCCATCTATCGTAGAGCTACGAGTCCTCTATCCCGGAGCTAAGAGCTGTCCTCATTCCAGGAGGTCTACCCTCCATCGAGGAGCCCTCTGTCACGGAGCCAAAAGTAGCCTTCCTGCATCCATATCGAGCCACTCCCTATCAAATGCATCCATAGTGAGCCACTCTTCGCCAAGTGTATCCATAGTGAGTCACTCTCCGCCAAGTGCATCCATAGTGAGCTAGTCACTCTCTACTGAGTGCATTCATAATAAGCCACTTCCCGTTGAGTGCATCAATAGTGAGCCACTCCCTGTCGAGTGAATCCATAGTGAGCCACTTTTTATCGAGTGTATCCATAGTGAATCACTCCCCACCAAGTGTATCTATATTGAGCTACTCCCCGCCGAGTATAACCCTAATGAGTCTCCGACCGCATGCAACCAGAAGGAAGCCCAGACCTCCTTCCTCTCCAAGTCGCCCTCCGTTGGGTGCACTGCAGGAGTCAGTTCTCATCTCATATCCCCTACTTGCATGCAATTTTTATTATCTAACATCCTTCTAATATTTTTCTATTTTCTGAAAAAGATTTCTGACTTGAGTGTCGAAGGATATACGGTAGAAGCAAACTCAGCTATCCTCTGACCTCTCATTTTCAGCTATGGTGTGAAACATCTAGGTACAGAGCTACTGTATAAGACCCGCTTCAATTTGACTTGAACCCAACAGTAACACGCAACTAGGAACGCAACATTTTTCTATATTGATTTTTACCCATAGTGAAAGGAAGTGGCGGGATGCAGCGCCCAGGATACACAGAAAAGGAATCACAAAATATTCAGAATGAACAAATAGGGATTTTACATTACATATAAACCATCTAATCGGAAATTTAATTTTCAGAAACATCAAATAAGAAGTCAGCAGGCGGCCATGCATAAGCCACCCACATCTGGGAGAAACGTGGTTAAAGCCCTACGTTGAGAGTCGCAGAGAGATTGTTTCGTAACTTCAGGTCATAATGGAGTACCAAAAATGAAAATTCAGCAGCACAGTATATATTTTAATGCATGTGTAAGGAAAACAACTTCGATTTAAAAAAAATATATATATAATACAAGTCTTTTTGGCGAGGGGAGAAAGAAGATCCGGTCTTGAAAATGAATAAAGATTGTAGACCAAAATGCATCTTTCAATCGGACAGATCAACGGAAAATTACCTCTGTATGCCAAGATTTACAAGCTCACAGATTGCGGAGTCGAAACTCTCACGATCCGATTTATTCGCCAACATCTTGACCTCCTGAACCACATGAATCCCCCACCCTGACTTCAGATCCGGCGAATACATATGCCTAATCGCTGATTCGATCATTTGTCTATTCTCATCACTCGTCGATCCAAGATCCTCCAAGAACCTCCTTACTGTCCGCCTCCTCAGCTCCCTAGCATCTACCATCCCCGCATCTCCCATCGCCTTCTGCGAAGCAGTGAATAAGCAATTTCCGTCGGCCTCCACGTCGCCACCGTGCGATAGCCGGAACACCACAGACCAGGCCTTATCCTCAGGGTGCTTCCACAAAACTCCCTTAGCGTGGAATTTCAACAAGTGCCGCCTCTGCTGTTCTTCAAGGCCCGAGACATTCTCCCACGTGGTGGTTTGTTCAGAAAGGTCGACAACTGCGATCGACGTAGATTCTCGCCATGAGACCAACGGAGGTGAAGCAGGTTGTAAGGTATCTACGATGCTGGAATCACATAATAACTTCCCCATTTCTAGTCTAAGCGGAACTTTTGCGCTCTTCTCTTCTTGGACGGTAAAAGTCGGGCGGAGAGAGACAGAAGGGAAACGGATAGATGAAGGGCGGGGGAAGAGGAGGGACACGTGGCGGGATCTGAGAGAAATGACGTTCTGGACCTTTCTGACCGAGGGAGAGATATCAGTGCTGTAATCCGGTTCTGGGCCGAGTAACGTAAGCACAGGTTACGACCACCGCGAAGGTTAAAATCTGCAAATTATGGGACTGTCGTGCCACTTGGTGACAAGTGATTGGCCATTTCCATAACGTTCGGGGGGCCACCCGAGGAAAAAAAGCCGTCAACTTTATGGCGTTGTTATTAGGCAGTAGACTTTTTTATAAAATATTAAAATAATTAATTATAAAAAATATATTATTTTTAAATTTTTAAAATATCTTTTAATAATAATTTTTATCAATTAAATTTCAATCTAATAAATAAATAGGAGTTACAAAAATTACTATACCTAGATGCATTGTTCATTAGATAAAAAATTAAAATTATTTTCAAAGATTATATATCTATATATATAACGATCAAAAGATGTATCCTCGAATCCTAATTTTTGTACGAAAAAGGATTCGAATATAGAACACCACAAATACTAAGTTTGTAAGTAAAATGGAAAGAGAGAGAGGATAACACGTGTTTTCTGTGGAAAGCCCTCTACCAAATGAAAGAAAAAAATTATAGGACTTTGAATCCGAGAATTATTCCACTATCCAAGTACTTGACTACAAAGGAGGAGAGTAAAGTGTATTGTGAATCCCAATTATCACCCTTACAAACCCAAGTATTCTCCTAATTGAAAGTGTAAGTTGCATGCTCTTTCTCTCTCTATGAGAGTAAATGCAAATAAGGTAAATTCAGGATCCTTTGTTAAATGCATAATGAAGGCTTATATAATTGTTGAGTCTTTCTGCGTAGAGCAGCCACGTGGGGGTGGAGTGTGCGGAGAAACCCGTCACCAACTTTGTAAATCCCTTTTATTGTGTCAAAAAAGTTGCGTGCATGCAGATCGACTCTGTGAGATGTCACTTCTGTAATGATTATGTCTTCTTTGTAGGCCATCATTTTCTAAAGAGATTACGTGTGTAGAGATCGTGTGTTCCTTTGCATACGTTGTCCCCCTGAGCTGGCGTCCTCAATCATCCTAAGCTTTTTTTCTATGCTCGTGCCATTGGAGACTTTTCAAAGTTCACATCCCTGATAAAGGTTTTAGCATTCATTAAGTCCGCAGATTTTTGGCGCCAAATGTCCTCATCTTCATCGAGGTTTTTGGTCTTTGTCTTGTCCGCGGGCGTTTGGTGACAAACATTGTTGGGCTCCAACTGAGGACTTGTACAACATTGAGTCCTCGGGTTCTTAAAGCCTTATCCTTTGTGCTATGTCCTTAGGGTTTTATTGGAGTCCTGGACTTCCAAAGCTAAGTCAGCCTCTCGGACCATTTCAATTCCCTAGGTTTCTTTAGTTGTGGATCCAAGTTCTCGAGTCTCGTGGACTAATTTAACCTCTTGGATCAAATCAGCCTCAATGGGCCTCTTGAACGCGAGTCCAATTCTCGAAAATGGGTTCCTTAATTAAGCATTGGGTATCCACTATCCATCACTATCCCCCCATATCAAGAGATTCGAAAATCTCAAGTTTTGGCATGTGCGATTCTGGAATTAACCTAACCTTTGAGAACGTCCCTTCTTGTCCGTGGCTTAATGCTTCAATTTCCATAAGCAAGCTTTCTAAGTATCTGCGGACTTTTTCTAAACGGCTTAGATAATGTCCTTCTGATGATGTGTTCGTAGACAGATGACTGATGAAATCATCCGAAGATATTACTGGAACTAATAATCTGCACGGGCATTGTTTGCGGACTTTCACCTCAGGTCCGAGGCACTGCGCTGCATCGCTACTTGGCGCATTAAAAGCGCACCATCATGGCGCATTAAATAAGCATAAATTGCGGCCTTGGGTAGGAAAGGCCATCATTGCCCGGCGTCCGGTGGAGAGCCGACACGTGGCAGGGCATTTAATGAGGCGCGTCTTTTGAATTTGCTGGCTGTTTAAGTTTTCTTTTCCTTTGCCATTTTCATTCGTGCTTTCAAATTTTTCAAAAACTCAAAGTTTCCTTCTGCGACTCTCACGCTTTCTCTGGCAATTTATTCTTCCTCCTTTGATTTCTTAGATATCCTAATGGCTCCTGGTGTGAAAGACCTTACTTCCTTGCTGACTCTGGCCAATCTCGAAGCCATTCGAGCGCGATATAGAATTCCATACTCGATGGGGTATGATAGTTCCTGAAGCCCACGAGAGGGCCTGTAGTCCTCCTGATGGTTTTATTACCATCTACGAAGTCCACCTTAAAGGTAGTCTTCGATATCCCATACTCTTGTAGTTCTTCGAGTTGATGATGGACCTCTGAGTTTCTGTGGCAAGACTTTAACCCAACACTGTGAGGTATCTGGTCTCACTTTGTATCTTTACTCGTTGTAACCACAAGATCTTTAATGTTGTGGCCTTGAAGGTAGTTCTGAGGTTTACCTAGAGGTAGGATTGGATCGTAATCACTTATCGCCCTGGGTTCCTTACCGTCAACGATGGAAACCCTGATTCCACAAAGCGATGAATGGATAAATTCTTTTTCCTTGGAGTCTGAAAAAATTAGGCTATCCCCAATTATTGGGGCAATGTGGAGTCCAAGTTTGGCAAAGACGTCACACCCGAGGAAAAGGGCTGCTGCAAAGGATTTTATGGACTTGCTGTTGACTAACCTTGGTTCTTTTAATGAGAACAAGAAGAATATGTTGCTAAGGTCTGAGTTTACGGTGAAGGTTAAGTGGGAGCCTCAATCCGAAGACTCTGGCGCCCCTTCTGCTCCCTCGAAAAAGAAGAAGAAAAGTGGAGTTCTAAGGATTGAGAAGCTGAGTGACCAAAGAAGAGCCTCTAGACGGAGGCTTTGGAAGATCCCACTGTGATCATCAAGTATTCTTCCTCTTCTAGTGATGACAAGACCATCTTTGAGAGACTGGTAAGGAAAAAGGGACCCTTTAGAGGGGCTGAAGCCACTAGGCCATCGATTGTCGCTAAGCCTGTGGAACAGCCCTCTGAAGATGTAGGCTTGGCCGTGGAACCACCTGTTGCCCCTCCTCCTCTTGATGAGCCCATGCTTGATATTTCCTCCGTTTTTACTGGAGAGGCCTCGGATTAGATTAACAATCCATCCGAGGACATCCCCAAGGAATAGGCAGAGGAGGAGATTGAGGCGACTCAGGCCGAGGATGCATCGATGGTGATCACTACGACAATCGTTGAGGCTACTGAGGCCAAGGAAATCCAGGCCGCGGAGCTGCTCGCCGCTAAGACTATTGAGCTCCCTTTGCTTGCAATCTAAATCTTCATCCAATTGAGTTCCCATCTTGAGGTCCATGAGGAGGTCACAGTTGAGGACGTCGCCAGAATTCCACATGCTGCTGAAGTGGAGACTGGTGTCGTGGATCACCCTGAGGTGGTCGAGCCCCCAGTCTCAAGTTTGGTGAAGTTGCCCATGCAGTCGAGGCCAGGGTTAAGGTTTTTGTGGTGCAAGAGGTGCCTATGACAATGATGGCTGGATTTGAAACCCTCGGAGGAGACAGTCCAGTGGGAGCTCCTTTTTCTTCGAGGTACATCTCTCTTTCACCTTAAATTCTTTTGCTTTTTGAATGGCACTTTGATGACTAATAATTGTTTTGCAACTTCGTGAGCTGGTCGGCCGATTTACTCCAATTATTGATCAAGCCGCCCAGTCTCTCGTGGGCTTGGAGACTCTTAAGGCTACTGAGGAGCGGAATAAGTACCTAGAGCTCGAACTTGCTGAGACCAAGAGCAAAATCGCCTCTCTCGAGGATTCACTGAAGGCCAAGCGGCAACGGTATATTTTCCTTAGGGGTAGTAATGCTCATCTGGAGGCCGAGCTTAGGACTTCAATAAAGGTCGAGGACCTCAAGTCCGTGCTGGTGCAGAAGTACTGGGATGGCAATGCACTATGTCGCAACGTAATGAGGATGTTGATACTCCAGTTTCCACTTTTCCCGCTTCATCTGAGGAATGTCGGTTCTGACAACCAAGCAGATTTGATTGTTTGTCCGGATGAGGATGAGATCTTAGACTCCTTTGCGCCTGGTCTCTCCAGGCTTTGATGTATCATTGTATATGTGTTTTCGCTTTCCTTTTTTATTGTACATAATATATACGTTTCAATGAAAGTTATTCTTTCATTGTGTAACTCCTCTTTTTTTATCTATACTTATGGTTCTTTCTTAGATTTAGACTCTCATGGGAGTTTATCCATGAAGAGCAAAATATCCGAACCTTTTGACCATTTTTGGTTAAAAATACTACCTCTAGGGTTTTTGCATGCTTACTATTTTTTAAACCCTATAAGTTTTTAAGTTTAGCCTATTATGGGCTATTTGGCGTCGTTGCCAAATTTTTAAGTATGACCTCTTAGTAGGCCGCTCGGACTTAACCGAGTTTTAGTACGACCTCTTAATTGGTCGCTCGAACTTAACCGAGCTTTTAGTACAACCTTTTAATAGGCCGCTTAAATTTAGCCGAGTTTTTAGTATGACCTATTAATGGGCCACTCGAATTTAGTCGAGTTTCTGACCAAGTGGAAGGAATCCTATCACTTGACTTACGAGTAGCCTAGGTCTTGTATATTTATAAAATGACGTGCAAACACTCGGAATGAATACAAAACAGTTAAGCAAATAACAATTTTACTTCATTAATAAAATATGTTACAAGCATATCAAGTGATGTGTGTAATCGACTATACATGTGTATTATGTTCATTTAGTGGTAGTATTTCTTCAGGTGGGCTGCGTTTCACGTCCGATGGATTAGCCTTCCCTCCTGGGTGCGCAGCTTATACGCCTCATTCCTGAGGATGGCTGAGATCAGGAACAATCCCTCCCAAATTGGGGAGTGTTTGTTTCGACTTGTATTTTTATCGGTGGCCTCAATACTTCTTAGTACTAAGTCTCTTATTTCAAACTGACATGCTTTCACCCTCTTATTGTAATATCAGGCGACCCTCTACTAGTACGCCACTGTGTGCAATCTTGTTGCGTCTCAGGCCTCCTTAAGCAGGTCAATGTTCTCTCAGAGTCTCTATACATTATTTTACAGATCAAAACTTTTCACTCGAAGGCTGGGCAGTCTGACTTCCACTTGTGCGATTGCCTCGACCCCATAACACAGGTTGAAGGGAGTTTCGCGCGCTGGCTCCCTTGGAGTGGTTCTGTATGACCGTAGTACTGATGGCAGCTCATTGACCCATGAACGCTCAGCATACTCCAACTTTGTCTTTAGTGCGTGAAGTATTGTGCAGTTCATGACTTCCATTTGTCCATTACACTGTGAGTACGCAACTAACCTATGCACCAACTTTATCCTTAGGATGGTGCAGTACTTGGTGAACCTCTTTCCGGAGAATTGGGTCCCATTATTAATCACAATGTATTCTGAGATCCCAAACTTGCACACAATGCTCCGCCTTACGAAATCTGTTTCATTCTATTCAATTATGCGAGCCAATGGCGTGGCTTCAATCCATTTGGTGAAGTAGTCGATTCCAACGATTAAAAATTTTCTCTATCCGGACGCTGTTGGCAGCGGCCCAAGTATGTCCAATCCCTATTACGCAAATGGCTAAGGTAATTATAAGGCCTGGAGTTCCATGTGCGGCTGGTGGGTAAGATTGCTGGGGCTTGAACAGTTCTCACATTTTTGCACAAAATCCATGGCATCGTATTTCATGGTTGGCCATAGTACCCTTTCTCCATCAGCTCGAAGGCGAGGTTTTTACCCCCAATGTTAGATCCATAAATTCTAATGTACACTTCTCCGAAGGTATAATCTACCTCTTTCGGAGTGAGGCATTGCAGATTGGGGTAGAGAATCCTCATCTATACAACAAGCCATCCATGATAGTGTACTACCTTTCCATCTTCTTCACTTTCTTGGCTTCCTCAGCATCTTCAGGTAATATTCTGTCAGACAAGTACCTCAAGTATGAGGTCATCCAATTGTTGGCATCTTATATCTGCATCACTTATGGGTCGAAATCTTCCACACTGGACTTGTTGAGGACCTTGTGCATTCCTTGGGCATATTACTCTAGATCTCCCAAGGTTGCTACCTTTGCGAGCTAGTCGGCTTTCCCATTCTCCTCTCTTAAAATGTGGACCATTTTTACTTTCTCAAAGGCCGACATCAGTCCTCGGACCTTTGAGAGGTATTTGGATAGCTGTGGATTTTTGGTTTTGAAATTTTCTCGAACTTGATTGACGATCGGCTCAGAGTTACTTTAGACTACCAAGTCCTTGGCCGAGCACTCCTTTGCTCATCGAAGTCCGGCCAACAATGCCTCATATTTTGCAGCGTTGTTGATTGTTAGGAGTTTGAGGACTATTGAATACTTTATCTCTAATACTTCAACTATCCTCAATACAACGCCAGCTCCACTACCATCATTAATCGATAAGCCGTCCACATGCAAAGTCCATACTGCTGGACTGTGGTGATTCCCATCATCACATGTATCCGAGGCCTCGAGAGTTGGGGTCGTGATCTCGACGATAAAGTCTGCCAATGCCTAGCCTTATAAGGCTGGCCTTAGATGGAACTCTATGTCAAGCTCACCCAACTCAATGGCCCACTTGACCAATAGTCCCAACGCTTCTGGCTTCTATAGAATTGCTCTCAAAGGCTGGTTGATCAGGACGATCACCTTGTGTGCTTGGAAGTAGGGACTGAGCTTCTAAGCAGAATAACAAGCGCCAGAGCCACCTTCTCCGCGTGAGAGTACTGCATCTCCGTGTCGGCCAGGATCTTACCGATATATTACACATGTTGTCTGTCTTGCTGTAGGCGGATCAAGGCTGAGCTCAACGCGGTATTGGACACCGCAATGTATAAGTATAACTCCTCACTTGGTTGGGAAGTGGAGGGGGATTTAACAGGTACCCATTGAGTCCTCGTAAGGCTTCTTCACAATCGGCCATCCACAGGAAGCCATTTCTTTTCATCCCTCTAAGGGCCTTAAAAAATGGCAAGTACTTCTTGGGGGATTTGGCCAAGAAGCGAGACAGCGCTGCCAGCGTCCCAATCAGCTTCTGGACCTTCTTCATGGTCTGAGGGAATTTCATGTCAAGGATAGCCTTGATCTTCTCAGGATTTGGCTTTGATCCTCGGCGTGAAATAATGTAGCCTAAGAACTTTCTCAATGTTACTCTGAATGTACACTTGGTTGGGTTGAGTTTTATCTGGTGGGTTCTCAAGACATTGAAGGTCTTATCCATATCTTGGATGTGGTGGTATGTTATTCTACTTTTGACAAGCATGTTGTCTACATAAACCTCCACGTTTTTTCTGATTTGACTTTCAAATATTTTATTTACAAGCCTCTAGTAAGTGGTATCAGTGTTCTTGAGGCAGAAGGGTATGACTTTATAATAGTATGTCCCTTAATCCATCATAAACGATATGTGCTCCTCGTCATTGGGGATCATCTTTATTTGATTGTAGCCTGAGTACGCGTTTGTGAAACTTAGAAACTCATGTCCGAAAGTCGAGTCTACATGCAAGTCAATCCTTGATAGGGGGAAACTATCCTTTGGACATACCTTATTGACATCTGTAAAGTCTATACATATCCTCCACTTATCACTATTCTTCTTGACTATCATGATGTTGGACAACCAATCTTGTTATTGCACCTCCCGTATGAATCTAGCGTCAATGAGTTTCTTTACTTCTTCCTGAACAACCACCAATTTTTTTATAGAATAATTTCTTCTCTTTTGTCGAACGAGATTATGATTGGGATTTAGATCCAATTTATGGACCATTATTCCAGCCAATATCATTGGCATGTCACTTGGTGTCCAAGTAAAGACATCCGATTTTTTTCGTAAGAATGTGATGAGATGGTCTCGGAAAGGCCGTGGTAGTGAATTTTCTATCTTGACGGTCTTTTCAGGATCTCTGGGATCTAAAGGGACTCGGTTGATTGTGTTTTCAAACTCAGCCTGCTGCAATGTCGTTTCATCGCGAAAGTCAAAATCTTCAATGGGTTGAGGAAGAAGTGGCATCTGTGTGACTTATGACAGATAGCATGTCCGTCCGACACTATCCTCGGACGGGAGGTCTACTAATAAGAACGAGAGGGTCTTGGTCACTATCCTTGGATAGGTCTCTAACATGATCTCAAGCTGGATGACTCCTTATACCAGCACTAACTTATTATCCAGTCCATAGAGGGGTCCTTCGGTAGTCGTCATCTGGCTTTTCTTGAGTCCTAATTTTAAAAAGGTATCAAGGTAAAGCAAATTTCTTAAATTTTCATTATCAATGAACATTCGTTTCACCTGGTAGTCTAATACTCCGTAAAAAATGAGTACAATTATAACCAAAGGATCAGAATGGGAGATGTTACATGGGCTATATCTTTGTTGCAAAAACTAATAACCTCATCTATAATTTCTACCCTAGGATTCTTCTGTCATGCTGATGATCCTTCCGGGTGCCTCTTATGGCCGGACGAGTCGATATCATGTTGATGACTCCCGCAGCCACTCGATTCCTCGGCTGGTCAGCCTCACCGTCTTCTACTATTTCGAAAGATTGTCCAGGTCTTTGTAGAAAACGATTGAGATGACCTCTCTTGATGAGCTCCTCTATTTTCTTTTGCAGCGTCCTACAGTCCTCGGTACTATGACCTCCGCAGTAATGGTAGTGACAGTACTTAAATTGGTCACTACCATCGAGATTTTTCAGTGCCTTAGGCCACTTCAAGAATTTTTCATCTTGAATCTGTATTAGGACGTTGATACGCGAGTCATTCAAAGGAATTAGATTTAAGGGTCTGTACTATCTACGAACGGTCTGCTTAGATTTTTGCTACTTCTTAGGCGCCCATGAGCCTTGACGGTCTTCATTCTTCCTCTTTCCTTCCGCTGGTCTTGGGGGGAGTTTTCCACCTCAGACAACGGTCTCGGCCTTTGCGAAGGTTTGGGGTCCCTTGTGGATGAGGTGTTTGAAGAAAACTCCTCTTTCCAGTGTGGATAAGAAAGTGTTTGGTTTCACCTCGTCCGTCAGCTTTGAGATCTAACCTCTGTGATGAACCGATCCAAAAACCCTCTGCTCGCCCTAGCTCCTTGCTTCACACGAGTAATGTGTTAGGATTGTTTCTCAATCCTCCTACTGAAGGTAAATTGCGAGAGGAAATTGCTTGCCAACTCGCTGAATAATCGTATAGAATTCGCTGCCAGTCCATAAAACTACATTCTCGCATTCCCCTTGAGCATTAATGGGAAGCACTGACATATCGCCATCTCAACCAAACCTTGTAAGTTTAGATGCTCGCGGAAGTAGTCCAAATGATCCATGGGGTCAGCGCTTCTGTCGTACATATCGAGGTTTGGCATTTTAAACTTTGGGGGGAGTTGCCTCGTCTGGATCTCCATTGTAAACGAACATTGACGCAGGTCTGCGACTCTACCTCCATTTTCTCTGTTAAAGACTCACTATAGACCTTCTCCAACTTTTCCTCCACATAGGGTGGAGCCGTTATTTTTCTTATGTTGAGGTAATTCCTTAACTCATAGGGGTCTTGGGCAGCCTATGGCTCTGGCAGACTTATATCCCTAGGAGGAATCTCGTCACGAGAAGGCACCTCCTACATAGGGTGTTCTCGTAGAGAGCGAGGATTTTTCCTTTCTAAGCTCTCCTCCTGAACCCGAGGACCTAAGAAACCTTCAAGTCACTATGAGATTCCACTACTCGAGCTAACTTACATTCTCGGGTCCTCATGCTGGCTTGCTTGTTTTGTGGGGTACTTCTTCCCATTATCCTTTTTGTGGGACATCACAATCTAAGAGGCCTTAGAAGGTGCCCCCTTTTACTGCTCGTTCATTCTCGAACAGAGTATCTGGACGGCCTTGGTGACGTCGTCCATTCTCGTAGCCAGCACTTGGTCAAGATGTTCATCTATCCTAATGCCCACAGCATGGTTACTGCCACAGGAAGTGGCCTCTCTCATTAGGGCACTAGTTTGTCCTCTTGTGTTCACTATTCTTTCAGTTTTTAGTTTCTCAGAAAATGTGTTAATCTGACTTTTTGTTAGTTCCCACAGACGGTGCCAATGTTACGTCCTCATATCTTGGTTTCTGTACAGAAAAGGATTCGAATGCAGAGCAACACAAAGACTGAGTTTGTAAGTAGAGGGGAAAGAGAGAGGGATGACACGTGGTATTTTTACATGAAAAACCCTTTGCTGAATAAGAGAGAAAAATCACGGGACTTTGAGTCCAAGAATGATTCCTCTATCTAAGTATTTGGGTACAAACGGGGAGAGTAAAGTGTACGGTGAATCCCATGGATCACTTTTATAAACAAAAGTGTTCTTCTAATTGGAAGTATAAGTTGCCTGCCCTTTCTCTGTCTATGGGAGTTAATGCAAGTAAAGTAAATTTGGGATTCTTTGTTAGGTGCACAATGAAGGCTTATATGGTGGTTGAGTCTTCCTACGTGGAGCAGCCACGTGAGGATGACGTGTGTAAGGAAATCCGTCACCAACTCTGCAAATCCCTTTTATTGTGTTAGAAAGGTTTGCGTGCATGCAGGCCTGCTCGGTGAGACGTCACTTCTGCAATGATCACGCCTACTTTGCAAATCATCATTCCCTATGGAGATTGCGTGTTGTAGAGATCATGCGTACCTTTGTATACGGCATCCCTCTGAGTTGGCGTCATTGGCCATCTTGAGCTTTTTTTCTGCGCTTGTGTCGTTAGACACTTATAAGAATCTGCGTCCTAAATGAAGGCTTTGGCCTTCATCGAGTCCACGGATTTTTAGCGCCAAATGTCCTCATCTTCATTGAGGTCTTTGGTTTTTGTCACGTCCGCGGACATTTGGCGACAAATGTCCTTGGGCTCGAACTGAGGACTTGTGTAGTATTGAGTTCTCGGGCTCTTAAAGCCTTATCATTTGTGCCATGTCCTCGGAATTTTATTTGAGTCCTTGGGCTTCCAAAGTTAAATCAGCTTCTTGAATAATTTCAGTTCCCTGGACTTCTTAAGCCATGGATCCAAGTCCCCATGCCTCTTAGGCTAATTTAGCCTCTTAGGCCAAATCAGCCTCGTGGACCTTTTGGGACGCGAGCCCAATTCTCAAAAATGAGTTCCTTGATTGGGCCTTGGATATCCACTACCCATCAATATATATATTTGAATTTGGTTAATTTAATTTTAAATTTAAAAGTTAAAATCTTTTAGCTGCTTAAATTTAAATTTAATGGGCAAATCCCAAATACGATAAGCCTGTCCCAACTGGAATGCTAAATTCATAAGTCATCAACTTGAAAATAGGTATCAGGACAATTGAGTTGTTCACATTGGTATAAAACTAGTTCAAAAATTGGTTTAGAGAAATACTTAACTAATCAACCAAATGGTCAAATAATCAGAGATATTTAAAATTTAAAGAATTAATAATTTGACAAAAAAATAAATTTAATATTAAATCTTAACAAATGATTATATAAAATTGAAGAATGATTAGCTATATTAAAAAATATATAATAACAGTCGAATAAATATTAATTATTAACTGTTAGACGGTTATCAAATCAACAAAATAGTTAAAACTTAAGCAGCGCAATATTTCAGACAACAGATCTAAATTAAGAAGGGACGGATTGATTAATATCTAAGATATAAATATAAAACCCCAAATAAGCAAAAATGAGGAAGATTTTTTACTAAGAATTACCTCTTTTCAGACTTATTAAATTACTAGAGTCAAATCCTCCAAACCTGATTAACTACACACTCACTCACCTCCTTTTTTCTTATTAATTTTTTTATTTTTTTTAAAAAAAATATTACTGATTTGAGTATCAAATGATATATTATAAAGCAAATCCTCTATATCATTTATTTCATATTAATTATTATAATACGTAAGATTCATATAGAGAGGCCCGAATGATCAACCCAACATCAGGTGGATAATAATAATCCAAATTTAAAGTATATATTATTGACACCGTCTATAAAAACGTAATCAAGTTATTAGTTCCTATCTTATCACAATTTGATTCACCTGAGAACAAAACTTACTTTTTGGACAAAATAAAAATAGTAAACACTCGAGCTTAATGATTGGTGAGTCTGCCACTAAATGATGTTGTATCCCGTGGCCATGTCTAGTAGAGGTTTATGGTGACCCAGACTAGAGTTCTCGAGCCCGACCTACACCAACCATGAAAAAATATCCTCCAATCACGAAATATCATCAAATAATAAATGATCCTTAAATATGTATAAATAAATATCATATTTATAGTAATAAACTATTCAAAATAAAAAATAATATAAATATTCATAATATCAAGTTTTGAAAACATAATCTTAATAAATTATCTAAAAACTAATAAACCAAATAAAGAAGTCTCAACTCTGTTGCCACGGAACACTAAGACTCAAAAATTGTCTTTACCTGAAATATCATTAGTTGTACAGAATTTTTTCAAATCCGATATCAGCTTGTCTACTCTAGAGTCAAAAAAATATAAGAATAAATTAAATATTTAATAAATAATATATTTAATAATATAAGAATACAAATAAGTATATTAAATCATAATATCAAAAGCAGAAAAATTACTAAAAATATGCAACATATTAATAATTGTCTGAGATTCAATAATATATCGTACCAATGGCCTAAAAGTTATATGAATAACTGAACATTAGAAATACAATAGAGATTCCATTTAATATGATTATTAACTTAATACGATACCACAACTAAAATATTAAAAATTATATGCATATACAAATATCAAAAATTTAAAATATATTAAAATTTGAGAACTAAAGATTAAAAGATTAACTTTAAAGATAGATTACACGTACTTATGGTAACCTTATACCAAATTACTATTATTTAAATTCGTAAGTGTGTTGTTTACATATTGTTTCCCATAGATAGAATTAAAAAGCTACTTTCTTTTGTCATCCATTAATGATAGGTATAATTTTCAAGTAAATCTAATATATATTAATATATTTGAATATATTATTTTGTTTAATTTCTTACAATAGTCTTAATAAATATCAAATTAAAAAACTAAATATAAATATAAAAAACTCTTTCTTCCAATAGAAAAAATATAAAACTTCTACTATATGAAAGTACAAATGTAAATTTTTTTATTTCGTAAAAAAAATATAAATATCAAAATAAATAATAAAATAAAGTTTAGTCTAAAATACATATATAGACTATAACATGCAAGACCTAAATGCAAGATTTCATGACTTTTCTTTATAAATATTTTTATTTACCAATATATTATTTTAAAATATTCACTTAGTAAGTAATAAATAAATGAATATCCAAATCTTTTGATAAAACTAAATAAATCTTTAAAATAATCGATAAAAACTACATACATGCACCCACATTCAAAGCAGAAAAGTAAATGATAATATGTATGTACTGTAAAACATAAAATATTAACAGAACTTGAAGAAATTTAAAATAGACTAAAAATTAGATTTAAAAATACCTCATTTAACCTTATAATCTAACTAATCTTGCAAAATGGAACTCTTTAATGTACGTTATTCTCTTCCTTTCTCTTCTTTTGATTATCTTTTTCTCTCCTTTCCTCTTTCTTATCATGGAATTTATCAAAAAAAATGTATAATAAATTGGCATAAGAGTGCTAGTTAGATATGTACTAGGTGCTACTTAAACTTTCAAACAAATACAAAGACCACTAACAATCTGTCAAAATTGCAAACAAGTACTGCATAGGTGCATCTTAGGCACCATGCAATTCACCCAAAATACACATGAATATTTCAAAGGCACTTCTTAAGTATGCATATTCTATCCAAAATACATATGAAAACACATTAAGTGCACTTCAGGCGCATTAATTTTTCTTCAAATTTTATTACACAATTATTTTTTAAATTGATTCAAAATTAATTGATAATATCAAAATTTATAATTAGAAACCAAGCATTACACTATGTATAAATAAATGTATATGCTTATATCAGAACATATATATTTATATGTATGTGTGTGTATATATAATTTAAAAATATAAGTTGGTGTAAGGTAAAAATTAAAGGCACTATTTTATTTTGATTTGGACCCTTGTATAATTAGTTGGGATAATTGAATAATGTTAATAATCGTAAGTTTTATTTGTAAGTGACAAAATAGAAGGTAATTTATGGATTTATAGTACAATTTGTACACTAAAATAGACCAATAAATATTGGGTAAAAGTTTGAGATTTGATCAAATAATTAATCTGATATTTTTTTTTCCATAACCTTAGTAGTCATTTATTTGGGTTAACTTTGTTCCCGTGTATTGTTTTCTTGGCCATGTATGACAATAATAAGAAAACTTTATAAGGACACCATATTGTCAAGTAATATAAAATTTATAGTACCATTGTATAGTTTATAATTATATGATATTAATTTTCATATTTCAAAAAATTAAAGTCATTTAAAAAGATACTTATAATATTATAAATAATATGCATTGAGATATTAATAAATATTGTACCAATGGATATTAGGTTAAGATCGAGTATTTTGTACCTCATTTGGGTATAGTTCCTAATTTGCTTATAAAAATATATGCGTGATATATTCTAAGTTTTCCTCAATGGGGTAACAAAAATATTATTCATTCGAATTAAATTCGATACTTGTACATTGCAGTTGGTAAGATATCTTAAGGCCACATAGTGATCGTTTGTCAAACTTATGAGCATCAAAACCTTGTAGATTTTATTCGGCTATTGGTAGTAAGTGTGTAGTAGTTGGTTTACAATGACAACTGAGTTTCAAAGAAATTATTATGATATCTCGTATATTTAGAATCTTTATTGAGATAAGTTTAATAAAATTTATATTCATATTGATATTTGAATTTTGTAAAATTTTAATTGCATTTTGAATATTTAGTTGTTGTGTAACTTTTAAGTTGTGGTTATACTATGACATAGAGCCTTGAATTGTTATTGATTTATCACATATTATTAATTTTATATATATTTGATATTATTATCTTAGATACCTCATTATATTTTCATATTATTGATTTTATTTATCTGTTAGATATTTAATTCATGTTTTTGTTTTAAAAACTCCAGAATATAAGGATCGATAGTTGGTTAAAAGAGATCACGTATTTGTTATCAAGATTCCAAGTAGAGAAAATCTTAGAGTTTTAGAGCTCCATAATGGATTAGTTTAAGACTTTTTTTTATTATTTTTAGTATTTGAATATTTTATTGAAATTATATTCTTAGAAAAAATAAATGTCATAAAATTTATATTATTTTACATTTTAAAGAGCTTATTATTTATTATAGATATTTAATTAAAAATATATTTATGAAAATTATTTATTATTTGAATTTTTTTTTCATGGTTAGTCCAAAGTTGATCAAACTAAATTTGGCTTCGGGTTACCACAAATATCCCAGTATGATACATTGAAATTTTACAAAACACAAAATTGAGACCAAATGTTGTATAAGAATTGGGTAAAATAAACTATTATTGAATATAAGTAAACAAATTTTTTTTATTTTCTGAAGTGAAATCTTATATCTTTCTAACAAAATAAAAAAATAAAAAAATAACAAAAAATATTGTTGTGCACTCTTAAAAGGCTAAACATTAGCTTATACTAAGTTTCTTTAAAGGTCATAAGTGTTATATAGCAGCCTGTTTGGCCTGAGATTCTATAGTTCCTCACAAACTTTTTCACCTTATATTTTTACGTCACCACTTTTGTTTCCTCAACAAATTGATACAGATTTTCAGATATTTCTAATTTGAACTCTATGATACAAATTATGCTACACTAAGATTTTACAAACACTAAACCAAGAAGAAATCATGTGTAGGAATCAAATTTATCATAATCTTTGTTTGAATTTATAATGAACAACAAAAACATACAGCAACACATAAAATGAGTAAACAACTTTTACGTGATATTTCAGTATAACACTCAATAATTTGCACATTATTTTTGGAAGTAATTACTCCAATTCAATTAACGAATATTTGCTTTTACTCTTTGTATAATAACGCTAGCCTATTGTTATCCTATTATAATATTTATCCAATTTTTATTTAGTTGTATTAAGTATGAAAAGTCACTCTCAAATATTTTATTTACGTTTTCATTATCCTCGTCATATTATAATACACTAGTATAGTTAGTAAAGATAATTTTGAATCTTGTAATTTAGTTATTATTAGATATGACTCAGATACAATCAGCCTGACGCAACTTAAAAATAGGTTCCAAATGCAAATAATTTGAATGCAGACACTAAAAATTAAGTTGATCTCCTGAGCGGCCGAATGGCGAAGAGTATGCAAAATCGAGACAAGTAATGGCTCGGCTAAGTAATAAGTAAAGTATTAAATACTGATAAACGATTATAATCAATCAAAGCATAATAATCCGCACGTGAGCAATCCGATTCAATAACGGTCAAATGAAGGACAACCATAAATAATTGTGCCACGTCCAAAATTTTGATCCCGTAATTAACACTTAACAAATTATTAATCAACCAAATTACCATTTAATAATATTAGGACGTGACTTTACATCGATATCTCGACTTATAGCAATAAAATAAATTCAATCATGCATATGGTCCAAATAAATGCTACGTCTCAAGTGGTTTTGACATCAACCCAACCATGATATTGAACCTTACGTAAGGAACTTGCCTATCATTAAAATCAAAGTAATTAAATCTATGAAAAATAAAATCATAAAACCAAACCAACGTTCATCCAACATCTTACAAGCCAAATTGATTAATACAACCACACTTGGCTGCACATACATTAATTATTACCCGAAACTTGACTCAATACATTGACTATTATCCAAAAATCACATTACAATGCTTTAAACATTCTAAAACTATCAGAAAATATTAAACATTGTATAATCTCAAACTATAAATCCTTCAAACACAAATGTTCTTCATTCATATTCATTTGACAAGTATCCGTACCTCTCATATGAAGGAGTTAGTAAAATAAAATAAAGAGTAAGGCAAAAGTTTAGTAATGCATGTAACTTAGTGAATAAATATATATACTTTGCATAAAAACATATCAGAAAGATCAATATATTAGATTTTAATTATATGCTATGAAATTTTATAATAATTTACATAATCAACATATGCAGGATTTTTAAATTTATCTTCTCACATTTTTTCTCAATATATGTCATCAAATCATGTTCAAATATAATTTTCTTAAGGACCAAAAGTCAATAAATTTTACCGACTAAATAAGTAAATAATCGAAATTTGAATTATATTTATTTTTATACAATCAAAAGACGTACGCTACTATTTAAAATTTAAAAGTGGACTGTCATATATATATTAATGTAAATAGGGCTGAATATTACTTCTCACCCGCAGATGATATGTTCAAATATCAATTTACTGCTATAATATATTAAGTTGTAATATTAGGATTTCTATTTGATTTATTTTATAAGTATTTATTATTTTGGATATTTTAGATATATTAAATTAATTATATATTATAAAATCTTGAAGGATTTTTGGAGCAGTAGGCTGGTAATTGAGACACACTTGAGTTGTGCTTGAGCACCATTTGCCATAGGCTAGCCCTCGAGATGTACTCCAGGCACACCTGAGGTAGCGCTTGAGTACCATTTAGGTATTTAAGGGGGAATAGTGCCACTATTTGCCATATCGCTGTGGGAAAAGAAAGAGATGATGAGAAAAATAAGAGAGGAAGAAGAGAAGTGGCAGTTCAAAGCATTATTTTATCAAATTTGCTTGGTATAATATTGAGGTAAATATCTTTAAACTCTATCTTTGATCTATTTTCGTATCTGATAGGTTTTGTATATATTTTAGATGTTTGATATTCATGTATGCTATTTTTATTTAGCCCATTTATTTTCTTTATGCATGCATATTATTTTTACCAATCATTTGAGAGTTTTGTTCGAATTTTACAAATATTAGAGGATTTTGTTATTTTATAGAAAAATGGGTAATTATTTGAGATTGTATATTTATATAAAAGTATATTTGTATAAAAAAGTCATGAAAATCTACATGGGATGTATATCAATACTCATGTATTGCTACCTGGGGATCGAAGTCTCTATTTTTGTGATATGTGACCCTCTTCCGATGGGGAGAGTTTTGTTCCCGATGGGAAAATTCGTGACCCCCTTTTTCCTTGGTAGAAAAATACTTTATTTGTAAATGACCCACCTCATTTGTATTTTAATAAGAACTATCGTAAGTAAATTGAATAGAAACTTATAGATTTTGACGTCCTAATATATGTGCTAAATTTGAGGGCTATACCCAAAGTTACAGGTGATAAAATATAATTTGTTCCATATCTATGAGAAATATTATATAATTTAAGGTTATCGAAAGTATGTATAACCATTTCTCAAATTGGTCTCTTGGCCCTTGGCTCTTTGATCTCGTACATGTTTTGTATTTCTATATTAATTTGTATTTAAATTTTGTTTTAAAATTTACAAGTTTGCTCACAGATGAAATTTGGTTAGTCTCATACATTTGAATATATGATTTATTCCGAAACATGTTTTGATTTATATAATTTTATTTCAACCTTTGTTCATTCGTATGTAATTTCAAGCCGAATTTTATTTCGTTCAATATACATTTCATATGGAATATAATTCAATTTGGATTATGTGATTTAATTTTGGATCATGATTTGTTATGAGCACATCTCGATAGAATTATATTTTGATTCGGATTATGATTTGAGTACGAGACTACATTTATAATTTTCAATATCATATTTTTAGATTTATATATTTTATCCATTTTAAATATATTTATGGATCTTTCCTCGATTTCCAGATATTATTACTTATTATATGATATTGATACTTACTAAATTTTAGACATATATTTTTATTTTTATTCATTTAGATTAATAGGTTTGGATACTATATATGAGTTTTAACGTGATTAGAGTGCGCAGCGAAAGCGTGGTGAGTATTAGTATTTTATTCGATTATATAGTTGTGGGGTGTGTTTTGGATATTTGAGACTGGCCGAGTATAGGCCTATGGTTATGTATTGAGAATAGTTTGATTATATATATTGAGTTTTAGATTATTATGGTTAGTTTGTCACCTCTCTTGTGATATTGTGGAGTAGATCATATGTATGATATTATTCAAACGGTTATCCGATGAGATCCTGTATGAGTTATAATTATATTGGATCTTGTGATTTGTATGTTTTGTTACGCTTGGGTTTGGAATTTGTTATATTATTTTAAGATTTTATTTTTATGAATTATAATTAATTAAACCTACTTTGATTCTGATTCATAACAACTGTAGTATCAGAGAGAAGTCGCAAGGAGAGATATCTTGGGCCAATTTTAGGTTGATTTTGGGAAGATAATTGATTAAATATTTTGCATAATAGGTATTTTTATGGCGAACAATAGAGATTTGGGTTGTGAAGGTTCAGGTTCGAATCAAGCGGATGACTATCTGGCTATGATGGGTCGTATGAATGACATTATGGATTGAATGATCTAGTGGCAGAATCAAAATTTGGCTGCTATAAAGATGAAGGTTGATCAGGGGCATGGTAGAATGCCCTTCAACTGATTCAAGTGTGGGCCAATCCCAGAGTTTTTAGGAGAGTTCGATCCGATCAAAACTGAAATTTGGCTTTAGTGAGTGAAGGTTTTTGAGGTGATCTGGTGCCCCAATGAGGATAAAGTCAAGTTTGCTGTCTATATAAAATAGAGGGTGAGGCTAGTCGGTGGTGAGCTACTCAGTGTCGTATTTTGGGATTAGAGAATAAGGACATTTCTTGGGATATTTTTCTAGAGGCATTTTTGGAAAAATTTTTCCCATTTAGCATATGAAAAATTAAGGGACATGAGTTTATCCAGTTGAGGCAAGGCAATAAATCCGTGGCGGAGCATGATTCTAAGTTGATAGTATTATCCTATTTCGCTCCTCATGTAGTTAGAGATGAGGTCCTCAGAGTATAGAAATTTTTATAAGGACTCTAAGATTCTATAAGGAAGTAGCTTGTACCTCTCTGTCTACAAACATATAGTGATGTACTTGATCAGGCATTGCTGACTGAGTAGGAGTAGTTGCAGGAAAAATATTTTGAGAGGAGATCGGAATATTGAGGTCAAAGTCCAAATGTAGGCCCATGGTTATATATTGAAAACAGTTCAGTTATATATATTGAGCTTTGGGTTGCTATGGTTGGTTTATCACATCCCTTATAATATTGTGAAGCAAGTCATATATATTATATGATTCGTACAGTTGTTCGGTGAGATCTTCTATAGGTTGTAGTTGTATTTAGTAATGTGATTTGTTTGTTTTATCATGTTCAGGTTTAGAATTTGTTATATTCTTTTGTGATTTTATTTTTATGAATTATAATTTATAAAACTTATTTTGGTCTGAATTCGTGACAAAAGCATATCATAATATATTACCCACTGAAATTTAACCATAGCCTAATGTATATTCTTAGAAAAACTCTGCACATTTTTTTGTTCTTCTTAATTTCCTCAATTTTGAAGAAATGATTATATTCATAACTTACAGCAGAATTTTTCTTCAAAATTCTATAATTTCATATCATGTAGAATTTGTACTTTTTGTAAAAATTAAACTATAATAAAGTTTTGACATATGAAATGCTAATTTAGTATATAGTATGAGAAATTCAGCAAGGAATGCAGAAATTCAGCATATAGTAGTTTTTATCTTAATTTGTAGGGCCTTTACGTGAAATTCCAACACATGCAAGGCTTATACTTTCTATAGAATTTAGCTATATAGAATTTTAAAGTATAAAATGTTAAATTAACACAATGATGTAGCAGAATTTTAGCATTGTCTAGAAAATTAGTACATGTAGAAATTCATGCTGATTTCCAAAGCCTATAGAGCAATTCATATACATTTTTAGCACATATGTGACTTACAGTTAAAAATATAAACATGCAGAACCTCATGTACAAATTTGAGACATGTAAGAGTCATTAAATCTATAATTTCAGATATGCAAGTAAGTATAGTGTAAAGTTTAGTTTATACAAATAATATACATATACTTGGATATGAAATTCCTGCATATTTTGTTGAGAAATCAATAAAATTTACATGTATGCTAAAAATTGGCACTATAACTTCAAATTCATATCATGTATGAATATTTGAATAAGAAAATACTCACAAAATTATAAAAGAAAAGCAATAATAGAAAGAGAGATTTGACATGCACTTACCTTAATTCTAAATTATTAAAATACAAGCTTTGATTCACTTAATTTGCTATTTTTTAACTTTTTCTCTTTTCTTCTTTCTTTTTTTCTCGTTTCCTTCCCTCATCTTTCTCAAATTTTCTAAAAAAATGACAAAAAATGAACCAATTGCTCTATTTATATACAGTGGCACTCGAGTGTTAGGTCAAGCTTGCGTCAAGTATCGAGGTTTTGGACTGCAATGTTCAAGCGCTACTTGAGCGTACCTTAAATGTGGACAATCTACCATAACGTGCTTGAGCATCCTTTGGGCGTATCTCAAGCACCGACCCCACAGTTTTTGGCACTCAGGCGCTGAGTAATATGCTTTCCCATGTATGGGCACATGTCAGGTGCTAATCAGGCATCCCTCAATTTGATGTGATTCAATTCAAATTTAACTTTTAACCAAATTTTTTTTATTCATTTGACCTCAATTTTTGTTAAATTAATTCAATTAATCAAGATTATAATAATATTCAAAGTCAAGCCTTACAAATTAAATGGTTATTAAACCAACCAAAACAATAGTTGTGCATTAAAGGTAATGGCTAGAATTCAATACAATATAACACCTTCCATTAGAGGTGATAGTTTTGACTTGACAAATTGATTGAAGCCCTAACTATTTATATAGATCCCTAATCAAGAATTAGGGCAGGTCATACTCTAACATACAAGTGCCTGTAGCCAATATAATCTAAATGGAGCATAATCATCCGCACTCACAAAGACTAAACATTAATTCCCTTTCCGCTTTTTTTTTTCTTTCTACATATTTCTATTCTATTAAGAAAGATTACCGATTTAAATATTAGATAATATATTAGGGAATAAATCCCATATACTTTTAACCTCTTGTAAATCTATTATGGTGTGTATGATCAAAATTTTTAATTTCGAACATTAGACCCACAACATCTCAAATTGGCCAAAATTTTCACCTAACTTTTTAATTCATACAATAGCCAGGGTCTGAGAAATATATCATTGGTACTATTTGTGGGAAGGTGGTTAAGCCATCTGCTCTCACTACCAATCTGAATCCTTAAGAGCCCAGCTCACCTCTTCAAAGGAATCAAATATAGTGAACACCAGGGCTCTTGGCCAAACAAGTCTCCCACTGAAAGACATTACGTCTTGCGGCCATGACCCCATTGAGGGTAGTCATAAGGATGTTTGCCAATCGAGAAACATAAACGTGAAGTCCTTAGCGGCACATGTTGACAGCATGTCAAGAATACTCAAGTCCCTATAAGACAAGTTAGAGGGGCACACAGTTGGAGTACCTATCCCCACCTCTCAAGCATCTACCTCCAAGAGAAGGAACAAGGAAAGAAAGCCTATGTCCAAAGGAATGTCACAGCAGTCTAGGAACTTGGAAGGGAAAGAAGCCTCCCTCCAAAAAAATTCATCCCAGCTTAAAGGTCGACTTAAATTCGAGGTTAGGGAGGAAAGACTCAAGTGGCAAAATCCACGATACACTTGGGATACAGGGCAAGTGTCTGTACAGAATAAAGTATCATGCAACATCTTCCAATTCCCCCAATGGAACGTTGATCCATTGCAAATTTTGTTTATCTCGATCCCTTTGTAGAGGCCAATGAGAAAGAAACGACAGTAGTATTACAACAAGTCCACCGGTTTCGGATGGGATATAAAAGAGAAAAATTAAGATGATTTTTTATATATATATATAAAAAAGGGTAACCAATATGGATTTCAAATACATCCTTCGAAAATAGTAGTGAATCTTAGAAAGTCTTTCCTCCAAACTTCAACACATGTGCTCCATCAAACAAAAAGTCGACATATCTACATAAGACAAAATACTACCAGACATAGAAGAGGATGTCCTAGGATAAAGACTAAGGAAAAGCCATCAATTTATAGTCAAAGAAAAATTTGCCCTGTGAAGAATAACAGTACCCAATAAGGCATGGAATCTCATTCAAAAAGAGTAGAAAATCAAATTCTACCGAACAAGATCGTCCATTTGCAAAGAATCTCTTAATAGTAGTGTGCATCGTTAGCCTGGTAGATAACCCAATTGGCTTTCCTCTTTTAAAATAGTTAGAGTTTGAATTCAGACTCCAAGTATAGGAGGCTAATGCTAGGTATGGCCCAAGTGTGATCGGCCTAGCCCAGCCTAAAAGCGGGATCCAAATGCCAACAATATGAATATAGATACCGAGGATTAAGTCGACCTCCTAAGTGACCGGATGACAAAGAGTATGTAAGACTAAGGCAAATAATGGCGCGAAAAAATAATAAATAAAGTATTAAATCCTGATAAGCAGTTACAATCGGCCAAAGGATAATAATCCACACATAAACAAACCAATTCGATAATGACCATATAAAGGTTAAATATTAATAATGAAATGATTACTACACTAACCTAAATAGCAGTTACATATCAAAGGTAATTGCTGACTTTCAATATAACACAACGCTTTCCAT
Source organism: Nepenthes gracilis (assembly GCA_033239525.1). Taxonomy (NCBI): domain Eukaryota; kingdom Viridiplantae; phylum Streptophyta; class Magnoliopsida; order Caryophyllales; family Nepenthaceae; genus Nepenthes; species Nepenthes gracilis. The sequence continues at coordinate 16,418,804 of BSYO01000021.1, read as the reverse complement.
TATAGGCAACAGTTCCAGCCTCACAAATCAACTGGAGTCCCAACTATAAAAGCATATCCCCAACTAAGGATGGGAATAGGTCATGCTTTGGCATACAAATACCTACAGTGAATATGTTCCAAATAAAACTTAGTCTTTCATAGTCACAATGACTCAACACTCATCCCTCTTCCTCCTCCTTTCTTTATTTCTTCATCTTTCTATTTTTCTTTTAAAAAAATTGACTTAAATATTAAAAAATATATCAGAAAATAAGTCTCGTATACTTCTAAACTCTCATTAAATTGTTATAGTGCTTAGGACCATGATTTTTAGTTACGAAGACTAAAACTGTGATGCTCCGAACCCAAGTCATCCAACCTAACCTGAAACGGCTACATGGAAATCCAAAATCATAGACAACCTTATAAATATATCACTAAATAAAATATAATAATTAAATTTCTCAGAAATAATTTCCTAGAGATAATAAATGTTTATATATTATAATTCTAAGAATGCAATCCCGATAACATAATAAAAATCTTAACCAATGGAACTAACTCTAGAACTTTCCGTCACGAGCTTCTAATCTCAAAATCGTCTCTATTCTAAAATTCTTCAACGACAGTATGATCTCTTTTAACCTATTATAAATTTCTACTCTGAAGCTAACAAAATGTAAGAGTGAGCCAAATACCCAATAAATAAATTAATTAATAAAATAACAAAATATAATATAACATCTCGGATAATAATAATAGAATAATTATATAAGATAAATCGATAATTATCCGAAATTTAACAACATGTCGTATCCACGACTCAAATGCCACATGACAACAAATCATTAGAGATACAAATTGGATTCCACCGAATTCGAGTATCAATAATGCTATAGGTTCTATTGAACCCATCACAAAAGATGTCCCATTTATATGAGATGTCACAAAAGTCTTCTTGAATCTCATACATCACCGTGAACCAACAATCCACACACCTACCCCCAATGGCTAGGTAAACCTCGAGGTACCGGTACTCGTAAGTTTGACAAGCGACCTTATGGTCTCATGATACTTGCCAGTCATAGTGTACTAGTACCGAATCCAATCCATATGAACAATATTTTCATTACCCCATCGGGTAACTCACACGTATTCCTTAATCCTTTGATCCACGCCCATTTGGGAATAGAATACTGGTATCATAACAAGTCAAACAAAGTACTACCTTGGTATGATATCTCACACAATAGGTTCACAGATTTATAGACATCCCTCCAAATGACTTCAATATCCGGAATATAAATTTAATATAGAAAAAGCATAGACTACATTAAGATTTCGTAACCTCTCATTCGACTCAATACCTTAATATTTTCATACGTTATTCTTAATTTAGTAAAAAAAAATATCGATAAAATCAACACATGCTAACAAAGTTAACATAAAGAATAGATTACTAAAATTTATCAAGGAAATTCAAGAATAATTAATTAATTAAATAATCGGCCTAAAACATTTACCTAATCATCCAATCAAATTAGAGTATATAAATCCTATCACTAAGACCAAAATGCTCACTTGCCACATCCGGACAATTAACCTACGATAATCAAACTAGTTCAAGCTATTTATGCAATATCCACACCAAGTTATACAATATCCTTAATTTATTTTATACACCGCCGTCCACAATAGACAGTATGTATAAACATGTCAATATAAATATATAGATATATCTATGTGTGTATATACTAGTAGTAGTAATATGTGCGTGATAGTATATGTGGTGTATTTGTGAGGAAGGGATGTGCATTCACGCTGCGGAAGGTCTGGTAGTATATTTACAAAATATATATTTATGCTGTAGGATAAGAATGTGTATTAGAAATATATATATATATATATATATTTCTAATACACATTCTTATCCTACAACATAATATATATATATATATATATATTTCTAATACACATTCTTATCCTACAGCATAAATATATATTTTGTAAATATACTATCAGACCTTCCGCAGCGTGAATGCACATCCCTTCCTCACAAATACACCACATATACTATCACGCACATATTACTACTACTAGTATATACACACATACATATATCTATATATTTATATTGACATGTTTATACATACTGTCTACACGTAAATAAATACCCATGCTGCTAGCCGTACACATATATATACGTATATAATATAATACTCACACAACTTATATTCTCTCATCATATTTACACCCATATAATCTATATATCTACGTATATATATACACCGTATACAAATGCACCCAGCCAACATACACAATTTTTATAATCACCCAGTTGCTAGATTCATCCCTTAATGCACCTACAGCCGAACACCCAACAGAGCATGAAGCTCTATTTTTCCCGATTTCTGCTTTTATAATGATTTTCACAGAAATCTTCACATATAACCCGATTTCAACAGTATCAATGGAATTTGAAAGAGAGGAGTAAATTTGTAATAAAGAAGGATTATTTGTAGAGCAAAAGGAATGTTACTTGCCTGATTTGCGACCAAACTGTAACACGGCTAGGGTTTAGTGTCGGTAGTTTCAAATAGACACGGTAGCACTTCCTACAGCACCGATCAACCACGGCAATAGCAACAATAATAGTAGCCAGCCTCACTCTCTCTTCTCTGCTACTCGTGTTCCCTTGTTTCCATTGGTGATTAGCAATGGCAGCATTGAGGAACAATAGCGACAGTAACAGTTATCAACGGCATGTTGGGTTATGAGTCACTCTCATGTGGGCCCATACTTATTAGCTATGCTAATTGGTGGTATGAATGATGAGTGTATGCGCGATGAAGACTTGAGGTGCTAATTCCAGTAGTATCATGCTCGAGGCGCGCCTTAGGCACCATTCCTAAAAACTTTGCGCTTGATCCGTGCCTTCTGGAACTCGAGTATCATTTTCAGAAGCTCTGCGCTCGAGTAGCTCAAGCCGCGTTGGCCAGGTGCTCGAGCGCAGTCCGGAGAATAAAAACACGATTGACAAGTGTTAGGGTTTGACCACTGTAATTTGAGCACCGTTTTGAGAGAGAAAAGAAGAGAAAAAGAGAGAAAATAAAGATTTATACATCTGTTTGTACTCCGAATTGAGTTTCAATTTCTATCGATCGTGGGTACGCTATTCTTGCTGTTGAAAAAAATGTTTATCGGGTTCTATTTTTTCTTTTTCATCTTATATTCTCTATTATACGAATTTATTTTGAGATAAGGTAATTTGACATTATATTTGAGGTTTATATAACCAAAATATTATATAATGGAGATATTTTCAAACCTTGAATCCCGATATTTTTTTCTTCGTTCAAAAGGGAGTTTTTCACGTAAAAATCGTGTCTTTTTCGATCGTGTATTTGTTGTATGATTATTGTGTGTTATTATGTGTTTTCTCATAGTTCAAATAATAGGTCGAGTCCCAACATGGAAAACAATGATGACTTTAATTGCAAAGTCTTAGACGATCATCACCATTACCACACGCCACTATTTATAACCCACCACCACAACCGCCGGATTAAATGAACAAAAACAGAATCACCAAAAACACATTCAGATTCAGTTGAGTAACGGCGGCAGTTGAGGAAGAGGAAGATAAAGAGCGAGGGAGAAGAAGATGAAACTAAAGGGAAAGGATGCTTTGAGATCGAGAGAGAGAGAGAGAGAGAGAGATGAAAGATATGGAGATGAGAAAGCGAGAAAGATAGAGAGAAATGGAACGAAAGGAGAGAGAGAGAGCGCCTAATATTATTTATTAATATTATTATTATTATTATTATATTAGGTTATACGTTTTATCATTTATTAATACCTTATTAATATATTTTATTTATTTTTAATAATTAATATTATTACTTACTATTAGTTACTAATATTTAATACTCATTATTTATTAATATCAAAATATAATATTATTTATTACTATATTAACTCGATAATTAAATAACCCGAGTCGAAATACTGGTGTGTTACAAAACCTACGGTCTCTTAGATTGATCAACGGTTTCACTCAACTTTCTAATTCGTACAATAACCCAAATCCGAGGATTGCATCGGTTATAATTACAAATTTAATTTTTAGTATTACATATTTAGACTATTTGATATTTTGTATTTATGGTTGAAATTATGCATCCAAAGATTTATGTAAATCTATAGAATAGGACGGGAGAATTCTTCCTTAAAAAAATAATAATCTTGAAAATTGAATATAGTACCTGGCCCCCCAAGAAACTAACCCCTCTTCAGTCATCCAGCTTAAAAAGCACAAACGAAAAAAAGGCATAAATTGTTACCCAAAAAAGGGCATAAATCATTAAAGAAAATTAAATCAGTCGGTGGTTCAACTACCAAAAATCCCGGTGCCAAGTTCGAGAGAGCGAGCAAGAGCTAAGGAAGTCCCCTCCACAAGCATCAGCTAAAATTTTGAAATATGAGTCCAAATATGATCAACTGGACTTAGTTTTTCGATGAAAATAAAAGTGTTAAAAAAGAAAAAGTAGAGGAAGAATTAGACCAAGAGGTAGAAGAAGAAAGAAGAAGGTGAAGATACATGAACAGAAAAAAGAGGATAAGTAATCAAGAACAGTTTCATTTCACATCATCGTACCACGTTCTGTCATAAGCCTTCATTCTTATACTACACGGCTGCCACTTATCTTAGCCTCCAAGGATAATACAATTCAGGTAAAATTCCCTCCAAACAATAACTAGCTGAATGGTGTGATTGGTTGATTGATTGTTTACACGGATTGAGTAGCTGCTGCAATAGCAATCTATTTCTAGTCTTGCCTTGAGTACAGCAGTAGGAGCAATTCAGTATCAATATCATCAGTAGCCATCACTATCCGTAGCAACCATGTTGTAGCAGCATCACTTCTATGTATGCTGGCAGTATCCGTATAATAGCAGCTGTACCTTCATATCGTCGCACTCTCAGTGTGATATTTCCATTACACAAGTAATCAATCAAGGCAGAAGAAAAAATGTCTTAAAGAAAAACATCCTAAAACTACATAAGTTGATTATGTACATTCCAGAAGAAGACAATGACATGAGCTGAGTTTATCAATTAAATCAATGCTCGTGTAACATGCATGATCATATCAATTTTCTTTTGTCTAAAAATAAACAAAAATTAAGGAAAAAGGCACCAACTGAGGTTACACTGAGCCTTTGTAATGTAATTATACAAAATGCAAACTTTACACTGTTATCGATGAATGCTGTAATCAATCTCTATGGGTACCAACTAACAACTAGGAGAAATAATGCTCTTAGGACAGACAGAGAGACCAAAACAAGAGGACAGGCTTTTCTCTGAGTCGTGGAATCCCCACCAGTCAAACATGTCTCGTACACAGCACTATGGATAAAGGAATATTTCGTTTTTTTCCCTACAAATTAATGAGCACATTGTAACTCACATTGGATGATATAAAATTAAAATAAATGTATTAATTCAGCAAAAATAACTAGTATCACTCATTGTAGATGCACGCTATTGGGTCATGCTTTGCCTAGTTCATGTTCTCATTGGATTACTACTTTCGGGTTTATATCATAACGACTCAAAATCTTCACATACATACTGAGCTTACTTTCAGAAACAGGATCTAAATCATGTCATATCAACTGAGACAGGCCTCTTCATGTTTGGGTTCTCTCTGTAATTTCAATTGTCAACAAAGGTTCTTCGTGCCATGTAAATTGGTCATGTCAGAGGTGGCAAACCTTTTAATTCTCAGTTGTACTCGGAGCTAATGAATTGAGTAGCTGGTGATTGGTAGGCAACAAAAAATACACGTTGAACAAAAAATTTACTGCTGTGCAAGGTCTGGACAGTAAACGAAGACATGGGCTGCCTGCAGTCAAGAAGCTTGTGCTTCATGCCACCTGCATTTCTTTCACAGGAAGCAGCCATCAACTGCACATTCCGGTAGTTGGAAGACGTGTGAGACTTCCTGATAAAGTTGTTCAACTTCGAATGGTTTTGAGACATATCCATCCATTCCTCATTTGAGGCACTCCTCGTAAGTAGTTGTTGGCTAAAAATGGGGCGGCCTATCGTCACAAACATAAGGGAATTGAAGAGAAGGAGTGGAAGTAGGAAGAAAAAGAACACACAATATTTACGTGAAAAACCCTTATGAATCAAGGGAAAAATTACGGGACACTAAGTCCACAAATTATACTATGTATGAGATGGGTGATTACAAACAGGAGGTGAAAATAAGAACAGAACACAGTTTTTCTTCACTACCCTCTACTTATTTTCTTCCTCTCCTTTGTTTTCTTCACACACACTTCTCTCTTTTTCTTCTCTCACACACTCTATTGCGCACACACACACACACACACACACACACACACACACATATACATATATAAGCAAGTCCAGCAGCAGCAAGGATCACCACGCCCTACTCCATGGTTGGTACACAGTTTCTAAGAAGTAAGCATATGTTTACCCTGTTCAGCAACAGGCGGCGAATGCCTGCAATAGCAAACAGATCTGTTGTTAAAATTTCAAGGTTACCTAAACAGCAGGGTCAACTAACCCCTTTCATGACGTAGTAGATCTTCTGTATTATCATATTAAGACGGTCAACCTTGTTGACCGTCTTCCGATTTAGACTGGTCAACGTCCTGTTGACCGTCGTCATTTGTTGTTCTGAGAAACCTCAACTAGATCAGTCAACTTGGACCTTCAGCCGGTCAACCATATTGACCGGTCGTTGACCGTCCATTCGGTCAACCATGTTGACCGGAACTTCTTCTTATTCCGTTTGAGTTCTTCAATCACAAAAATTTCTTCACGGGAGTGATTCCCAACAGTAGCCTGAATGACATCTGCTGTGATGGCCAAGACAGGTATATGCCAGCTTGAAATATTCTTGTAAGCTTCAGCAGAATGTTCCCCGAGCGGGACACAAACATTGATGCTACATTCCATTTCACGAATTCTCCTCGTAGCTTCAAACATGTGAAGGAAATGCAGCGAACAAGATCAAATCATCACTTGCTTCCATCAAAACCATGGCTTATTTTGGACCAGGTCATGCTAAGTTATCCAGAGGAGGTTCCTGGGCCCTAGCTAGCCTGGGACAATTAATCAGACCTGATGGCTACTCACTTGCCAATTCCAAAAAACATGAATGATTATAGTCCCCTAAACATTTCACTATGATGCTAATAAAGCGGCTGCACATAGTGGATGTAGATTCATATCTGTTAATACACTCTGCTCTTTTATCGAAATACTGTTTAAGAAGGTGTCATAAGTAAAGTCTCGAGTGTCTGACAATGGTGGGTTAAGTAAATAGTCACGGAAAATGTCATATTCCATATACCAGGCCGAGTCCGGTCAAGTCTAAAGGAGAAATATATCCCCCACCCGGCCCAACCCAGCCTAACCATCGATCAGATTCACTTCAGGGAGAGCCAGAAATAAACATACACGGACAAACCTACCCACACAACATGGAATTAGTGTCAAATTGCAGCAGAGAAGCTGCTCCACATAGTGAGACCAGAGGGTTTCTTGAAGCTGAAGAAAGACACATTGTAATCACAGTTCCAGAATACATACCCATCCATCCCTGGCATCTGGATATCCATGAAGCAGGCATCAAAGTGGTGAGGGGGTTTAAGCAATGAGATAGCGCTCTTCCCACTATCTGCACAAACCACATCAGCTCCATACTTCTTCAAAGCACCAGCAGCCACTCTAAGGTTCACATTATTATCATCCACAACAAGAATCTTTCTCCCGAAAAGACGTTTCCTGAGTGACGAACATGACAACTCGCCATTCCAATTATTCACGTTATTCCCAATCCCGATTGCATGTTGCAATGATGCAGCCAGCAGGCTCGCCCTTAGAGGCTTCATGATGGTTGAGAGAGCATCAACACCACCGGAAACAGCACCAGCTCGTTTCGAGCTTATACAATTGGATAGAACAAGAATTTTGGGAGGAGAACGGTGATCAATTCTTCTTATCCTGTCAAAAAAAAAAAAGCAACAGATCTCAAATCCCTGTCCCAAGCTTCCTCCTCAATGAAGACCTTATCAATATTCGTGTTCTTGATGCTTATGCTAGCAAACCCTTGATTGAAATCAGATGCCACTGTAGGGAAAAGTAGTGCCGGTCAAACAGTGAATCCGAGAGGGGTAATGACAATGATAAATGCTTACCGCACACAACAGAAAGAAAATAAGGGAGAATAGAAAACGCATACAAATTTTATGTGAAAGCCCTCTTTTGAATAAGAGAAAAAATCACGGGACACTTAGTCCACAAAGATTTCACTACGTAAATTTTGGTTACGAAAACTCTGGTTATATAAACCCTTTAGAGAGTAGAGAACAAAGCACAGAGCATAAGAGTAAAATTGCGACTCCTTGTTTTCACTATGTTTTTCTCTCTTTTGCACTCTCACTATCATCCACACCGAGCTCAGCACACATATTTATAGGCACTGAGCGACCACCTACTCTGTAAGCCAGTTGCGTGCACAACAAAACCTGTCACCAATTCTGCAAAACGCTTTTCTACCGAGAGCAGTTGACCTGCACTGTAAATCGACTACCAGTTCTAAAAGTTAGCTTCCTTTTCTGAAAAACTATTTGCGTAGATTTTGTAGGTGACCAACTTTTCCAGTTAGTATCCCCAAGCGTTGACCAAAGTCCTCGGCCATTAGCTCATATCTTTGGCCATCACTTGATGTTCTCGGTCAACAGCTGATGTCACCGGCCACCACTTAGAGTTTTCATTTGTCAATCAGAGTCCTCGACTTTCAATCGGAGTCTTCGGCCGTTAATCAATGTCCTTAGCCTTCAGGCAAAGTCCTCAGCCCTTAATTAGAGACTTCGACCATCAGTTAGAGTTTTCGACTATTACTTAGAATCCTCGGCCTTTATACCTCTTTGGCAAAGTGTAATCACTCCGACTTTTATTCTACTTTGACCACATCGTTACGCACACAATACTTTCTACACGGGAGTGGCCTAAAATTCTAACAAACTTCCTCTCACGGTCGTAGGAGAATGAAATCTGTCAGTCCGGCCATACTGCAACAAGTTTCGAGCTTCTCCTTTGGCAGTACCTTGGTCATCATGTCTGAACTATTCTCCTCGGTTCGGACTTTTTCAAATAACAACAATCCAATGTCAACATCTTTTACCCAATGATATTGGATATCAATATACTTCGATCTCGAGTGGAATGAGGAGTTCTTACAAATGTGTATAGTACTTTACCAGTCACAAAGTACCACTCATTTCTCTTGTTTAAAACCAAGTTTTCAGATGAACTTCATCTACAATATCTCCTTGTTGGCCTCAATCACAGTAATGAATTCTACCTTAATGGCTGAAAGAACAACGCATTTTCGTAACTCCGACTACCATGAAACAATCCCTTCGGCGAACTCGACCAGGTATCCCGAAGTGGACTTTCGGGAGTCAATATCACCGCCAATATCAGCATCAGTGTATCCTATCAACAGAGGCTTGTCACCACCAAAACACAGACATATATTAGAAGTCCCCCAAAAATATCTCAATATCCAATTTACTGCTAACCAGTACTCCTTTCCAAGATTGGACAAAAATCGGCTAACTGTGCCGATGGCATGTGCAATGTCCGGCCTCGTGCACACCATAGTATACATTAAGCTACCTATGGCTAAAGAGTAGGGTATGCTTCTTATGCTTACTTTCTCAACATCCGAGGTCGGACACTGCCGACTGCTTAGTTTGAAATGATTCACCAGCGGAGTGCTCACCGATTTGGACTTGTCCATATTGAAGCATTGGAGCACCTTCCCCACATAATTTTCTTGGGACATTCATAATCTCCTTGCCTTGCGGTTGCAAAATATTCTAATACCTATAATCTCTTTCGCCGGCCCCAAGTCCTTCATAGCAAAGGATTTCCTAAGCTATCATTTTAAGTCGGAGATCCGGGAGGAATTACGCCCAACAATGAACGTATCGTCCACATAGAGTAGGAGAATAACAAAATCGTCTTCTGAAAACCTTTGAATAAAGACATAATGATCCGAAATAGTCTTTCGGTAGCATTGACCCATCATAATAGACTCGAACTTCTTGTACCATTGCCTCGAAGCTTACTTTAGCCCATACAGACTTTTCTTCAGATAACACACTAAACGTTCCTTCCCCTTAACCTAGAATTTTTCCGGTTGCTCCATATAGATTTCCTCCTCTAAATCACAATGTAGAAACGTCTTCCGTACATCCAATTGCTCTCCTTCCAAGTCTAGGATAGCTGCCAGACCAAGCACGACTCATATCGATGATATCTTCACAACTGGGACAAAAATTTCATCAAAGTCAACACATTTTTACTGGTTAAAGCCTTTTACAACCAGTCACGCCTTGTATCTCGATTGCGAGGTGCCATCGTCGGTCTTCAGGCCAAAAACCCACTTGTTCTTTAAAGCTCTCTTCCCTTTCGACAACTCGGCTAGTTCAAACATGTAGTTCTTAAGTAGTGAACTCATCTCATCCTGCATGGCCTCCAACCACTTTGCATCGTGATCACCTCCCATAACTTCTTTAAAACTTTTTGGCTCTCATCCATCAGTGAGCAAAACATACTCACTGGCCGACAGGTGAACTGATGGTCGTCGGTTTCTTGAAGGTCACCGGACAGGAACGACCTCAGTCGACTAAGTAACGTTGCCGCCATCCTCATCTTTATCAGGCATTAGTATCCTTTCATTGCCTTCCCTGACCATGCCTTGGCCATCAACCTCTTGACAAAGAGGTGTCGGTCGGATGATTTCAATATTAGTCCGACCAGTATCAGACATTGTCTTCTTCTCTTTCCCAATATTATCAATGATCTAATCCTCAACAAACACCATATCCCTTGATCTGATAAGCCTTCTCTCAATTGAGTCGTAAAGTCTAAATCCTAACTCGTCTTTCCCATAGCCCAGAAAGACACATTGTATTGTCTTCGATTCCAACTTTGTCCTTTCATCCTTTCAGACGTGGACGAAATCCTTGCACCCAAATACCCGGAGGTGGTTATAGGACGGTTCTTTCCTTGACTATATCTTCTCTAGGACTTCTCCATTCAATAGGCCAGACAGTGATCTATTTATGACGTAAGCAGCGGTTCTCAAGGCCTTTGCCCAAAATGATCCGAAGAGCTTTGCTTTAAAGAGTATACATCTGACTCTTTCCATCAGTGTACGATTCATGCACTCTGCCATTCCGTTCAGCTGTGGTGTCTTTGACGATATCTTCTGATACCGAATACGATACAATCGGCAATAGTCATCAAAAGCTCCAATATATTCGCCGCCGTTGCCACTTTAGATACATTTCAGTTTTCTTCCTATCTGTCAATCGACTAGAGTATGAAAATGCTCAAATACTCCAAGGACTTGATCCTTTATCTTAAATAGGTGCACCCACAACTTCCTTAAATAATCATCAATGAACGAAGTAAAATATTGTGCGCCTCCAAATGACTTCTCTTTGAACGGCTACACACATCAATGTATACCAGTTCAAGCGACCCTACCTTTTTGGTGGATGAGTCTTCTCGAAATGAGACTCATTGTTACTTCTCTATCATGTAATGAGGACAAGTTCTCAGGCCAGTCTCCTTTACACCTGAAATGAGGCCCTTCTTGGCCAGGTTACTCAATTCTTTTTTACTCATGTGGCCCAACAAACGGTGTCACAGATCTGAAGACTCCTCACTACTTAGAGCATTCACTTTTCCTACCATGGTAGATGCTCTCACCACATACAAGACGGAGACCTTCTTTCCACGGGCAACGACTAGAGACCCTCTAGTCAATCTCCATGCTCCTTCATAGAAAGTAGTACAACATCCTTTATCGTCTAGTCTACCAGATGAAATTATATTCAACTGGACCTGGGACGTTACTTCATTTCCTATTCTTAACACTCCAAAATCTCCCAGAGTGTAAGATATGAGCAATCCTCTTCTGGATGTGGCGTAAAGTGAAACACATGTATCCACCACCCAGTTAGACTCATGATCGGCTAATTTTACCACATCATCCATCTCACAAGTAGGAGGTCACTCTCAGTAACGACCAAGACTGAAGCCTTCTCCTCACCTCGTCCCTTCTCGACTCCACTTTTTTTTCCTATGTTTTTACACTTTCACTTATAATAGTGCTTTTTGATGTTGCTTTTCTTACTACAATAATGGTACTCGAGGTTTTTATACCTTGAATGGGACTTACTACAACCCTTCTCTCCAGACTTAGGACCACGTCCCTTACTTCTTCCCCATGACTCAATTGCCAATACTTGGAGTTGCTGAGAGGTGGAGGTCCCTTGTGACTGACATCTCATTTCCTCGTTTAACACAGCTCCTATTACCATCTCAAGTATTATCACGCCGTTTGACGTAGTATTGGCAATGGTGATTCTTATCATTTCCTATAAGTTCGGCGAGTTGTTTAGGAACCATAAGCCCAGCACCTCGTCTTCAAATTTAATGCTCATCCCATTCAGCGGGTCAACGCACCTTTAACACTTATTTAGGTGGTTGGCAATGGATGAATTGTCCCTATATCGCACTTGCATTAATTTCATCAGGTGAAATAGCTTATTATTGCCAGTTTTGGAAGCGTAAAGTGTCTCCAGCTTCTCCCATAGAACCTTTGCATCAGTTTCATTCCTCATGTGGTTATACACATTGTTATCCACAAATTGTTGAATATAGGCATACACCTGCTTGTACTCAAAAGCCCAATGCTCTTCCAATTTTGCCTCTGGCTTTTGAGTGACAAACACTGGAAGGTGCATTGATTTAACAAATAACTGGTCCAACATCTTACTATGCCAGATGTCATAGTTTGACCCGTTCAAGCACATCATCTTGTTGCCTACCTTCATAGATTTTGACGAGATTTAATAGCCGGCACTGACAACTTCTCTCTGGTACCACTTGTAGGGAAAAGTAGTGCCGGTCGGATGATGAATCCGAGAGAGTAATGACAATGATAAGTGCTTATCGCACACAACAGAAAGAAAATAAGGGAGAATATGAAACATGCACAAATTTTATTTGGAAATCCTCTTCTGAATAAGAAGAAAAAACCACAAGACACTTAGTCCATAAAAATTTTACTATGTAAATTTTAATTTTAAAAATCCTGATTACACAAATCCCTTGGAGAGTAGAAAATATAGTACAAGAGCAAAATTGCGACTCCTTATTTTTACTTTGTTTTTCTCTCTTTCACTCTCACTCTCATCCACACCGAGTTTAGCACACATATTTATAGGCATCGGGCGAATGCCTACTCTGTAGGCCGATTGCATGCACGACAAAACCTGCCACAAATTCTGCAAAACGCCTTCCTGTCGAGAGCAGTTGACCTGCACTGCAAATCGTCTACCATTTTTGAAAGTCAACTTCTTTTTTGGAAAAACTGTTTGCACAGACTTTACAGGTGACCAACTTTTTTAGTTAGTGTCCCCAGGCATTGACCAAAGTCCTCGGCCTTTGGCCAGTGTCTTCAACCATTAGCTCATGTCCTCGGCTTTCACTTAATGTCTTCGGTCAACAATTGATGTCATTGGCCATCACTTAGAGTTCTCGTTCTTCAATCAGAATTCTCGACCTTCAATTAGAGTTTTCAACCGTTAGTCAATGTCCTTGGCTTTCAAGCAAAGTCCATGGCCCTTAATTAGAGACTTCGACCATCAATTAGAGTCTTCGGCTGTTACTTAGAGTCCTCGGCCTTTATACCTCTTCGACCAACTATAACCACTCCGGCCTTTATTCTACTTTGGCCACATTACCGCGCGCGCAATACTTTCCACACGGGAGTGACCCAAAATCCTAGCAGCCACTTCCACATTGATTCCCAGCTGTTCGATATGGTATCTTGACAGCTTGGCCTGAACTGGTCTATGGTCTATGACTAATGTTGTCATGTCTTGGAATTCTGAGGTGGTGGTACCTGATTGGTTGCTCATTTGCTGGTTTTTAACCTCATTAGCCTGGGAGCCTCTAGTTATGAAGATGTTATGGGCCTGATTCCTCTTCTTAGGATTCTTTTTCTGTTTTCTGTTACGAGCATAGTTGTTTGTTATTTCCTTTTCTGTTTGGTATTCTTTTGGTTAGCTTTCGTTGGTTTCCAACCGATCTCGTTGATATTTGATGTATATATACTGTTGATGGTAATAGTAATGGGGAAGAAGAATATTGGCTCTCTCTCTCTATTTTCTATTCTCTCTACTTTTCTCTCTCCCTACAACTCTCTCTTCTCACGTCTTCTCTTTCCCTGTTCCCTCTGCACCTCTCTTCTCTCTGACACTCTCTCACCTTGGCTCTCTTTCCCCCTCCCTCTTCTCTTCTCCTTGCTTTTCTCTTTCACCGTCCTTTTCCTCTGCCCCCAGCAACTTGCTCCTCTATTTCTTCCCTCTCTGCTTTCCCTCGCCCCTATTCCCTCCGTCTGCTTTTCACTCTCTCTTGATAGTGACCTCGGTCCTTTGTCCTTTAAGAGACCGCGGTCCTTATTCCTCTTTGCTTCTCTCTCGCTTACCTCTGCATCTCAACCTCTTGCACCGCGGCCACTTTTCACCTATTTTTTTCATTTTTATCATCTGTCGAACTCCCCTCCTTGGCCGACTTCGTTGATTTCACCGTCGACCTTGACTTGCCGGTGCCGTCACCGATCATTCTCTTATCATTGGTGCTTTCATTGAGACATGGCAGAAGAGTTGACGATCGAAGAACTAACCGAGCTTGAAGCTTCCATCGCAAAGCTGTCTTCGGAGTTGAAGGAGGTTCAGGTGACCGTCTAACAATACACAGACGTCATTGTTACCAAAGCTTCCACCACTGCACAAATCCAGCATTCCCTGGTAGCAATTCGTCAATCGCTCACAAGAATCGAGCGATGTTCTCTCTTGCCAGTGACCGTTTCACCGCTTGTGACTTCTCCATCTGGCACTTTCTATCCTCCACCCATTACTTCCTCTGTGATTTCACAACCACAGTCCCGCACCCCACCCTTCCTTCCACATGAATCACTCAATTTTCAACTCACCGCTAGATGTCATGGTAGCAACACTACCGCTGCCTCCACCACCGAACGACTCCTTCAATCCCTAAACCAAATTGACTGATAGACCTTACCATCCTCAAATCTTCCTGTTCCTCCAACTCCCTCACAAAGCATGCCTTCAATCTTTACTATTTTATCCCAACCTGCTCAAACACCACCAATCTTACTTCACATACCCACCGATGTCCAACTTACCTCCCATCTTCATCTGCCAAAGACGGAAAGGCCATTGCTCTCTGCCAAAACCCCTATTCTCACTGGTGTGAAATCATGAACACTACACAGTGAAGGATTCGTGGATTTGAGAGACTTGTCCAGCGAACCTGTGTTTACAGAGGATGATTTGGGTAATACACTTGCTCTTGTCTCTATCCAAATGTTGCCAGAACTGCACACTCTGTGAGTATTTCTCCTTTTGCAATCAATGACTCTTTTTCTCTTGAAGAGAATACTACATATTGTGACATATACGAGAGGTGTGGTAGTACCACGCAAGTGAAGCAGCCTAAGGTGTTGCAATTCTCAGCATTGCACGAAGCACTGAACGATTACAATGATTTTCTGTTGCGTGAATTTTCTACGTATGTGCACTCGGCTCTCCTACATTTGGCATTTCAAGCTTTGGATGAGTTTAGACTGGAGTTGGGTCGCTATGCTATTGCAGGAACTGAGGAAGATGGAGGCATATGGATTTCATCAGTTACCTGTCTAAATAATATTTCCGGTGACAGAAGGGTTGGAGAGCTTGACTATAATTTACTCCGGTACTTCACCTTGGGTGCCAAGGCGGATGTAAATACCATGGTTGCCATGTTTGGTGGAAGAGTTGTACAAAAAGTTGTTAAGGCCTTATCTGGGAAGTTCCATCCCCTCTTCCAGTTCTCATGTGGGAAAACCACTGCAGCTGGCTTTACCCAAACAATGACACAAATTGCTAAATCCACTAAACTGGACTCTCTATCGAGCTTTCTCAACCTCATTCCTTTCCAGCTCTCAAAGAAAAAGTTAATCCCTCTGTTGAGGGAAAAAAATGGATTGGTGTACTAATGGTTTACCTCAATTTAGTGGTGTGTGGTTTGGAGCATTCGGGTTGCTGGGTGGTGATTTTTAGTGCCAACTCTCTTCTCCAATTTGCCTACCATTCAGAGCAACCATTCTGCTTCTACTTCAGGGCAACGGTTGCATTCAACTAGTTTTTCAGATCCTTATAAGGGACCATTGGCTTACAAGAACAGCAGCTCTCAACTTCAGGAGCCCCTCAGCAATGACCAAAGCCTACATGTCTAGATTTTGCACCATTCATCACAATGCAGCATTATCGCTATCCTCAGAAAGGTGGCACACTGTTCCACTTTTGAAAAGATTATCATCCTTCAGCACATTGGTTGTAGCTCCAGCTTCTCTCCCCATCAGTCGATCATCACTAGTATTGTTGGCACAATTCACCCCATCCACCACTCCACAACGGTCCGATAAGTGGTTTGACTTGCGTAGAAACCAGCTTACCACAAGCACATTTAGCACATTTAGCATGCCATGGAATGGGGAATCACCAACGAGGCAGCCACTATCGAGCGGAACAAAAGCATCACGGATCACGACGTAAGCTTCCTGGGGTTTGCCGTTCACTCTCAAGAAAGATTCAACTGGTTGGGTGCCTTACCAGACAACCTAATGGGGTGCTTCCCAGACGGTGGAATTCTAAAAGTGAAATGCCCTTCTAACTAGGGCAAGCCCGAATTGGCTTTGCCTTGGTCAACAATGCCTTCTTATTATATGCCTCAAGTTCAAGGTCAAATGGAGATTAAGTTGGACCATGGCACAGAAACTGTGAGGCGAGCAGCTCCGATGTCAGGAGGATGTACTATCGAAGGCCATTTACGTGATAAACAGGAGAGTGAACATGAAGAATTGCAGCGGGAACATGTCCTGCTGTTGGAGGAAAGTGTACTCCAAATACAGACCCAAAAACACCTTGAGGAATCTGGTTATGTAAATGAGCCGGCATCGGCTGCAACTATTGCACTGAAAACTTTGGCTAGTGAAGTTACAAAACTTTCACCACACCATGCAAAATTAGAGAAAGAATTACAAGTTGCTCGTGACTTGGGGCAGTCAGGAGGCTCTAGCAAGCCACTTACTAGTAGTGATAGACGTGAAATAATGATGGCATGAAATCATCTAGTAGAAGGGGGTGGGTGTCTGGCAAAGCTGGTCAAATCTCTGAGACTATTTTGAGGGCTTATAGACGGACTAGGCGAACTGTTGAGATAGTAAGATCCATAGGAAGGGCCGATTAGGGCAGCAACGGTTACCAAGGCTTTTCCTCATTCAACCTTGAGGATAAGATTGTTTTAATAGATGGGCAATATTACCGGCCTGATTCCTTTTTTTAGGATTCCTTTTCTATTTTCTGTTATGGGTATTGTTTGTTATTTCCTTTTCTATTTGGTATTCTTTTGGTTTGCTTTCATTGGTTTCCAACCGATCTCGTTGATATTTGATGTATATATACTGTTGATGGTAATAGTAATGGGGAAGAAGAATATTAGCTTTCTCTCTCTGTTTCCTATTCTCTCTACTTTTCTCTCTCCCTACAACTCTCTCTTCTCACGTCTTCTCTTTCCCTGTTCCCTCTGCACCTCTCTCCTCTTTGACACTCTCTCACTTTGGCTCTCTTTCCCCCTCCCTTTTCTCTTCTCCCTGCTTTTCTCTTTCACCGTCCTTTCCCTCTGCCCCCGGCAACTCCCTCCTCTATTTCTTCCCTCTCTGGTTTCCCTCGTCCCTATTCCCTCCGTCTGCTTTTCACTCTCTCTCGATAGTGACCTCAGTTTTTTGTCCTTTGAGAGACCGCGGTCCTTATTCTTCTCTGTTTCTCTCTCGCTTGCCTCTGCATCTCGGCCTCTTACACCGCAACCACTTTTCGCCTATTTTTTTCTATTTTTATCATCTGTCGAATTCCTCTCCTCGGCCGACTTCGCTGATTTCGCCGTCGACCTTCACTTGCCGATGCCGTCACCGATCGTGCCCGTATTAGATGACAGCCGTAAAAGTTAAGGTAGAGCCAATTTTGGGCACACTGGATAACCCGAAGTCTCCATTCATTAGGCCAACCAATCATTTGGTTATGCTGAGCCCAATTCCTGTGCCTCCATGAGTACGTGAAATGGAAGGTCCCACCTGCATGAAGGGAGTGAAGACACGAGATTGAGCTTCCGAAGGGATGCCAACACCTGTATCCTCGACCTATACGATCAGGTTGACAAGGTCAGACGAGGATGGGGACAACGAATCCATAAGCCCATCCTGCGAGAATGCCTTGAATCTGGTCCACCTCCAGCGTCTGTCTGCCACTGGCAGGCCGCCCAAAGTGCTGTCGGACGACAATTCTTTCTCTACTTCTACGGAGTCCCTCACTTCCTCCACAAGGTGAACAGTCAAAAGATGTGTCCTTTTTCAAAATGAGTGCCGCTGCTGCACGGTTATTACAGCGACTACGATGCCATATGGATCGTTAAATTTTAAAATTAACGATCCATATTTTTTATATAAAAAAATAAATATATATATTTTTAAAATTTATTTTTTTATTTTTTTATATAAAAAATATGTGTCGTTAATTTTAAAATTCAACGACGGACGGAGTCACAGCAACTATAATGTCCGTACAGTATTATAACGTCACGCGCTTGTCCTTTTTCCGTGAACTACTGGAAAAAAAAAAAACAAAGATTTTAGCGCTTATTACTTTTTAATTTAAAAGAAAATTTCTAATAACCTTCACCTAACATTGTTTTTTTCTCTTTCCCTAAGTACTGCCACGTGCATGCTTAATCTTGCAGCTTAAGCCAAAAAGTGACAAAAACAGTTCTTCCAAAGACCACATGAAATACATTTAGGCAAGGAAACAATAGAACCCACAGATTATGTGGACTTTTTAAATTTAAAAAAATTTAATTTTGTATGAAAAAAATAGGTTGTTACGAGTCTTATATTGAAAAGTTTGAGGTAGAATAAGTAATTTATAAATTTGGGACTCTCTTCCCATATGACGTCCTTTTGGGGTGAGTTTTTTCTAAATTTGTGCTCGTATCAGTGGTGCTCTCGTTGATAGTGGCCCCAATTTTTGGAAAGGATTATCTGGAGAGGGGTTGACCTGTTACCGGTATATCAGGGTGGAGTGAAGCGTCCCAGAGTGAGAGTCGTCGAGGTCAACGGCCTTTGAAAGATAGAGGAATATTGCGAGTCTCATATTGAAAAATTTGAGGTAAAATTTTTAACTTATAAGTTAATAAGACTTTTTTTCCCATAGGACGTCGTTTTGGGGTAGGATTTCCCCCATACTAATGCTTGCATCATAGGCATACTATTATTTGGAATTAATCTTAGTCATTCGTTCTTTTTCATGAGGAAATGCAGATGGAAAACTCACTCTCTGAAAAGCTAGATCATCTCCCATTACAATTAGATGAATAAAACAACCGTTTAGAAGAGTGGGTTGCTACTTACTTTGATGGAGCTTCCGATAAGATTCGTGATTATCTGGCGGAATCTTCTTGGATCACCAATGAGCATATCAGGAACACGGTCCGAGATGTAGACTGCCAGCTGCTCATCCCAAATTTTTCATGATAACATACATAGTATAAAGTTAGTGTTGGCAACATAAAAAACGTATATTTACAACTAGATGAAATTAAATCGGTGGTTGGGCGTGTACTGTGGTCCCGATTCTACTAACCTTATGTTTGAAACCGCAATATGATGCAACTACAATGTGGTTAAATTACATTCACGCGATTGATTCTCAGGTTTTTCATAGTTACTTATAAACCAAAATTGAGTTGCATTAGTGGATACCATGCAATCGAATTACTATCTTGTGAGCAATGGTTGATTCAGATAAATCTTTGATGGAGAGGCCTGCCCTCTTGCTAGCTTTTTCATTATGTCAGTTTAGCTACTGATTATGCTAAAAATTTCTCAATGCGGCTAAATCTACACACCAGATAATGTTGGAGGGCAGCCATTCGGAGTGCTGTCTCTGTAAGATTCCTTTTCTTTCTTATATTTGTATTTGTTTCTAATAGCTTATAGAATTTTCATTTTTTTAACGTTATTTTTTATATTCATTCCTCGGAATATATTTTGCTTTATATACCACCATCTAAAATTGTTTGACATTAATTGCTTTCACCAAATAATTTTTGGCATAATGGTTACCATAAAAACAATCACGGTAGCTTTAAAATCTATCACAGACCATACAGGCCTTTGTTGGGGTCGGAAGACCCGGATCCACCAGATCCGACAGCAGCGAAAAATCCGAACCCCCCGTCATCGACAGCCACCATTTAGTAGAAACAAAGAACGAGGGATGCACAGCATTTTTTACGTGGAAATCCCTTCCCAAACCGAAGAGGAAAAACCACGGGACACATAGTCCACCAATAAATCCACCATGTAAAATGGGTTACAAACCCCCGAGATAAGTATCCGCTACACACTCGAGAATAACAAAGAAAAACCTCACCGGAGTAAATAGGAAACACTCTCCACTCTTTTACTCTCTGTTTTTCTTTCTTTCCTCTCTCACTGGTGGTGCACTCATCTCTACATTTTACAAGTGTTGGTGAAACAGCAGCCCGCCGTTTCACCCCCGCACAAGGCGACCGGCGCACAGCGCCCCTGGCTACACAAGCCCTGGCGAATGCTCGCCCATGGTGCTCTCAAGGCCTTCACCGGACTTGACCACCACACTTGGTGGTTTTCACACACATTCTCTGGAAGCTCCTGGTGCCCATATAAAGACGTCTTGGCTCCACCTAATCCCATCTGCCCAGCTGGTCTTCTGTCAGATAATAGGTGCCACCTCATCACCAGTTCCTGAGCTTCCTGCAGGCCTTCAGCCAATAGGCAGGTTGTGTGTGGACAAACGCCTGTCCCCCACTAATTCGTAACCCACTAACTTTCTCAGAATCAGACAGACAAGCGTGCTCTGCGGCCAAATCACAAACTGTCGACCCGATCCCGGAAAGACATCGCCTTGCCACCGCCACCTTCCATAGTCTCCAAGGCCCGTTGGTCAGCCGGTCAACTTCCCGTTGACCGTCCTCTACTGCACTCTGCCATGCAACAGTGCTCCTGCTGTCCATCCGGTCAACCTTCCCTGTTGACCGTCTTCTACTGCTACCGGAGATCTTGACCGTTCTCCATAACCATCCGGTCAACCTTCCTGTTGACCGGATCCAATTGCCCATCCGCCGTCCAGCAGTGCTCCTGCAGCCCAGACGGTCAACCTCCTGTTGACCGAAATTTGCCTTCCAGCCGGTCAACGGATGTTAACCGGCTAATGTTCTCCGGATTTTCATCAAATGAACTCCATCATTTGTTCTCCAGAAATCCTCCGATGACGAATCAGTTTGTTGAGTTACCCACAAGGGAGTGACCAGACCCAACAGCCTTGGGTCCAAACATCTCCAGTTTTACATGTAAAACAATGAAATGAAATGGAAAGTGCCGTAGAAATGACAATTACTACTACAGCAATTTTCATTCCATCGCATGCTTTGCACTTTGTTGTATTCAATCAAAAACTTGCTTAACGTAATGGACAATAGCAGTCGCCCTTAAAAGGGGTCCCAAACACTGTCAACAACGCATATCAATGTACAACAGGAGACCTAAAAGTATAGCCAGAGTTGACAATCACCTCTACACCTTTTTCCTGAGACTTGCCCGATTAACGAATGACAAATCATCCAGAATTGCTCTGAGATCAAATGTAACAGCCTCGAGCTTGAGTTTACCGGACTCGATCTTACCCTAGTCGAGAAACTCATTTATGAGAGAAACAAGGGCTTTTCTGTTGGCGCAAACACGGAAGGCACGGTGACCGAGCGGACAAAGCTCTTGAACAGCAACACAGAGCAGAGTTCTCGGACGGACAGCAAAAGTATAGATAAAAAAACGAGAAAAAACACACGAAATTTTAACGTGAAAAATCTTTCTTCAATTAAGGGAAAAACCACCAAAAAATATACTATAAAAGGATTGTTTATAAGTGTTAGCTACACAAGCTCAAACGAAAAGAAAACAATCTCAAGTCTACAATCTCTCTTTAAAAGTGTTTCTCACTCTATCTTTACAATAAAGCTTACCCACAACTCTCTCAAGGCTCACTCAAAGACACGGTACAAGCACTCCATATCCTCTTGGCAGCACACAATTCTTATCAAGTAAGGGCACACAAGCCTTGTATATATACACAATGGGTCTAGTGGACAGCCGGCCACCCTACTGGCGCTAGGGTGGCAGGACCACACCGCCTAGGCCTGTCATGACAGGCGCACGCCCGACGTGCCAGAATAGCAAATCTGACATCTGGGAAGTTGCAGCCGCCTCAGTCATCCAATCAGAGTAGGTGACCAACCCACCTGCAAAACGCGGTTGCAGCAGGCTTATAGAAATAGAGTCAACGCCTACGCTCTTAGGGTCTTCGTCCATGTCCTCAACAACCTCTCGGACATGACGCTCCCATCGAGTCCTTGTCCGTTTTGACAGGCTTCTCGGACCAATCATCAAAGTCCTCGTCCATTTCTCCAATGGAGTCTGCGGACATAAGTGCCACTCGGAAGTGACCCCAACAAACTTTCCCTCACAACCGAGTGGGAGTGAAGTTAGTCAGACCGACAATGTCACAACAAGCTTCCAACTTTTCCTTCGGTAAAACTTTGGTCAGCATGTCCGAGCCATTGTCATCCACATAAAGGAGGAGAATGACAAAGTCGTTTTCAAAGAACCTTTACACAAAGACACAATGGTCAGAAGCAATCTTATGATATCCTCGTCCGACCATAACAGACTCAAACTTCCGGTACCACTGTCTCGGAGCTTGCTTCAGCCCGTACAAGCTCTTCTTCAAACGACAAACTAGTCCTTCCTTTCCTTTGACTTCAAAACTATTTGGTTGCTCCATGTAGATCTCTTCCTCTGGATCTCCATGGAGAAAAGCTGTCCGGACATCTAGTTACTCTATCTCTAGATCCAATGCCACTGCCAGTCCGAGCACAACACGGACCGAGGACATCTTCACAACAGGTACGAAAATCTCATCAAAGTCAACACCTTTCCGTTGACCAAAGCCTTTCACCACAAGCCGTGCCTTGTGTCTTGGCTTGCACGTGTCCTCGGTCGCCTTCAGTCGGAAGACCCATTTGTTCTTTAGGACTTTCTTCCCTTTGGTAATTTAGCCAGCTCAAAGGTATGGTTTTCATGAAGAGAGGCCATCTCTTTCTTCATGGCCTCAAGCCATTTATCCTTTTGAGTGCTCTGCATGGCCTCATTAAAATCTTTTCGTTATCCAACATTAGTGAGAAGGACGAACTCACCTGCTGGAAAGCAGACGGACGGACGTCTCTCTCTAGACGACCATCGCATAGGGGCCACCTCGGCCTGTTCAGGGATCAAATCTTCAACCTGATCCTGAGGCGCTAGAACAGCCTCGCCATGGTTGCCTGCCACTCCTGATCCACCGACATCGGACTCAGGAGGCACTGGACGGACAGCATCAACAGCAACTCTGTCCTTCCGGGAAGTACTGGGTTGAGTCTTCTGCTCCTCCCCGATGTCCTCGATGGTCTCGTCCTCAACGAAGACCACGTCTTGGGACCGCACCAGCTTCATTTGTTTTGGGTCATAGAGCCTATACCCAAGTTCGTCCTCGTCATAGCCCAGAAAAACACATTGCTTTGTCTTTGGCTCCAACTTGGTCCTCTCATCTCTCGGAACATGAACAAAGGCTTTGCAGCCAAATGTCCGAAGATGGCTGTACGCTGGCTCCTTTCCAGTCTAAATCTTCTCTGGAACTTTCCCGATCAGAGGCTTATTGGGCGACCAGTTGATCACGTGGGCGGCTGCCCCCAAGGCCTCGGTCCAAAAAGATCCCGAAAGCGTGGCCTCGGATAACATGCACCTGATCCTTTCCATCAAGGTGCAATTCATCCTCTCGGCCACGCCATTTAACTGTAGCGTCTTGGGTGGAGTTCTCTGATGTCTGATACTGCGAGCTCTGCGGTAGGCATCAAACGTCCCAATGTATTTCCCGCCGTTATCGCTCCGAACGGCCTTCAACCTCCTCCCGGTCTCACGCTTAACGAGGGCATGAAACTGCTCAAAAGTTCCCGCAACCTGGTCTTTGGTCTTCAACGGGAACACCCATAGCTTCCTCGAGCAATCGCCAATGAAGGACACAAAGTATTGTACTCCTCCAAAAGACTTCTCTGGGAGGGGGGACCACACATCCGTGTGGACAAGCTCAAGGACCTCGGACCTCCTGGAAGATACATCTCCTTGAAAGGAGACTCTGCGTGACTTCCCCGCCATGCAGTGAGGGCAAGTCCTCGTCTTGTCTCCATCCATCTCAGGGATAAGGCCCTTCTTCGCCAAATGACTCATGCTATGCTCACTCATGTGTCTGAGTCTCTTATGTCACAGACCCGAGGACTCCACACTCCTTGTGGCATTCACCTCTGCCACCTTGGCCTGAGCTTTCAACGTGTAAAGGCCTGAGGCCTTCACTCCTCGGGCAATCACCATGGAGCCCTTCGTCAACTTGTAATTGTCGTCACAAAGGATGCTGCAGTTGCCTTCATCATCCAGCCTTCCTGCTGAGATGATATTCATGGGAATATCAGGGACGTGTCGGACGTCCCTCAAAATCAGTCAGGCATCAGTGTTCGTCAGCAAGGAGACTCCCCTCGCCCAATAATCTCGGACGTCTTCATATTGCTCATCCTCAACACTCCTAGGGCATACGGAGTGTAAGTGGAGAACAACTCTCTCCTGGAAGTGACGTGGATGGATGCGCCAAAATCCACTACCGAGTCAGAAGCCTGCTCAACCACATTTATAGTGTCCTCAGACTCGTAGGCTAAAAGGAGATCACCTCCTGTAACAACAGAGACCGAGGACTCTTCCTCGCCTCATCTCTTCTCGCCCAACCTCTTGCCAGCGTTTTCACGCTTCCAATTATAACAAAACTTCTTGATGCGGCCTTTCTTGCCACAATGGTGGCACTCCATGTCTTGATACGGAGAACGTGACTTACTTCGCCCTTTGTCTTCAGACTTTGAGCCACGTCCTCGACTCCTTCCCCTCGATTCGGTAACAAGGACCTCGGAGTGCTGAGAGGTGGACGTGCCTTGAGAGCGCCGTCTCACTTCCTCGTTCAGCACAGCTCCTTTGGCCATCTCTAAAGTCACCACGCCGTTAGGAGCTGTATTGGCTATGGTGATCCTCATAACCTCCCATGAGTCCGGGAGAGTTGCTGGCAACCATAGCCTGAGAACCTCATCCTCGAACTTGATCCACATGCCAGTCAGCTTGTTCACGCAACCCTGAAACTCATTCAGGTGGTCGGCGACAAATGAGCCGTCCTTGTACCAGATTTGCATCAGCCGCATCAAGTGATAAATTTTGTTATTGCCGGATTTGGAGGCATAGAGCTTTTTCAACTTCTCCCAAAGTGTCTTGGCATTGGACTCACCCCGAATGTGATTATACACGTTGTCGTCCATAAACTGCCGGATATAGCTGCATGCTTGCTTGTGCTCCAATATCCACTACTCATCCGTTTTTACCACCGGCTTTTCTGTGGCAAAAAACGAGGTTGTGCATGGACTTCACAAAGAGTAAGTCCGACATCTTGCTCTGCTAGGTGTCAAAGTTTGATCCGTTTAAGCAAATCATCTTGCTTTCAACCTCCATCGCAGCCAGCAACAAGATCACCGTTCAAAGAACCAAAATTTCTGATACCACTTGTTGGCACAAATACGAAAGGTACGGTGATCGAGCGGACAAAGCTCTCGAATAGCAACACAGAATAGAGCTCTCGGACGGACAGCAAAAGTAAAGATAAAAAAATGAGAGAAAACACATGAAATTTTAACGTGAAAAATCCTTCTTTAATCAAGGAAAAAACCACCAAAAAATATACTATAAAAGGATTATTTATAAGTGTTAGCTACACAAGCTCAAACGAAAAGAAAACAATATCAAGTGTACAATCTCTCTCTAAAAATATTTCTCACTCTATCTTTACAATAAAGCTTGCCCACAACTCTCTCAAGGCTCACTCAAAGATACGGTACAAGCACTCCATATCCTCTTGGCAGCATACACAATTCCTATCAAATAAGGGCACACAAGCCTAATATATATACACAATGGGCCTAGTGGACAGCCGGCCACCCTACTGGCGCTAGGGTGGCAGGACTATGCCGCCTAGGTCTACCATACAGGCGCACGCCAGGCGTGCCAGAATGGCAAACCTCACATCTGGGAAGTTGCAACCGCCTCAATCATCCAATCAGAGTAGGTGACCAACCCACCTGCAAAACGCGGCTGCAGCAGGCCTACGGAGATAGAGTCAACGCCTACGCTCTTAGGATCCTCGTCCATGTCCTCAACAACCTCTCGGACATGACGCTCCCATCGAGTCCTCGTCCGCTTTTACAGGCTTCTCGGACCAATCATTAAAGTCCTCGTCCATTTCTCTAATGGAGTTTGCGGACATAAGTGCCACTCGGGAGTGACCCCAATATTTTCCACTAGCCTGAGCTGTCCTCACAGTCTTGCTGAGTCACATTGAGATCTGTATCCATGAGCATATGTAGCATTCCTGGAAATGGAAACTAATTCAGCAACCATTTTTCCAACTCAAGCAAAATAGAGGACCGGGGCGCTACGACAAGGTACGGGCGTCGTAGCGCCAATGGCGTCACGTGGGCCGTTGGATTTCAAAACCAACGGCTCACGTTTTTTATATAAAAAAAATAAAAAATAATAAATAAAATATATATTTTTTGTTTTTATAAAAACACATGGGCCGTTGGTTTTGAAATCCAACGACCCACATGGTGCCGTAGGCGCTGCGACACGGTACGGGCGTCGCAGCGCCCCTCATTCTTGCACAATATGGCTAGTTGTAAACCTACTTTCACAATGTCAAAAAAAAACACACACACACGCATGCACACGCACACGCATTTATACATTAGCCCAGTGGAAATCTTATAATTGAGAAAAGTATTTTTTTTCACTTAAAATTAACTTTTTTCCGGATTAACACCAAAACCCATGCATAATTAAGTTTAATTATTCATGGGAGTTCGAATCTCGTGAGAAACAGTAGCAAGAAACTGCCCAAGAGGTGAAAATATGATTAGTGCTTGCTTGATATTACTCCCGCTTTTTCGCTGGGAGCTTGCATAAGGTAACTTAAACCCTGTTTTTCAATCTTTTTTAACCCAAAAAAAATTGAAATGAAAATATTGCAATTGATAAATGAAACTGATAATGGAGCTGACGTAACGATTCTCATTGCTAGCATGTAACCAGCCGGACAACCATTCACCAATAAATCACAAAATGCAACCCTTTTTTTTTTTTTTTTTGCAATAAGGACAAACATACTGCTAAGACAACGACTATACAACTCTTGAGGACGAATGATTCAATGAATGAGAAAGAGAATCCTAAACCTCGGATTTGGCAACTTCAGCTGCCTTTGCCCGTTTCTTAAGCTCCATCATTTCATGGTAATCATCTTCCACCTCGGCAATCCGATTCACCGTTGCATGGAATATATGGTCAACAAGCAATGCAATAATGAGTATGCCAACAGTGGCTGTGATCGCTAACCATGGCCATGGTGGCTTGTGTTTGAATCTGTCAATGTTTAGAATAAAAGAGTTTTACATCAATCTAAATGCTTTAACAAAACCTCTTGCTTACTAATGTCTAATTATATGTAGCAGTACAGAGCTAGATGATTACCTGCACTGCATCTCATGCCTCCTGAATAGGTCCCCGAAGTTGAGGGGGCTTACATGCTGCAACATATCCCCTGGTTCATCTGATCCATACATGCTGATTGGCTGGGAGAGATTGGTCGTGTCAAACACATTCACATGGATTGTCTGTTTGCTCGCAAGCTGCTGAAGCAATTTCTCAACAAGTGATTCGACGTCAAGATAGCGCGGCAAAACATAGTAAGCAACTTTATTTATGGGTACACAGTACATGGATTTTGGCCTACGGTTATCAGGATTATGTATAATCCTTTCTCAAGCTAGTCTTTAAATAATTAGAACCCCGATTTGGTACATAATTTGTATTTTTACATTGATTGGTATTAAACTTTGATTTGAATATGGATTTTTGGATTTGGATTTGAGTTTCACCGACTTTGCCTATAATTGGGCTTGGTATGTCTTGTACAAACAATTTTGATTATATGTTTTGATCCGGACCTTTGAAATATCTATCGCGATACTGCTTAGGCTTCTACACACGCTATTGGATTATCCGACTATCGAATTCTGCCCCAAATCACAAGCTGATCGGGCATTAGATTTGGACTTGGACTCTGATTCAGATTTGGATTCAGATCGACATCGGCTTTAGAATTGGTTTGGATCACCTCTGTTTTGGCTATATATATATATATATATATATATATATAAACGTCCCGACGATAACTATTTTCAAAATTTGGACATTTGTTTGGATTTAGATATTTGATTTGAGTACGAGACTATCATTGAATTTGAAATTTGAATCTTGGATTTCGGTTAAATTTGTCTTATCGGCGATTTGGATTTATTCTGAAATTTGATTAGATTTCCATCCATTTGATATTTTCTCTGATTTATTGGACTTTTTTTGATTAAATATAATACTTATTGGGCATTAGGCTCATTTTCTGTTTTGTCCCTTCAGAGTAGAAGGTTTGGATGCAATACAGGAGTAAAGACGTGATCGATCAAATATTCGTCCGATTTGGTGAGTTTCAGTTTTATTATGGTTTATATTAATATTTGATATATTTGGATTTTGGAATTGACCGGATATGAGGTTATTGTTATATTTCGAAAATAGTTTAAATATTATGTTTACTTGATTATGATTTTTGGGTCGGATTATTACCTCCCTTACGATGATTGTAGAGCAGGTCGTATTTATATTTTCACACAGTTGTTCAATAAGGTCCTGTGTGGATTTTAGTTTGTCGGTTTCTGTTTATTTGGATTGTCACACCCGGAGTTTTTGGATTTAAAATTAATTGGTTAAATTTCTTTGAAAATTTAAATTGTAGAAATCATAATTAATTATTTAATCGATCTGCTTGATTCGGGTTCGTGATATATACAAAAAGGATGTACAACCAAAAAAAATACAAACTATACCGAGGCCCCTGGCTGGTCAGACAATCCTGGCTGTTTGGAAGGTTCAGGCTGACTGGAGGGTCCTGACTGAAAAGGGTCAGGAGTCCCACTTCATGTTGGGAGGCCAACTAGGTCAGTCTTGCATTGAGCACTAACATTCCTCAGATTGAACACACTAGTAGGAAATCTCAGGACCAAAATTTTCATTACGCGACGGCATATCTTGATGGCGTCCCAATATTTGCACTCCAGAGCCGGTCCGATGTCCTTGGGTTTCAGCGATGTCATGAGCTCCCCCTCCAACTAGAGATTCCTGTCTCGGAGAGAGACGTTCAATTGCTCCTGTGCCCTCAGAGATTTGACAACGGAGGCATACAGCTGCTCTCTGACCCTTAGCGAATCCTCAAGAGAAAAAATTCTGCTATTGGCTTCGACAAGCTCGAGCTTAAGACTTTTGGCGCATTCTTCTGAGGCCCTAAGAATCTCATGCTTAGCGCAAGTCTGGGCAATGTCACCAATGATCAAACCAAGACTGCCAGCCAACTTACGAAGCTACAAAAAAAATATGTGTCATTAAGGCACAAAAGGAAATGAACAAAGAGCCAAAAAGAGAGTAGAGAAGTACCTTGGAGACGAGAGAGCTCCTAGTTGAACTCTCCTCTCTGGGGGCCTCGGACTCAATTGGCCTAGTTGTAGCTGCCTTCTACACCACAGAAACCTCAACCCTGGCCTCGATTGCAGGGACAACTTCAACGAGACCAAGAGCTGGGGGCTCGGCAGCTATAAGATGGTCAGTAGCCCCAGACTCCGCTTCCACAGCGTGTAAAGTCCCAGCGACGTCCTTGACCAGGGCTTTGTCATGGACCTCGGGCGGGAGCTCAATTGGACTGAAGATTTGGATTGTGAGGTAAGGGAGCTCAACGGTATCTCCAGTGGGCAACTCCGCGGCCATGCTTTCCTTGGCCTCAGCAATCTCAACAATCGTCGCCAGAGTGATCATCACAGCCTCCTCGGCTTGAGTTGCCTCAATCTCCTCCTCTGCCTATCCCTCGATAATATCCTTGGATGGGTTATCAATCCAATCCGAGGCATTTCCAGTGAAAATGGTAGGAATATCAAGTACGGGCTCACAAAGAGGAGGAGGGGCAACAGAAGGTTCCGCAGACAGGCCTGCGACCTCGGAGGGCTACTCCACAGGCTCCACGACAACTAATGGGCTGACGCCCTTAGCTCCTCGAACGGACCCCTTCTTCCTTATTAGCCGCTCAATAAGAGCTGAGTCATCATCAGAAGAGGAAGGATACTCAATGATCACAGTGGGACGCTCCAAAGTCTCCATTCAGTGGCTCTTCTTTGTCTGCTCAGACGACTCCTCAATCCTCAGAGCTCGACACTTCTTCTTCTTCTTTTCAGGAGGAGTAGAAGGGTCGCTAGAGTCCTCGGGTTGAGGTAGCCACTTGGCCTTCTCCATAGACTCGAATCTCAGCCACCTGTTCTACTTATTCTCATTAAAAGAATCAAGATTGGCCAGCAACAAGTCCGTAAAGTCCTGTGCAGCAGCCCTTTCCTCGGGCGTGACGTCCTTGCAAAATTTGGACTTTATGTTGCCCCACTCATTAGGGATGGCCCAATTCTTGTGCACACCAACGAAGAAGAATTTATCCTTTCACTACTTGGTAGAATCAGGGTTTCCACCATTGATTGCAAGGAACTCAGGGCGAGAAGTGATTGTGATCCAATCCTGCTCATGGCTAAACCTCATAATGGCTTTTAATGCCACAGTATCAAAGATCTTATGGTGGCAACGAGCGAAGATGTAAAGTGAGACCAGATACCTCACGGCGTTAGGTTGAAGTCTGGGCATAGAGACTTGAAGGTCCCTCATCAACTAGAAAAACTTCAAAGGCATGGGATATCAAAGACCACCTTTAAGCTGGACTTCATAAACAGTAATAAAGTCGTTAAGAGGGCTGCAAGCCCTCTCGTCGACGTCAAGAACCACCTTGCCCATCGAGTTTGGGATCCTATACTGTGCTCGAATGGCTTCAAGATTAGCCAAAGTCAGCGAGAAAGGAAAGTCTTTCACTCCAGAAGCCATTAAAACGTCTAAGAAATCGAAGAAGAAGAAAGGGGAAATCACCAAAAGGGAAGCCTGGAGGTAGAGAGAATTTCGAGCTCTTAGGAAATTTTAGGCATGCAAATGAAATGGAAAAGGAAGGAAGGACTTAAATGGCTAGCAAATTCAAAAGAAGCGCCTCATTAAATGCCCTGCCACGCATCAACTCCCCACAGGTCACTGGCAATGATAATCTTTCCCTTCCCAAGGTAACGATTAATGCGCTATGATGGTGCGCTTTTAATGCTCCAAATGGCAGTGCAGTACAACGCCTCGGACCCGAAATGAAAGTTTGCGAACAATGCCCGTTAAGACCACTAACTCAAGCAATGTCCTCGGATGCTTTCCTCAATCATTAGGCTATGATCACTTCATCAGAAGGACTCTAACTGAGTCATTCAGTAAAAGTCTATGGACACTTGAAAAGCTTGCTCTTGGAAATTGAAGCCTTAAGCCGCAGACAAGGTGGGACGTTCTGAGAGATCAGGTCAATTCCAGAGTCACACATGCCATAGGTTGAGATTCTCGAATCTCTTGGTATAAGGGGCTAGTGATGGGTAGTGAATACCCAATGCTCAATCAAAGAACCCATTTTCGCGAACTGGGCCTGTGTTGTAAGGGGCCCATATGGCTGATTTGGCCCAAGAGACTCGAGGACTTGAATCCACAATCCAAGAAACCCAAAGAACAAAATTGTTCCGAGAGGTTGGCTTAACTTTAGAAACTTGAATACTCCATAAGAGACTCAAAGACTCTATAAAATATCAAAGACTACAATAAAACCCCGAGGACATGCCTCAGAAACTATGGCTCTAGTGAACCCAAAGATTCAATGCTGCGCAAGCACTCAGTGGAAGCCCAATGACGTTTGCCACCAAATGTCAGAGGACGTGACAAAGACTAAAGACCTCGATGAAGACGATGACATTTGGCACTAAAAGCCCGCGGACTCGAGGAAGGCCAAAGTGTTCATCCAAGACACGGACTCTTGAGGAGTCTCTAACGGCACAAGCATAGAAAGGAAGCTCGGGACGACCGAGAATGCCAACTCAAATTGTTAACTTTCACAAAGGCACGCGCGATCTCTACAACGCGCGATCTTCACAGGGAATTAATGGTTTGCAAAAAGGTGTGATCATTATTGAAGTGACGTAATATAGAGTTAGCAGACATGCATGCAATCTTTCTAACATGACAAGATGGATTTGCAAAGTTGATGGTAGGCTCCACTGCACACGCCACCTTCACATGACCGCTCCATGTAAGAGGACTCAACCACTATATAAGCCTTCATTGTGTAACAAACAAGGGACCCCCGAATTTACTTTACTTGCATTTTACTCCCATAGGGAGAGAAAAAGCCAGCTACTTACACTTCTAATTGAGAGAACACTTGTTTTTATAAGAGTGATCCTTGAAATTCACCGTACATATTGTTCTCTACCCTTTATATTCAAATACTTGTATAGTTGAATCATTTTTTAATTCAAAATCTTGTGATTTTTTCCTCTCATTTAAAAGAAGGCTTTCCACGTAAAAACTTCACGTGTTATTCTCTCTCTTTTCCTTCTCAAATTCTATATTTCTATTACTCTACTTTCAAATCCTCGTCCATATTGAAACTAGGATCGGAGGACGCAACAAGTTTATAATTTTTAATTTATGTAATCTTTTTTATTGTATATGAGAAAATATAATAAATCTTTTTTATGGGAACTATCATAGAATCTAATAACTATATAAAATTAAATAAGTAATTTCAATAACCTACTATAGTGTTGGTCAATTATATTCCAAAAATTATGATTATCCTATAGTATTAGAAGCATTCTTTGCATAACTTAGGATTAATAAAAATCTTATTAATAATCAATTGTAATCAATTTGAAAAAACGAGTTGCAACAATTAAATATTAGAAATTTGTCTAAAGGAAAGTTATCACAAAATGTATTCGTTGACTAGGGAATAAAGTTTTAGGCACATTTGTC
The DNA here is from genome assembly GCA_033239525.1 of Nepenthes gracilis. Taxonomy (NCBI): domain Eukaryota; kingdom Viridiplantae; phylum Streptophyta; class Magnoliopsida; order Caryophyllales; family Nepenthaceae; genus Nepenthes; species Nepenthes gracilis. Next base: position 16,385,338 of record BSYO01000021.1, on the reverse strand, counting down.
CAAGCTTATATGTATTTCATGAAGAAATTACACTTTTTCTATAAACTCATTCATGAAAAAGATTACTAAGACAGCATAATTTTTTTAAAAAAAATTGTGAGCAATTATACTTTCATCCAAATTATAATGAAAAGATATGATGAAAAGGACAATTTTAATTTCACCAAGTGTTCGGAAGGTTCTTGTTAAAAAAAAAAAAAAGGGACATCAGTGGCGTAAATCTGTTAAAGATATAGAAAAATATCTTAGAATACGGCTTACTATAGAAATATCATTGTCAAAGTAAGCAGAGGCTCATAGAATGCAAATCTAAATATCCTTTGATAGCTAGAAGAGCCACCCTTCTTCATTTGGTGGTGCAATCTATCATAACGTATGCAATGCAAATCCAAGCATTCCAGTAGAAGAAGTTTACAAACAATTTGACCAAATCAACTATATTTTTTTCTATCGAGGTGAATCCATCAATTTGAATGAAACGAGATGTGTTGTTTAATAAAAAAAAAGATAGGCTTGAAATAAGAAGGGGATAAGGGACATAATAATAACATGGCACTAAGTCGGTTGGCAACTTATACAACAATCGAGTAAAATTTGGAAACAAATTTAAAGAGTAAAATATTTAACACAAATTGAAAGAATTGTTCTATTAAACTAAAAATTGTCTTGTATTATATAGTATTATGAAAGTAAAATAATTACCTAGGAATAAAATAACCAAAAATTAATAATAATTACAGTTTCAATATATATATATATATATACACACACAACACACGTGTATATATATACATATATGTACATAAGTATACATACATGGGGGATTGGTAGGGAAAGTGCCACTAGTAATGAAGGAACCAAGTCTGCAATTCTCCCTAAAGAGGCTGAGATGAGGATTACACGCTATATATTGAGGGGCCGCATCCACGGACCCAGCAGAGAGCATGAGCAAGAGGAGGAAGAGTGTTGGCGCAAAACGCGGAAAGCACTCGGACAGGAGCACGGTGACCAAGCGGACAAAAGTTCTCGGACAACACACAGAGCAGAGCACTCGGACGGCAAGGAAAGTAAGGATAGAGAACAAAAGAGAACACACAAATTTTAACGTGGAAAACCCTTCTTGAACCAAGGGAAAAACCACGAAGGAATGTACTATAAGAGAAATGTTTACAAGTGTTGGCTACCCAAGCTCAAACGAAAGAAAACAATCTTAAGTGTACAACTTTCCTCTCACAAAGTGTATCTCACTCTATCTTTACAACAAAGCTTGCCCACAGCTCTCTCAAGGCTCAAGGAACTCAACAATGTTCCAGCTCTAGCACACTCAAGCACTCTGCTAGCTCACTCATCAGCAAGGGCAACAAGCTTCTATATATATATACAAATGGTGGCGTGTCCGCCCACCCTACCTGGCGTAGGTCTCCAGACCTACGCCTTAGTCCTGCCATGACAGGCGCATGCTTGGCGTGTCAGAGGGCAGGCCAGTCCTTGGGAAGTTGCAGCCGCTGCAACATCCAATCAGAGTGGGTGACCAACCCACCTGCAAAAACGGCCATATGCAGGCCTACGCTGATAGAGTCAGCGCCGACGATTCTAGACTCTTTGTCCTCATCTTCAGCAATCGCTTGGACATGACGCCTGAATAAGTCTTCGTCCACAAGTCCTCTTGGACTTGACGCTTCATCACAAGTCCTCGTCCATTCTTCCAATGGAGTCCTCGAACATATGCCACTCGGGAGTGACCCCAACAAACTTCCCCTCACGACCGAGTGAAGTTAGTTAGACCGGCAATGTCACAACAAGCTTCCAGCTTTCCCTTTGGTAAAATCTTGGTCAACATATCTGACCCATTTTCTTCAGAATGGACCTTCTCGATTGATAGCTGCCCATCATCAAAAACATCTCTCACCCAATGATATCGCACGTCAATGTGTTTTGACCGAGAATGGAATGAGGAGTTTTTACACAAGTGAATGGCACTTTGACTATCACAAAGGACCGCGTACGTCTCATGCCTTAGACCCAGCTCTTGGACAAACCTCTTCATCCAAAGCATCTCTTTACAGGCCTCGGTCACTGCAATGAACTCTGCTTCCGTCGTGGAGAGAGCGACGCACTTCTACAATTTGGACTGCCAGGAGACCGCCCCTCCCGCAAATTTCACCAAGTATCCGGACGTTGATTTCCGAGAATCAACGTCCCCTGCCATATCTGCGTCCGTGTACGCAACCAGCTGAGGCTTTTCGCTTCCAAACCGCAAACCCGTCTTGGAGGTCCCGCGTAGATATTTGAAGATCCACTTCACCGCTGACCAATGCTCCATACCTGGGTTTGAGAGGAATCTGCTCACAAGGCCAACCGCATGAGCAATGTCCGGCCGCGTACAAATGGCCGCGTACATCAAGCTGCCAACGGCCGAGGAGTAAGGTACCTTACTCATATGCGCCTTCTCAGTGTCCGAGGACGGACACTGCTGTTTGCTCAACTTAAAATGGTTGGCCAGAGGAGTGCTGACAGGCTTGGACCTTTCCATGCTGAATCTCCGAAGCACTTTTTCAATATATCCTTCCTGGGACAGCTAAAGCTTCTTGCCCTCTCGGTCGCGAAGAATTCTGATCCCCAGAATCTGTTTCGCCGGTCCGAGGTCTTTCATGGTGAAAGACTGTCCGAGTTGCTTCTTCAACTCCTTGATCCGAGCACTATTCTGTCCGACCATCAGCATGTCATCCACGTAAAGGAGAAGGATGACAAAGTCATTTTTCGAGAACTTCTGCACAAAGACACAGTGGTCCGAAGAAGTCTTATGGTAACCTTGTTTGACAATAACAGACTCAAACTTCGATACCACTGTCTCGGAGCTTGTTTCAGCCCATACAAGCTCTTCTTCAAGCGACAAACAAGTCCCTCCTTTCCTTTGACTTCAAAACCGTCTGGTTGCTCCATGTAGATCTCTTCCTCTAGATCTCCATGGAGAAAGGCTGTTCGGACATCCAGTTGCTCAATCTCCAGGTCCAACGCTGCTGCCAGTCCGAGCACTACACGGACCGAGGACATCTTCACAACGGACGTAAAAATTTCATCAAAGTCAACACCCTTTCGTTGACCAAATCCCTTGACCACAAGTCGTGCCTTGTGTCTTGGGGCGCTCGGGTCCTCGGGCGCCTTCAGCCTGAAGACCCATTTGTTCTTTAGGGCCTTTTTCCCATTAGGTAGCTTGGCTAGCTCAAAGGTATGGTTCTCATGAAGTGATGCCATTTCCTCTTCCATGGCCTCAAACCATTCATCCTTCTGGGAGCTCCTCATGGCCTCGCTAAAATCCTCTGGTTCTCCAGTATCAGTGAAGAGGACATACTCACTTGCTGGAAGGCGGACGGACGGTCGTCTCGGCCTGGACGACCGCCTCACAAGTGCCTCCTCATCCACTTGAGGCACCAAATCCTCAACCTGATCTTGAGGTGCTGGAATCGCCCGATCCCGGTTGGCAACAACTCTTGGTCCGCTGGCCTCGGACGCAAGACGTACAGGTCGGACATTGTCACTCTTGTCCGCCTAGGAAGTGTTGGGTAGAGACTTCAACTCTTTCCCAAAGTCCTCTATGGTCTCGTCCTCAACGAAAACCACGTCTCGGGACCGTACCAGCTTCTTCTCCTTTGGGTCATACAATCTGAACCCAAACTCATCCTCACCATAGCCCAGAAAGACACATTGCATGGTCTTTGGCTCAAGCTTGGATCTCTCATCTCTTGGAACATGAACAAAGGCTTTACAGCCAAAAGTCCTAAGATGGTTGTAAGTAGGTTCCCTTCCGGTCCGAATCCGCTCTGGAACTTCCCCATCCAGAGGCTTACAAGGCGACCGGTTGATCACGTGGGCGGCCGTTTTTAAGGCCTCGGCCCAAAAAGATCCCGAAGCCTTGGTCCGGACAACATGCACCTGACCCTTTCCATCAGTGTGCGATTCATCCTCTCGGCCACGCCGTTCAACTGTGGCGTCTTTGGTGGAGTCTTTTGATGCTTGATGCCGAGCGTCTTGCAATAGGCATCAAACATTCCCATGAACTCACCGTCGTTGTCGCTCCGCACGGCCTTTAACCTCTTTCCGGTTTCTCGCTCAACGAGCGATGGAATCAAAGTTCCATGACACAGTCCTTGGTTTTCAACGGGAACACCCACAGCTTCCTTGAACAGTCGTCAATGAAGGTCACAAAGTATTGTGCACCTCCAAATGACTTCTCCGGTAGAGGCCCACACACGTCTGTGTAGACGAGTTCCAAGATCTCGGACCTCCTGAAAGATGCGTCTCCTGAAAAGGAGACCCTTCGTTGCTTCCCCGTCATGCAGTGAGGGCAAGTCCTTGGCATTTCTCCATCCATTTCTGGAATGAGACCCTTTTTCGCCAGATGACTCATACCACGCACGCTCATATGTCCGAGTCTTTTATGCCACAGGCCCGAGGACTCCACACTCCCCGTAGCATTCACCTCTGCTCCCTCGGCCTGGGCGTTCATAGTGTAAAGGCCTGAAGCCTTTACTCCTCGGGCAACCACCATTAAGCCCTTCTTTAGCTTGAAACTGCCGTCATAAAAGACGCTGCAGTAGCCTTCATCGTCGAGCCGTCCCGCTGAAAGGATATTCATGCGAATATCTGGGACGTGTCGCACGTCCCTCAAAAACAGTCGGGCACCAGTGTTGGTTATCAAGGAGATGTCTCCTCGTCCAACAATCTTGGACGTCTCCAAGTTGCCCATCTTCAATACTCTTGGGGCGCAGGGAGTATAAGTGGAGAACAGCTCTCTCCGGGGAGTGACGTGGATAGAAGCGCCAGAATCCACCACCCAGTCAGAGGCTTGCTCAGCCACGCTTACTAAGTCTTCAGACTCGCAAGCCAAAAGGAGGTCACCTCCTGTGACGACAGAGACCGAGGACTCTTCCTCGCTGCGTCTCTTTATGCCCCTATCTCCTCCAGCGTTCTCACGCTTCCATTTGTAACAAAATTTCTTGATGTGGCCATTTTTGCCACAATGATGGCACTCCATATCCTGATACCGAGAACGTGACTTACTCCGCCCTTTGTCTTCAGACCTTTGGCCACATCCTCGTCCTCTTCCCCTTGATTCAGTGACAAGGACCTCGGATTGGCTGAGAGGTCGTCGTTCCCTGAGAACGCCGCCGCACCTCCTCGTTCAGCACAGCTCCTTTGACCATCTCTAAACTCACCACGCTGTTTGGAGCTGTATTGGCGATGGTGACCCTCATGGTCTCCCAAGAGTCCGGGAGGGTTGCTAGGAGCCAGAGTTCGAGCATCTCATCCTCGAACTTAATACCCATCCTAGTCAGCCGGTCCACACAGCCCTGAAATTCATTCAGGTGGTCTGCAACAGATGATCCGTCCTTGTAACGGATATGTACCAGCCTCATCAAGTGATAAATTTTGTTGTTCCCAGACTTGGAGGCGAAAAGCTTCTCCAGCTTTTCCCAAAGCGTCTTAACATTCGTTTCTCTACGAACGTGGTTGTACACGTTGTCATCAACGAATCAGTATAAGACCGCACACTTGCTTGTGTTCCGGCGCCCATGCCTCGTCCGTTTTTTCCATTCCGGCTTTTACGTGGCAAAAATCGGATTATGCATGGACTTCACATATAGCAAGTCGACATCTTGCTTTTGCCAATCACATCATAGTTGGACCCATTCAAGCAAGGCATTTTGCTCCCGTACTCCATCGCAGCCAGCAACAAAACAAAGACCAAAATCTCTGATACCACTTGTTGGCGCAAAACGCGGAAAGCACTCGGACAGGAGCACGGTGACCAAGCGGACAAAAGTTCTCGGACAGCACACAGAGCAGAGCACTCGGACGGCAAGAAAAGTAAGGATAGAGAACAAAAGAGAACACATAAATTTTAACGTGGAAAACCCTTCTTGAACCAAGGGAAAAACCACGAAGGAATGTACTATAAGAGAAGTGTTTACAAGTGTTGGCTACTCAAGCTCAAACGAAAGAAAACAATCTCAAGTGTACAACTTTCCTCTCACAAAGTGTATCTCACTCTATCTTTACAACAAAGCTTGCCTGACTCTCTCTCAGGCTCAAGGAACTCAACAATGTCCCAGCTCTAGCACACTCAAGCACTCTGCTAGCTCACTCATCAGCAAGGGCAACAAGCTTCTATATATATATACAAAGGGTGGCGTGTCCGCCCACCCTACCTGGCGTAGGTCTCCAGACCTACGCCTTAGGCCTGCCATGACAGGCGCATGCTTGGCGTGTCAGAGGGCAGGCCAGTCCTTGGGAAGTTGCAGCCGCTGCAACATCCAATCAGAGTGGGTGACCAACCCACCTGCAAAAACGGCCATATGCAGGCCTACGCTGATAGAGTCAGCGCCTACGATTCTAGACTCTTCGTCCTCGTCTTCAGCAATCGCTCGGACATGACGCCTGAATAAGTCCTCGTCCACAAGTCCTCTTGGACTTGACGCTTCATCACAAGTCCTCGTCCATTCTTCCAATGGAGTCCCCGGACATATGCCACTCGGGAGTGACCCCAACAAAGAGGAGGACATAAACAACCGAAATGGATGGAATACAGCTAAATCTGCATAATAACCTAGCCACTTCAGCCACAAACTAGTAAACCCCCCCGCCCCACAAAAGAAAAAAAAAAATCCAACTGGTCTATCGCAAGTGTGGAGGATCAAATTCTTACCAATGCCCAAAGGCTGAAGAGGAGGAGCCTGTCAAACACAAATGCTTGAGTTATTAGTCCCCTGCTTAGGGAATGCGACAGAGTGAAAAGTGAAAGGTGATGATGATAGACGGAGATGGAAGTTGGGCTTCTCTGGCTGATTTGATGAATGTAGAATCATAACTGTGGAGGCGACAGGAGCTATCTTCCATGGATTGAGGATGACTTGTAACATGAACTTGGACATGATAATTATTTACACGGACTTGCAAGCGGCTGTCCAGATAAATTGGCCACAAGATAGATGAAGACAACCATCTGCAGGGACTAATACAAGACTACAAAGAGTTTATGTCCAGAAATTAGAAATGCAAAGTGGTGTAGTCACCTAGACAAGAGGGTGCAACCAAGCAGCCGATATCATGGCATTGGGCAGATACTCAAGGAGCAAGCCACAGCAGAGGAAGTGTTAGCTGTATTCCAGAGTGAACCAGGGTGGTGAATGTTCTCCTTCTATTTTTCTTCTTTCTTAGCCCTGTTACCAAGAAAAAAGAAAGAATATTTTTAAGTGAACTATGCTAGGATAATTAGATCAATTTACATTTCAGGCTAAGGGAGCTTATATTTTTCATACAGGGTTCACTTCTTATACAGAGAGAGCGAGTTTTTCCATGGGAGCAAGTGGGTTAGCCCAAGAGACTTATACCTTTATTTGATTCTTTGAAATTTGAGGTATGGAAGCTTCATAGTTTTTAGATGGTCAAATTTTCCTAGCTTACTTATCCCAAATCAAGTGAGGCCCCAGTATGGCATCATTAAAAAAAAAAAAGAAGAAGAAGAAGAAGAGATATTAATCTAAAAAAAATAAAAAATAAAAAAAATAATTTTATTTATTATTCACCTTAAATTGTGAGATTTATGTATAAATATATTCAGCATTGTTTTGTTATTGTTAAATATTATATTCATTCTTTTAACATATAACTTTTAAAATATAACATGGTAGCGTTTAAATAATAAATGGCAAAAACAACTTTTATAAATAATAGATAATAAACCTCAAGGGTTAATTGTTAGCCTTAGTCAAGCGTCACAACCATTGAAAAAAAGGGGAGGCGTGCATCTTCGGCTTAGGGTGGACAAAAATGTTTTTGTAGGCGAAAGCCCAAGCCACCTCCACGACTGTTTTGCAAGTATTTGGATAAATTTATTATAGAAAATTTCATCACATCCGGGAATTTTAATTTAAAGATTTGGGCCAAAAAAAGAGGGGGCAAAACCTGCAAGTTGTTCTGATCCGGAGGTTAGCCCGTCCATGGTGGCTCGTGATTCAAAATCCATCGACCCACTCGCTTCTTCTTCATCTGGTAATACGCTATTTCTTCTCCCTATTTTAATCTGCTTCCTAATTTTCGAGTTAAATACCCATCCTCTAGACAAAACGAAGTTGATCGATGATTCTAGGGTTTCGGATTGCAGCAATCGGGGTTTTGTTTTCTGATATGTTTATCGCAGTACTTGACCTGATTAATTATTTGAATTTTGGAAATTTTCTAGATCATTGGTTTCTTCAGTTAAACGCCGGGCTCTGTTTCCTATTTTGTTATACTTCACTTGAATTCATGTTAGCTCTCTGGCCATGGTTTAAGCCGTCTGTCTAGAGCGTAGTGCATATAAGCTCAGAGAATTTTCGTTTGAATATCGATTAATCAGAGGTTAGATCTAGGATGCTATTATATGCAGCTACAGGTTAAAGATGATGAATAACAGGAATTTATTTTGCATTATTGGATTTGAAGTTTTCTGTTACTCTGTTTTTCCCTCTACGTCTTTTAATAATGAAAACCTCATGTTCATGTTGGTATACTTTCACTTTATTTGTCTATTATTTGAGTTCTAAAATCTGAGGCATGACTGTAACCCCCTTGATGCTTTAGTTAAATTATTTATTCCTAAGGTTTGAATCAGGACTTCGGAGGTGTAAGAAAACCCAGGAATTATATCTGATACGCAGTGGTTGTATTCATTAAGTCTTGTTAAAACGGAGTAATATTGAGGAGAGAGGCAGAGTAACATGGAGTGCAACAGAGATGAGGCCACCAGGGCAAAAGAGATTGCAGAGAGGAAGTTTGATGTGAAGGATATTGGGACGGCGAAGAAATTTGCAATGAAGGCGCAGGCTCTGTATCCTGGACTTGAGGGCATTACCCAGATGTTGACAACTCTTGATGTTTATATCTCTGCAGAGAACAAAATAAATGGGGAGGCTGATTGGTACGGTATACTTGGTCTCCCTCCACAAGCTGATGATGATACTGTGAGGAAGCAATACAGGAAGCTGGCACTAATGCTTCACCCTGACAAAAACAAATCAGTTGGTGCGGAGGGGGCATTTAAGCTTATTTCTGAAGCATGGAGTTTATTATCGGATAAAGCTAAGAGAGTGGAATACGATCTCAAAAGGAACGTTAGAGGCCTCCAGCAGAAAGTGACACCTCCAAGTGAGGCTCCGTTGGCTCCACCTGGGGCTAATGGGTTTTACAACTTTGTCAAGGCAACTACTTCAACTGTGAGAACTAATAAGAATTCCTCTCAGGCAAAGAGCTCGTCAGCTTCTATTGCAGCTCATAAAGCAAAATCTAATACATTTTGGACTGTTTGTCACAGATGCAAGATGCAGTATGAGTATCTGAGAGTATACCTCAATCATAATTTGCTCTGTCCCAATTGTCGCGAGCCCTTCATCGCCTCAGAAACACCACCTCCAATTCCAAATGGTTATAGGTCTTCCATGCCCTATAATTCTTCCCAGCACCAACCGAACTCCAATCGCCAAGTTGGAAACAAGACCAAAACTTCAGATGTTGGATCCCGATCCGGATCCTTTAGCAATCCTAATGCTCATAATACAACTAACTTCCATTGGACTCCATTCTCGAGAGCAGCTAGTGCTTCAACTGTTGCTCAAGCTGTGAGTGTGGTTCAGCAGACATATGAGAAAGTAAAAAGAGAGCGTGAGGAAGCACAAGCAGCCAAAAGAAGAGAGAAGCCCATGAAAAGGAAGATCCATGTGGAGCACCCTGACACTGCAAAGAAGAGACAAGGCATTCATGATGCTGGCATGGGCATTGCCTACCAGATGGGCCTGGGAACTGGAGAAGTTGGCATCACGGGTTCAAGTCTGCCGAGTCATCGAAATGCTCAAACCCTTCAAGTGAATGCATCTAGCAGGCATCACACTACAAGAGAATTATCCCAGATTGAATTGCAGTACATATTGTTGGAGAAATCTAGGAAAGAAATTCGTGAAAGGTTAAGCAAATGGAAATCAGGTAGAGGGTCAAATAATGCTGCTCACAAGGAGAAAACTAGCAAAAAGACACGTGATAAGGACAATGGAAGGGCCAATGCTGAGGCAAATGTTGAAAGATGTAGCCAGGAATCAAGGAAATCTCCAAATACCACAGATGGAGTTCAACGTCTCAAGTCTATCAACTCTGTACGTATTGGTTGTGATTACAAACCGGGTGTAGAAACCTTAGTGCCACTATCAATCACTGTGCCAGATCCAGATTTCTATGACTTTGACAAGGATAGAACTGAGAAATCTTTTGGTGAGAATCAAGTATGGGCTGCTTATGATGACGATGATGGCATGCCTCGATATTATGCAACCATTCATAGCATAGTCTCTCAGAATCCTTTCAAGATGCGGATCAGTTGGCTTAACTCAAAAACCAATAGTGAACTAGGTCGACTGAACTGGGTTGGTTCTGGTTTCACCAAAACTTGTGGGGAATTCAGAGTGGGCAGATATGAGACTTATGATTCGCTCAATGCTTTCTCGCACATGATTAGTTGGAGAAAAGGCGCCCGTGGAGTCATTTGCATATTTCCAAGGAAAGGTGAAGTGTGGGCTCTATATCGGAATTGGTCCCCCGACTGGAATGAACTTACGGCAGATGAGGTGATACACAAGTATGACATGGTGGAAGTTCTTGAAGACTATGATGAGGAAAAAGGTGTAGTTGTCATCCCACTAGTCAAAGTTGCTGGGTTTCACACAGTATTTCACCAGCATTTGGACCCTGGGCAACTAAAGAAAATCGCTAGAGAGGAGATGTTTCGATTTTCTCATCAGGTTCCTTCACACTTGCTTACAGGCCAAGAAGCTCCAAATGCTCCCAAGGGTTGTAGGGAGTTGGATCCAGCTGCCACACCATTTGAGCTTCTTCAGGTGATAGCTGATGTAAAGGGAGCAGGCCTTGTGGAGAATGAGGTAAATGGTGAGGAAGAAATTACAAATGATGTCAAGAAAGCTAGTGACCTAGGGGTGGTGGAACATTTTGAAGAAACAAGGGGAGTGCCAAACAGGAATCCTGCAGAAACAATGGAAGTTGAATTTTTGGAGGGCATTGAAGAAGTTAAGTGAGAAGAGACAGAGAGCGCCCAAGCATAGCGCCAGATGATTTTTCAATGTTCAGATTCATTAGAACTAATGTCATTGACCTGGGTAGGAACTGGTTGTCATTCTTTGGTCATCATCTTTGAACTGTCTCAACACGTGCAGTTTAGTTGAACTCTTGTATCAATGACGAGATCATAATGTGAAGTACTGCGCAAGATGAAGATAAGATATCATATGGTCTTATATTGCCCTGGTTAGTCCATTCAGCCCAAAGGTGGAGGTGGTATTGCGTGTTTCTTACCGGCTGAAGCTTCCTCAAAAGATCCCGTGATTCCATGCCTGTATATACTTACACAGGGGTTTCTTCTTCGTTAGAATTTTTGTGCCCCTAGGGATGCTTTAGCTTTTTGGTTTGCTCAGCTTGCTAAGCTCAATTCATTTTTTCTTACAGTCAGACTGATCAAAAATCGGATGCTATATGTGTGTTCATTGAGTCGCCATGTACTAATTTAGAAAGTGTAGGTTATTGTTGAGATCATTATTTCTAAAATCATATGGCATAGCTCTTCTTTTTTTTTTTTTCTTTTTTTGCAAAAATGGTGATTATTAGTACGACATAATCTTTGCTGTTTCCATTTGCTTCCGTACACTCTTCCCAGCTGATGCTGTAAGTAGAAGCTTTGCTTGCAGCAGGTAGGTTCAGTGGATTTTCGTCACCTCTGTTGATTGGGATCTTATTGTGGCATTAATAGCCATTTACAGAGGCTCGTTGAATTCGTTTATGTTGCCTGCATCTGAACTTGTGATTGATTTGGGTATTGACAAACAAGTTCAGCTCGAGCAGCTTCAAGCCTCATGCCCGCCCATAACCCATATAAGTTGGGATGTGTTTATGTCGCTGCTGTTGCTGTCGTTTCCTCCTTGGAAGTCTATGCGTCTGCAGTCTGCAAATGGTTACTGTGTTTGCTAAGTTTTTGCTCCCAAGTTTTTTTAAACGGATGAAGAAAATCTTATATTCCTGGAATAGATATTGCTCTCTATCTCTCGCTTTTTTCTTTTTTTTTTTCCTTAGAACAGAATCCACTGTTGGCGCAAAATGGAAGACACGGTGACCGGACGGACGGATCACTCAGACGGCAACAGAGCAGAGCTTTCGGACGGACGGCCAAAAGTAGAGATAAAAAAACGATAGAAATATATACGATATTTTTAATATGAAAAGGCCCTTCTTTAACTAAGGAAAAAACCATCAAAGAATACACTATAAAGTTTAGATTGTTTATAAGAATGTTAGCTACACAAGCTCAAATAAAAAAAAATAATCACAAGTGTATATCACTCAATCTCTCTCTAAAAGTGTCTCTTTCTCTACAACAAGGCTTGCCCACAGCTCTCTCCAAGGTCACTCCAATATTCTTACACTTGGCAATTGCTGCACACAAGACAAGTAAGGGCACAAGCCTTTATATACACAAATGGCCTAGTGGTAGGGCCACGCCTCCTAGGCCTGCCACTGCAGGCGCACGCCCGGCGTGCCAGAGTGGCAGGCCTGTCACCCTTGGAAGTTGTAACCGCCTCAACCTCCAATCAGAGTGGGTCAACTGCCCACCAGCAAAACGTGGTTACAGCAGGCCTACGGAGAGAGAAAGTCAACGCCTAGACTTTCAGAGTCTTCGTCCATGTCCTCAACTACCTCTTGGACATGACGCCTCTAATGACTCCTCGTCTATCATGACAGGCTTCTCGGACCACTCAAAAAAGTCCGCGTCCTTTTTTCTTATTTGAGTTCGCGGACAAAAATACCATGAGGGGGACCCCAACAAACTTTCCCTCAAGACCGAGTGGGAGTGAAGTTAGTTAGACCGGCAATGTCACAACAAACTTTCAGCTTTCCTTTCGGTAAAACTTTAGTCAACATGTCCGAGCCACTGTCATCCGACCGAACCTTTCCAATTGATAGCTGCTCATCATCAAAAACGTATCTTACACAATGATATCGCACATCAATGTGCTTTGACCTGGAATGGAAGGAGGAGTTATTACACAAGTGAATGGCACTTTGGCTATCACAGAGGACCTCGTACGTTTCTTACCTTAGACCAAACTCTTGGATAAACCTCTTCATCCAAAGCATTTCTTTGCAGGCCTAAGTCACGGCAATAAACTCTGCCTCCATAGTCGAGAGAGCGGCGTACTTCTGCAACTTGGATTGCCAGGAGACCGCCCCTCCCGTAAATTTCACTAAGTATCCGAATGTTGATTTCCGAGAATCAACGTCCCCGGCCATGTCTTCGTCCGTGTACCCAATCAGCTGAGGCTTCTCTCCTCTAAACCGCAAACCCGTCTTGGAGGTCCCACGGAGATAACTAAAAATCCACTTTACCGTGGACTAATGTTCCATCCCTGGGTTTGAAAGAAATCGGCTCACAAGGCCAACCGCATGAGCAATATTCGGCCCCATATATCAGACTATCAACGGCTGAGAAGTAAGGAATCTTACTCATACATGCCTTCTCAGTGTTCGAGGACGGACACTGCTGCTTGCCCAGCCTAAAATAGTTGGCCAGAGGGGTACTGACAGGCTTGGAGCTTTCTATGTTGAATCGTTGAAGCACCTTTTCAACTAGCCTTCCTGGGACAGCCAGAGCTTCTTGTCCCCTCGGTCGCAAAATATTCTGATCTCTAGAATCTGTTTCGCAGGTCCAAGGTCTTTCATGGCAAAAGATTGTCCCAATTGCTCTTTCAGCTCCTTAATCCGAGCATTGTTCTATCCGACAACCAGCATGTCGTCCACATAAAGGAGGAGGATGACAAAGTCGTTTTCCAAAAATCTCTGGACAAAGACACAATGGTCGGAAATAGTCTTATGGTATTCTCGTCCGACCATGACGGACTCAAACTTCTGGTACCACTGTCTCGGAACTTGTTTCAGCCCGTACAAGCTCTTTTTCAAACGACAGACCAGTCCTTCCTTCCCATTGACTTCAAAACCATCTAGTTGCTCCATGTAGATCTCTTCCTCAAGATATCCATGGAGAAATGTTGTCCGGACGTTCAGTTGCTCAATCTCTAGATCCAAAGCCGCTGCCAGTCCGAGCACCATAAGGACCGAGGACATCTTCACAACAGGTGCGAAAATTTCATCAAAGTCAACACCCTTGCGTTAACCAAAACCCTTCACTACAAGCCGTGCCTTGTGTCTTGGCTTGCACGCGTTCTCGGTTGTCTTCAGCCGGAAGACCCACTTATTTTTTAGGGCCTTCTTCCTCTTGAGCAACTTAGCCAGCTCAAAGGTATGGTTCTCATGAAGAGAGGTCATTTCTTCCTTCATGGCCTCAAACCATTTATCCTTCTGAGCGCTACACATGACCTCGCCAAAGTCTTCAGATTCTCCAGCATCAGTGAGGAGGACATACTCACTTGCTGGCAAGAGGACGGACAGACGTCTTTCCCTGGACGAAAGTCTCACAGGGGCCACCTCGGCCTGTTGAGGGGCCAGATCTTCAACCTGATCTTCCTGAGGCGCTGGAACCGCCTCATCATAGTTGCCAGCCATTCTTGATCCGTCACATCAAACTCAAGAGGCACTGGACGAACAACATCAACATCAACTCTGTCCGTCCGGAAAGTATTGGGTTGAGACTTCTTCTCTTTCCCAATGTCCTCAGTAGTCTCTTCCTCAACGAAGACCACATCTCGGGACCGGACCAACTTTCTTTCCTTTTGGTCATAGAACCTATACCCAAGTTCGTCCTCGCCATAACCCATAAAGACACATTGTTTGGTCTTTGGCTCTAGCTTGCTCCTCTCATCTCTCGAAATATGAACAAAAGCCTTGCAGCCAAATGTCCGAAGATGGTTGTAAGCTGGTTCCTTCCCGATCCAGATCTTCTCTAGAACTTTCCCGTCCAAAGGCTTACTTGGTGACTGGTTGATCACGTGGGCGGTCGCCTTCAAGGCCTGGGTCCAAAAGGATCCCGGAATCCTAGCCTCGGAGAACATGCACCTGACCTTTTCCATCAATGTGCAATTCATCCTCTCAGGCACGCCATTCAACTGTAGTGTCTTTGGTGGAGTCATTTGATGTTTGATGCCGTGAGCTCTACAATATGTATCAAACGTCCTAATGTACTCTCCACCGTTGTCGCTCCGGACGACCTTCAACCTCCTCCCGGTCTCACGCTCAAAGAGGACATGAAACTGCCCAATGATTCCCGCAACCTGATCCTTGGTCTTCAGCGGGAACATCACAGTTTCCTTAAGCAATCGTCAATGAAGGAGACAAAGTATTGTACTCCTCCAAAAGACCTTTCCGGGAGGGGACCACACACATCCGTGTGGACGAGCTCTATGACCTCGAACCTTCTGGAAGATGCGTCTCCTTGAAAGGAAACTCTTCGTTACTTCCCTGCCATGCAGTGAGGGTAAGTCCTCGGCCTTTCTTCATCAAACTTTGGGATGAGACCCTTCTTGGCCAGATAACTCATGCCCCACTCACTCATGTGTCTGAGCCTTTTATGCCACAGCCCAAGGAGTCCACACATCTAGTAGCATTCGCCTCTGCCACCTAGGCCTTGGCTTTCAGCGTATAAAGGCCTGAGGCCTTTACTCCACGGGCAATCACCATGGAACCCTTCTTCAGCTTGAAACCGCCATCACAAAAGACGCTACAATAGCCTTCATCATCAAGCCGTCCTACTGAAATGATCTTCATACGAATATCAGAGACATGTCGAACGTCCCTCAAAATCAGTCGGGCTCTATTGTTTGTCACCATGGAAACGTCCAGATTGCCCATCTTCAACACTCCTGGGACACTTGGAGTGTAAGTGGAAAACAGCTCTTTCCTGGAGGTGACGTGTATGGACGCACTAGAATCCACTACCCAGTCAGAGGCCTGCTCGACCACACTCACAGAGTCCTCAAACTCGCAGGCCAAAAGGAGGTCACCACCTGTGACAACAGAGACCGAGGACTCTTCCTCGCCACGTCTCTTTTCGCCCCTCTCCTTTACAGCGTTTTCACGCTTCCACTTGTAACAAAATCTCTTGATGTGGCCCTTCTTACCACAATGATGGCACTCCATATTCTAGTACCGAGAACATGACTTACTTCACCCTTTGTCTTCAGACTTTGGGCCACATCCTCTGCTCCTTCCCCTTGATTCGGTGACAATGACCTCGGAGTGCTGAGAAGTGGACGTACCCTAAGAACACCGTCTCACTTCCTCGTTTAGCACAACTCCTTTGGCCATCTCCAAAGTCACCACGCCGTTAGGAGCTGTGTTGGCAATGGTGATCCTCATGACCTCCCATGAGTTCGAGAGGGTTGCTAGAAGCCAGAGTCCGAGCACCTCATCCTCAAACTCGATCCCCATGCCATTCAGTCGGTCCACACAGCCCTGAAACTCGTTCAGGTGGTCGGCGACAGATGAGCTATCCTTGTACCGAATTTGCATTAACCTCATCAAGTGATAGATTTTGTTATTACCGGTCTTGGAGGCATAGAGCTTTTGCAGTTTCTCCCAAAGCTCCTTGGCATTCGTCTCTCCGCGAACATGATTGTACATGTTATCGTCCACGAACTGCCGGATGTAACCGCACACTTGCTTGTGTTCCAATGTCCACTCCTCGTCCATTTTTGCCACCGGCTTTTATGTGACAAAAACCGGATTGTGCATGGACTTCATAAAGAGCAAGCCTGACATCTTGCTCTGCCAAGTGTCAAAGTTGGTTCTGTTCAAGCAAGTCATTTTGCTTCCAACCTCCATAACAGCCAGCAACAAGGTCACCGTTCAAAGAACCAAGATCTCATTACCACTTGTTGGCGCAAAACGGAAGACACGATGACCAGACGGACGGATCACTCGGACAGCAACAAAGTAGAGCTCTCGGACGGACTGCCAAAAGTAGAGATAGAAAAATAAGAGAAATACACACGAGATTTTCAACGTGGAAAGATCCTTCTTTAACTAAGGAAAAAATCACCAAAGAACACACTATAAAGTATAAATTGTTTACAAGAATATTAGCTACACAAGCTCAAATAAAAAATAAACAATCACAAGTGTATATCACTCAATCTATTTCTAAAAGTGTCTCTCTCTCTGCAACAAGGCTTGCCCACAGCTCTCTCCAAGCTCACTCCAAGATTCTTGCACTTGGCAACTGCTGCACACAAGACAAGTAAGGGCACAAACCTTTCTATACACAAAGAGCCTAGTGGCCGGCCCTACCACCCTAACCACCCTAGCAGTAGGGTGGTAGGGCCACGCCTCCTAGATCTGCCACAGCAGGCACACGCCCGACGTGTCAGAGTGGCAGGCCTGACACCCTTGAAAGTTGTAGACATCTCAACCTCCAATTAGAGCGGGTCAACTACCCACCTGTAAAATACGGTTACAACAGACCTACGGAGAGAGAAAGTCAACGCCTAGGCTTTCAGAATCATTGTCCATGTCCTCAACTACCTCTCGGATATGACGCCTCTAATGAGTCCTCGTCTGTCATGACAAGCTTCTCGGACCACTCAAAAAAGTCCGTATCCTTTTTCCTCTTTTGAGTCCGTGGATAAAAATACCACGAGAGAGTGACCCCAACATCCACCACACAACGTCTTGACTTGTTGTGCATATATTGGGATTTTCTTAAATTTCTCATTGAAATTTAGGCATACAACACAAATTGAGGGCTCACTAGGTATCGTGTATTGTCAAAAGACTTGAATGAGGATTTTTCGTGGAACGAAATTTCAGGATTTTCTTTTATTTTATATGTATAAAGCACCATTTGGTATAATAATCTTGAAATTCTGAAAATATTTGAAATCGATGTCAATTCAACCTTTAAAATTTTAAGTTATAATAAGAGAAAGAATTCTATTTATGACACAACAAAAAAGTCTATGGCATTTACACTACAAATATTCGGTTCAGCCATTATTCTTAATTCTTACTACAAATAACGTAACACCTAGAAGGAAAAATAATTGCATATATTGCTTTATGATAAATCCATATAAGCTCTAGTGCTAAAACTTCTTAATGTAAGACTTAGCAATTTATACATATAAAATGAATTATATTATTAAATATATATTTAATTTGAATTTTACATAATAGAGGAGTCCGTGAAATTGATTTTTTTTCTTTCTAAAAAAAAAAAAAAAATTATATATAGCGTTATGAGTTTATTTTTATAGAGCTCTTCCGGTTATGTGATAAGAGTATCAATTCTCATGGGGTGGAAACTTAATAAATAGCATCCAAACATGAGATCTGAAATTCCACTCTTGGGAGAGATCTGAGGATGGTGGGCTTCTTTCGAACTCATCTGATTTAATTAAAATATTCTCAACAGTTCTCCATGTGTCCGACACATAAATGATCAAACGTAGTTCTGCTCGCATTATTTACGACAACCAAATTCTATAATTGTTGTAATTGCATTATGTCATTGTTATAACCACTAATTGTTGAAATATACATAACTACCACACAAAAACTTAAATAATACACTGAGTGTTATTTAATTTTGCTGAACCAATTACTTATTTAAAGATTTATAATTATTACATATCTTCATAAACAATCAATTTAATTATATATATATATATTAAAAATAACTATGTAAATTTTAATAAATCAAGGTAATAACAAGTGACCTAATAATCTTAATATATTATATAGTTATCTCATTATACATTCCAATCATCAATTAGATTTATTATAAATAAAAAGATAAATATCTCTTTATAATTAATAGTATCATAAAATGTCATTATATTTTAATTATCCTTTTATTGACCAAGTTCTACCAAAGCTACTTTCAATTGTTATCAAAGAAGCAAAAAACTTATATTATTATTTATTTTTATCTCAATTGATGAATGTTATACACGTATAACGGAAGTAATACATCAAATTCCATTAAAAATTCTTTATGCATTTCTAGCAATTACTTAGCTGATCAATAGCTACAACTACATATTTTTCCTTCCCTTTTTTTTTTCAAATTACTTCTTTTTTTTTAAAAAAAATTATGAAATCATGGTTTTGAGATTCACGACTACAATTTATAGACTGCTGGTTTTTTTCTAATTACTTTTTCTTTAAAAGGATTTATAAATTCAAGGTTTTGAGTTAACTTCATAAAGCCAAATCAGTGTTGCTAAATATGTCGTGTTATATCATACCTGATCGGTACATCAGTAATGGGCAAGCCCATAAAAAAAAAAATGACCCAAGATCCTCAATGACCCATTTGCGCCTGGACGGTCAACGTCAGTTGTTGATCGGACAAAAGGCCAATGAGCCAGTAAAATCCTAAGAATAGAACAGATAATTTGGTCCCAAGACAGTCAACGTTTCCGGTGATCAAAAATATGATGAGTTGACCGGCTGAAGACAGGCCTCAAAGCGGCCCAAGCCAAGATTGGCCTACACATTCATCCTTAAACAGTAACAGTTTTCTTCCCTAATTTTGCGCTTTCCACAGAAGGTAAATTTCATTGTAACGGTTGCTTCCAGAATCAATGCGCATCCTTGAAATAAGGCGTCAGAATTCTTTCCTTATCTATTAGAAACCCCAACAGTTATAAAACGTAAAATGAAAGCAATCAATCAAACGACAGTTACAGCCATAAAGATAGCATGCCATAAAAGGCAATGGTTCCAATAGAGTACGAATATCAAGCTCTTCTGTACAATGAAGGCAACCCAACACAACGACTATAAAAGGTTACAGAGTTCTCACTTCAAGGCACGTTTTCGTTTACCTACAAAAGCCTACTCTTGCAAAACTCTCACACTTTCAACATTCTAATGCTCTCTTTCTTACTCTCTTTGCTACTACGTTCCCAATGAATACAATACTTAGAAATCTTGCTCCTTACGAATAATCAAAGTCTCTCTACTCACGAGAGCAATCCCGACCTCACAAACACTCACTGCATACATATTACATCTCATTCCATCCACTTTTTTATTTTGAAGGCTGTTTACTAACTTAAGAGTTGGAATATTTTCGGTAGAATAACTTGACCTCCTATTCACAATTATGGTATACAGGATCAAGACTCAGTGAACGGAGTCGAATTCAAACAAACGATTTGACTCGAATCTGTTCGAAATTCGAATTCATAACACATTAATATCATATCAGTACAGTCCATTTTTTTAAACTATTGGCAGGTAAACATATCATGCCATGCCAAATACAGTATGATATAAAAATACTTCAACCTAGTATGTCACATGGCTTGTCTTCCATGCTATGACGTCTAATACAATCCTAAAATAAAATAAATAAATATTATATATATAATTATGTAAATTATTATGAAAAAATATATTATATTTTATTTATTTTATTAAATATTTTTAATATTATATTTATAAAAGTAAAAAATATATATATACCCACCAGTAGCTCACTTAATTTTAGATTTTAATTACATTTTCACCATCATTACTTATGAGGTCATCACTTTTATTGGAGCTGAAAATCATCAAATTTTTAACATGATTTTTATGTCTAACCAATCATTTAAAAAGATATATATTTTTATTATCTTTAATATAATCATACTTTTTTTTTTTGTCAACAACTTGATCCATAAAAATAAAAATTAGTTTTGATAATATTATACTTGCTTATAGTGTTAATAGATCTCGTATCATTTAAATAAGTACAAAAATTTATGCTTATTATCTTTTTATGAATTCAAAATTTAAAACTCTGATATATTATTTATAAAGTTAAAAATGTGATTGAATTGTACGTAATAAATAAGTCTAGCTAATATTATATTTTTAATAATCAGTTGTATATCACGTCAATTCCGTATCAAATAAATCAAATCTCATTAACAACTTCTACTATTAATTGGATAATTTATTATTAATTATAGTGCATACAAGTAATATATTATATACAGGTTGTGCTAGCATGAGCTTTCATATCTTTTGTACTGTCAGTCATACCACGTTAATATAGAATTTTTTAAATAAATATATATCCAATATAAATTCATATAAAATCTATAATTGTCGCAAAGTAAGATAGTGTTTGAGAATTTTTTAATATTTTAAAAATTTTAAAAATATAATTAAATATAATATTAATAAATACTATTTTTATAATTTTAATATTTATTTAATTTTTTTTAAGTTTATATTTACATCTGTTATCGATATTATACATAAAAAATCATAACGATTTTAATAAAAGCATAGAGTTGTCAATAAATAATAATAATTGGTTTAATAGTAAAATTTAGGTAGTGTAATCTATAAGTTTATTAGTAGCATATATATATATATATATATATATATTATTTTCTAAAAATTGTTTAATTATTTTAACTATGTTTCAATTAACATCAATAATTGACTTAAGCATTGGAACATTTTGGTTACAGAAGATAGTTAAAATGAAAATATAAAGGATGTGTTGTTTATAATATCTAATAAGTCAAATTTTATTGTGTTCGACAATTAATCTTTACTTCTTACAGATAAGTTTATATATTAGTAAAATATTTTCAACCACTACTTCTTAAAAAATGTTCTAAAAAATTGAATAATATTATTTATTTTTTATTTAAAGAGACAAAAATTATAAAATATCATTAATATAAAAATTAAAAATATTATGAGTTATTTTAAAAATTATAAAAATAGTACATGAGTTTGTAAAAATTATAAAAATAATAAATTTTTTATAATTTCTAAATTTTAGAAATTTAATATGTGGTAACACAAGTGTAAGTTATATTATTACATGATTATCATACATTATTAGTTAAGAATATTAGATTTTATTTAAATAAATTTTAAAATTAATTCTTATTTAAATTATAATAAAAGATGAATAATTTTATCTTTAATATTATATTAGAATATTTTTACATACGTGAGTTGCAAACATTTTTACACGTATCTTTTCAAACTTATAATCTTTTGTAATGCAAAAAGTGCTTTATGAATGAACTATATATTTTACAAATCTTTTTCCATTTAACATTTTATCATACTAAAAAACTTTTAACCTCATTGTCAATAAATATTAGTTCAATTTAAATTAAAAATAATTATTATCTTTTATATTTTTTTATGTGTCACTTTAGGTTTTCGGTAGCTTTAAAATTTTCATAGGTGTAATTTTTTATAAATAGCATATTTTTGAATGTTAATTAATTCTGTTTTAAAAAAGTTATTATACACAACTAAAATATTTTTTAAAGAGCAGTAAGAACTAAAATGAACAATAGTAGTAATATATTGAATAAATTATAATTTTGATATTTTAGAATTATTATCAATATGTATAGAATGTAGTCAGTATGAGTGTATTAAAAATATTCCTTGACTATTAAAATTTTTTAAATAATTATATTTTATAATTAATAATTAAGTTATAAAATAATATTAATATATATATTATGGATAAAAATTAATAAAAATATTATAATTATATTAGTAAGTATTACAATATTACTTATTATACAAAAGCAAGAGTAGATAGTAGAAGGAAAATAGAAAGAGGTGTGTTGCTAGAAAAAGAAGGGGATATTTATAAATTTTTTATCAATTTTTATTTAAGAAACGGCAACGGTCTAATGGTTGCCGCACTTTCTTCTGGCTCGCAACAATTACATAACTATTAAAATATAAAAAAGGGTCATGTCATGGCATGGTATGTGAGGTGATTAACTCATGGCCAAATACGAACCAAAATATTAGATTATATTATATATAATATAATATTATTTATTATGTATTTAGTATATTCTGTGATGGGTTAGCCATATCCTATTATAAATAGCACAATCATAATAGATTAAAGATTGTGAGACTTAGTTAATAAAGTATTATATTTTTAATTTTAGTTATATATTTTTAAATAAATAATTATAATTTAATTATTTTAAATTAATTAATTTTTAATTTTTTTAAAAAAAAATATATTATTTTTATTTTTTAAAAATAGATAATTAAAATATAAAAATAAATAAGTATATATAGAGAGAGAGACCAATCACAAGTTGGCTGAGGCGTGGCTAGCATACGTGGCACTCTCTGATGTTAGTGAGCTGAAGTTCCTATGGATCCTGCTCCATAAAGTACTATGCTTCACAATTTTTTTTTTTAATTTTTTTTATAAAATTTATATTTAAAAAAAAAGAAAAAATATCTATAATACAATGTTAGTGAGTTGATTGTGTCACTATGACACGAATAAACAAAAAAAAGGCAATGCTAACAAAACAACTGTGAAATGTTTTAGACACAAAAAAGACGAGGTTCGGGGGAGCTTGATCTGTTATAAAGATAAAGAAACTTGATTTTTTATATTTTAATAGTTGATTTTTAATTGATAATTATAATTTAATTATTTTTAAAAAATTTTAAAAATTAATTAAAGTTATTTATTTTAAAATAATTATATATTACAATTAATTATTTAAAAATAAATAATTAAAAAAAAAAAAGATGAGCCACCTCAACCTCAAAAAGGAAGGAAGAGGGGGACAGCAAAGCCATTTATCCTTCGAGAGAGGAGAAGACAGAATTTTAGAGGCTTTTTAGCCGATTTGACTTTCCGACTGTTACGTTATGAGTTATTTTTGTATAATTTAATATCCATTTAATATATTATTTGACGGTACATATGATGATGCACGTGTACTGAATTAATTAGGAGAAAATTATAAAGCGACGCATGATAGATGCCTAACTCACACATGAACACCGGTTCTAGAACTAGGCCACCTGACGAGCACACAAGGGTCACACTAACATGATTTTTAGATTTTTTAGTACCTGATGTGAGCTTAAGAGAAATGCTCGTGCGTCAATTACAGTGAGCTCACCAACAACGCACGCGTGATAGGCGTTCGAGCGTCATTCTTGATATAAATATGCATGACGTGATTTTAGGATTACTATTTTATAATTTTTAAGACACTGAATGTCGACACTGTGAGAAAAAGAAGAGAAAAGGAAGAAGAGTAAGGTTCGAACATTCAAGTGAGTTTCGAATCACATTCCAATCTCCACCGATATGCAACTCTTAAAGTTAATAAAAATATTTTACGAGTTTTATTTCTACTCTTTTATCTTATACTCATTATTATTTGGGTTTATATATTACAAGATGCTACATCCTTGTATTTATTGAAATTTGTGTAATCGAATATATATTGTATAGTGGATATTTTGGACATATAGTTCCATAATTTTTTTTCTAATTTATAAAGAGAGTTTTTCACATAAAATTACATGTTTATTATTATTTGTAATCATTACTTTCTTGTTATACATTATCGATAATTTTTTTACGGTTTAAATAAGTGGTCTGATTTCTAACAAAGGGTATTAGAGACACGATTTCTGTTATTGTGTATTGAAACTTGTTGACTTGATGAAGGTTGGAAACAAATTGATTCACTTGAATGACACAAATTATGATATTTAGAAGAATAAGATGAATGATTTATTATTTATTAAAATGGTACATTTTTCAGTATTTGCTATTTAGAAACCTAAGTCAAAATCTGAGGAGGAATGAGTTTTTGAACATGAATAAGTTTATGATTACATTTGGCAATTTGTTGACGATAATGTATATAATCACATTAGAAATGAAACAAACGCAAAAAAATTGTGGGAGAAGTTTGTGACACTTTATACCTCAAATACTAGTAATAATAAATTGTATCACTTGATAAAATTAATACAAGTGAGATACAAAGAGGGTACTTCCATAGCCGACCATTTAAACAAATTTTAATAATGTGTTAATTAATTGAGTGGCATGGGTATCAACTTTGACAATAAGTTGTTAGGCTTGTGGCTGTTAACCATATTATCAGATTGATGGGAGATAATATAGATCACCACCACCATACCGCTCAAAATGATATGGTGACCTTGGAGATAGCAAAATGAGCAATATTGAATGAGAGGATGAGACGACGATCACAGGGTTCTTTTATTTCGCACTTTGAAGTGCTAATCTCAAAATCATGGGGACAAATAAACGGTGTGGCCCAATATTCAGCAAAAAAGAGTTGAAATGAGTTCTGATTAGGGTATCAAAACCTCAAATGTCACAATTACAAAAAAAAGTGACACATCAAGAAAAACTGTTAAAAGTAAAAGCGTGAAAACGCTGAGAAAAATGAGAATGTTGAGGAGTCACGAGACGAGGAGCGAGTATTAATTGTTACCAATCCTAATCTTTTATTAATGTGTAAGGAAGATGAAGTGATTAATTTGGTGGATCATAAAACTAAATGGTTGAAATGAGTTCTGATTAGGGCACCAAAACCTTGAATGTCACAATTACAAAAAAAGTGACACATCAAGAAAAACTGTTAAAAGTGAAAGCGTGAAAACGCTAAGAAAAATGAGACGGGTGAGAAGTCACAAGATGATGAGCGAGTATTAATTGTTACCAAGCCTGATCTTTTATTAATGTGTAAGGAAGATGAACTGATTAATTTAGTGGATAATAAAACTAATTGGGTGGCAGATAGTAACGTTTCACTTCATGTCACGTCAAGACAAGAGTCCTTTATGTCCTACACTCCTGGTGGATTTAGAGTATTAACAATGGAAAATGAAGGCACGTCTTGGATTATCGGCTGTGGCAACGTGTGTCTAACCATCATTCATGGAATCAAGATTGTCACGATCCAAGAATATAATATATAAAATCTAAAATAATATATTTCATAAACTACAAAAACTCAACCCGAGCGTGACAAGCCATGTAGATACAGGATCCAATATAATAAAACTCACACAAGATATTATCGGATATAAATCTGAACAAATATAATACATGACCTACTATCCAAATATCACAATGGAGTTATCCAAAGATATAACTCAAATATTTTTTATATAAGGATCAGGGCTATTATCCGACCATAAATAATAACCATAGCATATCCTTGAGATTAGAAACATATCAAACATAAATATCTTTACTCACCGATGGAGATATGCCACGTCAAATCACATTCGAACTCCTGCAAGCATATCCATACTACTGGTCTGAAAGGGATAAAATATAAAAACGTGAGTCGAGAGCTCAACAAGTATTATCATTGTATAAAATAGTTTACAAATTAGAGAAAATAATATCACATAATAACCACGTAAAATAAAACATAATGTTCATGAAATCCTTAGAAATCGATGAGATATCTTGTACTAAATTATCCTTCATATCAAACAATCATTCTAAGATATAATCATAATAAATAACGATCCGATCAAATCTTATAAATTATATCATATTATATGATCTGAAATCACCTTACATAATCGCGACAGTCACCACATCTGTGGGACAAATACCATCGTCCGGATGTAAATATCATATATCATACGCTGAAATTAAAAAATTGAAACCAAAATATATAAATATAAAAGATGTTTCAGAGCTTAATATATTAATATATATAAGACATTCTTATCGTCTATTCGTTGGCCAAAACATGTATCTCAAATTACAGTACACCTAAATATATACAAAAATATAAAGCATACATGAAATTGCAGAACCAAAGATAAATAATACTAATTTGAGAAATGGTTACCCTCGCCTGGTAACCACGGCTATATCGACTGCGATTTAAGCTAGTATCTCAAGGTTCGGTTACGGTTTAGGTTAGCAACTTAAAACCATCCATATACTTTGTCTCCCATAGACTAGGAACTTACTCAATATATTTTATCATTCGCGGCTTTGAGTGTAACCTCAAATTTTGGTTATATATTAGAACGTCCGAATATATTATTCCATCAATTCCTTACGATGGTTCTCAATTAAATATATAGTGTGGCAGGTCAACTACTAAACGTTTTAACATTCTTGTCGATAGAAGTAAGATAACATATCACATATGTCCCTGTCGGGACTAAGCCTTCCTATCGGGAGCGGTTCCAATATCTCACTCCTCGGATCATATAAAATGACCCTTTGGGTCTTGGACCGTCATGGTCCCGTAGTGACCTCGTCCCCAGCAACATGTATGTGAACCAATGCATGGTCTGATTCGTAGTTCCACAACATACGGATACAAAAATATACATATGTACTATCCAAGTGTCTAAAAATTCTCAAAATCATAAATACCAGCTAAAACCACAGTACGACTAGTAAAACATACATACATGTAAAGAATAAATAGATTTAGGTATATAAAAATAACATATATATTAGTAAAATTTCTAAATATTAGCTAAAAATTATCAGATACGAAATCAGACCAATGATAGGGTTAGAGGATACTTGTCTCGACTTTATTCTTCACAGATCTGAAGAAAAGATATCCTGAATCACCCAAATTGGGCTTTCTCTCTCCTACTGACAAGAAGTACGCGCACACTACTACTCTCTCCCCTTTACGTCGCCTTCTGCCGCAAGTGCCACCACCACGACGCCTTGCCTGCACTAGCCACTACCTTGCCCGCAAGCTGCCGCCGCTTCCTTCCCCGGCGAGCCTTCTCTCTCCTCACTGCTCCCTCTTCTCCGACACAGCTTCTTTCTCTCTTGCGCCTCCGCTTCACCCACAGCCGTCGCGGCCTCAATCGTAAGCCACAGTCGTCACCGTTGAAACTCTCATTTCTTCTCTTTTCTCTACTCTCCTCCCTCTTCCTCTCCTCCTTTTTCTCCATCCCCTCTCCTCCTCCTCTGCACACTAAGACCCCCCTATCTCTCTCTCTCTCCTTTCCCCTCTCTTTTCGTTTTTCTTCAGCTTTCACCGCACGCTTCCTTATTTTTCTCCATTTTCCTACTATTATTATTATTATTATTATTATTATTATTATTATTATTTTATTCTAAAATTTAATCGATACTCGAGTGATAACGTAAGCGCACCTCAGGCGCCCCTCCGTAATTCCGATCATTTTTTAAAATTTTATAATATTTTAATTTATTTTTACTATATTCAAAATACCCATAATCACAATAAATATTAAAATAATTCAAAAGACGATTCAAGATATAATAGAAACGTTGTTAAGGGATGTACGATACATCCTAGATATTTGATTGAATCTCATTTCAATGGGTGAGTTTGATGATAAAGGGTTCTACAACATTTTTGATGAAGGAAAATAAAAGTTGACTAGAGAATCTCTAATAGTTACATGAGAAAAGAAAATTTTTAATTTGTATGTTTTACAAGCCTCAATTCAATTGGAGGCATGCATGTTATGAGAAGAGAGGAGTTATTGGATCTGTGGCACTGACATAAGTTACATGAGTTGTAATATCCGAAATTTTTTATTCATATTAATTTAATATTAATTAAGATTTTGGGTAATTTGGACGTGGCAAAATTAATTAAATATTAAAAAATTTTGGATGCCGTTTGGATAAGTCAAGCTAACGCCTGAAGTGTGCTCGTGCTATTACTCGAATATCGGTTTAAATTTTTGGATAAAAAAAATTTTAAATAATATATATAATAATAGTAATAATATTAATAATAATATTATTATTATATATTAATAACAAAAAAAAAAGCAGAGATAAGGATGAGGAAAGGGGATCGGAGAGAGAGAAAAGGGGAGGGTTTTGGCGTGGAGAAGAGAGGGAAGGAGGAGGGGAGAGGAAGGAAGAGGCGGCCAGTAACGGCGACGTGCGGCGAGGGCGTCACGATGCCGGTGGTCGTCAGCGGCTCATGGGTAGCGCAATGGTAGTCGGCATTGGCGGTGGCTGATGACGCACGGTGAGGAGGTCGTCGCGGATGTCGGCAGCAGTCGTTGGAGGCATTGCCTGCACCATGCGGTAGAGATTGTGGACCGGTGGTCGGTGGTGGCCATGGGAGGAGTGGCAGTGGCGGTCGGCAGCAAGCTTCTGCGGGAGAGAGAGAGAGACCGTGTGGGTGGAGTGAGATTGTGCCAACAGTGCGAGAGAGGTAACAGAGCAGTGCCAGCACCGGCGAGGTGGCGCAGGGAAGGCTGACGATGGCCACGCAGACGGCAGCCGCAGTGGCAGTAGTGTGTAGGAGGCCGTGCGCGGATTCGAGATGGGCAGCGCACGGGTTTTTTGTCGGTAGCAGAGAAACGCTGCCGTTAGGGTATTTTGAAATATCATTTCTTTAGATTTATAAAGTATGAGATCAAAATAAGTATCTATAAACTTTTTATTTGATCTGATTTAATATTTAAAATATTTTAGATATTATTTAAAATTTTTATTAACATACTTATAATTTTTATCTACCCGATCTATTTAATCTGGACATATATGTATAGCTTATTGGCTAATTTGGATGTTTCTAGACTAAATTTCATAACTTTGAAGGGTTTAATATTTTTTTAAAAGTCTAAATAATTTATTGGACACTATATATTTATATATCACTATATTTGTATAAATATGAGCATGAAACTTTGTATAGGTTGTGTAGTCACATGCATGTGTCGGGTTGTGGTTATTATATTTGGATTTGGAGTATTTGATATTCTGGTTAATTCCAGACGGGGATATATTTTATTATTTAAAAATCCATTTTCGCCAACAAGAAAGGCTTAGAATAATAATTCATCCCATTTAGATAATTTGATTCGACCTTATAATATATTCATACATCTTAATATATCTGACAAGTTTAAAAATTACACCTAAAATTGTGAGCGACAAATAATAGTGAGCAACCTTACCCATAGGTACAAAGTATATGGGTTGCCATGCATGCTAGCATAATTTACATTTGATCTTACCTAATGTTATCTTCCTCAAACTAACTTTTAAATATTCGATACTCAAATTCGATATATAATTTGTATCTCTACATTGATTTATATTGGACTTTGATTTGAATTTGAATTTTAGACTTGGATTTAAAATTCGCTAATTTTGCCTTCAATTTGATCTTGGTATGTCTCATATAAATGATTTTGACAATATGTTTTGATCCAGACCCTTAGACTATCTGTCACGGTACAGTTTTGACTTTTGTGCACACTGTTAGATTATCTAACTATCGGATTCTGCCCTAAATTACAAGCAGATTGGGACTTGAACTCGAATTCGGACTCAGACTTGGATCGGAATTTGAAATTGGCTAGTTGCCTATTGGAATTGGTTTGGATCATTTCTATTATATATATATATATATATATATATACATCCCAATGATGACTATTTTATAATTTTAATATTTGTGTTGCATTTAAATATTTGATTTGTATACGAGACTACCATTTGATTTTGAATTCTAGATATTAGATTTTTATTAAATTTGTCATATCGGCGATTTGGATTTATCCTATCATTTGAAAGAATTTTTATCCATTTGATTTTCTCTCTGATTTTATTAAACTTTTTTGTTTAAATATAGAACTTGCTGAATATTAGACTCATTTTTTCTATTTTATCCCTTCAGAGTGAAAGATTCAGATATTTTATAGGAGTATGGTCGTGATTTGTCAATTATTCGTCAAATTTGGTGAGTTCTAGTCTCATTGTAATTTAATTTAACAATTGATGTGATTTTATTATAAAATTTGTCGGATATAGGTCGATAGATATATTTTGAAAATAATTTGGATCTTATATTATATCTGATTTATGATTTTGGTTAAAATTATTACCTCTTTTACGATGATTGTAGAGTAGGTCGTATTTATTTAGTTCAGACGGTTATCAGATGAGGTCCTGTGTGGATTTAATTTTGTTGAGTTGTATATTTTGGTTTGTCATACCCAAATTTTATAATTTTGTATTATTTGTTTCAAATTAATTAGGATTTTAAATTTTAAAAATTATAATTAATTATTTAAATTGACATATTTGGTCCGAATTCGTAACAGAAGTGGTATCAGAGAAAAGTGTAATGAGAGGTACTTTGGGTCATTTTGGATAAGTAATGGATTAAATTTTTAGACGTGACAAGTACTGTCTTTGACAAATTGTGGAAAATTTTTATTGTTGATTTTTGGATTTGAATCAGAAGGGTAAAATGTGGAGGTTTGGGTTTAGATTGGAAAGATGATTACCTAATCATAATAAGTCGCATGAGTGATATAATGTATGGTTTGATATGGCCATTGAATTAGAATTTTATTGGGTTCTGCATATATGCGAAGGTTTTATTGGGATTTGTAATTTTGGAAGAGAAGTAGCGGTCTTGGGTGGTGCCGGTCCGAAATCTCGTAGAGTAGATGGAGATTTTGGTCAGCAGAGGGATAGGTGGTAAAGTTGGTTGATTCGAAATCTGGTAGAGTAGAAGGAAATTTTTGGCCGGCAAGAACGTAAATGGTGAAAGTGGAGATGAATGAAGGCTCGTCAATATTGAATATTGCAGATAAAGATGAAGAATTTCAAGTTAAGTCAACTTGTTTCTCTTCGCAAGAGAAGTTGCAGAGTCATAGTGGACAACAATTGCTTGAAGAAAAAACAATGAAGTACAAGTTTGATTTTATTGGCAACAAAGATGCTAATCGTGTAGAGATTTGAAATTACGGTTGGGATGAGAGGAAAACTCAAGGATTGTCCAATTTTTACTTATCACTGTGATCGGGTGGATAATCCTCTCCGCAATATCTCATCATTGAATAATCGATGGATGAAAG
This sequence comes from Nepenthes gracilis, assembly GCA_033239525.1. Lineage (NCBI taxonomy): Eukaryota > Viridiplantae > Streptophyta > Magnoliopsida > Caryophyllales > Nepenthaceae > Nepenthes > Nepenthes gracilis. The sequence goes on along the minus strand of BSYO01000021.1, from coordinate 16,353,640 downwards.
GTTTGAGGTTCGGCCTCCTAAGGCAATGCTTTGGAAGATGTTGAAGAATTTGAAAGATTTGTTAAGGCATGATAATAGCTGTAGAATTTAAGATTCAATTTGGAAGTAGTCGATACCAGAAGTTGGACCAGGCCCTGTTGATCAAATAGTTGCTTCAGGAGATGCGTTTTCAAAAAGTAGTCAGAGCTCGAAGGAGGACATGCTAAAGAAAAGTCAGATGAAGTAAAATCTTCTTCCTCAAAGTTTGAGTTTGCAATGTCAGCCTGCAGATTTAGTGGGAAGGTGTACACGAGACGAGTTTGCTTCGTCTGAAATGAAGTTTACTTCAAATTGCGGCCAAATATGCCATTTGTCAAGAGATTGTTTGAATCCCAAGCATTTGGATTCCAGACATCCAAATAAGATTCAGATGGTTCCAGGCAAAGTATTTGTAGATATAGCTCATAAAACTAGAGCCGGATACTTTGTCATGGAAGACTATTTCAGAAAGTCTGTTTCATTCTACATTTCAGGATATGAGTCCTCAGAATTCCAATGAAGTATTAGTAAGAAGGTTTGAAGGTTGATTTTCGGCATTGCAAGCGAGTCATCTGTCGAGAGACGGGTGCTAAGTTTATCTGGCATATATGGTCACATTTGAGAGTTATTTTGTGACCATTGAAGGCATTTTGATCATTGTGAGTTTGAAAATGTTTTTCAGAGGATTCAACTGGATTACTCCTGGATCAAGAGATCAAATTTATTTTCGATATTGTGATTGGATTGGCGCTTATTTCAAAGGCTCTATATAGGGTAGTCTTGTCTGAGTTGAAGAAATTGAGACAACAATTATAAAATCTATTGAGAATGGTTTTGTTTGGCCAAGTGTCTTGGTGTCGAGCACTTCAATGTCCTCTAGTGAATAAAATTGGATTGATGGATCTATACTTGGATTATTTGAGGAATTAGATATGTATCAACTATCAAAAATCGATGATTTATTGGATCCATTTGAAAAAATTTGGATTTTCTCTAAGATCGAGTTGTACTTGAAGTATCCTTAATTGAGGAATTAGTGGGAGGATGTGTATAGGACAACTTTCAGGTCAAGGTGTGATTATTGCAAATTATGATGGTATTTTTGGGTTGTCCAAAATTTTAACTCCTTGTGTGAATAGTATCAATTAAAATTTTTGACCGTGTTTGGGTTATTTATGATGGTTGTGTCAATGATGTTCTAATTTTTTAAAAAAATTTTGAGAAATATGAGATTCGATTGGAAAATTTGTTACAGATTTTAAGGAGGTGTCATTTTGGTTCATATGGTTCTTAATATGACATTTAACAATTTGAAGAAGATGAAAACAGTGATGAATTTGAAAAGACTGGCTAAGGTCTCAAGAGTGCGGAGTTTCTTGTATTTGATTGGTTATGATGGGAGTTTCGTTGAATGTTTCTCCAGAATTGTAGTGTCGTTGGCGCTTTTGGAATATAAGCAATTAGTATTTAATTGAAGTGATGGTTGTGAGAACGTTTTCAGTAATTGAAGAATAGAGTGTCATTGGGGTCAGTTTTATCGATCCCTGATGGATCAGAAGGATTGGTAGTGCTCACTGATACTTCTACAAAAGATTTAAATATATTTGGGTTTTGCGTGTTGGGTGCCTTACTAAGACAAGTTTGGGATGTAGCATAATTCGGAGGATTTTGTGTGAAGATGTTATGGCGAGGATGCCAGAATGAAGATTGAGCTAGAGGGATTTCTTCTCTTTGTTGTTAGGATTAGATTTTGAATGAAACTTCTTTTTATGGGAGAAGCTTCTATGAAGATTAGTAGTGAAGTCTGTTTTTGGATGGGTAATCATGAAGTTGGACGCGATCAAGCCAGTAACCTCGACCCTACGAAGTAAAGTGTTTTCTCCATTGCACGTTCTAGAGGAAGCATGGTATTGAGGATTCTCTCATTACAGCCTTAATTGATTGGATGAAAGCTCAGAAGTTGATTGGATAGAAACTTGGAAACAAATGAGGTCGTCAGCAATTGTGGTTGAGTTGGAGTGATCCAAGTTTAATAGAAGTATCGAAAACTCTTCACCTAGTGGAGTGGAGAGAGAGTTTGATGGCGATTTGATCTTAAGTCAAAGCCGACAGGCAGAACATGAAGCGTGAGATCACAACTTTCATGGCAAGCTATATCTGTGCCTAAGGGAGGAAGTCGATTAGAAGAAGCTTTTGAGATTTTGTTTTGAGTCTACCTCAGGCTGCAAAGGACTTGATAATGGTTTAGCTAATGAAGACTTTTCATTGGCTGCCGAGATTTGAAACAGGTGATGATTTAGCTGATGAAGTCGGCTTATCATTTGCTTATTAGTAAGTTATTCCCGAGATTAGCCGTTGGTATATTGTCGAGATGTAGAGATTGCAAGGTATTCCTCTCTTGAGGCTTTTCATTTGATTTGAGGCTGAAGATTGATCAGAGTGGCGCCACGGAAGTGTGTTGACTCACGGTTGTCTATTACAAGAATTGATTTGAGGTTTAAAGCAGAAGATCAGATTTGTAATTCGATTGAAGGTTCGAAAAGACTAGTCAGATGTTTCTGGAACTTTCTTGAAGAGAAGATTTTTAAATTTTGGAGTCCAAAGACAATTAAAAGTAGAGGTTTATTAAGACATTTGAAATTTTCAGCAGATTAGAGAAGTAACATCCAGATTGGCCTTACTTCTGAATTTAATAGATGGATACAATATATTTTATATAAATGATCCTTCGCAAGTGATTGGGTTAAAATCGTTTTTGATCGACAACAAGTATTTTAGGTTGAGCTGTGATTTCAATTTTTGAGATAGGTTGGATCTGGTGCAGTGGAATAAGATGTTTCCATTGACCATTATACTTTTAAGGAATCTTCCAATTGAGGAAGCATTAAAGGATCTTGAGGACGAGTCCCAGAGAATATCCCCATTTGTTGAAGATCATATTTGGATAAATCATTTGATTGAAAAATCTATTGAAAAGATTGACGATAAAGTTTGAAAGTATATCCTTATTGTATGATAATTGAAGTTAAGATTGATACCGAAAATTTCGATGATGAAATTTTTATAAGAAGGGGAGAATATAATATTTTAGATTTTTTATTTGGATTAATTTAATATTGATTGTGATTTTAGATAGATAATTTGGATGTGACAAAATTAATTAAATATTAAAAAAATTTGGAGGATATTTGGATCAGTCAAGTTGGCACTTGAGGTACACCTGTACTATTACCCAAATATCGGTTTGGATTTTGGAATGGTTGGCACCTGATGTGCGGTCATGCTATTACCCGAATATCGGTTTGGATTTTGGAATGGTTGGCGTCCGATGTGTGCTCGTACTATTACCTGAATATCGATTTGGATTTCAGAATAAAAAAATTAAAATAATATATATATATATATATTAATAACAAAAAAATAAAATTAAAAAAAAAAAAAAAAAATAAGGATGAGGAACGGGGATTGGGGAGATGGAAAAGGGGAGGGTTTTGGCATGAAGAAGAGAGGAAAGGAGGACGAGAGAGGAAGGAAGAGGCAGCTTGCGACGGTGACGTCTGGCGAGGACGACATGATGTCGATGGTTATCAGCGGCTCATGGGTGGCGCAATGGTGGTCAGTGTTGGCGATGGTTAACAACGCTCGGTGAGGAGGTCGTCGCAAATGTCGGTAGTAGTTGTTGGAGGCATTGCCGGCGCCGTGCAATGGAGATTGCACCAACAGTGAGAGAGAGGCGGCAGAGTAGCACCGGGATGGTCAACGAGGGCCACGTAGGTGACAGCAATGGCGGCAGTAGTGCGCAGGAGGCTGCACGTGGATGCAAGATGGGCAACGCATGGGTTTTGCATCGGCAGTTGAGAAAGGGTGCCATTTGGGCACTTCGAGATATCCTTTCTTCAGATCTGCAAAGTATGAGGTCGAGGCAATTATCTGTCAACCCCTCTTTTGTCTGATATAATATTTAAAATATTTTAAACACTGTTTAAAATTTTTATTAACATGCATGTAATTTTTATCTGCCCGATTTATTTAATCTTGACATGCATGTATAACTTATTGGCTAATTTGAATGTTTCTGGATTTGATTTTATGATTTTAGAGGGTTTAATATTTTTCTAAAAATTTAAATAATTTATTAGACACTATATTTTTATATCACTATATTTATATCACTAAAGTTTAAATAATTTATATCTCAAGGATGTGTAAACCAATTGAGTAATATGGGCATTAGATTTGATGTTAAGTTGTTAGATTTGTGGTTATTGACTATCTTATCAGACTCATGGGAAGTAATATGATTACCTTCACCAATACCACTTCAAATGGCACTGTGATTCTACAAATAGTAAAGAAAGCACGCTGAATGAGAAAATAATATATCGATCACAGGTCTGTTTTTCTTCACACTCCGAAATGCTAATATCTAAGTCAATGAGAAGGAATAAAGGGCGTGACCCTAAATCTGGTGAGAAAAATTGAAAAAGTCTTTGTTGAGATGCCAAAACCTCAAGTGTTACTATTATAAAAAAAAGGGGGTACATTAAGAAGTATTGTTACAAGTAGAAGTGGAAGAATGTCAATAAAAATGAGAAGAAACCTGACAAGGCTTGAGATGATGAGAGAGTATCAATTATTACCAAGGTGACCTTCTGTTTGTGTGTAAAGAGGATGAGATAATCGATTTGACGGATCACAAAATTAATTAGATGATGGACAATGGTGCCTCACTCCACGTTATGTCAAGGAGAGGATTCTTCACATCTAACACTCCCAATAATTTTGGAGTGTTGAAAATAAAAAACGAAGGCACATCCCAGATTGTAGGCTATGGTGATATGTGCCTTATCACTAACAATGGGATCAAGTTGCCATGGAAGGATTACAACACATCTAGAATATTCAGCTGAATCTTATTTTAGCGAGGAAGCTCGATGACGAGGGTTTTACAATACTTTCTGTGAAGGGGTGTGGAAGTTGACTAAAGGGTCTCTAGTAGTTGCCTTGGAAAAGAAAGTGTCCAACTTGTATACGTTACAAGCCTTAATTGTAGTTGGAGATGTACATGTTGTAAGAAGTGAGGAGTTTTCAAATTTGTGGTACCAACAGTAGAGTCACATGAGTAAGAAATAGCTGAATTCTTAGCCAAAAAGACTTTCTTCGGGGTGTGAAGAAAGCCAAGTTAAAGACTTATTTTCACGGTAAGGATGTGGTGTTCGTCGTGGATGAGATAATTGAAGATATCGGTAAAGCAGCGAGAGTCGTTTCCAACAACGATAATAACTAGGTTTGTGATTCACATCTTGAGTCATTGATACTGATGCTTGTCCGTAATAAATATAATGATTAAGACAATATTGAAGAAGAAGAAGTCTGTGGGACTCCTATACTCGATGATGAGAATGATGCTATTCCTCACGATTTTGTTGAACCTGATGAGACCATTCCACTCCGACGATCTATGAGAGATCGAAGACTCTCTATTTATCTATCGACTAATGATATGTATTATTTACCAATAGAGGAGAACTTGAAAGTTTTGATGAAATATGGAGGATGAATACAAATCAGAGTAAATGGAAGTCATATAAGATGAAATGAAGTCGCTACAAGAGAAGCACACGTTTAAACTGACCAAATTGCCTATGGGCAAGCGAGTTTTGAAGAACAAGTGGGTATTCCACTTAATGGCTGATGAGAATAGCCCACAACCATGTTGTAAAGCGAGGTTGGTTGTTAAAGGCTTTATTTAGGAGAAGGGGATCGATTTTGAGGAGAGTTTTGCCCCAATTGTGAAGATATCTTTAAAAAAAGTAGTTCTCAGATTGTCCGCTATTCTTGATTTTAACGTGGAATAATTAGACGTGCGGATGGATTTTCTTCACCTTGACCTTGAGGAAGAGATATATATGGAGCAACCGGAGGGATTTCGTGTTGAGGGGAAGGAGTATTTAGTGTGTCGTCTAATAAAAATTCTGTATAGGTTGAAGTAAGCCCTAAGATAATGGTATAAAATGTTTAAGTCTGTTATGGTGGGTCAAGACTACCAGAAGATTACTTCAGATTATTGTATCTTTGTTCAAAGGTTTTTCAAAGATGATTTCCTTATTCTCCTACTCTATATAAATGATATACTTATTATTGGGCGAAAAGTCTCCCAAATTATTGAATTAAAGTAATAACTTGGGAAATCCTTTGCCATGAAGGATTTAGAGCTAACGAAATAAATTCTTGGTATAAGAATGTTTTGCGACCACAAAGTAAGGAAATTATGAATGTCTTAGGAGAGTTATATAAAGAAAGTGTTTCAACGTTTCAACATGAAGAAATCCAAACTAGTGAGCACTCCGTTAGCTAATCATTTTAAATTGAGCAACCGATAATATCCTTCTAAGAATGACGAGAAGGCAAGCATGATAGGAGTTCCCTACTTTTCAGCCATGGATAACATTGTATATATTATGGTGTGTATGAGATCAGATATTGCTCATACTTTTAAAACTGTTAGTCATTTTTTGTCAAATCCCAATAATGAGTATTGGTCCATGGTAAAATAGATATTGAGGTATCTCTAAGGAACTTTCAAATTGTGCTTGCATTTAAGCTATGACATTCCTTTGATGGCCAACTTGAGAGAGAGTGAGAAAAAAAGGATGAGAAGATTCTTGATATCCTTTTGGGTTTCAATTCCTGTTCCAACATTCATCACCTATAGATATGTTATCCTTTTGGTGGCCAACTCGAAAGAGAAAGTAAGATAAGAAGAATAAGAATATTCTTGTTATACTTTTACATTTCGATTCTTGTGTTAGGTTATGGATCACTCCTCTGTAAGCCTTGTACCCATTTGACGTGTTGTCCGATAGCCTTGTATGAGGATGCACATGCATAGTTCAAATCTGGGAAAAATTGCAAACCAGCACACGACAAACGCTTGGCACACGCATAAGCAGCAGAAATAGTATACTCGCACTTGAGGCATGCCTGAGTAGTGCCCAAAGTGCCGATTCTAGTATCCGTGCACTCGAGGCGTGTCCGAAGTACTATTCCAAGTGGCATCTGCTCCCGAGGTACACTTGACGGGTGCTCAAGCGCTGCTCACAATATAAAAACATGACGACATATTCTTAGAGTTAACCACTTGTATTTTTAGAGACCTAGAGCATTGTCTTTGAGAGAAAAAGAAAAAAAATAGAGAAAAGGAAAACGAGAAAGATTTGAGTGTCTGGTTGAGTTTTAAATGTGTTCTAATCACTGTCGGCCTTAAGTACACTATTTTAAAATTGAGAAGAATATTTTATCAATCATATTTCTACTCTTTTATCTTATACTCATTGTTGCTTTGTTTGTTTAATACAAAGTGTTGAGTCCTTATAGTTTATTAGGGTTTGTGTAACTAAATTTTTGCATAGTGGAGATATTTTATACGTATTGTCTCGTAATTTTTTTTTTATTTTAAAGAGGGCCTTCCAAATAAAATCATATGTCGCTTTGTGATTGTTATTTGCTTATTGTATATTATTTATTATTTTATCACAATTCAAATAAGCGGGTCGTATCCCAACATTTTGTTCCAACATGGGTATATTATCTTCCATGTTGTTTAAAATATTTTACTAGTGGTTATCTTCCAATTTTAACTTCTTATTGTATTAGATTTAGTTTACTAATATTATGTCAAAATAAAAGGATGTGTTTGTGGTTTGTATATTCATATTAATAATAATAGTGGAGCTTATATGAACCTAAAGTCCTATAACTTTACCATTCATTTAATTTGAGAAGTTCTCATGATAAATCCCATTTGTATTATTTTGCTCATTATTGTTATTTGTTGTGATTATTTGATAATTGTTATTAGGTTTCTTCGTGGGTTCAACCAATACACTTAAAATTTTGATTTGCATAGAGATTAGTTTTTAGCTTGTGATGCGTCTTGAATCCAAATTTCGACCAGGTTCAAATCAAATGGATCATCTGAGTCTGACTCCGTTCACCGAATTTGAATCTTACACACCATAACTAAAATAAGAGGTCAGGTGATGGCAGGAGGTTATCCCACCGTAAACATTCCGATGCTCAAATTAGAAATTGACCTTCGAATTGTGAAGGTAAAAAAAAAATGAATGCAATGAGAATATTGGGAAAGTGTTTGTAATGGTGGGTTTGCTCTCATTGAAAGAGGCTTTTGCGGCTCACATGGAGTGTTGGCTCTTGGCACTATCTTTTCTAGAGAGAGAGAGAGAAAATTATTAATTTGAAAGCGTGGGAGCTTTGCAATGGAGAGCCTTTGCTGATGAAAGTGTTTGTATGCGAAACTGAGAGCGTTTCTGAGCCGATTAGAACGTGCCTTGAAGTGAGAACTCTATAGGCTTTTATAACAGTAGTGCTGAGTTGCCTTCATTGTGTTAAAGGGCTTGATACCCGTGCTTTGCCAGGATCACTATCTTTTCTAGCGTGGAGCTTTAATGGTAGTTATGGCTGCCTGGATTGATTGTCTTCATTCTGCATTTTATAACCGTTAGGGTTTACTACAAATAGAAGGAGGATTCTGGCGCTTTCCTTCAGGGATGCGCGACAATCCTAGATTTAGCTGTTGTAATGGAGGTTTCCTTTTGTAGAAGGTGCAAAAGCAAGAGAGAAGACCGTTGGGGCGAGAAGACAAACACGTGGACCAACATGGGCTTAAGCCATATGACTTCTGGTCTTCAGCTGGTCTACTGGCCACGCTTTCAGTCAACAAAAGTGTTGATTGTCCTGGGCCCAAGTGGGCCGTCCTGCTCTTGGATTTTTTGCTGGCTTACTAACCATTCGTCCGGTCAACAGTTGGTGTTAACCATTTTGCTGCGAGTGGGTCTTTGCGGTTATGGGCCGTTCTTCCTTCCTGGGCAGGCCCATTATTGACATATTTATCACTAACCCCCCATACTGGTGGTCTGTATTCTGACCTCTAACATGTTCATGATGAGACGTGCTTGACTGGATACCTTAATGAAGAAGCCTGCAGTGACTCTAGGTTTGTTGTTTATGTGATTTGGTAAATGTAAAGTCAAGATCCTGAGAATTGGCTAAGGAAGCGTTAACCGGATTTGTTGACCGTCTGGTCAAAATTCGGAGAACTTATGAAAGAAGCGTTGACCGGATTTATTGACCATCCAAGCTAAAATTCGGAGAACTTCTGAAGGAAGCGTTGGCAGGATTCATTGACCATCCAAGTCAAAATCTGAAAAATTGTTGGGAGTTGAAACGATGCGCCATCATCTGCAGGACTGCCTGTCGAAAAGGTGGCCATGTGTCTTCACGCAGTGAATTCATGATCCCAGTAATTAATGCACTAGAGGATCTGATTCGACTACGTCCATTCAGAAAACGACACATGTCAGCAATGATGGCCACACGTTCACGAGAAGGTCCACTTCTCCGGTGTTCACACTCCACTTTAAGTAGTTTGTTCGTTATGTTTTTAAATTTTTCACGCTTTCTTTCAACCTTCCTTGCTGAAAAAGTTTCTAAGTGTTCTACAACTTTTATGCTTCCACATCCATGGCTTCTTCCGTTACACAAATAGTTTCAATCCTCAGAGAGATTGATGTGAAGAAGTTGTAAGTGGAGTACAACATCCTCAAGGAAGTCGTCTTCAGAGTTCTTAGTAAGGAGGACAAGGCCTACTCGCACCTGGACAGTCAATGCTAGCCGCTAATTGGACGAATGGTTAGTGAGCGGGCAAAAAGCCCAAGAGCCAAACGGCCCACTTGGGCTCAGGACAGTCAACGCTTCTATTGTCCGGAAGTGTGGCTAGTAGACCGGCTGAAAACCAGAAGTCATGCGGCCCAAGCCCACGTTGGTCCACATGTCCGTCTTCCAGTCTCAATGGTCTTCTCCCCTGATTTTGCGCTTCCCACAAAAGGAAGCCTCCATTACAATGGCTATATCCAGGATCGCCGCGCATCCCTGAAGGAAAGCAATAACATCCTCCTCCTATTTGAAGTAAACCCTAACAGTTACGAAACGTAGAAGGAAGGCAATCAATCCAGGCGACCGTTACTGCCATTAAAACTCCACGCCAGAAAAGGAAGCCATCCTAGCAAAGCATGGGTATCAAGCCCCTCAGCACAAGGAAGACAACCCAACACTACTACTATAAAAGCCCATGGAGTTCTCACTCCAAGGCACGTTCTAATCGGCTCACAAACGCTCTCAATTTTGCATACAAATGCTTTCATCGGCAAAAGCTCTTCACTGCAAAGCTCCCACACTTTCAGATTACTAACTCTCTCTGTCACTACATTCTCTGTCACTACGTTCCTTGTGAATACAGTGCCAAGAGCCAACGCTCCACGCGAGCTGCAAAAGCCTCTCTCAACGAGAGCAAACCCACCATTACAAACACTTTCCCAATATTCGCATTGCATTCATTTTCTTTTACCTTCCTAATTCGAAGGTTGATTTCTAATTTGAGCGTCAGAATATTTATGGTAGGGTAACCTCCTACCGTCACCTGACCTCTTATTTTAGTTGTAGTGTGCAGGATCCAGACTCAGTGAACGAAGCCGAACTCAGACGATCCACTTGATCCGAACCTGTTCGAAGTTTGGATCCTAGACGCATAAGCTTGATTAAAATATTTGGTGTCCCGGGACCAACAAACGGATTGTGCATATAGATTGTCCAACAGAGGAGAATAAAACAAAATGTATGTTTGTTTTGTATCTGCAGTGGATTTTCTCTCTGCTGCTTTTCATGGTTGCATTGCTGTCTTCTAAGCAAAATGTTCCCTTTTCTCTTGTCGTTAGTGGTGAACCAAAAAGCATAGTTTCAGAGTGGCTTGGAAATTCTAAGAGTTGAATAAACAGCCTAGTTTATGATAAACTCTGCCAGGAAGGCGATAAGCCATCTTCTTTTACTGGTGCACTCAATGTGTTCTATTCTTCCATGTGTTACCTGTTGGGGTCACTCTCTTGTGGTGTTTGTATCCACGGACTTGTGGAGACAAATGGACGCGGACATTTGGAGAAATCCAGAAACGTTCGTCCTCGGGGTAACTGGAAGAATTGAACGAGGACTATTGAGGAGGAGCAGTGGCTGAAGGATTCATCCGGAAACTATTGTCCGAGAAGTTGCGAAAATAGTGGACGAGGACTCATGAGAGGCGTCATGTCCGAGAGGTCGCCGAGGATATGGACGATGACTCTGAAGCCTAGGCGTTGACTTCCTCAGTAGGCCTGCTGCAGCCGCGTGTTGCAGGAGGGCAGGCGGCTACAACTTCTAAGGTGTCAGGACTGCCATCCTGACACGCCGGGTATCCGCCTGCCTTGACAGGCCTAGGGGGTATGGTCCTGCCACCCTACTGACAGTAGGGTGGCTGGCTGGACCTAGGGCCTTTGTGCCTATATATATGGGCTGCCGGTTGAGCCAAAGAGAGTGAGGAGAGAGAGTTGGGCAAGATTGAGAAAGCAATCTTGGGAGAGCAAAAGGGTTATTGTGAATGATAAGAGGAGTGCACCACCGGTGAGAGAAGGGAGAAAGAGAAAAATAGAGTGAAGAGAAAAGGAGTGTTTTTCTTGGTTTGCTCTGGAGAGTTTTTCTCTTTAACTTATCGAGTGTGTAGTGGATACTTCATCTTGGAGGTTTGTAACCTATTTCACATAATGGATTTGCTGTTGACTCTACTCCCATGGTTTTTTCCTTCGGTTCCAGAAGGGTTTCCACGTTAAATCTTATGTGTTTCTCGCGGTATTCTTTTGACTGTCCGTCCTAGCGCTGTCCCTCTGTCCGAGTGATTTGTCCTCTTGGTCACTGCGCTCAGGTGCATTCTGTCCAAACACCGTTTGCCCCAACACTACCAGCTCAATTTCAGATCATCTAAACAGCAACAATTGGAGGATTGACGTAACTACAGTTTGCTTAGCATAATCTCTACTCATCGATGGTGAACCGTGCACACCGCCTTTGTTATCTGTTTCTGTCGTTGGTGGTTTACAAACTGTCGTTGTTGATTTTAAACAAGGGAACTCTTGGTCAGAGAACCTGAAATTTTGTCTAAACTGATTCAAACCCCGAATAATTATTACTGTAACACTGCTTAAACAAAATTATAGGGTAGGAATTCGGTTAGTTTTTATGACTCTGTTCTCTTGCAACAGATGATTGAGCTGAGCCAGTGATTTAAGTTGGTCTCTGGCTCCATACTTTTCCCCTCCAACGCTCGTTAGCTCTCTAAAACTCCCTACTCCAAGGTTATGTCATGACCACAGTGGAGACGGTTTTGTTCTTTCTAGCTCTTATCTCATGTGCTGTTAACAATGGAGACGGCGCTGAGATAGATACGTGTTGTTAAAAGGAAACGCCGACGTCCCAAAGCTCATGAGAAACCCAAAGGCGCCCTTATTGTTGTAGGATTTTTCACAATAATCTCAAATGTAGGGTCTGACCCGGATACACACAACCCAATATAGTTGAACAAACCCAAACCTCCCGTCACACGTCAACCACTGAACTAGTGATATAAAAAATATAATAATACACAACGTTTTTAACGTGGAGAATCTTTTTTAACCAAGGAAAAAATTTTGAGATAAATTCTGAAACAATCCAATATAAAAGTGTCGGTTATAAGAACCTCTTTCGAAATCCCGTCATTATAATCCCAAGAATGGTCGAATATAATCCCTCAACACACCCAAGAATCCATAAGATAAATACAATGAGAAATAAGAGCAATCAAATAAAAATACACTTCTAGAAATCACCTTTAAAACGACGTACTAGATATTGGCAAAGAATTGAAATTTAAATCGGTCTCAACCGGATGTTGAACATCTTCCGCTTCTATCTTCTTCTCTCCTTTCTATCTGTGTGGCGCTTCTTATGCAAGAATGATTTCAAAATTAACCATAAACATGTTCGGCATGTTTTATGCTGCGAATAGTGTTCGAGCACCTGCCAGGCGCCACTCGAGAGCGGGCATCGCTGGAATCGACGCTTGAGTTCCACTTGAGTGAGTCTTGAGCGTGGATCTGTCAACAACAAACTGAAATCCGCACTCGAACTCCACTCGAGCGAGCAGTGAGCGTGGACTACCTTTGGGCCACTGGTTGAGTGCGCAAGCACCCTGAGAGAGTGATCAAAACCCAATATTATGTGCCAACTAGCACAACAAGGCAAATCTCAAATCCTTCATTAATCGTCTACCATCAATCTTTCTTATGAGTACAAAGAATAACAATACGCAACCAACTATACTAGTTATACAATAATATTTAATTTATTAGAAAAAATCATAGAATAACCTCCAAATGATATCCACTATGAATATTAGATTACAAATAACACTCTCTGAGAGCCCTTCCCAACAACTCATATAAATTACCAATTTAATATAATCCCAACACACTAATAACCTATAAGAATCGAATATAACGAGAAAACGAGCTTTCAATTGATCATGGATCCTGTGATAAAAATTAAAATAATATATTTAAATTTGACGAATAATAGAACTCAAATTGAATTTCAAATGAATGTCGAAAATCTTTTCATTCTTATCTTTTCTTTTTCTCTCTCTTCATGTAGTGCTTATCGTATTTAATATTTTAGATTTTGACATAAAAATCACATTAAAATTTTTATAACCTTGGTCGGCGTTCAAATGACAGCTATGACTTTCAAACTGTTAATTTTTGAATAAAAACCATAATGTTATCGAGAAAACAGAACACGAGTATGGAAGGAGACCTTACCATTGATTTTGATTAATTAATTACAAGTGAAAAACTGATTTTATATACACCAGAGATTGTTGTTAAGCAAACTATCTTCTAACAAACTGCCTTTAAACAAACTAACCGAATAATCGTACAACTCAATAACAATGTTTTGTATGACATATATCACGCTCACATCCTCGTCAACCCTTTCGTCTTTCATTAACTTGATGTTCGACTCTCGTGTCTGCCGTTTTACGTGCCAAAGGCAAAAAACCTTCTGTGCACCCACCGAAAACTGCGCACGAGTTTTCATCGGAATTCTCTTTGGTTGCACCAACATTACTCCAAACACACGTGATGATATATTTAATTGATAAAAATAAAAAATTTATGTTACTAATAAAATATTTATTTTCATATTTATTTATTTTTTATATGAAATAATTATTTTCTGAAAAATAAATATTTCTTCAACTCAATAAATAAAAAATACTAAATTTTCTTTGGTATTATTTATTTATTATATTCAATGAATAACTATTTCGGCAATTTTTGTCAATTTGCCCATCATTATTTTATCATTCGTTCAAAACCCTGGCTGCTACCTCCTTCGTCTTTCGTCTCTCAGTTGTTTGTCACTTTTTTCTTTTCCAATTCAATGCCGTCCAAATTTGCCCAAATTCACGACCCATACTCCTTCGACTAGTTCTGATGTATGAGTTCAAAGCCTGTTGCTGCACCAACAGCTATAATCATGACTAGACCGACTACCCATTTGTCCCCCCTGACAAGAAAGCCTGTCAGTGAAACTTGTGAAAATATCACTACTTTAGCATTGTGTACCCGGACAGCTGCCGAATCAGCTACACTAGGGGAGACTATTGCAAATTTTCACATGAAATGTTTGAATGCTAGCTCCACCCAGCACAATATAGTATAGAGGCGTGTAAATATGAAAAATATTATAAATAAAAGGTCTATTTCTTTGTGTACTCTTCTCGTAAGTTAAGAATTTTACCTTTGTAATAAGAAAATTTTAGAAGCTGTGGGAAGAAAAATAAGTATTAAAATTCTGCTATGCATAATATTAGTAGTTATTATTATAGACAATATTCAAACTCTCAAATCTTTATCTTTTTTCCTTAAATAATTGTAAAGAAGCCATTAGTATAAATTTTATTATATTCCTCATACCACTTCTACATATTAAATATTATGATACTAATTTTTAACTTATTATATTCTAATAATCAATTACGAAAATAAAAATTTTTAACTATATTATCGTTTTATTCTATTCCCTGAGAATAATTATTTTATTCCTATCTTATTTTATTCTAATAACAAAATATATCCCAAGTGTCTTTCATACACCCATTAAACACTGATCTCCTACGCCACTTTAATACTTTACATAAGTCATAACACCAAAACCAAACGTGCCATCAAATGAAAAAACTATTAGACATAAGATTCATAAAAAAATAATTCCAAATCTAAGTATTCAGTGTTATTATTTCTTCAATCCTATATTTGCAGTTCCCCCTAGGGAGGAGGGATGTTCTTGCTTTGCTTGATGGGATGGTGATGGTGGTAGTGGCGTCATTCACACAACATTTCGGGCTTGAGTTGGTACAATTTGGTGACCAAATTTAGCTTACGTTATTGATACTTCGTTTTGCTTTACTGTTCCTTTCTTGCTGACGTTCGTATGCCTTACTTTCCATATTCCCCTTTAAATCTCAGAAGCGATTGTGTTTGATTCTACATTAATCTCTCTCTCTCTCTCTCTCTCTCTCTCTCTTCTTTTCCGGTGTGATGGCTTACTAGGTATATTGCTGATGAAAAAGAAAGTGGGATGGTATAATATAATTAGTCCAGGGGAGAGACATTTTTTGGGGGACCCGGGGGTGCAGATTGTAGACGCGAGGGATATATACCTGAAAAAATGCAGAATAATATGTTAAAAGTCAATATAAATTACTGATAACTCGGGATGCCATTATTTTAAACCGAGCAGAGTAAGAAGGGTAGGTAGGTATTTCACGTGAACTAATAAACTGTCAACCCGTGAACACGAGGGATATATCACGTGAGCATGTTGATGCCCAACATGAACTAACAAACTGTCCTGCTCTTAACAACAGAAATTAGGTCCATTATTTACCATTAAGCAGGTAGGTACCCACCCCCATATGATCGGAGAGGTCTATATCACTGGGCTTGGTTTCAAATGAAATCAACAGTTCACATGTTTGCAATAATTGGCTAGCAGCAGAGAACAACTGAAATCCTGTGATCAAAATGATAGCAGCAGGAGGAAAGATTCTGACAACAAAATGGCAAACCTGGTTTCCAGAGCAGCAGCTCAAGAAGTATGGAAGAAGACATGGACAAATGGCCAAATCATATCAAGGTATTGCAGTCAGGCATGGGTAAAAAGCAGTTCCACACGCAATCCACTGCCTTTTTTTCCCTTGAGGAAGAACGCAGCCTGGAACCTTGATCCACTCCCTTGTCAACATATCATAGGTAACAATCCGGTTCATCTTCCTTGACCTTAGTGATAGCATGAGCAGACCTTTGTTGCCCAAGCAATTCATCCTAACATGCTTCCCGTAAAAATCCAGGCACCAGATGTTTGGCATTCTGTCAACCTCCTTCCACAAGAGCGTCATTTTCTGAAGCTCCCATACACACACGCATGTGGCAGCATTCTTCGTCAACAACCCCACCAGCATGATTCGACCTCCGCACTCTGCCAGGGTGTGGTCGGTCGAATGATTTGGAGTTGGGATCAAGAACTGCTTCCAAACCCCGCCATCCAAATTGTAGGACACAATTCCTTCAGGATCAGAGCAAAAGAAGTAGATAGTGTCGTCAATTGACACAGCTTGCGACCTGAAGTTGACCGAAAGTGGTAGCATGATTCCTTGCGGCATGCTTCCTGGACACGTCCATGAGTTTTTTGTAGAGTCGTAAACTTCATACTCCCCATCATGGCCTACCCAGAGGATGTTGTAGCCACTGATGGTTGAATTTCTTTTCAAATTCATCCCGACAGCAACTCGGGACCAGACCTGAACTGACCTAGTGGGCAACTCTTTCCAAGTCTGGGTTAAAGGGTTGCATACATAGAAGTAGCGGTGGCCAATATCAAGAAAACAGACTAAACCCCCGGCAGAAGCCACTGGCAAAAGGATGACTTTAGGTGGGAGTGACGGGATGGTGGGGTGGCGCCATTTCTTCATAGATGGGTCATACATGGCTCCGGTGTTTACATTTTCGTGAGTGATGGTATAGAACCAAGGTTGGGCTTGTGGGACTTGGGCGCAGTGCTGTGAGAAACTGTTGGAGCTCAGCAAGGAGTTCCATTTCCTGCACACAGAGCGGAAGCGGAAGAATGTTGCAACTGGAACCCTTGCAATGACGGCCTCCAGAAGGTCCTCAGGAAATTCCTCCCAGATTTGCTGCTGCATGACCACAGATGAATTAGGAGGTCCACACAGCTTCCCACGAATACACTCTTTCCGAGGTCTCTTAGCTGGAGGAGGCTTATGAGGTCCCAACATTATGAAATTCCCAGATTTTCCAGCAGTGATCATGATGAAACTAGTGCAGTAATCATCTCTAGAATTGTCATCTAGATTGAGGGAGCACCATCTGCACGAAATACAACCAATCAAATTAAAGGTTCCTTGGTATCTTGCAAACTAACAGAAAATACATACTTGCCTAAGAGTGAAGAAAAAGAAAAACATCAACACCTCATATCACTGTCCCAACAACAGCAGCCAGCGTTTCTGCCATAAATGAAAAAAAGTACATAACCATAAATACACGAGTGATATCAGTACCATTTGATTAGAGTACATGGTCTGGCCTACCATGATTTCTTGGTTAATCAAATAAAGGCCAATTGAAAAATCTCTCCGGTCAATTAACATCACAACACAATAACAGTGCCGCATAATATACATCTTTTGCGAGGCAATAATAAGCTGCCTCTAGGACACACATTACTGCCAGACAGCCACATTTTGACTCCTCATCAGAAGCAGGTTATGTTATATGAAGGCCAAATAAATTACCTTGCTGATGTATATTGAACCCAAGAACAATCCTGATCACAAAAACCAGAACTAATATGATGCTTCAACCTGAAGAAGCTGGACAGTGCAATCTCGAGTCGCAAGGCTACATCAGAATACTGTATGGTTCAACCTAAGAAGGTCCAAGCAAACAAACGAGATGATTCTCTGATTGCTCTACCAAAAAACAAAAATTATTCACTTGCTATTGCCAAAGAAAATCACTGTGCTTGCACCCATCCAGTCATAACTTGTGGCTGGTGATAATCTTAAAGAATTGATCTCCAAATCCTAGTCAATCCACAATGCAAAATGTGTTGCACCAAGAGAACAGATCAAGATATATGCTCCACGAGCTTATATTTTCTGTTTTCTATAGTGACGAATGTGAACCATGAAACCACCTGATTAGTGCATGAGAATTATCAAATCATCACCTCCCTTAAAACTACTCTAGACAGTCTATCAGGTATTTCTTAGAAGTGACGGGGTAATAGCATTAAATTTGTTCATCATCAGCATGTCATCAAAGCCTACATTTAGCAACTATGAGGCATTCTAAAGCTAGGAATGCCCCTCAACTCCATTTGATTATCTCTATATTCTGTTCATTAATAATCACTGTGCACATCACTGCCAAGAAAAATGATGCCGACACATGAATAGGTGTGCAATATGTAATATGTTGCCGGAGATTAAAATGGAACAACTTGAAAAGTAACCGGAGAAATTTGACTCTTTACCATTCAAGGGTAAGTACTTCAATGAGTGGTAAATTTTCTATTGGTGCAAAAAGGTCAAGATGAATAAAGTAACACAAACAAGAAACTATTCAACACCCCCACGGAACATGGGGAGAATGACAAACAAAACAGGGGCACAAAAAAGTGTATGGCCAGGACTCAATATGCATGATAGCACCACAGAAACTTCATAAGCATACCAGAGCTCTCAAATTCCCACTCTCAAAATGCGCCAATATATATATATCCAGAATTATAACTTTTGCTTCTTTTATTTTATTCATAGTCCTTTGAAGGATCGTTGAATAATTGAATGCTAAAACAATGAAATACGATTAGTTGTTGATAAAACAAAAACACTTCCAGTCATTCCTAATTCATCAAAACAAAAGGAAGCATCTTCAGCAACAGTGATCAGAGTGAATTTAGGTTCTCTTGAATGAATGGCATTATCCAAGCAACTTCTCTTTTTACGCAGTCAGTATTCAGCCTCCAACAAAAGGTTTAGGCTCGATTATTTAAAGATGACACTGTACCCTCATTTTCCCTTCTTCAACTAGTTAAGTGTTCAAAATGATAACTTCTGTTAATATTATGCAGGATATTTTTATGATTTTATTTCCTGATCTTAGGACTAGAATATTGATGTAAATTCTCCATGATTCTATTACCCTTTTAGTGTGATTTCAGTGTACTATAGAGTTTGTGATCTATATATATACCCACTTATATTTAAATACATTATTCAACATACACATTATTTCTAAAGTGGTATTAGATCCCACGTTTACCTCTTTGAATCATTGTGCTTCCAATGTCTTGTGTTCGCACTGCTCTCTCAAGTTTGTGATCAAATCATGTTGATCTAGTGTTCTGCAATGCTTTCTGATCATCTGATTTCCCTGTTGTTCCTGTTCTTCCATTGAGCCAAATCTTTCTCAGAGCCTTCATGTGCAAAGAAAAACTAAGTCCTCATCCATCTCTGATTCAATATTGTGCATCTGATTTGTGGGTATCAAAATCTCTGAAGAAATATCATCACTGCATTCTGGTGACATCAATTAGGGTCATCATCACTGCCGCAAAACTTTTGGTGAAGACAGACAATTTCAAACGCAGAGTTTGAAGACCCTTGGTCACTAAAATGCATCACTTTGACTAACCTATCTCACCTGATTCTCCCTGCTGAGACACATCATTTTAATCTCTTCTCATCATAAAACACAAACTTTCAAAGTATCAGATCTCCTTGTCTATTCCACGGCCCACTATCGCCAAAGAGGCCCAAATCTGCATGCTTCTGGCCTGCCCTGTTAGAGGCCTAGATTTTCACTTCTGCAGCCCAAATCTGCATGCTTTTAAGTTTTTCCTGGTGCACAGCCTAGCCAGCCCACATCTGTGGCCCAGTCTCCTAGACTCGGCTCAGTCTATCTGCATTCAGTCTCACCAACCAGTTTCAGATATGGCTCCATAAATCACTTGCCATTATTGTCTCAGTACGGGACATATCAAGTTTAACTATCCGAATAAAAGGTATTTATTTTGGGATCATGTCACCACTCCCTTCAGCACTGCTGTTATTAATGGATGCTAAAATAGAGATGCCGGAGCTTGCACCTCAATCTTTAACAACTCTCTCTCTCTCGAACCATGATACAATTGTCAATCAGGTTCTATCTCGAATAAATTCTATTCAAAATTGCTTAATCCATTACTCCATGAAACTCTTCCTTGATTATTAATTATGCTTATTGTAACCATATGACCTTTGACCTATCTCAATTCTCAACCAAAACCAGAATATTTTATGCACCAACCATTCATATTGTTAATGGGGTACACATGCATATCAGTCATATTGGCTCTATCTCAACACTTCACTTTCTATTCCAAATGTTTATTTTGTGTTATTATCATCATATTCTCTATTATCAATTGGACGATTGTGTGATCGTAGTTTCAAATGTCATTTATTGTAATATTCAAGATCCACGACTAGGCCAATTTATTGGGACAACTCGTACGGTTGGACGTCTATTTGAGCTAAACAGTCTTTATATTCCACCAGCACCTCCTTCTTCATTTGCCCTCTACTCTGGTACTTCCAAACCTATTCTATTATGGCATTCTCATCTTGACCATGCATCCACTTCTAAGGTTCAAATCATAGCTTCCACTCGCCATTTAGGTCATATTGATAAATCCTGTAACTTCATGTCATGTCAACTTGGTAAGCAAAAGGCATTGTCCTTTCTTATGAGGGACTCGATTTCTCTTGCCCCTTTTGGTTTCATCCATTCTGCACTAGTTGCAACTAGGGGGGGATCCAAGTTTCATCCATTTTGCAGTCTTTATTGATAACTTTTTACGCTATACATGGATTTTTTTTTTTTATTTTGCAAAATTGATCTGAATTACCTTAGATGTATCGTATTTTACTGAAAATCTTAAATAACATGGCATTATTCCTCACAAATCTTGTCCTAGTGCCCCGTAGCAAAATGATCTTGTTGAGGGAAAATTTGGTCGTATTTTTAATATTGTATAATCACTTTTAATTTCTGCTAAACTTCCTAAGGGATTTTGGGAAGAAGCTGCTTTCACTATTACATATACTACCAATCAGGTCCCTTCCTCTGCTTTTTTTAAAATCAAACTTTGTATGAATGGTTTTTTAGGAACAACATAATTATGATCTTCTTTTGAGTTTTCCGATGTGTCTATTTTATTCTTCTCTAACCTCATGAAAGAATAAAATTAGAACCACATGCTTGTCTTTGTTGTTTTCTTGAGCATGATATTGAACACAATGGCTATCATTGCTATAACCCCATTTGAAACCGCCTTCACATTTCTTGCCATGTTATCTATTGGGGACATGAAATGTTTACCGGTTTATCCATTCTCCTTATTTTGTCAGTGAACTCTTATAAAACCTTCACAGAACCTAACCAGATTTATTTTTCAATCCTATTTCTAACATAGGTTCATCACCTACTCCTCCACTTGGACAGTAACCAACCTCTCGTTATTCCTAATATAGTTGTCTAATCCGTTAATCCCCTAGAGGTCTCTCCAACGTTTGATACAATTGACCTTCATTGCTCCAATCATGTCTATGAGCCTCCTTCATATCTACGCGATTTACATAATTAATATACCCTTGCCACACCACGTGAGCCCACTTCATTCAAGGAAGCCAAAACACATACGTGTTGGTAACAAGCCATGAATGATGAAATTTTAGCCCTTAAAAAATAATCATACTTGGAATTTGGTTAACTGAACCCTAAGAAAGTCTATGACAGGCATTATGTGGGTCTATAAGATCAAGAACAAAGTTGATGGTTCCATTAAACGTTATAAAGCTCGCTTTGTGGTTTGAGATTTTACTCAAGATTATGGAATTAATTATAAATAGATTTTTGTACTTATATCTTGTCTCACCTCTGTTCATTTTTTTATCACAATTGTTGCCATCAGCAAATGGCAACTTTTTCAGATGATGTCAAGAATGCATTTCCACATGGCAACTTAACTGAAGAAGTATATATGCAACCTCCACTAGGTTCCAATCATCCTCTTAATAAAATCTGTCATCTTCGTCGGGCTTTATATGGCCTTAAGCAAGCCTTAGGAGTTTGGTTTACCAAGTTTAGCTTTACAGTTGCCGAGCTTGGCTTCACATACAGTCCACATGACTCCTCTCTTTTCACTCTTAATACTAATACATGTACTATTCTTCTCTTACTTGAAGTTGATGATTTAATCATTACAGGTGATGATACCACTGATATCCATGCTTTCAAGAATTTCTTGCATTGACAATTAATGATGAAAGATCTTGGTACTCTTAGTTACTTCCTTGGTCTATAGGTAACATCTAGCTTTGATAGATATTTCTTGTTGCAAGCCAAATATGCATCAAATCTCCCAGTGTACTTTACCACAATGGATAGTAAGACCGCTTCCACTCCTTTGGAACCTAATGTTAGACTTACTCCATCAGATGTCACTTTTCCTTCAAATGCGGTACACTGTTGGCAACTTATTGGTGAGCTAGTTTGTTTCACTGTTAGCAGTCATAATATAACCTATACAGTCCATTTTGTTATACAGTTTATGCTTGCCTCTTGATCCACCCACTATGTGGCTCTTCAAATCCTTCGATACATTGAAGGATCACTCTTTCATGGACTTCATTTCTCTAGTCACTCATCCTTGCAATCGCATGCTTTTTTTGGCATTGATTGGGCTGGTGATTCTCCTAATCAAGTTCTACTACTAGTTATTCTTCTTTTTAGGCACATTTCTTATTTCTTGGTGAAGCAAAGAGCAATATGTGATAGATCGATTAAGTACTTACTCGTCTTGCATACCTTCTGTTGATCAGCCTGCCAGCATATTCATCAAGTCTCCTTCTCCAAACTGTTTTTGTGGCATAGTTTTTAAACTCAATTTGGTCTCTACTCTACAGCCCAGAGTTCAATGGGGGATGTTAATATTATGTAGACTATTTTTATGATTTTATTTCCTTAATATTTTCTATAATCCCATTACCTTTTCATTATAATTTCCATGTATTACAGAGTTTTGGATCTCTATAAATACCCACTTGTATTACTGAATACATTATTCAATAAACACATCATTTCTAACACTCAAGCAAGGCAACTTTGGAGTTTGGATATTATACACTGAGCACATAGTGAGCCCACCCAATCGTACATCATTAGCACTAATTTCTGAGTAAGGCACAATTCTGGAGCCACAACTCTAGTCAATTGCACGTTGGTTACACAGTTAGCTTTAAATACTACAAATTTCTTCCAGACCATTCCACCATAGAAAGCAACTAAATCAGGGTTCATTATTTATTCTGAATATACAGAATAGATTATACTTCTGGCAACAGGGTATTTGTATTAATGACAATAATATGATAGCATATAACTATGTCATTTGCCTCCGAAGTATGAGGTTGTGCAGGGTCTTTCCAGATACATACCTCTAAGACAATGGATAATCTCAGATTTACAAAGGCCTCAAGCATGAAGTTCAATGCTATGCATATTCTTGAGCTAGATTTGATCTTTCTCTCAGCAGCCAGCACAGTTACATCATGCAAGCAACCCACCTTCATTATCATTAGCTAATAGGTAAGATAAAATGTCTATGTTAAATAAATAGGTCCAAAGCAATTCCTTCTTGGTCGATTATGAATATGATGCCCACAGACCGAGTAATTTTGAACATCCGTTCACAGTTTCTGGCCGTTTGATTCATGGGAATGAAAGGAGTGGGCATGAGGTGCAAACGTAGAAACAAAAAATGGACAAAATAGAGTGGTCCAACATTCTCCGCCAAACTCATTCCCACTGGTACATTTTTACATCCACCCCTTATTAAATATGAAAATGAGAGAATATAGTAGATTCAATTCAAAAAATTCGTAACTGAATTCTCCAGTCCCACCAATTGCGAATGAAAATGTATATAAAGTATCACTTTCATCCTCATTCCTTGGATTCCACTTATCACGGGCCGTAAATACCTCAAAATGACAAACGAAAAATACATCAAACATTTGTATCTTGCAACAAGGAGACTGGGAATCAGCTATAAAAGAAACAAACACTGCTGACAGTTTGCTCGTGTGAAGTAAAAACAGAGATATTCGGCCAAAAATACAGAGATAATCAAGCAGGAGAGAGAGTAAGAATAAGAGAGAGAAACCAACGAAAGGGCCACGTAACACTTACAACTAATGATTATCATAACAGAAATAAGAACTAGGAAAAAAAAAGTGGCAAAATAGAACTTCCAAAGCTCACATGAAACAACCAAAAAGAATGAAAAAAAAAAAACCGCCGCCACAAATCACGAAAAACAGTTTGCTTGAACCCTCACGATTTCTAAAGTCGACAGATTTTCCTCTTACTATAAATTTATTTAAAGCAACCAAACATCAAATACCCTGTGAAGAGAGTTAGAGGGGGGAGATACGAATAGATTCCAAGCAAAGATTAATCCACATCAACAACCGAACATAATTAGAAAAGGGATGGAAATTTCAGAGAGAGAGAGACCTGGGAAAGGAGTAGGACAGATGGTGGTGATAGTGAGAGTGAGAGGAATTGGAGAGAGACGGTGTCGTGTGAGAGCCGTAGAGTTCCTGGAAGCGTCCAACGAGCTGCCTCAGCATGAGCAGTCCCCCCATTCCCCTCTCCCCTTCACAGGTTCCCCTCTCTCCCGAGGCCTAAGCAAACCAAACCCACCACCCTCTGCCTCTCGCTATCCCCCTCTCTCTCTCTCCCTGTGTCTCTGTTTCTCTATCTTCCATTGTACCAAACGCACTCGTTTTCAAAGTCACAAGGACCTCAGGATATCATTAGCTTGGACTCACCCGTACTCAATCATGTTTACCCACTTTGCCTTTGAGGTCCCGGGTTCACATTTCTCCTCAATTTGCCATCGAGCTCTCTGTCTTTTATTATCAATTACTAGTTGACCAATGAGTTAGCGTTGGCGTTGGTTAGGTCCCATTTTGATTATGTGGCGTTGTGAATAATCTTCCTTGTACAATTAATTTATATATTTTTTATGTTAAACCTATCTATTAAACAAAATCCTTACATCCTAAGGCCAATATAATTTTCATTTTAAAATAAAAATATAAAACAAATTATATATTTTTTTTATCATTGTTAAAGTAACTACTAGACCCAAAAGATCATAATTATTTTTTGTTAATTTCATATCAATTTATATTTATTTATCATGTTAGTTTTTTTTTTATATCTTTTTAATATCAAAAATGTGATTCTTATACCTTTAATAATTAACAGTAGGCAAATACATTTTGAAAAACAGTGATACGCCTAGATTGCTTATTTATAATTTTTTTGCCCGTATAATATTTATTTTAGTGATGATATTTCCACCAAATTCATCATATCTTGTGGTGGGATTCAAATAAAATCCGAATTCGGTCCTTACTTCAACAAGACAATTTAATGGATTTACTTACCAAAAAAAAAAAAAAAAGACAATTTAATGGAGTTATTGTGTATAAAATGACTTGCGTGTATGAGGCCCAACAGCTTGGAAACAGCTCCGAAATATTATTTGCAGAATTTTAATTTTCTAATTAATAGAATAAAAAATATATACTTTCATATGCAGAGAAAGGGAAAAAAATTTAATTTTGTATGTGATGGATCTAAAATAAATTTTGTGCATGAAGAAGCGCCAAGATTTACGGCAACAACACTCTAATGTTTAATTGAAAAAGCGGGCCCAGAATTAAAAAAACCTGGCGTTGATCAGCCCCAGCGTTAACACCGTCGCCATCAACTCCAAAATAGACGGTCAACTCAAACGTTGATCGTCTACCTTACGCCCATTGGGCCCAAAGAAGACTCTTTTACAAGGTAATGGACTCACTTTGCACTCGGACCTCCATCCTCGGCGACGACGGATATCATTCTAAGGGCGGCCAACACGCACGCAGACGGTCAACTCGAGCGTTGATCGTCAGCGTTTTGCACGTTGGGCCCCAAGAAGCCCTTCAACAGTAACGGACCAAACCCGTTCAGGCCCATCAATCATTAAAAGGCCAACAACGATTCTCCAAGGATATTTCACGATCCTAACTCAACGCCAAAAGGATATTAGCAATATTGGCAAGCCTCCCCGTATAACGAAGGCGCCAGATTTTTTCAATTCCTTGCCAACCAAGGCACTCCAATGATAATATACTGAGGAGGAAAGAAACCAACTTGAAAAGTTATTGGCCGCCACACAAGGAAACAATCTCAATCAGCTTGGCAACTGGTATCTGCTCCAGAAGACAAGCCAGCCAACAGATCTGGAAGGCAATCACCCCTTCCAAAGAAGGAGGATCGTCCTCTCAACTACAAAAGAAGCCATTGAATCATCATTCAAGGCATGCTTTCGGTAACACAATACAAGCGCTCTCAATTACGCTTTCAACCACCCCCTCAATCGCATACGCTCTCGGCAGTACGAACGTGTGCTCTCAGAGATTGGCCTTCTCTGCCGCCCACGTTCTCCAAAAATCCTAAGGCAACAAGCGTGCCCTCACGGCCGTTTACTGCCTTCCTACCTTCCAAATTCAAGAAGACCTCACGTCTCTCTTACATCTCGATCAAACACTCAAACTCTCTCTCTGTCCCTATTTCAGTTTCTTTCTTTCGATGACTGTTTTACTGACTTAAGCGTCGGAATGTTTTCGATGGGACAATTTTTCACCGAACACGCTGACCTCCTATTCTATTTAGTGGTGTGCAGGATTCGACTCGGGGAACAGAGCCGGAGCCACGACAAGAGGATCATCCGAATCTGTTCGAAGTTCGGATTCAGGGACGCATCAGTATGAAAAATATATAATTTAGGCTATTTTTTTTTAAAAAAAAACTTCAACGCTTTAATATTTTATTATTTTTATTTAAGCGCCTAAGTTTTACTAATAGATTTAGAATATTGCACCCTAATTGTTGAAAATGCCCTAATAATTTACATAAAATAGTGGCGGTCCATTGTTTTATTAAAACTTTATTTTACTGTATTAATATTTATCATTGATAATTTAAATTTCAAGTGATTTTATTTTATTCACGGCGTACTTCTTATCAATCGGTGTCTGATCGTCAAGATTTGTTGGGTTTTAATCATTCAATACGGATAGGTGGAGTGAAATGCCTGTAAGTAT
Organism: Nepenthes gracilis; assembly: GCA_033239525.1. Classification (NCBI taxonomy): domain Eukaryota; kingdom Viridiplantae; phylum Streptophyta; class Magnoliopsida; order Caryophyllales; family Nepenthaceae; genus Nepenthes; species Nepenthes gracilis. The sequence continues at coordinate 16,326,348 of BSYO01000021.1, read as the reverse complement.
ATCCATTTTGTGCAATAATAATAATAAAGGAGAAAAAATAATCCAACCCTAATCAGCATGAAGAAGAAAGTAAGATGGGAACCAAGAACACGATCAATGTTCACTTCGTCTAGGTAATGAGAGCCCTTTAATTATCTGCACGACCTTGGTCTCTTAATTGCTTAAGGTTGTAATTACCACTCAATTAAGCCTGCAAGTCGAAAAAGGAAAGGCAGGCATGCATCTTATATCTTGTTTGATGTACTAATTGTTCAGCCTCAAGGAGCTTGGAAATGATGGAGAGCCGAAATAATAATATCGTGCAAGGCATACCATGATTCCATATTAATTAATTTCTCTTTTCTGGAAACCATATACGTAGAGTTTGGAAACTGTAATACTTAATTAATTAATTAATTTTTTTGTTTTTTTTTTTTTTTTTTTTTTTTAAAAACAAGCATTATCTTTCTTGGCTGGGATATCACAATCACTAAAGCGAGGAGGAGGGTCTAAAATAGATAAATACATATAATAAGTGATATTGTTAAAATTTCAAAGAAAAATATGTAGTATTATTGGGTCAAAGCTAAAGCCCAAGAAGATCCGGAATCCAGTCCAACTACGCGAGATGCCTACGTGGCGACCCACCATTAGCAGCCAGCAAGCGCTTCCTATATCTCATTAATACGGCTGCTGGAAAACGGCGAAAGGGTAGGACAAATCAGCTAATGGAGAAGCAGCAAATGCTGCCAACCGTGACTTAGGCGGCCGCCCACTGGCAACCAGCCAATCCTAGCTCAAGGGGGAGACCAGGCGTGGCCGGCAACACCCGATAGTCTACCTGCCACCACAAAACGGCAGCTGTCAAGTTGGTAATCACCGACAACAATCAGCGGCCAATAGACCCTAGCGACAGGAGTTCTCGCGCCTAAAATTTCCCATCGGGGGGCCTATAAAATCTCTTTTCTTCAACGAAGAGAGGAATTAGATCCAAGATAATTGACTCAGCATCGCAAGCTTCAAGCTTACCAGCTAACCTCCGGATCCAAATTCCTAAGCCTACTCAGGCAACAGGAAGTCAGTCATCCGCAGCGGTGCACCTAAGGAGTCAGGCCTCCCACCACCTGTTCATCGTTCTCTCCCACATAAACAAACAGGCACCATCCACACATTTTCAACATACTTCCGTGCGCCTCTTAGCGTGCGCCCCATTTTCATTCATTGCGAAAATTTGCTGACTTGAGTATCAGAGCAGCCTTGGTGGGAGAAATTCCACCGGACCTCTGACATATTATTTGTTGATCGTGTTGTGCAGACCTCAGGTTAATAGAGATGGAGACCGGACCCTTCCGCATACGCTTCAGAATAGCTAGGAATCCTAAGGCTTTCTAATCCGTACGACAACCAAGGACTCGGGACGCAACATTGGCGCCGTCTTTGAGAAATGGGACAAGAAGCCTAGCGCCTCTTTCTCACATTCATTCCAAAACATCAACAATGGTGAATACCAAGGCACAAGCTAGTGCCCCAGTAATAAATGTTGTCGTTCACAACGAAGACCCATCCGTGGGAAGCCACACGGACACCCGTCCAGAGCTCGACGTCCATTGCCTGGCCGCGGACATGGGCGACATGAAGCTGGTATTCAAAGCCCTTTGCAATCGAACGGGTACCGTTTGGATGGGGGCTGCCCCCTAGCATCCCAGGCGTCCTCCTCCAGGCGAAGGAGGTGTCGCGCGACGGCCCTCAGGAGAGGATCCGACCGACCTGACAACGCCAGGGCCCCGGCGGCCTCCGGGAGCAGGTTCCAGTTCACGGCAGAAAGCCATCCCAGTCGGAACGATCGCAGGGAAAACCCTGAGCAACGTAACCCCCGCAACTCCAGCAACCAGGGGAGGTCGACCGCCACAGGTTCCAATAGTGAGCGGCCCGACCGTGCAGAAAATCGCCATGACCGACAGATCCAGCCATGCCATCGGGACCACACAGAGCTCCGCGACATTATCAACGCGCGGAGAGGGGCATCAGACCCACCTATAAAGGAGAAGGTCAAGGTACCGTGGGATCTCCTACACAAGGAGAGACCCACACGATTTTTCGCCGACCTTTGAAGATCACCTTTCGCCATGGACCTGCGGACTCAGCCACTACCCTGCAAGTTCAAGATGCCCGCCCTGGAAGGGTTTGACAGAAGCAAGGACCCGATGGATCACCTCAACTGCTTCCGCACCCATTTGTCCATGCAGGAAGCAAGCGAGGCCATGATGTGCCAATGCTTTCCGGTCACCCTCAAGGGGGACTCGCTACTCTGGTTCCACGGCCTCCCGCTAAATTTCATTCGCTCATTCGATGAGCTAGCTGACAGCTTCTTGAGCCAGTTCGCCTCCAGCCGGACAGAAGAGAGGCAGCCATGGCACCTCGTCCGCCTCCGTCAGAGGTTGGACGAAAGTTTTAAGCGATTTCTCAACCGCTTATCACCAAGGCACGCCGGATCCCCCAGCTCTCTGACGAGCTAAATCTCAACACCTTCATTGCTACGTTGGCAGCAGGGGATTTCTTTAAGCACTTATTGCACTAGTGCCCTCAGTCCTTCCGGGAGACTATGGCCATCGCCCGTGCCGACATCACAGTAGAGGAGGAAAACAAGGCGAAGGGCCCTGAGCGCGTAGACCGCCCCCCGGAAGCTCCCCGGCCTACCAACGGGCAGAAGAGGAGCGGCGATGGTAACCGCTTCCCAGAGCACCACAAGTAGCCGTGCCCTTCCCCGAGATCTAGGAAGGATCATGGACAGACATCCCTGACCCCTCTGAACAATACCTGCACAAACATCCTGATACAGATCTAGGATAAAAAGTTCTTCAAATGGCTGAAAAAGGGTCTGGGCGGCAGTGACCAGATGAAGTACTACTAGTATCACCGTTACCTCGGATATTCTACAGAGAACTGCAAGACGCTGCAGTAGGAAATAAAAGACCTGATCCGCAGCGAACACCTTAAACGGTTCATGAAGGGTTTGGGGCAAGCTCCCGTAATTTCGGAGGGTGAGGCCAGTGAGCCTCCCCGGGGCCGTGCTGCTGCTGGCGTGAACAACATTATCTCTACCGCAGCCGCCAGGGGCACCAAGCAAAAGGAATAGGAGCTAACTTACAGCAACAAGAGAGCGAGGATAGGGGATAGGAGTGATGTCATTAGCTTTAGTAGCAACGATATGGTACATGTAACCTTCCCCCATACTGATCCCCTTATTGTATCCGCCCTCATTTCAGACGGTAAGGCTGACTACTAACTGAAACGAGTCTTCATTGATAATGGAAGCTCGCAGAATTTGTTGTAACTCAGTGCCTTTTTTAAGCTCTGGTTAAGGTAAGGTCAGAAGAGAGCGGCCGATGGCCATTTGTACAGCCTAGATAATGAGCCAGTGCCTGTGCTGGGGATAGTCCGGCTAGAGGTCACAATGGAAACTTACCCACACGCTGCAATGCGCGAGCTAGCATTCCATGTCGTCGAACTACCATATGTTTACAATGTTAGACTGGGCAGACCTTTCTTTACAGCCTTCGGGTTCGTAACATCGATCCCTCATTTAAAGGTGAAGTTTCCCACCCCGTGTAGCGTGGGAGAAGTACTTGGGGACCATGCGATGGGACAAACATGCTACCTATCCCAGGTCACCCACCGGACTACCTAGACGAAGATCTTGACCTCCGCGACGAATCCCTGCTACAACAAGCCCAATCAAGAGAAGCTACCGAAACGATCCCTCTGAATCCCGCCAAATCAGAAAAGTGCGTCCATGTGGGCAGCTATCTTCCGCCCGCCACTTTCTTCCGCCCGTCAAACGCGATCGATTAGTCACCTTTTGAAGACAAACTCCAACGTGTTTGCCTGGGTTCCTACCAACATGCCCATGATATCGACCGAAGTGATCGTCCACAAGTTGGGCCTCGATTCCGGCCATAAGCCCGTTCAGCAGAAGTGTAGGAACCATTCCGTCGAGAAGCTGATTGCCATAAGGGAAGAAGTAAAAAGACTCCTAGACGCCTGGTTTATTCGAGAGGTTCAATACCCAGAATGGTTATCCAACATCGTGCTGGTGAAAAAGAGCAATGGCAAGTGACGAATGTGCATAGACTTCACCGATATAAATAAGGCTTGCCCGAAGGACAGCTTCCCTCTCCCTAGGATTGATTAGCTTGTGGACTCTACGTCCGGGTATGAGCTCCTGAGCTTCTTGGATGCCTACTCTAGCTACAACTAGATCCAGATGTACCCTGAGGACGAGGAGCATACCTCCTTCATGACCGACTAAGGAATATATTGCTATAAGGCAATGTCCTTCGGCCTCAAGAATGTTGGGACAACCTATCAATGCTTGGTGAACAAAATGTTCGAGACTCAGATCGAGAAGAACGTAAAAGTGTACGTTGATGATATGCTCGTGAAAAGCAAGGTTGCCAGCAACCATATCCGCGACCTAGAGGAGGCCGTTCAGATCCTCCGGGCACATAGGATGAAGCTCAACCCCACCAAATGCGTGTTCGGGGTAACCTCGGGGAAGTTCCTAGGTTTCATCGTATCCCAACATGGCATCGAAGCCAACCCAGAGAAGATCAAGGCCATCCTCAACTTGCACCCTCCACAGACGGTGAAGGAAGTGCAGAAACTCACTGGGCCGCTGGCGGCCCTCTCGCAATTTCTCGCCAGGTCCGCAGAGAAGTAATTGCCCTTTTTTAAGACACTTAGGGGTACAAAATCGTCAGGATTCCAGTGGATTGAGGAATGTGGTGAGGCCTTTAAAGAGCTAAAAACCTACCTTGCCAACCCACATCTCTTAAGCTCATCGTGCACTGGCGAGGACCCGTACGTCTACTTGGCTACGTCAAGAACGACCCTCAACTCCGTGCTAGTCAGAGAGCATAAGGGAGCACAGCGGCCGGTATACTACGTAAGTCGGGTACTGACAGATATAGAGGCCCACTACCCGTACGCCAAAAGGATCGCGTTGACTCTTATTTATTCGGCGCGAAAATTGCGGCTCCACTTCCAAGCACACCGGATCATCGTATTAACGAATCAACCTCTGAAGTCGATCCTGTAGAAACCAAAGACTTCCGGGCGGCTGGTCAAGTGGGTTGTGGAGCTGGGAGAGTTTGACGTGGAGTTCTAGCCTCGGCCGGCCATCAAGGGTCTGGCCCTAGCGGACTTCATTGTTGAGGTGGCGAACCCCGGTCTAGATGACCCTAACAGCCCACGGAGCATGGAAGACCTCAACGTCGCGGTGTGGACCCTGAGCGTGGATGGATTGTCCACCCAAGCAGGTAGCTGAGCTGGAGTCGTGTTGAAGACTCTGGATGGCGTGGAGATTACGTACTCTGTCGCGCTGACCTTCTCAGCTACCAACAACTTGGTAGAGTACGAGGCCCTTCTCACAGGACTTCGCCTAGCTAAGGAATGTTCTGCAAAATCATTGGTTGTACACAACGACTCCGAGCTCGTGGTCAACTAGATCCAAGGAAACTTCGAAGCATCAAGCCTACAGGTCATGAAGTACCTAGCGAAGGCAAAGACCCTGGTCCAGGGGTTCGACCGCTTCCTGATCAAACACATCCCTAGGTTCGACAACTGGAAAGCTGATTGCTTGGCCAGGAACGCAGGTGCGGGATCCCCAGAGTAGTACGCTAGGGAACAGAGGGAGACTCTAGTCGCGCCCAGCATCGACTCCTCGGACCAAGAAGTGCTGCGGGTCGATGAGGGGGACAACTGGATGACTTCGTACAGAAAGTACCTGACCAACGGAACTCTGCCGACAACGTCGATGAGGCCAAACGGATCAAAAAGACAACAAGCTGGGTACACGCTCCTCGGCGGGAGGCTGTACAGGTGGGGATATTCTACTCCCTTCCTGAAATGCCTTGCCCCCGAGGAAGCTGAGTACGCTCTAAGCGAAGTACACCTTGGCGTATGTGACTCGCACATTGGGGGAAAGAACATTGTGTTCAAAGTCATGTGACAAGGTCTCTATTGGCCAACCCTAAAACAAGATGCCATGGAATTTGTCAGGAAGTGTGAGAACTGTCAAGTCTATGGTTCCGTGACGCATCTACCGCACACAGGGTTGCACTGCCTTCAATCCCTGTGGCCATTTGCACAATGGGGGGTTGACATCCTTGGACCATTACCTTTGACTTCCGGGCAAAGGAAGTTCCTAATTGTCGGTATCGAATACTTCACCAAGTGGGTAGAAGCAGTCCCCCTAACTTGAATCACCGAGCAGAATGCAACAGAATTCCTCCGTCAAAGAATTGTTTGACACTTTAAGATTTTCGAGGTCGTGGTAACCGACAACGAAACCCAATTTAGCGAAAAATGGTTCACAAGGTACTGCACTAATCTGCGCATCAAGCTGGTCCACGCGTCCGTGGTGTACCCTCAAACTAACGGACAGGTTGACGTCACCAACCGCACGCTGTTGTACAGGCTGAAAATCAAGCTGGAGGACACAGGGGGCTCGTGGGTCGAGGAGCTACCTTCTATACTCTGATCGTATCGGACGATCCCGCAGAAGCCAATGAGAGAGACACCCTTCAGCCTCTGTTACGAGGCTGAGGCTGTAGTCCCCGTTGAAATGGGATTACCCTGCCCACGGGTCGAATGTTTCGATCCAACCACCAACTCACAGAGACTCCGGGAAAGCTTTGACCTACTTCCAGAAGTTCAAAACACAGCCCGCCTACGGACTACGGCCTGTCAACAGTGAGTCACGTGGTACTACAACAGGCGGGTGAAAACTCGCCCACTTGAGGTTGGAGATCTGGTACTCCGGAGTGTAGAGGAGGCGGGAAAAGCCACGAGGAGGAACAAACTCTCCCCTGGGTGGGAAGGACAGTTCCTCGTCTCCGCAATCCTCCGGAGCAGAGTGTACAAGATACGCGCCCCGAATGGTAAACTGGTTCCCTGCACCAGGAATGCCACCAACCTAAGGACATACTACCAGTGACGCAACACCGGCCCAGGTAAGGCATGCATACGCTTCCTAAAGAGTGCTTGTACATACATCAAGTTTTCACTCAATGAAATAAATTATTCCTATTAGCCTGCATTTTCCATTTGTGTGAAATGTTAGCATGTATAGCATTCCAACAACAACACGACCTAAACTGCTCCTAAGTCAGGAGGACTACCGTCTATCCGTAAAACAAGGTCTTGGCCCCGCGCCAAGCGGCCCAACAGCGGTATCGTTCAAGCCTCGACCGCGCGTCGAGCGGTCCGAATGCAGACACATCCGGACTTCGATCCCACATCAGAAGGGTCCCAGCGACCCACTACCTTGACTTCGTGCCAAACTGCCAAAGCGGTCAAGACATTAGGCCTGGGGGCTCTTGAAGCTTCCCTGCTTGCGGCCACACAAAAACATTATGGGGCAGGAATTGTAGGCGTCCGGTGACCTTCACACAAAGAAGAGAGCACCCTCAGTCTACAATGGTAGAGGGATAGGACCTTATACACGGTGGTGATGACGCCTAGAGCGGGGGCCATGCATCTAACACAGATGCCACACAATAAAAGGCCTAGAATCGGAGCCCAGCTGCCACGGCCTGAAAACCAGGCTGACCCTCAGTGAGGCTCCACGAGACTTGCGACAACGTCCACTTTACTGGATCAAGCTTTCCATTAATCACGCAAGATACAACGACATCCTCTAATGAAGGACAAATACAGCGCAAGAAGGCAGATTGGAGCCTTGGCGACAATAGCTTTGCAAGCTTAGCCTTGAACGTGAGACATGACCTCACGGATTGCATTGGGAGGCAATGTATACAAAAAAAAAGAGAAAGGAACTGCTTTTCATTCACTTGTACGCAAAAAAAAAAAAAAAGAGAACAATCCTTCCTTAGAGAGGAAAGAAAAGCAATGTATACAAGACTATAGCAGAGGGTCGGATGGACTAGCCGCCTCAAGGAAATTCCTCAGACGAGACCCGCCCCAGACCCCAGTGTTGCTTGGGTGGAAGACTCCTTCCGGTACGTCAGGAGCCACAAGAAAAGCAATTCTGCAACACAGGCAAATGCCATCCCATAGTCGAGTCTCTATCATGAGATCCGCCTCCGATGGGGAGAGATGATCCCTCAGATTCCTAGACAAGCGTGAATTGTCGTCTTTAAGAGTGGTGAGCGCCACCTCCAGTCATTCTGCTTTTAGCTGCAAGCGCCTGACTTCTTTTTGAAGGAAAGCGACCTGAGCTCTCGTGCAGTGGACGACGTGCAGCCCGCGATGGAAGCACCCGTGCAGAAGGGCGGCTAGCTCATCAAGAGGATCGACATCCTTAGGAATCTGCGTCGAAAATGGAGAAGTCAGAAGAATTTCCAAAAAAATATGACTGCGAAAGAACGACCAGTTTGGAGCGGTTGTACTTGAACGGGAGCAGCGTCTGAAGGACATGCCAAATCTCCTGGCGCAGACACGCCCAAGGGCTCCTCATGTTCAACCACGACTCCAACGGAGTCCGAACGGATCAAAAGCGCGGAAGGCAAAGGAACGCCTGGGGGCTCCGGCTCTGAAGCCATCTCTCCCACGGCGGTTTCGACACCCAGCGGGCCGGCCTCTGATACGACTTCCACCTCTGATGCCACGGGGACATCCTCCAAGATCCCACCCTCCGAAATGGGCTCCGCAAAGATCACCGCTGGCTCCAAGATCCCTCTAACTCCGGCCCCGGTGCTGGCACTGGCACGCATGCTTCCTCCTGGCCACCGAGGACTAATGCGCCACCCACCATCCCTAGAACCACCTCCATGACTAGATCAACGAAAGAACGCACAGGAGACTCCTCACTTGAATGAAGCCCACTTCAAAGACGTTGTACTCGGCTAACGCCGCGGCCAGAATCGAAACGGGTTCGTTGGCCTCCTTCTGAGGCCTAGCGCTTGACGCTGCCTCTAGGACTGGAGCCCAAACCCGTGTAGCAAAGTCAATAGCCAACCTCTGCGACCTCCAGCCTCCCTCAACCTCTTCAAGGGAGCCTCAATCTCCTCCTCATCCAAAAATGACTCTAGTAGCGAACGACTCTCCTCCTCGTCCCCTCCGGACGGTGGGGGAATGGTGCCTTCCCAGGGGTCTTTTTTGGCAGGATCAGCGACGTGCCAGCCCAATGAAGGCCCCCACTTAGCGGCCTCAAACGCAATGGATGTCAAAAAGTAGCCCTGGATGGAGAATTTCGCCATCTAGGACTCAATGGCAGCGACTAACTCCGCCACTTCCTTGGCATCGTCTGTGAACGCTTTCTCGTGGAAGAACTCCGAGATGGGGCCCTACTCGCGCGGAAGCTCAGAGTCAGGGGGCTCCTGCAAGAGGAAGAATCGTCTCTTCCAGTTCTTTACCGAATCGGGATTGGTCCCTCGAAAGTGGAAGCCGGTCTTCAGCGACAATGAGATCTAATTCTCCGACTCTGAGAAGCAAAAGATCAACCTAGCCGCCCTGGCGTTGAAAGAGCTTCTATGAAGGCGAGCGAAGATGCATAGCAAGACCAGGTAACGAAGGGCGTTAGGGTGAAGCCTCACTACAGGGACACCCAACGCCTCGACCAACGCATAAAGAGTGCAGGGCATGGGATAACAAAGCCCCCTCTCAGATAATGCTCATAGACCATGATGAAGCCGTTTGGAAGAGCACTAGCTCTGTCCACGATACCTGGAGCGCGGTAACCCCACTTGCTGGGAATCCCATAATCTACCATTAGAGCGGCAATGGCGCTGGTCGTCAAGATAGACCATGTGTTGTCGACCCCATGCCGACTCACCCTAGAAGTTCGGGAGGAGGAAGGAGATTCTCTCTTCTTTGCCATCTCTCTCTCTCACCGTGAGGGGCAAGACTGGAAAATTTTCAGTGTGAGGAAACTAACAAAGGAAATTTTTCAGAAGATTGGTTTTAATAGGTAGCGAAGTGCCAACGAGCGGGAAACCTAAACGACACCTCCGCAGAGTGGCTGGGTCGTGTACCTGCCCCATGGAAGCATCATAGGGCCCAGAGCAGTCAACAATCATGACTGTTTGTCAGACTGCAGATCGGCGTCGCTTCAGCCGCCTGGCAAAGGTTCCCCATTGATACGCCCACATTTAATGCGGGGATTTCAATTGCCAGGAATGACGACAGCGAGACCCCAAAAAAGAAGCGCACAAGAATGAAAATGAAACATTCAGCCACAACAAACCACGGAAGATAAAACGGCACAGCTAAGTGTCGAATTTCATTATAATATTCATTAGAAACTTGTTACAACAGCTTACTACAGTGGGATACATTTAATGTCCCTCATGTGCCGCAGAGGGACCTGGTGTGAGATACTCCACCAGGTTCGCGCGTGTCCGGGAGCTAGAGTTTCGAGAGTCTAGGATGCTGACACGGAAGTTTGGGTCCTCTAGCAAGACTAGTCTTCGGCTGAGATGGATGTCGTCCTGGAAGTTCCTTTCCAGTGCAAGGCCTACTTCTTCCAACAAAAACCTTGATCTCAACTCAGTCCCCATCCGCACGACCTCTGTCCCAAACCATCGCCGTACCTTCTCACTCTCTTCCTGAAGGGCCAAAATGCAGGCCCGAGCCCCCATGTTAGCATTGGCGAGCCTGGACACCCTTGCCTCCGATTCCGCCCATGCTTCCTCAAAGTGTGCAGCACGGGCCCTTAGCTACTCTATCTCCGCTACTGCAGCTTGCATCCGGGCTTTGACGTCTTCGACCACCCTGGCAACTCGCCAGAGAAAGGAATTTGCCCTTCCTGAGCAATGATCCCGTGAAGCGGCGGACCTCTCCGCTCTCTCAAATCCGGGAGGCGCCCGCGGGGATCGTGTAGGGCCCACGACTGTAGCCTCCGAGTGGCCCCCCTCCATTGTGACGACACCTGGGACCCGAGAAGCATGGGCCCCAGTTTTAGACCCTCCGGAGGGATATCCCGATCTGTACAACGAGGACGACTCCTCCATCCAGGTTTCAGCAAGAGCGGGTGAAAAAGAGAAGGATCGCAAGCAACGCAAAGCTTCATACCGTCAAAGAAGCAGCAAAGCGCGTTGTCTGAGAAGGGGTTTGTGCATTTAAATAGACGGATTTTCCCCTAGAAATGGCTGTGCTCTTAGACCAAGGAGCGCTAGGACAAGGCTAACAAGCGCGCTTGATGTGGAGAATCCCTGAAGTCTCATGCGTTTCCAAGACAAATCATCATGACGCAGCGCCCCTCGATCTTCTGCGCATTTGATGCGCCAAACAGACAGACGGATGTGACCGCTATCAGTGGCATTCTAGCCTCCGTGGCCCCAGACGTCAGAGGCCGCCCTCGAACCACAAGCGTCCGAAGATCCTCAAGCGCACGTAGCAGGGTGTGACACGTTAGGAGAAATCAATCAATAAAGGAAATCACGCGCTGCAAGATGGAAGAACGAAGACAAAGGGACTACTTCTATTATTAATCAAGACTTTCCTTACAAAGTACAAGATTTGTGGTAAAAAAGGTACAAGAAAAGGGAAGAAGATACAGCACGGGGCCCAGGCCCCACAGCGACTACCCTGAGTGAGCTTAGGGAACGTGATCTACATGAGATCACCACGGCCTCGGCATTGCCTCCCTAGCAAGCCACCAGGGGCAGTTAGGTGTTGACCTGCCCACGGTGGGAATAATACCGATGTTATCCATCGAGGCCAGACCAACGCCCAGTTCAGGAGCCTCCGGGAGGGATAAAAAGGGAAAACCTTACAATTCCCTCATCGGGACTTCCCTCTCTACCTCCTCCACGGACCGCGCATGAACCAAGTGAAGTGGAGACCGCGGGCAACGCACTTCACTGGCGGGAGGCATCCCGGTGAAAGTTTTGCTGTGGTCCCACAGCGNCTCTGGATGAGTCACACCGTGGAGGGGAGGCACGTGATGACAGCAGAGTGGTCGAGCCACCCTCATTAGTATGAGGAACTGACCACAGCGCGGGTGTGAAGACAGTCTTTTCCGAGAGTTTCGGATCTCCAGCTAGTCCACCCAACTCCTTCGCGGATTCTCACTGAAGGTGGAGCAAGCAAGTACCTTCGCATTGTCCCCTCAAAGATAGCCAAAGGATGCACAACACTCGCTAAGGAGCCCTTCTATTTATGGACGAAACAAGCACCCTTCTCACGCTCGATGAGGCACGCCTCCCGGTGGACATTTTTTATGGAATAGGAAAAGCCCTCAAATCAGACGCAACCCCAAGTGTGCAAATCCTCTTAATCCAGACATTGAATCGTTGCAGCGTTAGAAAGGCCTACAAGATGCCTGGGAAAGGCACGAGTCCAGAAGACGACAAGTGTTGGAGCATCTCGAGGGAAACTGGCGGACCGCGGATTGGACACATGGGACATACCAGGCCATGACCACTGGTTAGCCCAGGCATGGGGGGAGAGTGTTGGGTCCAAAGCTTAAGCCCAAGAAGATCCGGAGCCTAGCCCAACTACGCGAGATGCCTATGTGGCGGCCCACCATCAGCAACTAACAAGCGCATCCTGTAGCTCATTAATACGATTGCTGAAAAACGGTGAAAGGGCAGGAGAAACCAGCCAATGGAAAAGCAGTCAACTCTGCCAGCCGTGAGTCAAACGGCAGCCCACTGGCAACCAGCCAATCCCAGCTCAAAGGGGGGAGACCAGGTGTGGCCGACAACACCGGGTAGTTTCCCTGCCACCGCAAAATGACAGCTGACACGCCGGCAATCACCGACAACGATCAGTAGCCAATGGACCCTAGCGACAGGAGTTCTCGCGTCCAAAATTTCCCGTCAAGGGCCTATAAAATCCCTTTTCTTTAACGAAAAGAGGGATTGGATCCAAGATAATTGACTCAGCGTCACAAGGTTCAAGCTTACCAGCTAACCTCCGGATCCAAACTCCTAAGTCTAGTCAGGTGACAAGAAGTCAGTCACCCGCAACGGTGCACCTAGGGAGTCAGGCCTCCCATTACCTGCTTATCGTTCCCTCCCACAAAAACAAACACGCACCATCCACGCATTTTCAGCATTACTTTGGGTGTCTATTTGCGTGCGCCTCATTTCTGTTCATTGCGAAAATTTGTTGACTTGAGCGTTGGAGCAGTCTCGGTAGGAGAAATTTCACCGAATTTCTAACCTCTTGTTTGTTGATTGTACTGTACATGCCCCTGGTTAATAGAGATGGAGACCGGACCCTTCCACGTACGCTTTAAAACGGTTAAAAATTTAAAGACTTCCTAACCCTTATGATAATCAAAAATTCAGAATGCAATATATATATATAATGCTCAATATACATAAATAGCTACATAGTTCAAAGTAGTGAACAGAATGATGGCCATTAATTAATTAAACAACACACAAATTAATGGATGGAGGAGATGGATGGGAAGGAATTCAAAGGAGTTAGGGGAACAATGATGAAAGACGGAAAAGGCCTAACGTCGTACGCTTGGAAACACGCACAAAAAAGAGGGAAGGTAATCACCTATTCGCTGCTTGCTACTACTCCTGCAATATTATGATAATTATAATTAATTGTAATTACAGGGGAAAATGGGCTGTTGTTCATAGGAAAAAGGAGAAGCTTTGGGTGGGTGGGAAATGTATAATGGCTCATTATGATCATCATGATGTCCACCCACTCCCTAGGCGCCCCTCGATTTCCCCCTACTTTTTTTTCCCCTCTTTTTTTTTTCCCTTCTTTTGGGTGTGAATGGCTTGGCCACGGCCAGTTGTTTTACGTCGTCTATACTCGGAAATGTAAAATGGAACTGACTTCGTTGACGAGTAAAGAGCCTACGACTGAATAACAAGACAAAATATTATTTAATTCTTATGAGTTAGTCTAATTAATCGGACCAATTTGGAATGTTATCATTATATATAAAGTTTATGAGTTTATATTAGGCTATTTTACGCATTTTTTTTTGAAAGAAATATATAATCTCCAATGAACTATAATTTTGTTGCGTTCTGGTACCGCGGCCTTCAGAGGGATCCTCGTTGATGAGGGGTGTTGGATCCACGGCGTCCAGTCGGATAAGTGGTTTTTGAGTAATACAAGTGAATGTGGTGTTGAACACGAGAAGAAGATTGAGACCGGATTTTTTACGTGGAAAACCTCCTCTTAAATGGAGAGAAAAAATTACGAGACTCAGGGCCTTGAAAATGCTTCACTATTTGGGTGAAAGTCTTTACAAAATACAATTGTGAGGGTTAATCCCTTCCCTATCTCTCATTTTAAGTCTCTTTTCTAGGAGATTATGTTATCTGGGAGTAGGCTTTACAACTCGTCTTGTCTTATTTTTCAGGAAGGAGAGAGTTTTCCTGGAGCTAATCTAAGAGAGAGAGAGAGTCCGGTCCCTTCAGAGAGGGATTTTGTTGAGTATTTATAGGAAAAACCAGGCCATTGGGAGGAAACACGTGGCGTCCATCGCGTGGTTGAGGAACTGGTCTACCGACTCCCTTTAATGTTGCTGACGTGCGCGGTAAGGCATGCGACTAGCGCCGCTTGCAGGCCTACGCATGCAGGGTCTAAGTGTGATCTTGATTTACCAGGCGTCTGCGCTGTTGAGGCAGAACCTGGCAGTGGTTGCAGGTTTGTTGGGAATCGACGAAGTTGCCTAGCTGGCCATTCCCGCCTTTGGGTGAGCGGTCCTCATCCCTGGGTGGGGCACCTTGTAAGCTCGTGGACTCGTGAGAGGCGTCCGTTCTTGGAGGACCTTTTGGGAAAGTTCGGGGGCTTTTCCTTGACCTCTTAGGTATCTGAGACTGGTGACTTCCGTTAGGTTCTTGACGCTTTGGGACTTATTCTGGCTTTTCCTCTGTTTTGTGTCTTTATGGGCCCTTATAATGGGGCCCAACAAATTTAGACCCTATGACGATAAGTACATATGAAATATTTAAACACACAATATATATAAAGAATGTTTAAATTTAGATATAACAAATATTAATCAATTGTTCACAATAAACTCATCACGAACAAAAGTAGTAAACGTATTGTAGAAAATAACTTAACACAGGCAATGGTGACAAATAAAAATATCAAAAATGGAGAGTTATGAAGTAAAATTTTTTGGTTATTTTTATCAATAAAGACAAATTATTATAAAAAAAAATTAACTTGTAACGTAGGTAATACTCTTAATTTGTAACTCTTACTTATAGCTACCCGAATCATAATTATTAAATCCGATCGGAACAACTCATGAAAAAAATATAAATTATTAAATATTCTTCATAATTTTAACATTTTAATTATAAAATCATTTCGTCAATACATCAAGTGAATAATCATGAAAATAAAAGTTATTAAAAGTCACAAATAAAAATTCCCAAAAAAACCAAACCTTCAGGGAATATTTAGTTTGTAAAAATAAAAATTTTATTTTTATTTTATTTTTAATAGAATAAATATTTTTATATTTAGTGATAATTTAATAAAAAAAATATTTTTTAAAAAATATTTATTTCATAATTACAGAGAATAAAAAATATTGTCTTTTATTTGATTTTTTTTATTTTCAAATATATGAAAATAAAAATTTCCACATCGTAAATTTTTTATTCTAATTTTGCCCCCGCATTCCTCTCGTTAGTAGAAAACCCTTTTCTTCTCCTGTCCCCTTCCTTCACTTCCGAAACCCTTTTCTCTCCTGCAAAACTCTCTTTGTTCTCTCAATCAGCCGCCATTGCTCTCTTCTCTTGAAACCCTTCTTTCTCCTTCGACGACCCTTCCAGTCCTTCAACATCACTTGAAATCCATTTCTTCTCCATCTCTCCACTCCACTGCTTATTATTTCAGCGCGAGTGTTGTCTTCTTCATCTTCAATCACTCGTCTCCCACAGCTTAAATTCGTCAGTTAATTTATCAGATTTATAGTAAATTATTCGATATATTTGCAGTTGATATATGCGAAAACCTTCTTTTTTGTGTTCATTGCTGCAATTGTCAATAATTTATTAAAAAATAAGTGAGCACAGCACGCAAGTTGGAGAGCAGAGCACGAAACTCTGTTCTGTCACCCATCTTCCGATTGCCTTTGTAAATTTTGTGCGTGTGCCTTATTGCAGTTGTGATTGTGCCTTAGTAAATAATTTATTTCTCAGCACGAAGTTGTGATTGTGCTAAGAAATAAATTTTGTCCCATTGCAATTGCCTTAGTAAATTTGTGCCTTTCCTCTGTTCTGTCCCACTTTCCTCCTACCTGTGCAGTTTACAGCCATTATATATGTTCGGTGTCATTTTATGAGCTTATATTACCTCATGCTTGTGCAATTGCCTTATGGTTGTCATTCTTTTGCTATTCTTTATATTTGCATATGTTGTAATTTTCTATTCCAATTCATGGATCAACTACACTTTAACTTATCCAACTAGAAGAAAAGGAAAATAGCATCCATACTAATACTATGGATTAATATTTGCCATACTGTTTGGTGGTTTCTATGTATCTTAAATGCAATTTTAGTTATTGAAGAGCCTAAACTTATAATCATAAGGTCTTACAAACTTAACTTCTATAAAAAAAGAGAACACATTAATAAAATAATACATGATATGATATTACTTGTATTAATATGTTGAGAATGAGCAGAATCACATTTTTTAAATTGTGTGAGATGTTGAGAAATATTTGGAGATTTCATCCATCAAAACACATAATTGTTGAAGAGCAAGTGGCTTTATTTATCCCGTGCATAAGTTTTTGTTGACTTAGTTGAAACTCTATTTATATGTTACTTATATTCGTTTATTTGATATGTTATTGTATTTATTTATTTATTTATCATTACAACAGTTAAATGTAATTAAGCATGTCACAATCTAATAGGAATATAAAAAGAATATGAGAGCTTCCTGAAGATGATACTCTCATTATTAGTATGGTTGAGTTGTATAATATAGATATATACAATGCAGACAATGAATTTAAGTTGGGTTATTTAAATGAGTTAGAGAGAATTTTACATCAAAAATTACTAAATTTGGGATTGAAACCAATGCCACACATTGCTTTCAGAATTAAGACGTTGAAAAGGGAATGGAATATTATATATAATAGGATAAGGGGCATAAGCATTTTTGGATTTGGGTGGGACGATGCATAAAAAATGGTTGTTCCAGAATATCATGTGTGAGATGCATACATATCGGTAAGTTTAAAGTTAAATTTAATTTTATATTTTATATGACCTCTTGTTTAAATTTAAACCGATATGTATTTTGTTGACACATAGCCATAAGGGAGCCACTTTGAAGAAAAAAGTCGTTTATATATTTTAAAGATTTGTTAATAATTTTTGACAAAGACTATACAATAGGGGTAGATGTACATGCTGTCGAGGACATCGCTGCAAAACTTTAGAATAATGAACCAAGTAACGAACAATTAAACATGAATGATGTTGAAGAAATAGGGATTGAAGACTTAATTGGAACTAATGACTCCCCTAGTCGAACTGCACTGCCGCTCACCCTTGCATTTATTTGGATCCAGATTGAGTAGATAACATTTAGCCTAATGGGGAAGACATCCGTATCACAGGAAGAAATTTCGAGAGAGAAGAAGGTTCCGGTAGCCGGTTGATGAGTTTAAGTTGTTATGGGAATTTATATATATTTTTTTTTTGAGTTTATTTTTTTTTTAGTATATCTATGTGGATGATGGATGAGTTTATCATGATGTAGTTAAATCAAAAGAATGAAATAGTTTGAAATATAGAATGGTTATATTTTGTTTAAAATTTTTAATTTATGTGTGCGGCTTGAGTCATGTGTTTGAGTATTTGGACTCGGGTCATCACACCTTTTACCTTTAATGTATTTTATTATTGTGCATAAAATTTAGATTCAGAGTTATAAAAATTAAATCCTATTATTTGAACATTTAAGTAAGATTGGACGACTCACTAATTCGTATATCAGTCAAAAATCTCAATACGCATTATGACTAATGTAAATAAAATTAAGTTTAGATTTTTTTATTTGAACAACTTAAATATCTTTCGGATCGTAAATTCTCAAATAGATATATGCATTTTTTGCTTTTATTTTTTCTTTTATAATACGCTTTGGAAACCGTTAAATTTTGGGATAAATAATAATAATAATAACAATAATAATAATAATAGCAGAAATATCCGCCAATGAGGTGAATGTGTTTGCAAAAGATCATTTGGTGTTACTATGATAATTTTAAGATATATGAATGTTTTAAAAAAAGATTATTAGGTGTTAGTATGGTAGTTTTATGATATTATGTTTGGCCATCCAATGTGATGATTTTTATTTTTAAATGTGTACTATGTAATAAGAGAATACTTCTTATAGACAGAATTAAATTTGAATATTTTTGTTTATTGCAATTTAATAATTAAACTGAACGGTAAAACTATCAGCTTAATTTTTTTTTAAAAAAAAATTAAGGATTTGTGTTGGAAATGTGAAAACCAGTAAAACCAAAGTCTGTTGTCAACTGTCAATAACACGCAACAGTTCTATGCTGATTGTTGAAAGAGAAGAGGAAACAAAAAAGAAAACCAATAAGTGAAGTGTTGGATCAAACGGACGTTCGGACAGAATGCTCCTGAGCGCAGTGACCGAGAGGATAAAACACTCAGATAGAGGGACAACGCTCGGACGGACAGCGAACAAGGAGTGACAGAAAATCGAGAGAAACACACTAGATTTAACGTGAAAACCCTTCTGTAACTGAAAGGAAAAACCACAGGAGTAGAGTCAATAGCAAATCCAATACGTGAAATATGTTACAAACCTCCAAGATTGAGTATCCGCTATACACCCAAGAAGTCAAAGAGAAAAACGCTCCAGAGCAAACCAAGAAAAAACTTTTTTCTTTTCACTCTCTATTCTTCTCTTTCTCCCTTCTCTCATCGGTAGTGCACTCCTCTTTTCCTTCACAATAGCCCTTTTGCTCTCTCAAGATTGCTCTCTCAATCTTACTTACACTCTCTCTCACTTTTAGCTCTAACCAGCTCCCATATATATAGCCACAAGGGGCCTAGTCCCGGCCAGCCACTCTACTGCCGGTAGGGTGGCAGGACCATGCCCCTTATGCTTGCCATGGTAGGCGCACGCCCGGTGTGCCAGGATGACAGTCCTGACACCTTGAAAGTTGTAGCCGCCTGCCTACTTGCAACACGCGGCTGCAGCAGGCCCACTGAGGAAGTCAACGCCTAGGCTTCAGAGTCCTCGTCCACGTCATCAATGACCTCTCGGACATGATGCCTCTGATGAGTCCTCGTCCACTATTTTCGCAACTTCTCGGACAATAGTTCCCGGATGAATCATTCAGTCACTGTTCCTCCTCAATAGTCCTCGTCCAATGCTTCCAGCTGCCCCGTGAACGAACGTTTTTGAATTTCTCCAAATGTCCGCGTCCATTTGTTTCCACAAGTTCGTGGACACAAACACCACAAGAGAGTTACTCCAACATCAAGATCCCGAAAAACCCACTAAATATTAACCAATATCATAAATTTAACAAAATAAAATAATTTAAAATAAGACGATTTGACTGCCGTTGGAGTTTATTAGGTTCAAATTTAACTAAACACTATGGCTTTAGAAATCGTGAATGGATTTAAGATTTAATTCACCGACTTTTTATCTTTACCTTCTTTTTTTTTTTTTTGGGTTCTCGAGTGGGGTGTAACCAAAAGGGTTTTCGGAACGCGTCAACAAAGACGTCTTTTTTCATTGGACAGAGAAGACAAAAATTCCTTTTCTTAATTGTTTTTTTTTTTGTGAAAAAGAAAAGGCAGCCACCAATCAAAATATGCTTTCTTTCAAAACGCCCACCCCCAAAGAAAAAAGAAATATTTAACCCTGAAAAGCACATCTTCAAATTGTGATTCATATTCTACATTAAAGTTTGCTAGATCGGAGCAAATAGTTCCCCCAAAACAATTATATGGATGATCAATCAAAATTAATGAAAATAAATAAATATGAGGCCTAGAATATTTTTTTGCCTCCGAATGAAATGATATTTATGAGCAACATGCACTTTTTAATCGCAGCCAATCTTCATATCATGTACATTTACAAGTCAAAATCTTAGTATTTGCCTAATAAACCTAGAGTGAAAATTTATAGTCAAAAAATGTTATTTCAAAACACAAATCATATTAGCTTTATGATCAAATATTAGACTATTTTAAAATTGTTCCTTAGTGGGGTCAAACATTATAACACCATGGATACCATTTAAGTATAAATGTGTCTATATCAATTGTGAGAAATATTTGCTAGTAGATTAATATTAGCTTAACATACTAGATAAGGAGCAAGAACCATCACATATTGGCAGCTCTTTCATCCTCCTTTCCATAAGTGTCCCTCAGATGATTATCATCGATCATGGATAGAATGTTATCATCCAAAGAAATATCATTATTATTTTTAGAAATATCTTCCTTAAATACTGTTGTGAGGTCATCTAAATTAAAAGTTACAATATTACTTGATTGTTGTAAGTTACAATAATGATGTGAGTAAATATTAAAAATTTATAAATAAATCAAATAATCTTTTATCTACTTTTAAATTTATTTTCTTGCTATTGTAGCTATAATTTATTTACAGGTTGCTAACCTTTTAATTTATAATAAATTTTACGATATGTGATCGTAATTAATACTTTTATATAAAACCCAACCGGTCCAACAAATTAACAATTATCTATGATCAAACATAGCGTTGATATAATTTTTCGTTGAATGAGTAATGTTTAGGCATAAAGAATGAAATGGAGCGAACAAAAGAGATAATGGTAAATAGATAGCAGAGGACAAGAAAGCAAGCGAATAATGTAAGTAAAGGAGAAAAAGGGATAACCATGTGTACCAAAAAAAAGAAAAAAGAAAAGAAAATTGGGATTAAGGTTTGAGACTCAGTAATCAAGAGGCACGTACAATAACTCGTAGTTATATCAATTAAAACTATTACCACGTATTCTATAGTGGTAGCTAGGTTCCCATTAATTTGTGCCGTGAAAAGATTTTGCCTTATGAGATACCGTGCAACGAGATGTCAACAAGTTAATCAAGATTGAGTTTTTAACGTCAGTAAATAGGTATAATTCTATGTCCTCATCTCTCCTAACTACTTTACCTAGAAAAAAAAAAAAAACGAAATGCACGCGAGAGGACCTAAAAAATTGTTTTAATGCTTTATTTGTATACTGCAAAATCCCCAGCAGAATGGGAAGGTTCTGGGGTGAAAAAAAAAAGGATTAAAGCTGTCTCAAAAAAATATAATTAAAAAAAAAAATTCATAAACATAATCTTATCACAGTTTTGATTTTCTGTTTCATAGAGTTTCCCAAATATTAAAAAAAAAAATGTGCATGATGGGCATCAGTCCCTTTAAATATTTACCTTGCCTCACACCTTTAATTGTAAGGGAAAAGAGGAAAAAAAAAAAAAATCGGACCAAACAATTGGTCATCTATTTTACCGGAGGGACGGCCCAATGACCAACACATGCTTTAGGTTAAGGTGTGTTGAAAGTGTGAAGTTGAATGAACTACTAAGCTTTTATTGTTAGCATGCAAGTGCGACATGACCTAACAACTAACTTCCACCTTCCAAAGCCAGAGAATCATTCCAACCTCAAACCAATAACTCAGTTACCTCCATATAAAAATCCTTGGATATTTTCATGGTGACCAATTCACAAGCTTTCAATTTCTTAAAGAACATCAAGATTTTTATTTTTATTTTATTTATATTTGCCACACCAAACTAATAAGAATTGATATGGCAAATTCTTTCCTCGATGAGGGTTACATATTTCGAAGTAAGTACGGTCCAGTCTCAATTCCAGATAATATTACCCTACCAGAGTTTGTACTTCAAGATGCTGAGTTGTACTCTGACAATGTTGCTTTTTTGGAGGCTGTCACTGAGAAGGAATATACATATGGCCAATTGGCTCGAGACACGAGAAGGTTTGCCAAGGCACTAAGATCTCTAGGGCTAAGGAATGGAAACGTGGTCATAGTTGTGCTCCCAAATATGGTTGAATATGGCGTCATTGCGTTAGGAATCATGGCTGCCGGCTGTGTGTTTTCGGGTGCAAACCCAATGGCACATGCTACCGAGATTAAGAAGCAAGTGGAGGCTGCTGATGCCAAGGTCATTGTCACCAATGAGATTGTCTATGAAAAGGTACTTGTCATTTGCACCCTCAAGAAATACACAATTTTAACCACATGCTTGCAAATTTATAATACTTCAAGTCTATAATGACAATTTATTTTTTTTCATCAAAAAACAAATAAATAAACAGGTAATGGATCTGAAAATACCAGTTATTGTCTTAGGTGAGAAATACATAGAGGCAACCATATATTGGAATGAATTACTCCAAGCAGCAGATCGTGCTAATATCGAAACTGTCAATGAACCCATAAAGCAAAATGACCTGTGTGCACTCCCGTTTTCTTCCGGCACCACGGGGATCTCAAAGGGCGTCATGCTAACGCATGGAAACATCGTAGCCAACCTCTCCTCTACACTTTTTGGCATCGGGCCAGAGTTAGTAGGCCAAGTGACAACATTAGGCCTAATGCCGTTTTTTCACATCTATGGAATTGCCGGAATATGCTGTGCCACTCTTAGAAATAAAGGGAAGGTGGTGGTGTTGCCTAGGTATGAACTCAGAACCTTTATGAGTGCTTTGATAACTCATGAAGTGACATTTGCACCCATTGTGCCGCCGATCATATTGGCTTTGGTTAAGAACCCAATAGTGCACGAGTTTGACCTCAGTAGGCTTAAGCTTCAAGCTATCATGACAGCAGCTGCTCCTCTTGCGCCTGAGCTCCGTGATGCTTTTGAGAACAAGTTTCCTGGTGTTCAAGTCCAAGAAGTAAGTTAAATCACCATCCGTTTTACGTGTACGATTTGGAATTGATGTAAGGACAAACCTAAAAGCATTCTGAAGCCCCCAAAATGTGAGAATTTTGTTCAGTAAATCTTTTCTGCTATTTTCAGAATTGGTAAGGTAGTTAATTTTTATACTTAGTATCCATATTTGCTTAATTTGCGTATTTGGTAATTTTTAAGAGATTAACTTGATTTCTGAGCCAAAAAAGATAAAGAAAAAGGTATCTTAAGCTGGTGAAGAGGCCTCAGATAGCCAAGAACATAGATTATGAAAATAAAATGTGCTTTTTGTTTGTTTGTGGGTGTGTATGTTGTGGTTGGGTGGAAGGATGCATTTCGAAATTGCAAAATAACCCATTAGGCGTTGGACGACAGACTATTTTTCGTGCTAATGATATCATGTTCCATTAAATTTCGATCAAATTATTCAATATGTATTTTGTTTTACTTTATTTTTTAGGAGGGGGGAGTAATGTTCACAAGAGGATTATATAAAGTGAACAAAAATATTACGATATATGAAACAATAACGTATACAACTACATAGAAACCCATAAAAAATAACCCTTGAAGCAATTGAAAATTATTGCTAATTATTTTAATTTGGGCTTTAAATATTACAAGGTGAAAATTGAATTGGCCGGGATCAATTTTGAGTCAGACAACTGTTGTGGCACCATTGAGTGTTTTTCAACCCAAAATGAGGCAATTATCCTCGTTGTCAACAACTATTGTTGTCGATGCAACACGTACAAATAGTCAAAGGAAGTAATAAAAATTAAATGGAGTCTAATTAAAATTAATGGCTTCCCTTTGGATGTTCATATACGACTTTTAGGCATATGGACTGACTGAGCACAGCTGCATTACACTCACGCATGGAGCCCCGAATGGAGAGCATGCAAAGAAGAACTCAGTTGGTTTCATCCTTCCAAACATTGAAGTCAAATTCATTGATCCTGACACAGGCCGATCTCTCCCGTGCAATGCCCCTGGTGAAATTTGTGTAAGAAGCCAATGCATTATGCAAGGTAACTTCATTTCTCCCATCATTCCTATCCCGAACCATCACCCGTAGTTTAATCATTTTGGATTCACCTGTCTGTGAAGTCTTAGGTTATTTGGATGAAGATCTTCAATTTCCTAGATGAGGTCATATTGAGTCAGGGACGCATGAGGCTGCAGGATAATTTATTTTAGATGATTAGACGCCCAAATTTAATTATTAATCAAATAATAGTTTCTAAGATGCATGATGATTCGATTGGGTTTAGGAAATGCCGGTTGGTTAAAACCGAGTAGATAAAATGATAGCCACATCACGAAAAATCCAATCCCCCCGTTGGTCGTCAGCCACAAGTTTAGTAGGAATAAGGAATAAAAAATATACAATATTTTTAATGTGAAAACCCTTCTCAATGAAGGAAAAAATCACGTGACAAATTCCAAACAAACTTTCACTATATAAAATCGGTTACAAAAACCCCCGAAACAGAATATCCGTTGCACATTCGAGATAGAATAAGAAAAACAACCTTTAAAGTAAAAAAACTTGTTACGGGTTTTATAAATGTCAACACGGAAACTAGCGTGCCTACCAATTCGTTACCTTATCGGCAGAGTACTCGGTTGCATCAACGATCCCTCAAATTACGAGATTTCCTTTACATTTTTTTATTCTTCTTATTAAGTTTTTTGTTTACATTTTTATTCGGCACTCTTGGTTTCTTTTTTGGTGTCTGTTAGGGGTTATAGTTGGTTGTTATAGCTTGTTAGCTTATTGGTTACAGTTTCGTTCGTTTGTTATGCTTAGTTATTGTTTGCTATAATGGGAAGTGACAGTGTCGGAGCGGAAGATAGAAAATACAACCTTTAATTTCTGCCTTATTTCGTCTCCTCTTTTCTCCTGAATTCTCTCGACCTTTTTCCACTGTAAGAATTCTCCTCCCTCTTCCCCTTCCCTCCTTCCTTCTTCCCTTCTTTCTTCAACTCGTTTCTTTGATTTGTGTGTTGCAGCACCGTCAACTACCGGAGTTTCAGCCTTCGAATTGGTCAAATGCAACAAAACTCTCCATTCCCTTTTATCTATATGTGCACTCTATTAACTAATTTTACAAGTGTGGCGGCAAATGGTAAACGATGAGAGCCTCCTTCTACCATTTACTCTGTTCCACTATTCTTCTATGTTCCACCACTGCTATCCTGCCACTCCTGTGTCACTTGCGGCTGCTACTACGGCTGCTATAGCTTCCGTCTACCGCACCTGTAGTTGCTGCTGTGGCTACTACCATTTTTGCTTGCAGCCAACTTCTGAAGTGCTTGGTGTACTCTTATAAAGACCCTAATTCCAAATCATCTACTCACCTAGCCTAATCTTGTAGATGATTTGTCACACCAAGTTTTTTCTCTGCGACTTCACCATTTTTCACGTTTTTTCAGATATGCATGCTCTGCAGGTCAACCTACTCTACACAAACGGCGCATACTCTGTAGGTCAGCTACCTACTTTGTAAAATTTACCAAATCTAAAAAGTCAACCGTTCTACACAATCAATTGCCAACTTTCCAAATAAGCTGTCCTCAACCATCACCTAGCGCCCTCGGTCTTCACTAGTCTCTTTGGCGAATACAACTTGCTGACCGTCTAACCTTTACCATTCCAAAATTTTGGAATTTCATACCGAAATTTCATACCGGCCAATTCTATACCTGCCATTCCATTTCGGCATTTCATTTTGGCCAATTTCATTATGGCCATTCCGTTCCGACATTTGTCATTTTGGTAAATGGTCACTCTGGTAATTGCTGCAACTAGTTTATAACACTCCGAATATCGCACAAATTCTATGTGATCCTCTGATGACGTATTCATTTATTGAGCCACCCATAAGGAAATGACCAAACTCAATAGATTCTTTGGTTATCATTTGACTTGGTTGTTGAAAACATGCAGGGTACTACAAAAACCAAGAGGAGACCAACCAGGCAATTGACAGTAAAGGCTGGCTTCATACCGGGGATGTTGGATACATTGACGATGATGGCGATGTCTTTATCGTTGATCGCATCAAGGAATTGATCAAATACAAAGGATTCCAAGTAAGCATCCAAATCGCCCTTATGATTTATGAAAAATTGATGGATTAGCAACGGTTGGACCAACTATTCTAAAAGTTGACAACTCTTCATGAATGCTCAAGAATAATTTATCCCCTAAAATGCCTGTCACACAAACATCACTAGGACGCGAAGTGTAGACTTAAGTATGGACACACCCTATGTAGCATAGACAAAGTACAGAAACACTTGGCGAAAGAAAGTATGCACGCCCTGTACCTTTTGCTGGAATTCACACTTGGGGTTCCAGAAATCAAATTTCTGTCTGCTTGGTCAAAAGGGCTCCGATGTCGTGTCACTGAGCTAAATATTTCAAAAGCTTGAACTGTTAGATAAATGCCTCAAATGATACTATAATCTCATATGGACTAGATTTAGTATTTATTTCAATTTTCTCCACCGTGATTACCAGGTGTGGCCTAGTCATGTTGAATTTTGTCCACTTCAATAGATTTTACCTTAACGAACCCCTTTGTCTACAGGTTGCTCCAGCAGAATTGGAAGCCATTCTTCTAGCTCATCCTTCCGTCGCAGATGCAGCAGTTGTTCCGTAAGCATACCAGTATTTGTTTCTGTTTCAATGCTTTTGGAACAAAGAAATTCAGTTTTCAAACATCGTTTATCAAAAATCACTGCAGATTACCTGATGAAGATGCTGGTGAAATTCCTGCCGCCTGTGTGGTCATGAGCCCAAACGCAATAGAGAGTGAAGAAGATATAGTAAACTATGTTGCTTCTAATGTGGCGAATTATAAGAGAATAAGAGTGGTCCACTTTATGGACTTGATCCCAAAATCTCCTTCAGGCAAGATCATGAGAAGGGTTTTGAAGGAGAAGATTGTTGAGAAGATGAAGACCAAATAATTCACCAACATCATCAGATTTATGACACTTCACAACATGATAATCTTCTCATCCTAAGTAATTTAGGATATATCTAAAATTGAATATGATAGTTTTCTCATTCTAGGTAATTTAGGATACTGAAATACATGTCGTTCACAGAAATTCCATGCGTTGATACTGCTGTTTTCAGCTGTCATGAGACATGACATTGGTTTCCAGCTAAATTAAAGCGTTTGGGTTACTAGATTAAATGTTCTTCCTCTTTCTACGTTGGCCATCAAAATTAAGAACTTCAAAAGAATTTGTTTTCCGCCAAACCAAATAAAAATTCCATCGTCGGCAATTGTGTTAAACTGATGTTAAACCTGTTGACTTCATGTAGACGCTCGTAACATTAAATGTCAAACTAATTCTCTCTCCGTCCCCCCTCTTATCTCGCTCTCTCTCTAGCATGCATCACTTATCTTGCTCAGCCCATAACACCAACGAAGTGAAATCGCGGGAGTATGAAACATAATTATTGCAAATATATACATATATATATATATATATATATATATATATATAATTATAATTATAATTATACGAACATAGACAAGAAATCTACACCAGTGTCTCTCTCAATTCACATGAGCATCTCGATCCATGAAAATAGCTAATAGCCCCCAGAAATCAAGAAATTGAGTCATTTATCAATTATAACAGCTTATTGTAGGGTTCCGGATGTCAAGGCTTAGCTCACACAAAGCCAATAACTAATTTCTAAGAGAATTATTTTCAAACCCTCTATTTAAATGATTGAGAAGATCATATGATAATACACAATATAAAATAACAATCATAACTAATAATGTACAATATGTTATATAAAAAACCCTTTTAGAAGAAGGGAAAATCCACCGGATATGAGCGTGAAAAATATCTACTATACGGTTAGTCTCAATTGTAAAAACCTCCAATAAATACAAATGATGCAATACCTTATATTGCGTTCCGGAACTCGGGGTCCACGTGCAACACAAGTGTTTGAGACTTAGAGTTGTAGAGAGAGAGAGATTGAGGCTAGATTTTTACGTGAAAAACCTCCTTTTAAATGAGAAGAAAAAAAATCACGAAACTTTAGGCCTTTAGAAATGCTTGACTATTTAGATGGAAGTCTTTATAAAGTACAAATATTTAGGGCGGATTCCTTCCTTGTCTCTTGTCTTGTATTTCTCTCCTTAAAGACTTCACTCGTTGGGAAGTTTCATCTCTCCTTTGTGCTCTCTTGCTGAGAAAGGAGGTGGAAGGTGCTAATGAAGCGCCTAGGCCTTTTTCCTTTGTGTCTGGGATGACTTGGAAGAAAGTCTTTTTTCCCCTGGAGAGAGTGTAAAGGAATGAGCCGAGAAGAGTCCCCTTGTTGAGAACTTTTGCTGAGTATTTATAGGGAAAAATGTATCGTCGGGGAGGGACACGTGGCAGTTAGTGGGTGGCCGAGAGGCTGTCCACTGTCCCACCGACCCCATTTAATGCTACTGACGTATGTGGAAGAGCACGCGACTGGCGCTGCTGGTAGGCTTGGGCGTGCCAGACGCGTAGAGTCTAGACGTTAGCTTTGATTTGACCAGGCATGCCCTATTTAGACGGCGACTGGCAGTAGTTGCAGGTTTCTTGGGAATCGGCGAAGTTTCCTAGTTGGCGTTCTTGGCCGTGTATGGGGCAGTCCTTCGTCCTTGTGTGACGTTCCTTGTTACTTTGTGGGTTTGCGGACTCATCGGAGAAGGCAGCTCTCAGAGGATCCTTTGAGGAGAGTTCTCGAGTCTCTTTTCGACTTCTCGGACTGATCTGAGACTTGGCAGGGCTTCTGGGGTTCTCCAGCTTTTTCTTGTTCTCGTGTCTGGATGTCGTTAGTGATGTCCTCGAGCTTCCTTGTGAGCTGACGGGATCTCTCGGACTTCTGTTGTGGCATTGGCCTTTGGGATAGTAGCCTCCACTTTGGCCCTCTTGGGCTGTCCAGCCTTCTTGGCTTGCGGGCGCATTTCTGGGTCTTTCGCTTGGGCCTTTCCTTTGGGCCATGCTTTTATAGGCCATTATATTGGGGCCCAATACCTTATAATGATAAATCCGTGTAATAGAGAATGTAATAACAAATGAGAAGAAAATAATAAGTAAAATATTTTTTATGACAATAAGAATTGTTAGGGTCATTTTTTTATAACTGTCATATTCCATAATCTTATATAATTTTATATCGATGTCGGGTTGTATTTCGTTAAAGTGCTACATTCAACATATGTCCGTTCCGACTTCCAGGGATACTGCGCCTGCCGTGAGCTCTCTATCCGCTTAAGACCAAAATCCCGTAGCCCAGCGCTCTCCGTGCGCTCTCTACTCGTTCGAACCCAAAAACCTGAAGCCATGCGCTCGCCACGAGTTCGAGCGCAAAATCCCGAAAGGCCCCGCTCGTTGCTTGCTTGCTTCCTGCTCGAACGCACATAGGGTTTCTCATGAAACCCTTGGTATGCTCGCCGTGCGCTCGAGCCGCACTCGAGCGTTGCGACAACAGGCAGAATTTTTGAATGTGTTTTTCGAGCTCTCTATAAATATACACCTATAATCAATTATCCTAACTTTTGATTGATATATTTGGAGCGGTCCCATTTGAGAGAAAAGTATTTCCCACTCTTTAATTTTGCTCCAAATTGAGAAAACCGAAACTACTATGTACTACATCGTTATGCTTCATGTTCTAACGGGTTTTTTCTCACAACTTCTCTTTACCGTTTAAACACTTCCACCCTTCTACCTTCGTTGGAGAAGTCGATACGTTGAAGAAGGGGATCCGATCGTATTTGGCAATTCAAGTGGTTCGAGAGGAAATATTGACATGAAAACCAGAAGGCATCCGGTTCCGTTGTTGCGGCAAATTCAAGGAGTTCTTTGGTGGGGATCACAAGACGGGAGTAAGTCGGCTAGATTAGCACATCATTACCACCCGGTTTGTAAGTTAATTTTCATAGTGTATTGCTTCCCTGGCCGTTGAAACCCGAAATGTTTTTCTCTATTACCATGAGTATTGAGTTTTTTCTTCGACACCAAAAAGAATGTCTCTTTATCATTATTATTACTTTCTTTTTATAGTCGTGTTACTCATATTATTTAGATATAAATATTCTTTACGTGTATTAATATTTAATTTTTTACTGCTTCCGCAATTATTGCACGAGGTCGAAACATTGTTGTACAATTTGGGATAAAAAGTTCTTTTTCATTTGGTATAAGAGACTTATCCCGATCCGCAACCCCCGATCTAGATTTATACGAGTTGATCGCTTTCCGTACCTCCCTTCTTTGATTGGAGTAACTATGCCTATTGAAAGGTTCAGATGAAAGCCTTCCTCAAATCAATGGATGAGCGTGTATCGGCTAGTATCCAAATTGGGTGGACTCCACCTAAGAGTGGTGATAAATCAAAAATTCTGTCTTTGTGATCAAAAGAAGAACTTGATACTTATAATTGGAATAGTAAGGGGTTACATGCCATTTTTATGGTTATATCTCCCAAAGAGTTTAAACATATTTTTATGTGTGAGACCTCTAAAGATACATGAGATATTCTTGAAATCACTCATGAAGGCACCAAACTTATTAAAAATCTAAAATTATAAATTCTTACGACTAGATTTTAAGGAATTCGAATGAAGGATGACTAGACTTTTGATGAATTTTATACACAATTGAATGATATTATAAATTCTTCATTAAATTTAGGAGAACGAATTCTTGAATATCGAATTGTTAGAAAAGTTCATAGATTACTCCCTGAACGATTTAGACCTAAAGTCACCACAATTAAAGAAAGTAAAGATCTTGATAAAATAAAAATTAAAGAACTCATAGGATCTTTCCAAACTTATGAGCACATCCTTCCACAGTTAAGAAAATAAAAATCAATTGCTCTAAAATCAAGTAGGGAAGAGAGAAACCGGGACTTCGATAAAAAATCGTATAGCGATGACAATTTTTTCTTATTTGTTAAGAATTTTAAAAAAATTTTAAAGAAAAATAAATCTTCATTAGACAAACTAGGTTTGAATTTAAAATGATCACCTAAAATTGAGAAGAAAGACCGAAATGAAATCAAAGACTTCAAATCGAAAAATACCCAAGGAGTTCAATGCCATGAGTGTAAAGGTTTTGGCCACTATCGAGTTGAATGTCCAAATTTTAAACGCCAACAAGGTCACGGCTTAAAATCAAATATAACATTAAGTGATGAAGAAGAAGAAGATATTAAAAGATGTACTGATGAAGGCCAAGCCAAATATATGGCTTTTATAACCTCATTGCGTGGCAATGATGAATATTCAGTAAAAAATTTTAATCAATCTGATGACTCTGAGGATGAGTCAGAAGCTAAATTTGATGGGTTTCAAAAAGTATATGTTAAACTGTTTAGAAAATATTTAAAAATAAATAAAATAAATAAAATCTTAAATAGTAGGTTCATAGATTTGGAAAAATAAAATGCAGAAGTTATAATCCAATTGAATAATGCCACAAAGATACATCATGATTTGGAAATAAAAAGTAGTTCCTTAATCGAAAAAATTAAATCCCTAGAAATGGAGCTTGAAAACACTAAGAATGACATAAGTATATTTTCAAGTGGATCACAAAAATTTGATCACATATTCGATCTTGGAAAACTTGCGAGAAATAAAAAGGATTTGGGGTATGTTGAGAATATTCCCCAACATGGCGCGCAATCTAAAACTATTTTTATTCCCGCCATAAAAATTTATACAAAAACGCTAACACATTTAAAATTACTAAGTCAATGTCTCAATGTGTGGATAAAATATTTAAATCAAATCATTTGCCTAATCCATATAGCCAATAAGTCATGAGCAAACCCACTAAGTTTGTATCTACTTGTCATGGGTGCGGCATTATTGGTCATATTCGTCCTATTACCCTGTAACATCTTTTCAAAATAATTTTTGGCAAAATCCAACGATAGTAAATTTTGTCAATCATATTCACATTCTAAAAGATTAAGTGACATATTTAACCAAAATGATAAAATGTGTTAAGAAAATGTGGATCAAGAAGAGTGAGCTTTATTACCCCTTAGTCATTCGTGACAAAAAGGGGAAGTAGATTTCTATTCTTCAGGAAGATTGTCCATGTTAGGGGGAGTTATAGAATTTTTTTTGTCATTTTCGTGACAAAAAGGGGGACAATTTCTGTAATTTTTAAACCTTATTATTTTTGTGAGGGGGGTTCCTCTTCTATTTTGTTGCTATTGCCTTGTCATATTATATCATCTTGTATTATGTCTTTTTATACTAACATTGTTTAACCTGGCAATATAGTTATAATATCAATGCAGCCGTCACAGTATCGTCACAGCAGTGCTAATGATTCTTTTACATTGTCTTATTGTATTATTTATATTTTTCATTAGATGTAGATTTTAATGTATACGGTTCTATCTCGGTGGTGTTTGAATCGGTGCTTTCCTTATATTTTTTATTTTCTGAATTTTATCATGGAATTGTCAAAGGGGGAGATTGTTAGGGTCATTTTTTTATGATTAATATATTCCATGACCTTATATAATCTTGTGTCGATATCGGGTTGCGTTTCATTGAAGTGCTGCATTAAATATATGTCCGTTCTGGCTTCTAGGGATACCGCGCCTACCGTGAGCTCTCCATCCGCTAAAGCCCAAAATCCCATTGCCTAACGCTCTCCGTGTGCTCTCTACTTGCTTGAACCCAAAAATTCAAAGCTACGAGCTCACCGTGAGCTCGCCACGAGCTCGAACGTAAAATCCCAAAAGGCCCCAGCTCGCTGCTTGCCTCCTTCCCTCTCGAGCGCACATAGGGTTTCTCATGAAACACTTGGTGTGCTCCCCGCGCACTGGAGCTGCGCTCGAGCGCCACGACAACAGGCAGAATTTTTGAATGCGTTTTTTGAGCTCTCTATAAATATACACCTATAATCAATTGCCCTAACTTTTGATTGATGTATTTGGAGCCGTCCCACTTGAGAGAAAAGCATTTCCCACTCTTTAATCTTGCTCAAAATTTATAAAACTGAAACTACTACATACTACATCGTCATGCTTCATGTTCTAACGGTTTTTTCTCACCATTTCTCTTTACCGTTTAAACACTTCCACCCTTCTACCTTCGTTGGAGACGTCAGTACGTTGAAGAAGGGGATCCGATCGCATTTGGC
Organism: Nepenthes gracilis; assembly: GCA_033239525.1. Taxonomy (NCBI): domain Eukaryota; kingdom Viridiplantae; phylum Streptophyta; class Magnoliopsida; order Caryophyllales; family Nepenthaceae; genus Nepenthes; species Nepenthes gracilis. Next base: position 16,293,262 of record BSYO01000021.1, on the reverse strand, counting down.
AATTCAAGTGTCTCGAGAGGGAAGATTGACGTGAAGATCGGAAGGCATCCGGTTCCGTTGTCACGGGCAAATTTAAGGAGTTCCTTGATAGGGATCACAAGACGGGAGTAAGTCGGCTAGGTTAGCGCGTTGTTACCACCCGATCTGTAAGCTGATTTTCATAGTACATTGCTTCCATGGCTGTTGAAACTCGGAGGGCTTTTTTGATTACCGTGGTATTGAGTTTTCTCTTCGTCACCAAAAAAATTGTCTCTTTGTTATTATTATTGCTTTCTTTTTATACTTGTGTTACTCGTATCATCTAGATATAAATATTCTTTACGTGTATTAAATATTTAATTTTTACTAGTTTTGCTATTATTGCATGGGATCAAAATATTATTGTACAATTTGGGACGAAAAGTCCCTTTTCAAGAATAATGTACTCAATGTTGGTATATAATAGAACATGATTCAAAATCCAAACAGATGATTAAATGTTCTTCTTCTTATTTTTTTCTCACTTCCTCTTCTTTTTCTTACAGTATTAGCATTCAAGAACTCAAAAAATATATATTGAATGCCCTAAAATTGCATCAATACAATATATAATAATGTCGACATATGAGTGCCCCTCATATATGCATCAGGCACATACTTACTTGACAAAAGGTGCATGGCACTTATTTGATGCAACCTTTTTTAAATAAACCATAGATATGCATTTCTTATATGTACATTGGGCGCTACTCTTCTAGCCAAACAACGTACTTATTTTATTCAAACACCCATTATGTGCCATTCAAAATTTTCTTTTGCTCAAAGTAAATCTCATACAACATCAGGCATGTTATTAAATAATATATTAATGGGTATAAGATTTATAATGAAGAGATTCAAAATCTAATAAATAATTTCTCACTACCTTATAGACGCCATTACCATCCCGTCTAGTATTCGACATTCTTTAAGCTTTCTTTTTTACACTACTTTTATCATCATGTCTAACATATTTTCTTCGCTCTTGACTTTATTAAGTATCTGCAACTCCAAACCAATAACATTCATCACCTAGTGACATTGAATATTAATGTGCTTCAATATCTAATAAAACGATGAGTACCTACAAAGATTAATGACGCTTTAATTATTACAAAGTATCACATACTGCTTTTATTTGAAGCCAAGTTCTCAGATGAATTCCTCATCTATAATATTTCCTCACATTCTTTCATCACTATAATGTATTCAGCTTATATGGTAGAGAACGTAACACATTTTTGTAACCTTAACTGACAAGATACTAGTTAACCTAAAGTGAACTTTCAAAAGTAAATATTATTTATCGTATTAACATAAGTGTAACTGACCAGAAACAACTTGCCATTGCTAAAGTATAGACACATTTTGAAAGTTCTTCGATGATATCTCAATATTCATTTTATTATAGACTAATATTTCTTTTTGACATTGGAAAAGAATCGACCAATTTTTTCAATCGCATGAGCCATTTCTTATTATACGCTATCGCATATATCAAATTACCAACAGTCGAAGAGTAGGGAACATGTTTTATTCTAGTCTTCTCATCATCTGTAAAAGGACATTACTGAGTGCTTAGTTTAAAGTGATTGGCAAGCAGAATATTCACCGGTTTGAATTTCTCCATATTAAAGCGTTAAGACACCTTTTTAATGTAGTTTTCTTAAGATATTAAAATCTTTTTTTTTTGTCACAAAATATTCTAATACCTATAAGTTACTTCACCATCTCTAAATCTTTCATGATAAAAGACTTCTCAAATTATTTCTTCAACTTAGTAATTCGAGAGACATTTTTTCCCACAATATTATCCACATAGAGTAAGAAAATGATAAAATCTTTTTTTAAAAATCTTTGAATAAAGATATAATGGTTTAAAATAGTCTTTTAATAGTGTTGACTCATTATTATAGACTCAAATTGTTTATACCATTATCAAGAGGTTTACTTTAACATGTAAGGGCTCTTCTTTAATCGCTATATTAAATGCTCATTCCTTATAACTTGAAACTCCTTCGATTATTTCATATAAATTTCTTTCTTAAAATTACTTTAGAAGAAAGCCATACGCACATCTAATTATTTAATATCTAGATAAATGGTTGTAAATAATTTAAGAATAACCCTAACAGGAGACATCTTTACAATAGGAAAGAGAAATCTCCTCAAAATCAATACTCTTTCATCGGACAAACCCTTTCACAATTACTCTTACATTGTACCTTAGTTAAAAGATATTTTAATCAAAATTTAAGCAAAAAATCCACCTGCTCTTTAGAACTCATTTATCTTTAGATAGTTTGGTTAACTCAAAGTGTAATTTTTATGCAAGGATTTTATTTCATCTTGCATAACTTCCATTCACTTTATATTATATTCATCCTCCATAGTTTCATCTAATTAATCATGTTCTCTATCATTGATACGTAACAAGTACTTATTGGCCGATAGACAAGAAAAAGGTCATCAATCTCTCGTGGAATGTCAATGTAGGATGATCGGTGTAGGTTTGGGGACTTTATGATGAATATCAACATCTATATCAATATGATCTATTTTATCAAAGATGAAAATCTTATGGTTTCAATCGCCTTTATGATCACCTCGAGTACCATCTTTGACTTAAACTAGTATTGGTATCAAAGCCTTATAATTCATATGACAAAACCGATTGTTATTTTTGTTGGAGATCAACTTTTTTACTTTGTCAATATTCTTAATGATTTTATCTATGGCAAACATCATATTTATAGACCTCATAAAATTCTTATCCAATAGACCATAGAACTGATAGTCAAATTTATCTTTCAAGTTGTTGAAAAAAAATACATTATTGTAACTTAACCTCCAATTTGAACCTTTTATCATTTGAAATGTAAACAAAATACTTGTATTTAAACACTAAAGACCCTCTAGTGGACTTTCATGCGCCCTCGTAAAAGGTGTTATAAATCCTCTCATCATCAAACTTATCGGCAGAAATAAGATTCATTCGAATATCAAGGACATGTAGTACATCCCCTAACACCAACTTTGTGTTATTATCGGTGGTCAAAGAGATGTCATAACAACCTATAATCTGAGACAATTTATTTTTTTTCATCTTTAATACTCTAAAATTAATGGGAATATATAATATAAAAGAATTTCCTTTTAGATGTAACACAAAGTGATACATCACTATCGATCACCAAATTTGTTTCGTGACCGGCCAAATTAATTACATCTTATTCTTTACACATAGGAAGAAGATCAAATTTGTTGACAATCGAGGTTATCTCTTCATTTTAAAACTTCTCAACTTTCTTTTCATTACCATCTACATTCTTCTCACAATAATAGGAATAATGCACTAAATGTTAACAGAGAATGAAATACGATTTAAAATTTAAACAGATGAGTAAATTTTCATCTTTTCCTTTTCACTTTCGTCTTCTGTTTCTCATTGTGTCGCTACTCAAGAACTTAAAAGAATTGTATTGAATGTCCCAAAATCACAATTGATAATTTATAGTAGTGTTGGTGCACGAATATCCCTTAGACACGAATTTACTAAATAAACGATTCACGAGTATTCACCAGGTGTCATCAAACTGAACAAACGACGCACGTGTACGTATCAATTGTTACTCTTTTAGACAAACGATGCACATGCTCTCTCTAAGAGTTCATCATGTGTTACTTAAAATTTTCTTTCACTCGTGCTAAGTCTCATCCAATATGTTATTGGATGACATATTAATGGAGGTAAGATTTACAAATAAGTGATTTAAAATCGATATTTACCTTATAAATATGAGAAAATAGAAAACTTTAATTATTTGGCCATTTATTGAATGGAAGATATAAAGTCAAAATACCAGGCAGCTAGAAAAACAACAAAATATAGGGACAATTAATGAAAAAGACTGCAACAGAACTTTAACGCCAAAATGCACCAAAGATAACGAAGGGGAAGGGCAGCGACCTGAAATGGCCTCGAGAACAGCCTCTTTAGGGTGGCCTTGCTCGTCCTGAGACGAAATTGTCGAGGTCGTTGAGGAATGGTTTTTGCCATTGAAACAACTCGGTCAAAAGACTTAGTCGCAGACTCTCATAACGTGACATGCTTGAGTGTCAATAAATAAGAGTTGACTTATCCAGTGGTGGTAAATCGAAGGTACTTCGCTAACCGAAAAAAATTGGTGGTACTTTCGTGCCATATCGGTTCCAGAGCCACAGCTCAAATCGAAAAAAAAATACTATTTTTACTCAATTTTGTACATCCTTTATTAATGAATAGTACAAGTGGAAGGTCGCCCAATTTTTTTTTTTTTTAAATTGAGGAAAATGAGGAGGGAAGGCTCACCATTTATAAGAAGGAAAGAGGCGTGTATATATATATTTGATAATTTTGTTGAATTGAATAAATAAAAACAACAAATCCACTGGAAGAAAATCGATTGTTTTCCATATTTATTTATTTTATTTTTCTTAAAAATATTAATAGTGTAAACGAAATAATAATAAAAATTAAAGAATTTTTTTTTATTTATTAATTGTGTTTTTGTAGCCACCGTGTAAAAAAAAAAGCAAAACTGTCTCTTTTTTTAAAAGAAAAAAAAATTCAATGTTTAGCTAATCAGTTAGAAATAAACATTAGTGTTTATTTTCAAATTTTACTGTAATGCTTTTCGATGATTGGGTTTTAGTGAAAATTTCTTGTTGTAGTATTGAGTAATTCCCTTTTGGTAAGTTACTGCTCATAGTCTTGTCATGTCTCGGACTTCCTCGAGCAGATCCAGATGCTCTCTCAAAAGTTGAGAGTTATTGTGAGAATTGAAATTTTTAACTTAGAAATTGGATGGTCCAATTTCTATTAGATAACTGTTTCGGACCCGTAACACAAGTTAAATGGTGTTTCTCGTTTTAAATTTCTAAGGTCGTCTGGTAAGACTACAGTACAAAGGGGAGCTCATCTATCTAAGAGCCGCCTACGCTCTCTAGTTTTGTCTTCAACCCATACAATAAGGTTCAATTTGTTATCTCTACTTGTCCGTTCATCCAGGATAGGCAAAGAAGTATGGACCAACTTGATTTCTAGGTTTGTGTAGTATTTGGTAAACATTTTTTCTATAACTTAAGTTCTATTATCTGTCACTATGATCTTGGGTATTCCAAACCTACATAGATATTTTATCAAACAAATTCAATCACATTCTACTATGTAATTTTTATTAGCAAGGAAGCCTCTACCCACTTCATAAGTAATCTATTGAGACTATATCAAATTTTCTGTATTTAGCGATAATGAAAGACAGGTCTAATATATCGAGTCTCCACTGTGCAAATAATCAAGGTGACTATAGGATTTAAAGCTTGGTATGATGCCAGTGGGAGATGTTGACATTGATTTGACAGTTTTTGCATCTTTTAACAAACTCTATGGTGTCTTTTTTTTTTTTTATCATGGGTTAGTAATAGCCCTACTATATGACCTTGAACGTTAGGTTTTTACCTCCTATATTCACCCTATAGATTTCGAGATATACTTTACTTAGTATGTAGTTAGCTTCAATTGGTGTCAAGCACCTTATATAGGGGACAAAATATTCCATTCAGTATAGCTTCTCATCCATCAGGTTGTACAATCCCATTATCCTCTTTACATGTCTAGCTTCTTCCAGTTTCTCCGATAGAAGACCTTCATCAAGATACTTTTAGTGTGCAGTCATCCAGGTATTATCGTCTAAAATCTAGGGACCTCTATGCTTGGGATCATGAGGACTTCCTCATCTTCCAAGCGTGTTGCTTAAGATTCCCAAGCGTAACTATTTTCATTAATTGATTTGCCTTCTACTTATCTTCCCTCTTGACATGATGAACCTCCACCATGTCGAATGACTCCAATAGACCCTTTGCTTTGATAAAGTACTTCTCAAGGCTTGGACTAGATGCCCAAAAATCCCCAATCACCTGATTGACGACCACTTCTAAGTTACTATGAAAAATTAGACACTTAGCTACATATTCTTTTGTTAGTCTGAATTCGGCTAGTAGGATTCATATTCTGCAATGTTATTAGTGACTGAAATTCTAAATATTATTGTGAATTTTATCTCTAACCCATTCAAAATTATCAAGGCTACACCAATCTGCTCCTTGATTAAGAGGATGACTTGTTCATGTACAAGATTCATGTTAGGGCCTCTTCATGCCGAAGTGTGTCTCCATTCCTCTTGAGTTCACCTGACATTGGGGTTATCATTTTCACTACAAAAACCGCTAGAGCCTGCCCTCTTTTGAGCGACCATGTTTGAAACTCTACGTCGAATTTGTTCAATTTCATGGTCTATTTTATCAATCGTCTGGACACCTCTGGTCTTTATAGGATCCTTTTCAGTGGTTGGTTGGTTAGGATGACGATCTTATGAGCTTGAAAGTATGGTTAGAGCTTTATCGCGAAGTGGATCAATACCAAAGCGATCATCTCAGCATGTGAATAATGAGTCTCCACATTTATCAAAATTTTATTGACATAATAGACTGGCTATTGCATTTTAGACTCTCGTCTAACCAAGACCAAGTTTAACGCAGTGTCAGATATGGCCAAATAAAAATATAATTCTTCACCTTCCTTTAGGGATGACAAGAGCAGAAAGTTGGCGAGATATTTTTTTACTTCCTGAAAGGCTAACTGGCACTTTTTAGTCCAACGTAAATTGTTTGTATTTGTTCCTCTTAGAGCCTTAAAAAAGGAAAGATAATTCTCTGTGGATTTTGCTAGAAATAGGGAGAGTGTTTCGAGTCTCCGATTAACCTCTAGACTTCCTTCACAATTCGAGGATGATCAATGTCCATAATTACTTTTATTTGATCTGTGTTCACCTCAATTCCTCGACGAGATACTATATGCCCAATGAATTTTTCAAAGGTTACCTTGAATACGTATTTTGTCGAATTCAACTTCATTTGCTGCACTCAAAGTACTCCAAAAGCCTCATTTAGGTCTCGAATATGGTCATCGGCTAATCTATTTTTGACGAGCATATCGTCCACATACATCTTCATATTTCCTGTTGTCCTCGGGTGGTGGTCTGTGCGCTCTGGCCTTTTCGCCTCGCTAGCCTCATCAATGGCAATATACACTCAGGTGATGGTCTCTGCCTCATAGAAGATTTTGGGCTCTTATTAAATCAAATATTTAAAGAATTCTCTCAATTGTACAGTTTCCATGAAGGATTTCAACTTCACCTCATTAATAATTTTTGATATTTATTGGGCTTTCACGTTAAATCAGGCTAACATGTGCTTTATACTTTCATTTGGACCTTATCGAATGCAGACAAGATGCCATCACTGCTTTTCTTCCCTACTATTGGAGGCAAATTATGATAGAAACCTATTAGTCAGTTCCTGGAAAGATTGGAATGAATTTGGTGCTAACTAGCAAAACTAAATTCATGCATCCCCTTTTAGGGTTAATGGAAGTAGAGACATAAGACTGAGTCGTCTAAACTTTGGAACCCTAGCAAAGTACAAAAGTAATCTAAATGATGCATTGGATTAGAATTTCCGTTATAAGGTCCTAGAATTGACATTTTGAACTTAAAAGGGAGTCGATACATCTTTATCTCTCTTATAAATGGGGACTTGCTCAAGTCAACCAAACGTTCATCCATACTTTCTCAGAATAGTTATTGTTCGATTTTTTTGATTCTCTCCTCCACATGGGAGGTGGATGCAATCTTCTTTGTATTAAGAAAAGTTCTCAATTCTAAGTAATTGGCAAATATATAAGCGGCCTACTCCCTCAAAGTATTCCTCGGGAAGCTGATACATGAAGCCTCACCTTGAGATGAAGGTTTTCCTTTGTTTCAAGAGCAGTGCGAATTTCATCATTTGGGACTTTCCTCCTGAGTTTCAAAATTGAGCCAACCCTTGACCTGAGTCAAAATCCTTTCAATTGAAGCTTCTCGAGCTTTTGAATCTTTAGGCTGTGAGGTTATCCTCTTAGAAAGAAGCTTTTTTCCTTCGGTTCTTCCTTCTAGAGGTGTAGACTTGAGAATTGGGGGATGGAGCCTTAGTATGTGTTTATCTATTTATTTGAGAGAGATTTAAGTATTTTGAATATGGAGTCGACTTGGACCACCAATGACTCAACATGTACAGTTGTGGGTGAACGGATATCCTCGTGATTACCCACAATTAGGTTGTCACCAAGAGAAATGATATCTTTGGGTAAACACGATTGGATTTTGGTGTTAACCACGCCTGCTTTGTTATACTGGATATGATCTGATTTTTATTGTTTATAAGACTGACCAGTTTTATTACGTTCCCATAAACGATACTAATGATACACCTCGAGAATTGTGATTGATGTATAAATTAAGGAGCTGTTAAATCTCATTTGGATGTCCAAATGATAACGGGCCTGATCTTCGTAATTTTGAATCTGAATTCTATACACTATAATAGAACAACTAGATGTAATAGATATACAGAACTAACTCTTTGTTATATCTTTCAACACTTAAGTCAATGATTATTCTGAGCAGATGAAAAGACAATAAAGAAATAGATGCGAAAATTGAAAGATGATGGGGATGGATCTGAATTCAAAGGGTTTTGCTCCTTTTTATGCACTTGAATGATTAAATGCCTACTTTCTTCTTTTTTTTTTCCTCCCTTTTCCTTTTTGGAAGAAGATATATTTATCTCCTAAGGTTATATTCGACTAGTTAGCATTTGAATTCTATGTACGTGTCTAGGGCCATTTTGAAATAGCCACGGGGAGACATTACTTTTGGTATATAACTGTCATCCGAAATTATCGAGAAATCATCTGGCCATCAATGATATGACCATTTAAGTCGTTTTTTTAGATTGGATTATTAATTGGCTTATGATTATCCTTTAATTTTTTATAACTTATAAGATTAAATCTTTCAATTAATACCCCTAGGAGTTACTATTTAAACTAACTGGATTGGCTTCGTTACTTCTTCGTTTGGGTCACTGAAGTTTTGGGTCATGATCCAAACTTGTGCTTAATTGATCCATTCTTAGTCATACCCATCAAGATTATATACTGTGATAATTGAGATATATTTTTTTCATACCATATTAGATATAATCTGTCATGTAAATGCATCATGTTGACATGACATGTTTATACGTAGGTAAATACGATCTATTTAATAGCTGTACACTTCCGCTTCGGAGAAATTTTTTCCTACGAATGGCAATGAAACGTTGGGAAAAACAACTTGACAGCACTGGGCATAATACAACACCTTTTGCACCCGCTTCCTCCATCTGTGGACTGTTCTAAGCGAAAATTCTGAAACCCTAGCTCGGTCGCTTGTGTTGCCGGAGAAGGTTAAATGTACGAGGATGACGTAGTCGCCGACAATGGGGAGAAAACTGCTTTCCGACGAGCAGAAAAGAAGTACAAGCTTTACTATGATCACAACTCCCAAAAGTACGTCCTCCCTCTGTTTCCTAATTCTTTATGCACGCACATTTCTCAGTCCATATGTTCTATTTATCAGGAAGAAACGGCCGAGGCCTGTGGACTTGTCATCTGTCATTGATTTCAAGTCAATCCTAGACTCATTCAATCAGACGGGTGAAACACCACCTAGGGTTTATGCTCTCGGCAGAGATTTTGATCGTCCTGTTTTTTGCCTTGAAGATAGCCCTGGTATATGATTCTTAGGTGCCAAACTGTGATTTGAATTTTTCGTACTTTTGCGATGTTAAAGATTGTTGCATTTTGTGTCTAATATTTCACATTCCTAGCTTGTCTAGGCTTTCAATAACTTCCAATCATAAAAATTGCATTCGGATGGATGACAGCTCATCAGTGATTGCTTACTCTTGATTAGTAGTTTATAATTCGGTAATTAGGTTCCCATTGTGCTGCTTTTATTATTTATACTCTGTGTTGCCTGTCTATGTGATTCATGGCACATTTGTTCTCTCTATGAAATTTTTGTTCAAAGTGTGCTCAGGCACCCTGCTTTTGTATCATGGAAGGCTGTGTGTTGTTTGGTATGGTGCATGTGTTGGGAGTTTGAAGTAGTTTTGTTTCGTAACAAGCATTTCTGGGTTGTGAAAAAGCAATGATGTTGGTATAAGAAAGTTGGTTGGCCTGGTTTTTTATGGCACTTGGACGAGTCCAAGATCTATGGGACGAAATGTGGGTCAGATTCACCTGCGATGTTAGGCTTAGTTAAGTCTTGGAGTTGTCCTAGGGAAAATCTTCAGCGATTCCAAATGTGAGGGTAATGAGCTGGAGGGAGGAATTTAGGTATAATGTGTTTGAAGTAGTTTTCTTTTTCTTTTTTTTTTTCTAATGATGTTTGCTTATGGTACTTAGTACTGTAAAATTCCCATTCATGGCCATTGGTTGAGAGTAGGTCAGCACAACTGTCAACTTGTCATTGGTAATAATAGCTGCTATTTTGAGTTACCATTGAGGACAACAGGTAATTGTTTGAGGTTATTTTCATCTTTTCATGGAAAAGGTCTGTCCCCCAACTCTCAATTCTGTCTCATCTATCTTCATAGGAAGGATGGAGCACTATGTAAATCATGTCGCGCTTGGGTTTTATTCATTTGACTGTATTTTAGTCCCTGTCATCATTAGATCTTGGGCTTTGCCTGACTTGCCTATAGTTAATATTCCTGGTACTTGATTCTTGTGCTGAACACAGTTAAGGAGATTTGCATACTTGTGGAAATGTTTCCGTCCTTAATGTTGTTAGATTTGAAATTTTGAAATTCATGGGAACTGTTTTATTTTTATACGCAGGATTTTATTTCATTCCTGGAGCATTGAGTGTTGAGGAACAATGCCACTGGATACGAGAGAGCTTGAGAAGCTTCCCACAGCCTCCTAATAGGACTAATCACAATGCATTTTATGGCCCTGTGCATGATTTGTTTACTGCTTCCAAAGAAAGAAAAGTTCTGGTTGAAGACCTAGGATCACCTGGAGAATTGGATTATCCCAGTACTGAAGGTGCTCAAAGATGGAAATTTTTGGATGAAACTGTTGCACCTTTTAAGGGAAGTCCTCGTAAAACAATTTTGGCCTCGATGCTTCTGCGGAAGTTGCGTTGGACTACGCTAGGCCTGCAGTTTGATTGGTCCAAGGTTCTTGCCACTTTAAATTCAGCCTATGCATCCATTTTTACAATTGGTCTTTTCAACTCAAAAGCATTCTTATCTTATTGCATTCAAATATTTTTGTGCAACTTTTGTAATCTGCATCTGAATAATTTCCGCCAAACCTAAATCCTGCTACCGGATGCTTCATGAAGTGTAAGTACCTTTTCCTGACTTGACTATCGGGAGGGACTGTCACCTAAGCAGTTGAAGGACAGAATAGTTTATTTACTGTTGTTTTTACACAAGAATAATATGCAGTTGTACAGGTCTCAATAGTTGTTATGTAAGTTAAACTTTAAATTCAAGTTAAAATGGAAAAGAGTGGAAGATTTCTAACATCACAGTCTTCATCCCTGCTCCCTGTAAAAGAAAGGAAAGTTACTGATACACAAGTTCTGATGTGGAAAAAGGTAGGAAAAAGTGGGGAGGGGGAGGGGGAGGGGGAGGCGTAGGGGGTGAAACAGAAGCATGGGAATTGAATCAATTGATATTGACCCACAGACACCAAAGGAGGAACAACGTGTTATAAAGATGCCAATTTATAACTATTGAATTGGAAAATTGATGCACAATACAGATCTAATGATAGTAGATGGGATGAAGCTATGTTTTGGGGGCTCTTTATTAGAAATTTAGAATTGCAAAATTGCATAGTTCAGTATAAGGGAGTTCTCGTTTTCAAATTGTGATTTTTTTTCAAGGGAAGGATGGAGTGCTGTTGTACATCTTTTGTAATTTTAAGTATACATGCAGATGAGAAATATCTTAATTGCAGGCTTCAATGTCGCTTATTGGAAATCAACATCTAGACCTGATTTTTTCTTTTTACATCATTTTTGAAGTTCTGCATGCTCGTATCTTATTTGTTAGTCTTGTTTAACTTCTGGAAACATGCACTACACGTTAATGGACCTTTCTGTTTGCTCTTTAGCTTTGTAGACTGTGATGCCTCTTATTTCTTTTAGTTGATTTTCTAAAGAAATCCTCTCGAATAGCCAAAGAGTGTTGAACGTTGGACTTTCTTATGATAGTGCAATCATGCTTGAATCTTTTAATGGCGTGTACCTTTGTCAGGTACACTCAAGACATCAATCCCTTGATTGACTGTAGCAAGTTAACGAATGGTTGATGAGTTTTGTGATTTATCTAGTTAAATATATGTTCATGACGCAGCGGAACTACAATGTCTATCTCCCACATAGCAAGATCCCAGATGCACTTATTCAACTGGCTAAAAAAATGGCAGCACCTGCCATGCCAACTGCCGAAGAATTCAAGCCAGAAGCAGCGATTGTGAACTACTTTGGATTAGGTATCTCAAACGCATCTGTGTTGTTAGTACTGTTGCAAATAATTATGCTTTCAGTTTCATCCAAGATGTAGGTTTCAAAACTGGATTAAGTGGAACTTTCTAGTTACTTCAGGAGATACACTTGGAGGACACTTAGATGATATGGAAGCAGACTGGAATAAACCTATAGTGAGCATAAGGTATCGTGCTGCATCCTTCTATTTTGGTGAAAATATACACTGCGGATGATGGGCCCATCATTTATTGTATGCTTTCAGTTTGGGTTGCAAGGCTATATTCCTTCTTGGGGGAAAATCCAGACAAGATGAACCTGTAGGAATGTTCCTTCGAAGTGGTGACATAGTACTCATGGCTGGAGAAGCTAGGGAGTGCTTTCATGGTGAGCTTATTTTCAGAATTTTTGCAGGAAGTCTTGATACAGAATTGCACTTTGTTGGACAAATGTGTGTGCCTTTTCTTCTTTTTTTTTTTTTAAAAGAAATATCTGGGGTCGGTAAAACAGGAAAGATGAAAAATTGAGCCTAATTATTTCATTTCTCTCCTTGAATTGAAATATACTCACTGTTTGATTCCTGGATGGGTCTGATGCATGAGTTTTGTATTGCAGGTGTGCCTCGGATTTTCACCGATAAACTACATGCTGAAATTGCTCCTCTTGAGATGCATTTATCGAGTGAAGACAATGGTTGCTTTTTGGAATACATTCGGACTTCAAGAATCAATATTAATATCAGACAAGTCTTTTAAGCTCTATCAAGGTCAAGATTATGGAATATGACCTGATACACCGCTGAGAAGTCCTTTTGCGATGATAATTGTCATTCTTCTTCAACCTAATGCGACATTGAATTTGAAGGTCCCTTGACCTTCGTCTTTTTGAGCTTTGCCCGGTAGCAGTTTGTTCCATCTGTAGGGTACTACTCCTGAAGCAATTTGTTCCGGTTGTTCTTCTGATGCTCTTGAAACGGCTTTGAAAGCAGGAAGACATGATGCAGTAGATTAGAAATAGCTTTCAGAATAGAATACTGATTTTAGATTAATTCCCTTCCTTTCTACCTGGTAGCTTTCTTGGGCTTTCTGGCTTCTATAGCATTTGTGCTGGGTTTCAATGTTTTTATTCTAAGGATAGAGTAGAATACGAGAGTTTGAGGTAAGTAATTTCGGTGTGTTTGGATATGGGTCAGAAAGAAAAGTAACAAAGTATTCATGAAATCTCATCCGTGCTGTGCCAGCGTGGATGCGGACGGGGACATAGACGTGTACGTGTTTGGCATTGGGGCAGCGCATCTGATGTGCTGTGAATAGCAAGCAGTTCAAACGCTCCAACTAGTACGTACGTTAAATCTACGTTCAACAATCCATTGAATCCCACTAGGATTTAATATGTAATATACATATGGTCATGTACGTTAAATCTAGGCTGCCCCTAACGGGCTACTTGCACGTATTGTTTATTATTAATAAAAGAATATTTCTTTATTTGCACTGTGTTCTTTTTCATACGCATGTGTGTTTGCTTGCAGGGTTATACGATCTAGACTGCTCACAAGTCGGGCAGATTTTTACCCACTCGTAACTTAACCCTGATCACTTAGGCGGCCCATAAGCGGTGGCCCATAAGTGGTTGTATCTAAACTTTTGTCATTCAAGCGATCCCTAGGCGGTTATAATTAAACCCTGGTCATCCAGGCGGTCTATTAACGGTCGAATTAAACTTTGGTCATCTAAGTGGCCCGTTCGCGGTTAAAATCTTAGGGGGTTTAAATAGCAGACGTGACAACCTCCTACACAAGGAGATAGTGTGTCAGTCAGCGATGGTCGACAGAAGCAAAATCACTCCGTCTAAAAGTCGGCCGCCCGAGTTCACACTTGGGTAATGCCGTCAAGTCTCTACTCATGACTAAAGAACAGGCTTGACATGACATCAAGGTTCACCTTGGTGTCTTCTCCTGGAATTAAGTCCATCAGAGAGCGCCACTAACATCTCAAGAAGAGCAGATGGACAACTTGTGTGCAACACATCATATCGGCCGAACAACGCAACAACAATAATTGAGAAACGACTACTAAGAAAAAGACGTAGAATATCAATAAAATCACCATTTTATTGATTATGTGCAACCATAATTATAACAACTTCAAAAAATAAGAGTACAAAATCTGCAATGCAGTGGAGTTCCCAAGAGGAGGCAGCAATGGCCCTTGACGGTTCTCACGACGCTAGGCAAAACAATTTGCTTGGTTAAGAAATTCAACTAGAAAGTTATGGTCAACCAGCTGTGCAATGCGCTGGCTAAGGTTAACGCCTTCCCACACCTGTGCCCACAGCATCTTCGAGACATCATGGCGACGTATACGAGTTGCCAACTCATTCTTCGGCGATGTCAACTGTCCCGAGAATTGGTCAATGCGCCTCGCCGCCTAATCAGCTTCCTCCTCTCAGTCAGGCATTCTCCTCCTACAGCCCAATGTTTTTCTCCTCTAGGCTCGACACCACAATCTGAAGGGCAGCCGTGTCATCTAGGTGCTCCGCCTTAAGCAGCTCAATCTCCTCTGCGAACCAGGTGATCTCTCAGTCACGATCAGTGATCACCAGGTCCTTTTGGCGCAATCCCTTGCTAACTACACCAATTATTTTCTCCTTCTGCAAGGACTGAAAGCACTAAATAATAGCAGCGGAGAGACAAAGGAAAAGCAAAGTTGCGAAGGTTTACCTACCAGACTCTGCACTATGACTTCACTATTCTGCTATGAGACCTTGGCCTTGGCAGCAGAGGATTGGAAACAGAAATCTTCTGAACGGGCCCAGCAGTGGCCTCCGCCACAGACTCCTCCGGCTACTCAGCCGTAAGAGCCACCGCCACGACAGGCTCCCCGGCGGCATTTTCCTCTGACACTACCACAGCAAAGCCCTCCGCCACAACAAGCCCACCTTCGGTAGTCTCCCCTATCAGCATGACAGTGGCGCCAACCGCCTCTTGGGGTTCTCCGACGGTTGGCACTTCAAGTGCCTCTTGAGGCTCACCAGGAACATGCTCCTCAGCTAATTCTGTGGCTTGTGCAGTAGGAGGCTCTGTAGCTTCCTCTAGGAGCTCTTCGACAGTTGGCTTCTCAGGCAATCCAGTAACCCACTTGGCAGAAGGCTCCGCAGGTGACTTTGATAGCACTACCAGGTGCTCTAGCTGTGGCAGAGCAAGAATGGCGCTACTCACAACGGAGTGCAACTTGGCCCTATACACCTCCACAGCAGCCTCAAATTTGCCTACATCGGAGCTATCTCCGACCCCAGCGAACTAGCCAACCATGATATAGTCTGGCCCCGAGAAAGAAGAAGAAGAAGACAACACTGTCGCCGCCTTCTTCTGCCTAGGACTACTGGCAGCTGCTTTGGGGAAAGGTGCACCGACAGACCCGATCGTAAGGGCCCTAGCCTTCCTCTTACGGGAAGGCACCTTCATTTTCTGCACCGGAGAAGGTAGTCCTCATCGTGCCTTCTTGGCCTCTGCTCGAGAAACCAAATAGTCTATCCAGAACTCTAGAATGTGGCCCTCCACTTGCTTAAGAAGTGGCTCCACCGCAACAACCTCCTCGTCGGTGGGTGTCCGAGTGTAAATATCGGGCACCTTGCCCCAATTCTGCTAAGGGTCAGGGTCATATCAACATGAATATAAAAGAACCAACTCTTCCAGTTCTTCAGGAAATCATGTATAGCAGTGCTGATTCAGAGCCTTCGTGGGGACAGGGACACCCACTCACTACTCTAGGCAAACAGGAACATTACTCTAACCGCTTTCACCGTCAACAGCTTTGAACGCTGGCGGATAAAGATGCAAAGGGAACACAAGTAACGCACAACATTAGTGTGAAACTATGTAATAAGGATCCAAAGGGCAGTCAATATACCCATAGCTCGTCAGGAACAGGGAGGCGTAATCCACTCCTCAAGTAGGCCTCGTAGATGGTGAGACAGCCCTCAGGAGGAGAGCACGCCCTGTCTCCCTCGCCGGGCATCTTGAAGACGATCAATGTAGGGATGTTGTACTTGACATACAGCTCCCTCACCTCATTGGACTTGATAACTGAAATGATTTGAGTTACAAAAAGCGCAATGAAAACGGGAGAAGGAAGGAAGCAAAACACTTAAAAAATTTTCAGGAAGTTAAAGGAAAGCGTGGGAAATTTGAGAAGTAATACACGGACGACAACTTAAAATAATGTAAATATTGGAGAAGGTGAATCGTCTCGTAAACGTGTCCCCATCATTACTGACACGTGCTGCTCCCTGAATGGGTGTAGTCAAATAAGATCCTCTGGCGTATTAATTACCAGGATTGTAAATTCATTGCATGCAGATACGTGGCCAACTTTTTGACTAACAGTCTGATAGCATGACGGCACGTCATTTCAACTCCCACCAGTTTTTCGAATTTTGATCTAGACAGTCAACGAATCTGATCAATAAACCTCTGAATTGGTCCTCCGAATCAAGATTTTACGGTCAGTAACTGCACGGAACACGATCAACAGATCAAGAGTCTCCGCCGTTTTCCTCACAAGGTCACCTCAGGCAGGTAACCCAGCCACTCGTGACCCATCATGAATATGCTGGAGGTTAAAATTTTAGACCACCAGTATGGGGGGCTAGTGATGGGTACGTTAGTAATGTGCTGGCCTTAAAAAGAGAAAAGGCTAGAGTCCACGATGGCCTCTTATGTGCCTGGACGGTCAATGCGAGCTGTTGACTGGATGAAAGGCTAAGTGAGCCAAAAGAAGCCCAACGGCAGGATGGACAACTTGCTTTTGAGACGGTCAACCCTCCCATTGACTGGAAGCATGACCAGTTGACTATCTGAAGGCCATGCCTCAAGTGGGCGAAGCCCAGTTTGGCCCACGCGACCGTCCTCAACCAACAACGGTATTTCCCACTGATTTCACGCTTCTCACAGAAGGCAATCTCAATTGCATCGGTTATCAATAGATTCAACGCGCATCCATGAATGAAAACACCAGGATCCTACTCCTATTTATAACCAAACACAAGATAGTGAAAGCAGTTTTCAAACTAAAATCCCGTGATTTTACCTTCTCACTCAAGAGAAAATTTTTCACGTAAAAACCTCTCTGCGCATCAGTCCTCGTCCTCTCACTTTCCTTTCGTTCTCGTACTCTCTCTTTCCTTTTCGCACGACCAGCATTTGGTGTTACTGTCGGATCCTCATCGAGATCAGAACAAGGATCTAAGTATGCAACATTTGGTATCGTCTGTAGGAAGACGCAACGAAAAGTCAACTCAGCACATTTTTCAAGAAACTCAAAAACGGTGAACACCCGAGAACAAACCAGCGCTCCTGTCTAAGAAGTGTGCTCGGGCAATAACGGCCCTGCATCCTGTGGCAAGGTGAAAGATCATCCTGATCCTTACGTGCGGGTGTTGGCTTTGAGAATGGACGACGTGTCCAATGCCGTCTAGAGCCGTTGTACGAAGATGAAGAAGGCACCATCTAAGGCCTCCCAAACCGCGATGTCCAAAAAGAAGGGAAAGGGGAAGAAACGGCTCAATAAACAAGCTACTCAACACGAGGACCCACAGATGCAAGTTTCCTTGAGTAGTAGGGCCCCATCGCGTCTCAAAGGGCACTTAGGCCCTCGGATACAGAAGGAAAGTCTAGAGAGGCAAAACCCTTGCTGTGTCTGTGACAGTTAGGAGCGCACTGTTCAAGACGTGGCCCCTATCGAAGAGGTCCCTCCGAGGACTAGGAGCCGTCTGGGGCAGCAAGCTGTACAAGACCTCTACGAGTTGAGGACTTACCTCAACATAAAGAAGATGATGGCCACACCTCAGGTGGAGGAGAAGCTTGACAGGATATTTTGCCAAGTTTTTGGCGGCGCTGAGTAAGGAGTTGCTGACCTCTGTAAATCTCCATTCACGATGGAGATTAGGACGAGGTTGCTCTCCCAAAGTTAAAAATGCCAAATCTCAACGAGTACGATAGAAGTGCGGATCCAATGGATCACTTAAATCACTTCCGCGAGCATTTGAGCCTTCAAAGCTTAGATGAAACAACGATATGCCAATGCTTCCCCTTGACGCACAAGGGAGACACGAGGATCTAGTTCTACGAGATGCCTGGGGACTCTATCCTCTCATTCAACGAGTTGGCAGAAGCCTTCCTCTCCAAGTTCACTTCCAACCGAATGATAGAGAAGCAACCATGGCACCTTACTCGCGTAAAGTAAGGGGTCAGGGAGAGCTTGAAGAGTTTTCTATCCCGCTTCATATCCGTGGTCAGGCAGATCCTGAAGCTGACTGATGGGGTCAAGCTGATTGCTTTCCTATCCGCACTGGAGGGAAGTAGCTTCTTCAAACACCTCGTACACAAGGGCTCATAGATGTTCACGAGGCCGAGTGTATAGTGAGAGCTTACATTGCGATCGAAGAAGCGAACGATGCAAAGAGGCCCATCCAGGTGGAGAGTCTCCCTCTGAGGACAACAGACGGGAAAAAGAGGCACGAAAACTGATAAGACTTTCAGGCGCCCAGGAAGCAGCAGAAATCCGAGCAGAACGTCCATAGGGAATACAAGCCCATAAACCTTACTCCCTTGAACGACTCGCATACCAACATCCTGATACAGATTAGGGATGAAAAATTTTTGAAATGGCCCAAGGCGCTAAAGAACCCAAAAGGTGGTGACCAATCTAACTACTATCACAACTACCGTTGTGGAGGCCACATTACCGAGGACTACAGGACATTGTAGAAAGAGATCGAGGAGCTCATTAAGAGAGGTCACCTCAACCACTTCCTACAAAGACCCGGACAATCATCTAGCACAGCAGAAGTAGGGGAGGCTGACCAGCCGAGAGGAAGAGTGTCCGCGGGGATGGTCAACATAATTTCCACCCGCCCGGCCAGAGGAGGCACTTGGGAGGACGCAGTGGCAAAGAATAAGAAACCTATGGTCGAATTTAGGGATGAGGCCATTAGTTTTTGTAATGAAGATATGACCCATATAACATCCCCTCATTCTAATCCCTTGGTTGTAACAGTACTCGTTTCTAACGATAATTTAGACTACCAGATAAAACGAGTATTTATTGATAATGAAAGCTCGCACAATATTCTCTATCTTGATGCTTTCTTTAAATTAGGGTTCAAAAGAAATCAAATGACCGCAACTGAAGGGCTCCTCTATGGGCTGGACAACGAGCTAGTGCTAATGCAGGAAGTCATCTAGCTTGAGGTCACATTAGGACCCATCCGAGGATGTCGTCGAAGACCCTTTTTTTTCCTGGTAGTAAACCTGCCCTCGGTCTATAACACGATTCTCGGACGCCCTTACCTAGCCGCCTTCGGGGCTGTAACATTAATCCCACACTTGAAGATGAAGTTTTTAATACCGTACGGGATTGGGGAGGTCATCGAGGATCAAACTGCCAGACGGACATGCTACCTGTTCCAAAACACCCAGACTGCTCTTCCTCAACCCATGGGTGACTTAGACTTCCGTGATGAGACGATATTGCAACAGGCCGAGTTTGGAGAAACCATCAACTAAGTCCTTCTGGATCTCAGAGATCCAGAAAAGACCATCTAGATAGAAAGTTCTCTACCTCAAATCTTCCGAGACCAACCTATCAGATTCCTGCAGAAGAACTTGGACGTCTTTGTTTGGACTCTAAGTGACATGCCTGGGATATCAACTGGAGTAATGGTCCATAAATTGGGCCTAAATCCAAGTCATAAGCCCGTTAGGTAAAAGAGGAGGAACAATTTAGTAAAAAAGCTTGTGGCAATCACGGAGGAGGTAAAGAAGCTTCTAGACACGGGATTCATAAGGAAGGTGCACTACCCAGATTGGCTGTCCAATATTGTGATGGTAAAAAAAAATAACGAATAGTGAAGGATGTGCATGGATTTCACGGATGTCAATAAAGTATTCCTAAAAGACATCTTCCCTCTGCCGAGGATTGATTCGCTTGTAAACTCAACATCCGATCACGAGTTTCTAAGCTTTATGGATGCGTGCTCGGGTTACAATCAAATAAGGATGACTCCCAAAAATAAGAAACACACATCATTTATGACGGATTAGGGGATATACTGTTAAAAAGTCATACTCTTCGGCCTCAAAAATACGAGTGCTACTTATTAGAAATTCTTAAATAAAATATTCGAAAGCCAGATTGAAATGAACATGGAGGTCTATGTGAACGATATGCTTGTCAAAAAAAAAATAATCGACCATCACATCCAAAATTTGGACGAGACCTTCAATCTCTTAAGAACATACCGAATGAAATTCAATCCAGCTAAATGTAAATTCGGAGCGAGGTCCCGAAAATTCTTAGGCTACATTATTTCGTGCCGAGGGATTGAAGGAAATTCGAAAGAGATCAAGGCTATCCTTGCTATGAAATTCCCTCGAACCATGAAGGAGGTCCAGAAGCTGAGCAGAAGGTTAGCAACACTGTCACGCTTCTTTGCCAAGTCGGCCGAGAAGTATTTGCTGTTCTTCAAGGCCATGAGAGGGACAAAGAATATCGGCTTTCAATGGTCAGCCGACTGCGAAGAAGCCTTCCGAAGACTTAAAGGGTATCTATCAAACCCACCTCTATTGACTTCTCCCCAAACAGGTGAGGTGTTGTACTTGTACCTTTCAGTCTCAGATAAAACCTTGAGCATAGCCTTAGTAAGTCAGCAGAATGTTAGGCAGTATCCCGTATACTACATCAGCAATATCTTAGCTGACACTGAGACAAGGTATTCCCATGAAGAAAAGATGGCTCTGGCGCTCGTGTATTCTGCGCAAAAATCAAGACCATACTTCTAGGTACACAAGGTAGTTGTCTTGACCGATCATCCCTTCAGAGCGATTGAGTTTGGTGAATTCGACATAAAATTTCGTCTGCGGCCTGCCTTAAAAGGTATGGCCCTGGCGGACTTTATCGTTGAAGCCACAGTAGCAACTCAGGACTCCTTGAATACTTGTGACGCCGAGGATTTACACAACCCAACAACATGGACTCTGCATGCGGACGACTCTTCAATGAAGGATGGTTGTGGAGCTGGCATTGTGCTGAGGATGCCCGAAGGATCAGAGATAAAATATTTAATAGTCCTCGGATCCTCAGTAACTAACAACGCGGCGGAGTATGAGGCCCTACTTGCAGGACTACGATTGGAAAAGGAGTGCTCTACCAAAGACTTGATTGCCTACAATGATTCCGAGCTAGTCGTTAATCAAGTCCGTGAAAATTTTGAAACCAACAGCCCAAAACTGTCCAAATACATCTCAAAGGTCTGAGAGCCTATGTCAGCCTTTGAGAGGGTAGAAATGGTCCACATCATGTGAGAGGAGAACGAAAGGGCTGACCAGCTGGCAAAAGTAGCAGCCTTGGGAGACCCAAAGTAGTATGCCCGAGGAATGCATGTGGCCCTCAACAAACCCAGTGTAAAAGACTCTGAGATAGAAGTAATGTAAATATCCGAAGCCAACAACTGAATGACCCCCTATTTAAGGTACCTGTCTGATGGGATACTACCTGAGGACGCAGAGGAGGCTAGGAAGGTGAAGAATATGGCCGACTGTATTGCCAAGGATTCTCTGCCCCCTACCTGAGGTGCCTTACCCCAGAAGAGACTGATTACGCCCTCAAAGAGGTACACCTCAGGATTTGTAGATCTCAATTAGGGGCAAGAACCTTACGTTCATGCTAATGAGGCAAGGGTACTACTGGCCAACCATAAAATATAATGCCATGGACTTCTTATGAAAATGTGAGAATTATCAAGTTCACAACAACATTTCCCACCAGCTGTATACAGACCTCAAAACTCTATAATCATCTTGTCCCTTTGCGTAGTGGGGGCTGGACATACTTGGGCCACTTCCGATAGCATCCGGATAAAGAAAGTTATTAATCGTTAGAATTGACTACTTCACAAAGTGGGTTGATGCGATACCATTGGCTCGTATAACCAAGCAGAATAGAATAGACTTTGTCCGGCAAAATATCGTGTGCAAATTCGGGATCGCCGAATGCATTGTGATCGATAATGGAAGCCAGTTCTTCGGAAAAAGGTTCACCAAATATTGCATCAATCTGAGAATGATGTTGCTGCATACATCGGTCGTATACCCACAGTGTAACAGTCAGGTGGAGGTCACAAATCACACAATACTACATAAACTAAAAATAAAGTTGGAGCACATTGGGGGCTCATGGGTTGAAGCACTGCCGTTAGTGCTTTGGTCTTGCAAGACAACTCCGAGGGAGCCAACACGAGAAATTTCTTTCAGTCTATGTTATGGGTTTGAGACGGTCATTCCAGTGGAAGTCGGGCTGCCAAGCCTCCGCGTGGAAATCTTCAATCCTCTCAATAATGTACAGAGATTTCGGAAGAACCTTGACCTTCTTGAAGAAGTTTGAGATGCAGCAAGACTACGGATAGTGGCTTACCAACAAAGGGTCACCCGGTATTACAATAAAAAGGTAAAAGCACGCCAGTTTGAGGTAAGGGATTTAGTGTTGAGAAGTATTGAGGCAACTAGAAAAAGTAACGGCCAGAACAAGCTCTCTCTAAATTGGAAATGGTCATTCCTGGTTTCAGTCATCCAGCAAAACGGGGCATACAAGCTATACACCCATGAGGGAAGGCTTGTCCCACGAATATGGAATGCTGCTCACCTCAAAAATTATTATCAATAAAATTATAAAACGTACAAGTATAATGTTTACACTACGTGCTTGTATCCCGTTTCATTAATAAAGTAACAGTTTTTGTTTAAATTATCATTTTGCATCCCATTGAGTGGTTGCATCATCTCATAAAATAACAAGGCCTAAGTTGCCCCTAAGTTAAATAGATAGGATTCCTTTCACTTGCGCTAAAACTCAGACATATCCGAGCTGCCCAAGAGGTCATCTTGAAAACTCGGTTGTGCCCGAGTGGCCCAAGAGGTCAGGTAAAAATTCGACTGTGCCTGAGCGACCCAAGAGATTGGTAAAAACTTGGCTATATTCGAGCAGTTTAAGAGATCGGACAAAAACTCGGTAATATACCGAGCGGCCCAAAAGGTCGTACTGAAACTTTCCCAAGGATGAGCGACCCAAAAGGTCGGGCTTAAAACTTGGCACAAAACCAAGAAACCCTAGATGTTGAACTAAAAACTTAAGGGGCTTAAAACAATAAGTATGTAACGAACCTAGATTTAGCATTTTCAATATAAGACGGTCAAAAGGTTCAGATATTAAGCTAATATAAGACTAAGTTCGTTAATAGCATGTCATGAGGGAATCAAGTGCTCGAGAAGTTCGAGAATATAAACAAGACGTCTAAACTTAAGCGATTTGAATTTTACTCATAAAAACAATAAGTGTACAACAGTATACATACATGTAACACAAAGTGTGTACAACAAAACAAATTATGGAGCTGAAGGTCCCGCCTGCTCCGCGGACCATGGTCGGTTGGACGATCCTGACTGTGAAGACGCGGAAGACCTCCCGCGTGGTGGGAGGCCGATCAAGTTGTCCTTGCGCTGGGCACTGGAGTTCATCGAATCAAGGAGAACAATAGGAAACCTCGGGGACCAAGAGCTTCATGATCCGGTAGCACATATCAAAGGCTTCCCAGTACTTACGCTCGAGGGCCGGAGCAATGTCATTAGGCTTCAACAAAGTCCTAAGCACCTGTTCCAGTAAGAGATTCCTCCCTCGAAGGATGATGTGTAGCCTCTTTTGCTCCTTCAGCTGGCCCTCCAGGGAAGAAATGCGGCCCTTAGCCTCTGCAAGCTTGAGCTCTTAACTCTAGACGCATTCCCCCAATGACTTGGAAGCTTTGAGCTTTGCGTAAGCCTAGGCAGCCTCACTGATGATCACGTCAAGGTCGCCCGCCATATCCTAAAGCTACAAAGACAAGGTACGTCAGTAGGACATCAATAAGATGAGGCAAAGTCAAAAAGGGGAAAGAGGAGATACCTTGGTCATGAAGGAACTCCCAGAAGTGCTCTACTCTCTAGGAGCTTCTGGCTCTGCAGGTTCTGCAGTCCGAGCCTCTTGTACTACAAAAACCTCAGCCTTGGCCTTGGCAAGAGGGTCGTCAGAGGCCACGGTCGGTGTCATCACTAGACTGTAGATTTGGATTACTAGGCAAGGGAGCTCCGTAGGCTCTACATCAGCCTCTGCGGCAGGCAGCTCAACGGCCAGATTCTCCATGACCTTAACAACATCAACAATTATCCTCGTCGTTGTCATCACTACTTCATTGGTCCGCATCCCCTCAACCTCCCTCGCAGCCTGGTCCACGATGGTGTCCTCGGATGGAGTATCCATCCAGTCCGAGACCTCACCAGGGAATCCAGAAGGAATGTTAGGAACTGGCTCGTCAAGAACAGGCTAGGTGACAGGCAGGTCTGCGAGTCGGCACACAGGCCTAGAAGGTTGCCTGGGTGACTCAACAGAGGCTGAAGGTTCGACACCAGTAGAGTCTCGGACAAAGGCCGTTTGCGAAGGTCTCGGCCTCTTGAAGAGGGGCGCTATCATGGCGTCGTCATCATCAGACGAGAAGCTTGCAACGGTGGTCACCGGACTCTTCTTTGACCGCTCGGACTGCTCCTCAATCCTTAGAGTCTCCTCCTTTCTCCTCAACTTCTCATTCTTCTTCTTCTTTTGAGAAGCAGCAGCAGCGCCAAAGCCTTCGCCCTAAGACCCCCACCTGGCTTTCCCCAAGTTCACGGGTCTCAGTCAAATATTCTTCCTATTTTCATTGAAATTACCAAGGTTGGCTATTACTAAGTCTCTGACCTCCTTGGCAATCTTCCTCTCCTCTTTAGAGGGATCCGAGCAGTGCTGCTCAACCACATTCCCCCAAGTGTTGTCAATGGCACAATTCTCTCAAACTGACAAAAAAGAAAAATGTCTTTCCACCTCTTGGTAGAATCGGGATTCTCGTCACTCATAACAGCGAACTCAGGATGCGGTGTTATGACAATCCAGTTCAGGTTATGAGTGAAGCAAAATATAACTTTCACCGTAACAAGCTCAAAAACTTTGTGGTGGTAGCGTGTAAAAATACAGAGTGAAACAAGATACCTAATAGCGTTGGGTTGTAGCCTTGCGAATGGTACTCCAAGGTTCCTCATAATGACATAGAGCTCCATCGGTACAGGAAAATGAAGCCCACCATCGAGGTGAACTTCATATACAGTAATAAACCCATCAGGTGGGCTGCACGCCCTATCACTTGGCTCAGTGACCACCATCGCCATGGAATCTGGAATGTCATATTTCGTGTGTATGGCATCAAGACCAGCTAACGATAGGGAAGACGCTATTTCCTTAACACCAGGAGCCATAGAAGTTGGAGAAAAGCACGAAAGAAGTGAGAGAAGAAGTGCCGGAGAAAATGGCAGCCAAGGATTCGAGAGAGGAAGTTTTAGGGTTGCGCAAATGAAAATGAAGGTTGAAAATCATATTTGAAACGGCTAAAAGGGCTGAAAGGCACGCTCATCATTACACTTGACACGCATCAATCACCCGTATGATGCGAGAGATAGTAGGTTTTGCGTTCCTAAGGCAACGTCGATCTCATTAATTGCATGTTTAATGCGCTTTGATGATAGAAACGGCAGCGTAAGCCAAGCACTCGGATTATGAGGGAATTCTCAGACTCAAACACGTCTTAAAGTACTCGGATGCGCTCTCGTAAAAGTCTACATTATCCGAGGATATCTTTAGATCTCGGGCAAGTGCACAAAGACTGTGATCACTTATGAAAGCCTAGCAATGCCTAAAGTCCAACAAGTCCTCGAGCGCTCTGCTCAATTTGTAGACCGAGAATTTCCTTAGATGTTTTCGACAAAGTACAAGCTTCAACAACCTCTCAGGCACTTTGGTCGTGTGTCCCCAGGCCTTTGGTTCCTACCTTATCCACGGACATATGCTAGAGCCAGGGGCACGAGCAGATTTTCATGAAAGGAACCTTCACATGAGACTCGTTCACGGCCGCTGGACATACCAAAGGGCCAAAGTACTTAAACCCTTTGGCATGAGGGGGCTAGTGATAGGTATTGGATATCCAAGGTCCACTTTAGGATCCATTTTTTAGGAATTAGGCACTGATATCACAGAGACCCAACAGGTCCAAAGATGCCCAAAAGGTTCAGGCACCAAAGTTGGCCTACGTGACATAGTGGACTCAGAGTCAACTTAGGCCCATGGACTCAAGGTGGGCCTCGGACGCCACCTCACCTGCAGAATTGATGTGTCAGGGATTTGGTGGATGATTTGTCAAACTGCAAAATAAATGATAGCCAGCAGAGCACGTGACCTTGCAGAAGAAACGTCACATAAGGCGGACATGCACGTAACCTTCCTGACATGGTAAAAGGGACTCGTAGAGCTGGTGGCAAAGTTCCTTGCACACACCAATGCCATGTGAACTGCTCTCATGGGAAGCTCAACTACTACAAATATATTAACCGTTTACTAAACAAAGATTTCTAATATTTACTCTTGTTAGCAGTAATAGAGAGAGAGAAAGAGAGAATGGCTCATATTGTAAGAATAACTCCTAGAGTTTCTATACACTAAGTCCTCAATCTATCGTACTTGAGTGCATCCTGTAATCTCTTTGTAACCAAATACAAGATAACGAAAGCAATTTTCAGACTAAAATCTTGTGGTTTTACCTTCTCATTCAAGAGAAGGTTTTTCACGTGAAAACTCTCTACACATCAATCCTCGTCCTCTCACTTTCCTTCCATCCTCGTACTCTCTCTTTCCTTTTCACACGAACAGTATTTAGTGTTACTGTTGGATCCTCATCCTGATCAGAATAAGGATCCAATGACGCAACAATATGATATAGGTAAGATATATAAAAATAATATTGTCAAAAAATTTTGCCCCATTACTTTTTTTTTAGTAAGACATGTTTATAGGGTAAAAATAATTAATTCAACTAGTCCGGCCTAAATTGTGCTTTTTATATATAATTATTTTAGTTAAATTGATGCTATTTTTTTTTATAAAAAAATATCTTCATAAATTATAATTTTATATGACTAGTAATTTTTTATAAGAAAATTCTTGATTCAAAAACTATAGATAATATTTTGATTTAAATTGTATATCATGGATATTTTTTAATGTAAAAGTGAATCTCTTAATAGAAAAAACTTAAAAATGAAAAATAATGGTGGATTAATAAAAATTGCCCCGGAGGTCATTGAGGGTGGAGATATTTATAATTTTTGGTCTAAATTATTTTGCCAAAACCGAATCAGCGGGCCTAACAATTACAAATTTTAATCTAGTCTGCCCACGTGGAATTCGAATCCCATTTAGCAGGGAAACGTCTGACCGTCCTCGTCCTCGTCCTCGTCCTCGTCTGTGTGTGAGCAGCAAGAGATATGACTTCAATAAACCATTTCCGTACAAATTAAGTGCACGGTACGACTACTGCTTAATCAAAACGCAACAGGGCTTATAATTAATTAATTAAGCCACACTCGCACGAAGTGGAAGAAAACGGACCGGTAGTAAGTAGCAAGTGTAGTGCTGGCTGCAGGGTTGAAAAAACTCTCCGTTTTAACTTGTCAGCCAAGCAAAGTAATTAAGGCGCTGTCGGTTCTCCATGTACACAAGAAATGAGATTGTTTTGCTACTAAGCCACTCTCTATTCTCTATTCTCTCTCTCTCTCTCTCTCTCTCTCTCTCTCTCTCTCTATATATATATATATATATATATATATATATATGATTGATTGATTTTATACTCCGACGGAATAAATACCTTTTATTCACGATTAGTCAATTATCTTGATCTTTGCTTCTTTTGGATTGGAGCCATTCCGGTAGCAAACTTGAGGGGCATCGTAACGATCGTGAGCGTCATAGCTCCATCAATCCTCCCTCTTATCTTATCTTATTGTTGGATTAAAATTTAACAACCTGTATTTTAAGATAAAAAAAATTTAAAATAATTATTTTTTTATTTTATAGAATTAGCATCAATTAAATAAAAAATTTAAATATATAAAATTTTAAAATATAACTATTTACAGTATAATTTATATATAGTAAATATATCATTTGAATCTCCCTCATTATTTAAATAAGAAAAAACTCACGAACCCTGTGACTCCACCCCTTCATCCCCTACGGAACGCCTCATACTTCTAGAGAGCAGTTGTGCAACGAGCTGACCATGATGAAGCTAGAAGATATTATGATATAACACATAGGGATTAAGTAATACTGTTAATTAAAAAAATTATAATTATTTATTAAAATACATATTTAATTTAGTTAGTTACTATTACATGAATAACAATTATTAATACTTGATTGGAGTAATATCGTCCTACATCTCGTTAATTTCTTTGATAGGAGGTAGCGTGATCAGTCATGTGTTAGGCATAGCTAAGAGCTGTATATGAATTAAAGATCAGACGACGATGTCCGAAAGGATACAAAATGAGGGCCACTGCAGTACCGTACGGACGTTACAGTGACTGCGGCGTCATATGGGCCGTTATATTTTTATTTTTTTATACAAAAGATGTGGATGGTTGGTTTTAAAATCCAACTGCTGATGTGGCGCTATAGCCGCTGCGACGTCCATACGGTGTTGTGGTGTCCCAGCGCTTGGAAGGATACACCTATATGAAAACTCAAATATATTAGGATCCCACGTAATTAACTAATTAATTAATTTAAAAACATAATTTCTTTAAAACAAATCGTGACGCTACGATTTACTTAGCGCCAACAAGTCCACTTTACAGCAAAGCTCTCTCTACTCATCGAGTGTACGATCGGTGATGGAGTAGGCTGTGCATTGCCGCCCATCATGCTGATTCTTGGCCACTTTGAAAAAATAATGCTATGCTATTCCAGCGTACCAAACTACCCTGTAGTTTTAATTCTTGCCCTCCTCTCTCTCTTTCTCTCTCTTTGTATGTGTGTGTGTGTGTGTGAGTTTCTTGGGCTTTAATTTTTCTTCTAGTATAGGACTTCAAATTTGATAGATCATTGGTGTTTTACATAAAAATAGACTTTTATATTAGAATGGAGTGATGATAATGCTTGGTTGAGTTGTAGAGAGTAATACTTATCCGCTATGAAAGAAAATTCATGTAAGGTACTAAAACCACCATAATATTTTAAAGTATAATCAATTACTGAAAATATATAGTTATTTTTTTTAACTTAAGTGATATTTAAATAGTTATTAAGATATAAACATGATGGTTGCATGTCGTTTATAATTAGTCGATATTATAAAACAGCTACTTACCAAAAATAAAAAAAGATATTAAATATCAGCATAAGATACCTAGTACCTTGTGTTATAATTTTACTATTCATATATTCATGTCATCTTTTGTAATTAATTAAAAACTGTTAAAATGATATTTTGAGTATATTGTGAATCATTTTACTATCTATGTGATTGGTCGTTAATAAGCATAACGCTATTTGTGAATCCTTTTATTTAATCTAAAATATTAAACAATATCTAAATTTATTTATTTTTTTAAAAAAAGCATAACCATAAATCTTATAACTAAGAACCGTTAATCATCAACCAATTATAATTTAAATTTGATGCAGCATTGGTGTCTGAGTTGTCGTACGAATTAGGGAGCCATTCAATTTTTTTTCTATTGGTTGAATTAGAGTGGATCCAGTTCTTGTATCTATTAACCTGGAACCTGCACACCACAACTTACAAATAAGATGTTGGAGAATTAGTAGGACTCACTCCCCGATTTATCCTCCAACGCTCAAGTCAAAAGTTTTTCTTAGAAAGTAGAAAGATATAATGAGGATGTGAGAGAATATATGGATGCATGTGACGGGGGATTGAATGTGAATGCGCCCGACTGAGGAGCAGTTTAAAGTTACGCCTGGCTAGGGGGCGGCTCCTAGATGGAGGGCAGCTCTTGGCTGGAGGATAAACCTCCTAGATAGATGGTAGCTCCTGAATGGAAGGCGTTTGGATGGACGACATGACGTCTGAATGATGGACCTCCTGAATGGACAACATGGTCCCTAGGAGGGAAAGCCTCTTGAAGGAGGGCGGCTCCTTGATAGAAAGAACCTAGATAGACAACATGACGTCTGAAAGGCAAACCTCCTTGATGGACAACATAGCCCCTACCTGAGGAAAGGTCATCTGAAAGGAAGACGGCTCCTAGATAGAGAGCGCCTAGATAGACGGCACAACGTCTAGATGGTGGGCCTCCTCGTTAGACAGCATGGCCCTTGGAACGAGGGAATGCTTCCTGGAAATAGGGCGTGTAATATCCCGGATCTTTGTTCGGATTAATTTAATATTGATTATAATTTTGGGTAAATTGGACACGACAAAATAAATTAAATAGTGAGAAATTTCGGGAGGATATTTGGATTGGTTGAAATGGCGCCAGAATGGCAGCCGTGTTATGTTGTCGTCCGAATATTGATTTGGATTTTGGAAAATAAAAGAAAATTAAAAATGGATTATATATAATATATATATAATAATATTATTATATTATATATATATATAAAATGTGGATAAGGATGAAAAAGAAAGAGAAAAAGAAAAAGAAAAAAGGGAAATTGGAAGAGAAAATCAGATCGGGGAGAGAGAAGGAGAAATGGAGGAGAGAGAGAAAGGTTAGGGTTTCGGGAGGAAGAAGAGAGGAGGAGGGAGGCGGCCGTTCGTCGGCGACGACGGTGGCGTGCGACGAGGAAGGCGAGGCCGGTGGTTATCGGCGGTGTGAATTGGCCGGTGGTTGGAAATTTTGCCGGCAAAGGTTTCGCGAAGAGGAAATCGTCGAGGACGCCGACGGCCTTGGTCGGCGGCGATGCAGGAAATCGGCAGCGATTGGTGGTCGACGGCAGTTTCTGGTGGCCGTGGGAGGAGCTGCGGTGGCGTCGGCTGAGCGTTTGTGAGCTCGGTGTGGGTTCGACGAAGAGAAATCGGGCGAGGCGAAGTGAAACGGCGGCCGTTTACGGCGCCGACGGTGGCCGGGTGAGGCGGAGGAGGCCGGCGACGGCCCGAGGGTGGTTCGCCGGCGACCGGCGACGCCGATGGTGGCGGCGGCTGCAGCAGAAGCGGCGCAAGAGGAGGGGATCGACGGCAGTGGCGCGGCAGTGCGCACGGCGGAGAGAGAGAGGGCCGTTTCGGGTGCCTCGGGATATCCTTTCTTCAGATCTGCAAAGTATGAAGTCCCGCGCAATATCTCGTAAACCCCTCTTTAGTACAATTTAATTTCTGACGTATTTTGAATCTTGTTTGGATTTTCTTAACGTCTTTGTATTTTTATATCATGAATTATTTATTACGGACGTGCGTATGTAATTCATTGGATGTTTTGGCGATTGTTGGGTAGGTTTTATGATTTTGGAGAATTTGATATTTTTAAGAAAGTCGAATAATTTATTGGGTTTCGATGTATATTTATATCGATATCCATATGTGAAAATATCTGGCGAAATTTCATTAGCCGTGCATTTTCACGTGCACGTCTTAGGGTTAATGGTCACTCATTTGGATTTGGATTATTTGATTAAAGCCAAAAAAGCCGTGAGATTATTTGTTATTTGGAAATCCCTTTCGCCCGTGAGAAAGAACTTTGAGTAGTGACCCTTCCCATTAGACAATTTGAACAGCCTTAGAATATATTCGGACGTCTGTATATCCCGACAAACTGAGAATCACCCAAAGCCGCGGGTGGCAAAACATAGTGAAGCGGCCTTTATATCTATGGGTATCTGATACATGGATTTTGGCTGGAGTTCTGGGATTATGTGTAACCTTCCTCAAAAGTAGTCTTTAAATAATGAGAACCCAACTTTGGTGCATAATTTGTATTTTTACATTAATTGGTATTGGATTTTGATTTGGATATGGATTTTGGACTTGGATTTAAGATTCACCGATTTTGCCTATAATTGGGCCGGTATGTCTCGTCTGACGATTTTGAATATATGTTTTGATCAGAACCTTTGGAATATCTGTCGCGGTCTTTGCTTCGGTGTTACGCACGCTATTGGATCATCCATTTATCGGATTACGCCTCGAGATCACAAGGCGATCGGGCATTGGATTTGGACTTGGACTTGGACTCGGAATGGATTTGGACTCGGCATCGGCTATCGGATTACGCCTCGAATCACAAAGATCGGGCATTGAATTTGGATTTGGACTCGGACTCGGACTCGGACTCGGACTTGGATTTGGACTCCGATCGACATCGGTTTTGGAATTGGTTCGGATCACCTATGTTTTTGTTATATATATATATATACGTCCCGACGAGGACTATTTTGGAAATTTGGACATTTATTTGGACTTGGACATTTGATTTGAGTACGAGGCTACCATTGGATTTTGAAATTTGATTCTTGGATTTCGGTTGGATTCGTTTTATCGGCGATTTGGATTTCTCTTGGAATTTGATTGGATTTTTATCCATAAACCTCTCATCCCGATTTATTGGACTCATTTTGACTAAATATGATCTTTGCTGGGCATTAAAGCTCATTTTTCTTTTTGTCACCCCGAGTAGAAGGTTCGGATGCGTCTGAGTACAGGCATGATCGGTCAGGTATTCGTCCGAGTTGGTGAGTTTCTGTTTTATTATGGTTCCTATTGATATTTGATATAATTGGATGATGGAATTGGCCGGATATAGGCTTATTGTTATATGCTGGAAATAGTTGAATATTTGTTATGCTTGATTATGATTTTTGGGTCGGATTATTATCTCCCTTACGATGATTGTAAAGCCGGTCGTATTTATTTTGTTCGGACGGTTGTTCGATGAGGTCCTGTGATGATTTTAATTTTGTTGAGCGTATATTTGGTTCGTCACACCCGAATTTTTGGGACTTGGTATTATTGGCTTTAAAATTTAATTGGGATTTTAGATTTTAGAAATTATAATTAATTATTTAAATTGACCTGCTTGGTTCGGGTTCGTGACAGAAGTGGTATCAGAGAAAAAGTCGTAAGGAGAGATACTTTGGGTTATTTTGGATAAATATTTGACTGAATATTTGGATATAATACGTATTACCTTTGGTTGATAATAGAAAATTTGAGTTGTGAAGATTTGGGTTTGAATCAGTAGGTCAAATCGTAGGGATTTTGGTTTGGATTGGAAGGATGATCATTTGATAATGATGAGTCGCACAAGTGACGCAATGTATGGTTTGATATAGAAGTTGAATTGGAATTTTGTTTGGTTTCTACAAATATGTAGAGATTTTGTTGGATTTTGTAATTTTGGAAGAATAGTGGCTTGAAATTGGAGTTGGTCCGAAATCTCGCGGAGTAGAAGGAGATTTTGGTCAGCAAAGGAGTATGTGATAAAGTTAATCGACTTGAAATCTCGCGGCGTAGAAGGAGATTTTTTGATTGGCAGAGAGATTAGCGGTGAAAGTGGAGATGAATGAAGATTCTTCAAGATTGGATGCCGTAGATAAAGATGAAGAAGTTCAAATTAAATCAACTTGTGTCTCCTTTCTAGAAGACATGACGATGAAGTGCAAGTCTGATTTCGTTGGCAGCGATGATGCCGATCGTGTAGAAGTCTGAAGTTATAGTTGGAGCAAGAGAAAGACCGAAGATTGTCCATTCTCACTCGTCGCTGTGATCGGGTGGATAGTCGTCCATGCAAATCTTTCATCGCTGAAGAATCGAAGGACAAAGAGTTCGTGGTTCGATCTCTTAAAGCAATGCTCAGGAAGAGGTTGAAGAATTTGAAAGATTTGTTGAAGCATGATAGTAGATGAGGACTTGAATTTCAATTTGGAAGTTGTTGGTGTCATTCGGACGCACTTATGACGAAGAGTGGAGCGTACTTTGTTGATCAGTCGGAGTAGCTTCAAGAGAAGCGTTTGGAAGAAATCGAGCATTGGAGTCAAGACTCGAAGGGTGGATTTGTTCACATTCGGATGACAAGCTAAAAGAAATTCGGGTGAAGTAAAGTCTTCTTCACGAAGTTTGAGTTTGCAATCGGCCTACGGGTTTAGCGAAAGAAGTTCGCAAGGCGTGGTTGCTTAAATCGAAATGAAGTGCTAACCCGATTTCCGCCAGATAGGCTATTTGTCAAGGATCGTTCAAATTTTTGGCATTCGGATTCCAGATGTCCTGGTAGAAGACGGATGGTTTTAGGCGAAGCATTTGCAGTTATAGCCTATGAAGTTAAAGCTGGATCCTCAGTCGTAGAAGACTATTTTGACAGGTCAGTCACATTTTGCATTTTGGGTTTGGATCCTTAGAGTTCCAAGGAAGAGTAAGTAAGAAGGCCTAAAGGTTATTTTGGAGCTGCAAGCGAATCCTTTCTTGAGAGATGGGAGCTGAGTTTATCTGGCATATGGTCACATTTGGGGGCTATTTCGTGACCCTTGAAGATATGTCGATCATCTGCAAGTTTGAAGATATTTTTCAGAAGATTCAACTGTTTGCTCTTGGATCGAAGATCAAGTTTGTGCTGGGTGTTGTGCTTGGATTTGTCGGCTATTTCGAAGGCTTCATATGGGGTAGCCTTATCTGAGTTGAAGAAATTGGGACAGCAATTGCAGAATTTGTTTTGAGAAGGGTTTTGTTCAGCCAAGTGTCTTGGCGTAGAATGCTTTAATGTTCTTTGGCGAATAAAATTGGATTGATACATCTATGTTTGGATTATTTGGAAATTGGATATGTATCAATTTTCATGGATCGAAGATTTGCTGGATCTATTTGAAGAAATTTGGGTTTTCTCTAAGATTGATCTGTGCTCGATGTGTCATTAATCGAGGTTTCAGTGGGAGTATGTGTATAAGACATCTTTCAGGTCAATGTGTGGCCATTATAAATTTTGATTGTGCTTTTGGGCTGTCAAATATTTTAATGTCTTTTATAGATTTGGTCGATTGGACTTTTGATCGTATTTGGATTAGTTTTGATGGTTGTATCAATGATTTTCTAATTTATTTGAAGAATATTGAGAAATATGAGATCCGATTGGAAAGTCTGCTGTAGATTTCGAGAATGTGACATTTGGAGATTCGAAGAAGATAGAAATAGTGGCAAATTTGAAGAAGACCGTTTAAGGTCGCGAGAGTGTGGAGTTTCTTGGATTTAGTTGATTGTGATGGGAGAGTTGTTAAAAAAATTTCTCAAGGATTTTAGTGTTGTGGCACCCTTGGAATAGAAGTGATCAGTATTCAAATAAATTGATGCTGGTGAGAAAAGTTTTCGATAATTGAAGAATAGATTATCATCGGTGTCAGTTTTGTCGATTCCAAATGAATCAGAAAGTTTGGCGGCATTCAGTATTGCTCCTAAGAAAGATTTTGACATATGTTTGGATTCTGTATGATCGGGCGCTTTATCCAAGAAAAAGTTTGGGGATGCGGCGCAATCTAGATGATTTTGTATGAAGGTGCCGTGGCAAGAATGCCATCACGAGGATTGGATTTCGAACTAAGCTTCTATGTATGGAAGTTCTTATGAAGATCAGTGGTGATTCTCTTTTCGGACGAGCCGTCTGAAAGTCCAGAATGCGACACCGTTTGGAGGATTTTTTTGTGTGAAGTGCTATGTCGAAGATACCAATGGGAAGACTTGTCCAGAAGAATTTCCTCTTTGCTGCTAGGATTGGATTCTGAATGAAATTTTTTATCTGTGGGAGAAGCTTTTGAGAAGATTAGAATGAAGCCCTTTTTGGATGAGCTACATTAAAGTTGAAAGTGATTGAGCAGACAATCACAAATATTCTGCACAAAGTGTTTTCTCAATTACACGTTCTAGAGGAGGCATGGTTGTAAGAATTCTCTCGTTTGAGTATCGCTGATCGGATGAAAGCTCAGAAGCTGATTGAATAGGAGTTAAAGAGCAAATGAGGTCATCTGTAATTGTGATTGAGTTTGGATTTGTTTAAGTTCGATGGGAACGTCGAAGATTTTCCACCTTGCGGAGTGGAGAGAATTTTGATGGCAAGTTGATTATGTGTCAAGGTTTGCAGGCAAAATATCAAGCGTGAGGTTGTGGCTTATGTGGCAAGGTATATCCGTGCCTAAAGATGAAGTCGAGCAAAAGAAGAAGCATCGAGATTTGTATTTCAGGTCAGCCTCGGATGACGAGAAGATTGGTAGCAATTTGGACAACGATGGATCAGTTGATGGAGTCAGCTCTTTTATTGCCGTCGGGATGTCGTTCTCGAGATTATTTGTTGGTATGTTGTCGAGATGAGAAGATTGTAAGATATTTTGATTGAGACTTGATTTTAATTGGAGCGAGATAATCGATCGAGTAAGCGCGGCCCAGTGTGTAGACTTTTGGCTATTTGTCACAAGATATGATTTGACGCTTCAAGTAGGAGATTGAATTTGCAGTCCGATTTGAAGTTCGATGTGGATGGTCAGATGTTTATGGAAGCACCTTGAAGAGAAGAATTTTGATTTGGAGGTCGTCGGGTTATTTGAAGTTAAGATTCATCAAAATCTTCCAAGTGTTCGGTAGATTAGAGAGGTAGTCTGTATATTGACCTTATCTCTGAATTTGATCTTTGGATATGATTTGCCATATGTGATTTGTATGATAAATATCGGAATGCTCATTTGAATGTGCTTGGATCGGAATCGTCAACGATCAACAAGAATTTGTGTTGAGCCAAAGTTTCAATTTGGATTTTGGAATAGAAATGATCTACTTATTGAGGATCGATTTTGGATGAATCACTTCAATCGGAAGTGGTGCGAAGAAGCGAAGATGACATTGAAAGAATATCCTCATTATATGATATTTGAGGTTGAGATTCAGATTCGTAAATTTTGAGGCCGAAATTTTTGTAAGGAGGTGAGAATGTAATATCCCGGATCTTTGTTCGGATTAATTTAATATTGATTATAATTTTGGGTAAATTGGACACGACAAAATAAATTAAATAGTGAGAAATTTCGGGAGGATATTTGGATTGGTTGGGCTGGCGCCCGGGGTACGCCCGTGTTGTCGTCCGAATATTGATTTGGATTTTGGAAAATAAAAGAAAATTAAAAATGGATTATATATAATATATATATAATAATATTATTATATTATATATATATATAAAATGTGGATAAGGATGAAAAAGAAAGAGAAAAAGAAAAAGAAAAAAGGGAAATTGGAAGAGAAAATCAGATCGGGGAGAGAAGGAGAAATGGAGGAGAGAGAGAAGGTTAGGGTTTCGGGAGGAAGAAGAGAGGAGGAGGAGGCGGCGTTCGTCGGCGACAGCGGCAGCGGCAACGGTGGCGTGCGGCGAGGAAGCGAGGCGGTGGTTATCGGTGTGAATTGGCGGTGGTTGGAAATTTCTGCGCAAAGGTTTTGCGAAGAGGAAATCGTCGAGGGCGCCCGGCGGCCTTAGTCGGCGCCGTCTGGGAAATCGCGGCGATGGTGGTCGGCGATTCTTTGGTGGCCGTGGAGGAGGCTGCGCGTGGCGTCACTTGGCGTTTGTGAGCTCGGTGTGGGTTCGACGAAGAGAAATCGGGCGGCGAAAGTGAAACGGGCGGCGTTCTGGCGCCCGAAACAGTGGCCGGGTGAGGCGGAGGAGGCCGGCGGCCCGGTGGTGGTTCGGCGGCCGTGGCCGCGCCGATGGTGGCGGCGAGCTGCAGCAGGCAGCCGAGGAGGAGGATCGGCGGCGGTGGCGCGTCATGCGCACGGAGAGAGAGAGAGAGGGCGTTTCGGGTGCCTCGGGATATCCTTCTTGATCTGCAAAGTATGAGGTCAGGGCAAGTATCAGAAACCCTTCTTTGGTCTAATTTAATTTCGACATATTTTGGATCTTGTTTGGATTTTTACTAACATCTTTGTATTTTTATATGCTGAATTATTTATTACGGACGTGCATGTGTAATTCATTGGATGTTTTGGCGATTGTTGGGTAGGTTTTATGATTTTGGAGAATTTGATATTTTTAAAAAGTCAAATAATTTATTGGACTCGATGTATATTTATATCGATGTATCTTCATACTTGAAAATATACACGAAATTTGCATTGGCCGTGCATTTTCACATGCACGTCTTGCCGGGTTAATGAATCACTACATTTGGATTTGGATTATTTGATTACGCCGACTCCCGACGGAGAGATTATTTGTTATTTGAAATCCCTTTCATGGTGAGAAAGCTTTGAGTAGTGACCCTTCCCATTTGGACAATTTGACGACCTTAGAATATATTCGGACGTCACAATATATCGTGGCTTGAGAATGCACCCAAAAGCCATGGTGGCAAAACATAGTGAGCAACCTTATCTATGGGTATCTGAATACATGGATTTTGGCCTAAGGTTTCTGGGATTATGTGTAACCCTTCCTCAAGCTAGTCTTTAAATAATGAGAACCCAACTTTGGTGCATAATTTGTATTTTTACATTAATTGGTATTGGATTTTGATTTGGATATGGATTTTGGACTTGGATTTAAGATTCGCCGATTTTGCCTATAATTGGGCCCGGTATGTCTCGTCTGACGATTTTGAATATATGTTTTGATCCAACCTTTGGAATATACATCGCAGTCTTTGCCCGGTCGGTGTTACGCCGCGCTATTGGATCATCCATTATCGGATTACGCCTCGAATCACTGGTGATCGGGCATTGGATTTGGACTTGGACTTGGACTCGGAATTGGATTTGGACTCGGCATCCGGCTATCGGATTCTGCCTCAGATCACAAGCTGATCGGGCATTGAATTTGGATTTGGACTCGGACTCGGACTCGGACTCGGACTTGGATTTGGACTCCGATCGACATCGGTTTTGGAATTGGTTCGGATCACCTATGTTTTTGTTATATATATATATATACGTCCCGACGAGGACTATTTTGGAAATTTGGACATTTATTTGGACTTGGACATTTGATTTGAGTACGAGGCTACCATTGGATTTTGAAATTTGATTCTTGGATTTCGGTTGGATTCGTTTTATCGGCGATTTGGATTTCTCTTGGAATTTGATTGGATTTTTATCCATAAACCTCTCATCTGATTTATTGGACTCATTTTGACTAAATATGATACTTGCTGGGCATTAGGCTCATTTTTCTGTTTTGTCCCTTCAGAGTAGAAGGTTCGGATGCAGTACAGGAGTACAGGCATGATCGGTCAGGTATTCGTCCGAGTTGGTGAGTTTCTGTTTTATTATGGTTCCTATTGATATTTGATATAATTGGATGATGGAATTGGCCGGATATAGGCTTATTGTTATATGTTGGAAATAGTTGAATATTTGTTATGCTTGATTATGATTTTTGGGTCGGATTATTATCTCCCTTACGATGATTATAAAGCAGGTCGTATTTATTTTGTTCGGACGGTTGTTCGATGAGGTCCTGTGATGATTTTAATTTTGTTGAGCGTATATTTGGTTCGTCAACACTGAATTTTTGGGACTTGGTATTATTGGCTTTAAAATTTAATTGGGATTTTAGATTTTAGAAATTATAATTAATTATTTAAATTGACCTGCTTGGTTCGGGTTCGTGACAGGGCGGCTCCTAGACGGAGAGTGTTTTGATCGATGGTAGGACGTCTGGATGGGGAGTCTTTTGGATGGACGACATGGCCCCTGGAATGAGGAAAAGCCCCTTGGAAGGAGGGCGGCTCCTGGATGGAGGGCACCATGATGAACGACATGACGTCTAGATGGACGGCTCCTAAATGGACAGTATGGTCCCTGAAAGGCGGGCCTCCTAAAAGAAGAGCGACTCCTGGATGGAGGGCGCCTAGATGGAGATAGTTCCCCTTTTAGGGAGGAGGATGGCCAAGGCCTCTCCCAGGAAAGTGCCTCCTCCTTGGGAGGGAAAAAAGGACAAGGTTTCACCCTGGGAGGGAGGAGGATGGCGCTCCTGTGATGGATACCCAAATCCCTGGGATGGAGCTTCTACGATAATTGTAAACTTGCTAAGCCGTCTGGAGTTTGAGAGAGCCTATTATAGTAACTGACTTTATAGTGTGAATTGCAGAATGGCTCTCTTATTTATGTGAGATATTTGGTGTGGGCATTTATAGATTTGTTAGATTAGAGTTTATGGGTTGCGCTACAACCCGTCCCGAACTGCGTTTGTAAGTCTCCACGAGCTACGCGGAAACTTTTCAGGGCTTAGAGGTTTTTTCTATAAGTCTCGAGTTGGGCTAGCCCAGATTTTACTGAATCCATCAAAACTACCTACCTTAGATTTAAGGGTACAAGTTTTTTTTCCACTTCTATATTAAGAATTATCTACCCAAAATTAAGAATCCATCATTTCTTCTTCTTGAAGTCGCAGCGTGGGCGATTGAATAAAAAGCCCCCAGTCATCGATGACTACGTCGAACACAAAGAACCTGGGTGGATGTAACTGTACATTCGAGTATTGATCTTTTTCATGAAGAGCATCTGCCAGTCTCATTTATGACTATTTGTGAAATGGTCAGGAGTGGTGGTCTCCTTGGCAAGAGTGCTTGTATAAGTCTTAGTATTAATCAGTTTTATTTTTGTGTTTTTGGTGATAAATCTGGCCTTTTGGCCGCTTCCTACAGACGACGCCAATGTTACATTCCATGAATTCAGATTATCTTACGGATTGGGATGCCACAAATCGAATCTTCACGCTGAGTTGATTTGATGCATATCCGGTCTCCATAACCTTGAATCTAAACCCTACACACTACAACTAAAAATAAGAAGTCAGAGAATAACAGAAATTGCTTCCACTATATATCCTCCGACGCTTAAATCAAAAATATTTCCAACAGTATAGAAAGATACATAGAGGATGCATGTAGCGGTGGATCGAGTGTTTGAATACACCCAATTTATAGACCGCTTAGAGGTGCGCCGGACAAATGGGCATCTTAGATGCGCTCCTCATTAAGGGGCGTCTTAAGAGGCAAAAAGTGTACTGCCGTCTTGGATATTATCAGGTTACTTCTAAGAGATGGCCAGGTATTTGAATAGATTTGCTTGGATGGACTCCTAAGAGATTTGACCACTTGGTAGGAGTGATGGATTCTGGGAGGACTTAGGGGGCAGTACCCTCATAAAGTCTGTAATCCCTTTTTCTCCTCTCCCCTCCTTGGCCTCTTCTCTCTTCATCCTCTTGGCCTCTCTTCTGTTGTCTACGAGAGCCTCCTTTTATAATATTGGGACCATTGTCATAATATTTGTCTGTTTTGTCCGTTTATGTCAGTTCCTGTAACCTCCTTTGGATTAGGATGGATAGTTTCAGGTCAATAGGGCCGCCGGTTACAAAGTGAATCATAAATCGAATTTAATCACGACATCTGGGTCGAAATTGTTGGGCCGTTGGGCTGTCTTTGGGCCGAATAAGTAAGTGTTGCTGACTGGAGCCTGCTTGGGCATTTCCTTGGCCTTTACTTGGTTCGTGGATCTTCTTCTTGGATCAGGTTTACCGAACCTATCACTAACCCCCATGCTGGGTGATTCAAAATTTTCAATCCCTAGTATGCTTCTGATGGGATTCTACCAGTAGGTTTAGCTTTACTGGCTTACCATCTTTGAGAAATAGTGTGTCTTGATTGGTCGCATTTGCCCCTGCCAGGAGGGGGTCATGGCGATGAGAATGGGTGGTTATTGACAGGCTTTGAGGCTATCATCGCCAAGCTTTTACTAGCCTAGGCCGTCGACCGCACATACTCGTCGGTGCTCGATCCTATTGAAGGACATCGTGACTTTCATGTGTGTGGTCCTAATCTGTTGACCATTGTTGACTGATGGTACTCATCCCTTCAAGAGGGAGTTGTCGCACGCATGCTGAAAAACCTCCTAAGGTTTTAAGTTTGACCACGCATGGGCCACTCGGTGTCAGGACTGAGGTTCAAATTTGACCCCATAAGGGTCACTCGGTGATGTAATCGAGTTTCAAAATCTGACCTCTTCTGGACCGCTTGATAATGTAACCGAGGTTTTGTAACGGGTGAATAAAAATTCACACGACTTAGGGGCAGTCTAGGTCAATTGATAATATGCAATAACATGAGTACTCATATGAGCACATAAAATGATTAAACTATGACTCAGGCAATCAATATAATGCATGCAAGGCTTACCTGAATTCGACGTGAAATCGTCGTTGGCGTTTATGGTGCTTTGGGTAGATGGCATATTGTACCATTGGGACCAATTGACGTCTTGGGTTGCTGGTCTTGCGTGCATTGCTCCGGTGGGTCGTCAAAGTACTTGTTGTGGACCCTCTGGCCTGTAACCTCTATACTCTATGAGACTTGATCCTCAATTATAGTCTGGCTGGCCAGCACCTTACTGTGGTGCCAGACAGTTCACTTTCTTATGACTCAAGTTGTGTCACTAGTCGGTAAAAATTCAAACCGACATGAAAATTAGATGGGTGACGCTGATTGTGGTACAATGGGTACTGGGCTGGTTATACTCAACCCCCCATCGTGAAAACCATGGCAGCTTTTGTAAGATCTACTTTTCATCATCAGGTCCGATGAGAGACGTTGCTGCAGGTCTGGGATTGTTTAGCCCCCAGGTATAGCCTCTCATTCCATCACGGTACCTTGTGAGAAGTGGGGTGAACACTCTGGAAGCCCTCGAGGTAGGACTCTCGCTCTAGCAAAGGAATGATAAAGTGTCTGCCAGCACTGCAAGGGTCATCTGAAAAGGCTAGGTATCGAATAACAATTCAGTGGTTATTCTTTCTTTGTTACTAGAGATGCCTGATTTAACGGCTGTAATGGAGCGAGATTAGGAAATACTAGCCTAGCCAAGATTTAGTGGCTTGGTCCAACAAATTTTGCACTGAATCTTCGTTCCTGTCCTCGGATAAATACTGGATTGAATCTTGTCGCTATTCCCGAACATATTTTAAACGGAAGCTTACCCCTATCCTCGGACAGATTTTTAACAGAAGCTTTTCTCTGTCCCAAACATATTTTCGACGGAAGCTTATCCCTTGTCCTCTGACAGATTTTGGATGAAATTTTCATTTCCATCCTTGAGTAAATTTGGGATGGAATTTTCATTTCCATTCTCGGACCTATTTGATCCTTTTGGAAAAGGGGGCCTTCATCAGCCAAACGAAATGATATCGAGGTGGATCATAACCCACTACTCCAGATTGTGAAGAAGCAAATCTGGGCTAATACTATGTAGCGGTATCAGTCTGTAGTTGATCTTTTTGAGTAGAATGTGGCAAATCAATTAGGAATGGAATGGGAGTGATCAAACTTTCGGAATGAATTTCAATTCCAGAGTTATCAAACTTTCAGAGTGGCCAAACTTCCGGAGTGAACAAACTTTCGGAGTAGCCAAATTTGCGGAGTGGCCAAACTTCTAGAGTGGAATATAATTCCGGAGTGAACAAATTCTCGGAGTAGCCAAAGTTTCGAAGTGGCTAAACTTTCAAAGTGGCTTTCAAAGCCGGTTTGTGCTGCTACCGGAGTGGCATTGTGGGTGCCTACTGGACAAATAAGAAATACCGATTACTTGTGAGAGGGAGAACCGAAATGTATCCGCGTCCAGTTGCTTGTAAGAGGAAGAACCTGAATGAACTTGCAGCCGGCATTTTGAGAGAGAAAATGCCAGTATGGATTTGCAGTTGGTATGGATTGCTAGTATGGATTACGGATATGGATTTGCAGCCGGTATGGATTGACAACCGGCATTTTGAGAGAGGAAATGTCGATATGGAGCTCCATCCCACTTTTTGTGAGAGGAGGTGTCAGTATATAACTGCGTTCCACTTTTTGTGAGATGAGGTGTCAGTATGAAACTACGTCCGACTTTTTATGAGAGGAGGTGCCGGTGTGCAACTGGAACCGGACAGTGCAGAGTGAGGAAATGTCAGAATGGATCTACTGGAGCCGATTTGACTTAGTCAAACGAATTGTGGGCCAAATCTGGGCTCTTTTGCACCCTCTTTTTTTTTTAAGTGCTTTACTAAGCTTTTCTTTGGCGAAGGGTTTCATATCATCTTACATCTGGTCAGCCCTTTGATAGCGCGCAAGTCTTGCCTTCTGTAGTCGTTCTGGCTATTGATTTTTTCAAGTAGAGTAGTATCTTCTTTTGATTTTTCCGCTCAGGTGTTAGATACCAATGTTGGAGGGAAAGCTCCCAGCATAGTATCTCCTGAT
Organism: Nepenthes gracilis; assembly: GCA_033239525.1. Lineage (NCBI taxonomy): Eukaryota > Viridiplantae > Streptophyta > Magnoliopsida > Caryophyllales > Nepenthaceae > Nepenthes > Nepenthes gracilis. The sequence continues at coordinate 16,248,636 of BSYO01000021.1, read as the reverse complement.
TTGCCCTACTATATCCTCACGCCAGGCTTATTGCTCCAATGAGATGGCTCGTGAATAGAGGTTCGAACAGTAGATTGTCCTCTGATACTGTACGAACCTCTTTGTGATCAAAGAGGGTGCTGGCTATCTTGGGAGTGGGAAGGATGTTGCCCCTCTAGGCTTTTATCCTTCAATCTGAGACCTAGTCAGCCTTTTATCCGATTGTTAGAGCCGACTTGGATTTGGATATTAGGCCTGTATGTTTTCTAAACTGGAAACTTTCTTCATTTCTTCTTCTTGAAGTCGCAGCGTGGGCGATTGAATAAAAAGCCTCCAATTATCGATGACTACGTCGCGCACAAAGAACCTGGAGTGGATGTATTGTACATTCAACTATTGATCATTTTCATGAAGAGCGTCTGCCAATCTCATTTATGGCTATTTGCGAAATGGTTAGGAGTGGTGGTCTCCTTGGCAAGAGTGCTCATATGAGTCTTAGTGTTAATCAGTTTTGTTTTTCTGTTTTTGGTGGTAAAGTTGACCTTTTGGTCGTTTCCCACAAACGGTGCTAATATTGCGTTCCATGAATTCGGGTTATCCTATGGATTGGGAGGCCGCAAATGAGATCTTCACGCTGGGTCGATCTGATGTAGATTCAGTCTCTATAATCTCAAACATGAACCATACGCAACACAATTAAAAATAAGAGGTCAGAGGATGCAAGAATTGTTTCCACCGTATATATTTCGACAGTCAAATCAGAAATATTTTCAAAAGTATAGAAAGATACATTTATGATACATGTAACAATGGATCAAGCATTTGGATCCGCCCAATTTATGGACGGCTTAGAGGTGCGCCCGACAAATGAACGTCTTAGATGCGCTCCCTGTTGAAGGGTGTCTTAAGAGGCGAAAATTGTACCACCGTTCTGGATATTACCGGGTTACTTATGAGAGATGGTCGAGCATTTCAATAGATTTGCTTAGATGGACTCCTAATGAGTTTGACTACTTGGTAGAAGAGATGGATTCTGGGACAACTTAGGGGATAGTGCCCTCATAAAGTTTGTAATCCCTTTTTCTCCTCTCCCCTCCTTGGCATCTTCTCTCTTCATCTTCCTGGCCTCTCTTCTTTTGTCTACGAGAGCCTCCTTTTATAATATTGGAATCGTTGTGATAATATTTATCCATTTTGCCCGTTTATGTCAATTCCTCTAACCTCCTCTAGATTAGGATAGACAGTTTTGGGTTTATAGGGTTTCCGGTTATAAGGTGAAATGTAAACCGAAATTAACCATGGTGCCTGGGCTGGAATTGTTGGGCCGTCCTTGGGTCGAATCAGTAAAGACCGCTGATTGGAGCCTACTTGGGCATTTTCTGAGCCTTTACTTGATTCGTAAACCTTCTTTCTGAATCGAATTTACTGAATCCATTAAGTATTATTTTATTTATCCACCGTTACACCATCGTTACAGCTTTTCCAGTGTTTTATAAACAACTTCACAAATCCAAAATCACAATCCAATTAAAATAATGTTCATAAGCACAAAATATTAGTCAAGTTGACTAATTTTTACAGCAGATATTTTCACGTTCATTGAAAACCACATCAGGCCGGTTGCGCACTTTGTAGGACCGTTAATGAGATTATCTGCCATTTGATTCTTTCAATGACGATTTATTAATTGTATTTGTGTTGTGATTAGAAGAAAAAATGATTGTTTTTGGCCAAATGTTCATTGAGACCTTGTAATTCGTGGATTTCATTTAATTAGACAGACAATAATCTTATAAATATAACTTCTATAATTATTTTTATGACTACCGTCTATCACATTAAATATTCACAGCAGAAGTATATTCCAGATTGATCCAATACACCACCCTAAGTAAATTACAATTGAAATTTGAAACTTCTTTGTTGAAAAATTTCTCGCTTTACTAACTGACAGGGTACTTGATGCTTTCACCACATTCCATCACTAAGACATTTTGCTCGAATCGTTAAAGAGTCTTCTAGCTATAATTTAAAAGGCATATTTTCTATTTTACTCTTGTACCTCCGCCTTGTTTCTTCTTCTTTTTTTTTTTTCTTTTTTTTGGTTACTATGATGTTTTGATATAGATCACATTGATGGGAACTTTAACATGACACGAGAATTTTAGCCATTCAATATGTTGCATTCTCAAACCCTGATCACTATACGAAAAGGGACCCGAATGAAGAGTAACACAAATACATCTTTTAAGTAGAAGGAAGGAGAGAGACAGTGACATATAATATTTTTACGTTAAAGACAGTGACATATAACTGACAGGGTACTTGATGCTTTCACCACATTCCATCACTAAGACATTTTGCTCGAATCGTTAAAGAGTCTTCTAGCTATAATTTAAAAGGCATATTTTCTATTTTACTCTTGTACCTCCGCCTTGTTTCTTCTTCTTTTTTTTTTTTCACTTTCTTTTTGGTTACTATGATGTTTTGATATAGATCACATTGATGGGAACTTTAACATGACACGAGAATTTTAGCCATTCAATATGTTGCATTCTCAAACCCTGATCACTATACGAAAAGGGACCCGAATGAAGAGTAACACAAATACATCTTTTAAGTAGAAGGAAGGAGAGAGACAGTGACATATAATATTTTTACGTGAAAAACTCTCTTCTAAATGAGAACGAAAAATCACGAGACTCTGAATTTGGAAACTATTTCACTATTCAAGTTTGTGAGTACAAAGGGTGTAGAACGGGATGTAATTGTGACTCTCAAGTATCACTCTGACTATCACAAGTATTCTCTCAGTTAAGCAACGTTAGTGTCTTTCTTTCTCTCTCTATAAGCGTAAATGCCAGTACAGAATGTTCAGTCTTTTGTTAGGTGCACAGTGAATGCTTATATAATTGTTTGAATCCTTCTACGTAGAGCACCCACGTGGAGCCAGCGTGTACAGAGGATCCTGCCATCAACTCTGCAAATCCATCTTGCCGTGTCAGACACGTGGCGTGCATGTGTGCTTGCTCTGCGAGACACCACTTCTGTAGTGATCGTGCCTGCCCTGCAAGCCATCATTCCCTGTGAAGATTGCGTGTTGTAGAGAGTGCGCATGCCTTTGCGATAATCAACCTTCTGAGTTGGCATCCTCGGTCATCCTGAACTTCCTTTCTTAGCGCTCATCTTGGTTGGACATTTCTCGAATCCGCGTCCTTGATGAAGGCTTTGGCCCTCATTAAGTTTGCGGGCTTTTAGCGCCAAATATCGTCGCCTTTATCGAGATCTTTGGTCTTTAACTCGTCCTCGAGTCTCCAAAACCAAGCCAGCCTCTCGAACCAACTTAACTCCTTGGGCTTCTTGGGATGTGGGCCTAAATTCTCAGGCCTCTAGAGCCAATCTAGTCTCTTAGGCTATGGTGGCTTCTTGAACTTTCTATGGACTCGAACCTGTTTCACTGAAATGGGCCTCTTCCAATTGAGCCTTAGGTGTCAGTACCCATTTCCAGCCCCCCATGCCAAGAGGTTTGAGAATTTTGATCTTTTGACATGTCGATTGGCCACGAAAATATCTCAAGTGTCATGTGACGGTATCCTCTACCAGAAATTCGCTTATGCCTTTATTCTTCGTTCACTATTTAGCAGTTGCCTGATACTGGCACATGTTCCTTTTTTCTCACAAATATCCGAGGACGTTGATGATAATAAAATTTTGGGGATATTTTTGGGACCAACAGTCTGACTAGAAAGTCCGATGACTTTTAGAGGTCATTAGTCTGGTCCAAGTGCCCGAGGATTTTCTTCGAGTCCTGGACCCTTGTGCTCACCGCCAATTGGTTGTCATTGCTATATGCGTCCGAGACCAATGATGTCCTCGGACATTATTGAGATAGATTGCTTTATCAATATCCATCGATGAGTTCCTTTTTTTGTCTGTGGCTAAATGTTCTCTTTCCCAAGCGCAAATTCTTCAAGTGTCCATGAACTTTTAATCGAAAGGCTTTGCAAGAACCCATATGACGAAGTGATTTTAGTCTGACGACTGAGAAAAAGCACCCGAGGATACTACTGGGACCAATGGCCCGACCAGACGTTGTCTGCAGATTCTCTTTCCATGTCCGAGGCGCTATCCTACGCCGCTAATTAGTGCATTAAATGCACACTAATTGCTACATTGGGAAGAAAAGGGGTTATTATTACCTGTAACTTGTGGGAATTCGACATGTGGCCATGCAATTAATGAGGCACACTTTTTGAATTTCTTGGTCGTTTAAGTTACTCTTTCTTTTGCCATTTTATTTGTGCATCCCAGAATTCTGAGTCTTCATTGCAAAAACTCTCTGCAACAACCACGCTCTTCTTGGCAATCTCTTTCTTCTTTTTCGTGTCTCCACATTTTTCAATGGCTCCTGGAGTGAAAGATATTGCTTCCACACTCTCCCTCGAGAACCTTGAGGCTATTCGAGTAAGATATAGGATTTCAAGCTTGATGGGCATAATAGTACCTGGCATTGATAAGAGGGCGTGCTCACCTCTAGATAGTTTCATCACCATTTATGAAGTCCATCTTAAAGGTGGTGTTCGATACCGTATGGCCCTAGAGTTCTTCGAGATTATGAAGGACCTCAAAGTCCTTGTGGCCAGACTCCAGCCCAACGCTGTCAGGTATCTGGTCTCTTTGTATTTTCGCTCATTGCCATAAGAAAATTGCCAATGTTGTGGTGACGAAAGTGATGTTGAGGTTTTCACACAGTCAGGACTGAATTGTTATTACTCCATGTCTTGAATTCGTGAAAATTAGTGGTGGAAACCCTAATTCTACCAAAAAGTTGAAAGATAAGTTTTTATTTCTTGGCGTTCGTGGAGAATGGGCCATCTCTAATGTGTGGGGGAATTTGGAGCCCAATTTTTACAAGAATGCTTCGAGTACTAAGAAGGCCGCAACTAAGGATCTAACGGACTTGGTGTTATCCAATCTTGGTTCCTTCAATGAAAATAAGAAGAATAGATGGTTGAGACCCGAGTACTTGGAGAAAGCCAAGTGGGAGCCTCAATCCGAGGACTCTGGTGTCCCTTCTGTCCCTTCGAAAAAGAAGCGAAAGGCTCTGAGGACTGAGGAGTCATCTGAGCGGACAAAGAAAAGCCGTCAGATTGAAACTTCAAAACATCCGATGGCGATTGTTGAGCACTCCTCGTCCGATGATGACGCAGCCACTATTGAGCAGCTAGTGAGGAAAAAGATGCCAGTCTGAGGCACTAAAGATGTCAGACCTTCAATTGCAGCTGAGCATACCGAGCAGCCTTCTGAGGCCGTGGGCTTGTCCGCGAAGCCACTTGTTATCCCTCCTCCTCTTTATGAGATCATACCTGACATTCCTTCCATTTTTACTGGAGAGATCACGGATTGGATGGATAATCCATCCAAGGACATTAACAACTACTGAGACTACTAAGGCCAAGGAAAGTTGGGCCATGGAGTTGCCCACTATCAAGACTGCTGAGCTCCCTTGCCTTGCAATCTAAATCTATAATCCGATTGAGCTTCCACCTGAGGCCCATGAGGAGGTCCTGGTCGAGGATGTCGTTGAGATTTCACACGTTGCTAAAGAGAAGACTGGGGTTGAGGGTCATTTTGAAGAGGCTGAGCCCCGGGTCCTTAATTCTGGTGAAGTTGCCCCTACATCTAAGGCCAGGGTTAAAGTTTCTGTGGCAGAGGAAGCAACTGTTGCGGAGCCGGCTGAGTCCGACGTGCCCAGAGAAGAGAGTTCAGTTAGGAGCTCTCTCGTCTCTAAGGTACTTCTCTATCCTTCCTCAGGCTCTTTGTTTGCTTCTAACCGTCCCTTAATGACTTGTTTTTCCTTTACAATTTCATGAGTTGACCGACTACCTTGGTCTAATATTGGCAATGCTACCCAAACTTGTGCCGAGTTGGAGTCCTTCAAGGCTGCTGTAGAGCACAATAAGTGTCTGGAGTTTGAACTTGCTAAGACCAAAAGTAAAATTGCTTCCCTTGAGGGCGCACTGGAGGTCCAGCGACAGCAATATACCTTCCTTTGAGAGAGGAATCTCTAGTTCGAGGAGGCGCTCAGGACTTCACTGAGGCCCACAGATATCAAGCCTGCCTTGGACCGTAAGTATTGGGATGTCATCGCATTGTGTCGCCATGTAATGAGGATATTACTCCCAAAGTTTCCCACGGGCCTGTTTGATCCCAAGAACACTAGCACTCAATACAGGGCTAATCTGGTTGGTCTCCTAATGAGAGGTGAGACCACAGACTCCTCTCAGTTAGGACCTTCCAGTCAGCCTGAATCCTTAGAGCAGTTAGGATCCTCGAAGTAGTTTTATACCCCTCTTTTTTTTTTTGCTGTACACTTTTGTTGTTGTACATTCAACTTATGAATAAAATTCATCTCTAGTGCAATCTTTCTCTTTCCATTGATTGCTTATATGCTCAGTTTTTTATTGGACTCGTGCCCTTAGGAAATTTTATCCTTTATAAGCTAAGTGTCCAAACCTTTTGACTATCGTTGGCTGAAGATACTACCTATAGGGTCTTCGCATTCTAGCTATTTTTAAGTCCCCTAAGTTTTTAAGTTCAGCCACTTGCGGGCTGCTTGGCGTCATTGCCAAGTTTTGAATCCAACTTCAATGAACCGCTCAAACATTGTCGAATTTTGCAAGTACGACCTCTAATGGGCCACTCGGACTTTGTTGAGTTTTTTGAATATGACCTCTAATGAGCTGCTCAGACTTTATCGAGTTTTTGACAAGTAAATGGGATCATTTTACTTGACTTAGAGGCAACCTAGGTCTTATAAATTTATGAAATAATATGCAAACACTCAATTGAATGCAAAATAGTAATCAAATAAAAATTTTATTAATATGATGCAAGTATATCAAATGATGTATCCAACTATACCTATGTGTTGTACATATTTATTGATAATATTTCTTGAGGTGAGTGGCGTTCCATGTCCGAGGGATAAACCTTTCCTCCTGGGTGTGTAGCTTGTATGTCCCGTTTCGGAAGATGGTTGAGACCAGAAATGGTTTTTCCTAATTTGGGGGGAGCTTGTTCCGACCCATATTTTTGCCGGTGGCCTCAATACTTGTTAGCACTAAGTCTTCTACTTCGAATTGACATATTTTCACCCTTTTATTGTAGTACCGGGTGACCCTCTACTGGTATGTCACTGTGTGCAGTCTTGCTGTGTCTCGAGCCTCCTCAAGCAGGTTGAGATTTTTTCGAAATCTCTGTATATTATTGTGTGGATTGAAGCTTTTCACTCGAAAGTTAGGCAGTCCGACTTCCACTGGAACGACTGCCTTGACTCCATAACACAAGATGAAGGGAGTTTCGCATGTAGGCTCCCTTGAAGTTGTCCTGTATGACCACAATACTCCAACTTTGTCTTCAATCCGTCCAGTATGATACTGTCCGTGACCTCCACTTGCCCATTGCACTGCAAGTACACAATTGATGTATGCACCAACCTTATCTTTAGGTTGGTGTAATACTTGCTAAACTTTTTTCCAGTAAATTAGGTCCCATTGTTAGTCACAATACATTCTGAAATCCCAAACTTGCACACGATACTCTATCTGATGAAGTTTGTTACGTTCTGTTCCGTTATGTGGGCCAATGGCGTGACCTCAACCAATTTTGTGAAGTAGTTGATTCCAACGATCAAGAATTTCCTTTACCCAGATGCTATCAGTGGTGGCCCAAGTATGTCCAGGCCCCATTACGCGAATAGCCAAGGCGATTGTAGAGCTTAGAGTTTTGTGTGCGGTTAGTGGGTAAGGTTACCGTGGATTTAGCAGTTCTCGCATTTTCACATGAAATCAATGGCGTCGTACTTCATAGTTAGCCAATAGTATCCTTATATCATCAGCTTGAAGGCTAGGTTTTTGCCTCCAATGTCGGATCCACAAACTCTGAGGTGCACTTCTACGAGGGCGTAATCAGTCTCTTCTAGAGTTAGGCACCTCAAATCGGGAGCAGAGAATCCTTGTCGATAAAATCCGCCGTCCATGATAGTGCATCACCCTGCCGTCTTCTTTACCTTCTTGGCTTCCTCTGTGTCTTGAGGCAATATCCCGTCGGATAAGTACCTTAAGTAGGGGGTCATCCAATTATCGGCGTTGGTTATCTGTAATCACTTTGGTTCAGAATCTTCCACACTAGGTATATCGAGGACCTCGCACATTCCTCGGGTATATTACTCTAGGTCTCCTGAGGCTTCTGCTTTTATGAGTTGGTTAGTTTTTCTGTTTTTCTCTCATGGGATGTGTACCATTTCTACCTTCTCAAAAGCTAACATCAATCCTCAGACTTTTGAGAGGCATTTCGAAAGCTGAGGGCTGTTTGTAAAGTTTTCTCTGACTTAATTGATGACTAACTCAGAGTCACTGTAGACAACTAGATCTTTGGCCAAGCACTCCCTTGCTAACTGAAGTCCAGCAAGTAAGGCTTCATATTCCACGGCATTGTTGGTTGCTGGTAACTCGAAGACCATCGAGTATTTTATCTCTGACCCCTCAGGCGTTTTCAGCACAACGCCAATTCCACAACCATCCTTCATGGATAAGCTGCCCACATGAAGAGTCCATACTACTGGGTTGTGTGATTCTTCAGCATCACAAATGTCCGAGGCATCTAGAGTTGGGGTCGTGGTTTCGAGAATAAATTCTGTCAGGGCTTGGCCTTTTAAGGCCGGCCTGGGGCAAAACTCTATGTCAAACTCGTCTAACTCAATGGCCCACTTGACTAACCCACCCAACATTTCTAGCTTCTACAGAATTGATCTCAAGGGCTGGTCGGTCAGGACGATCACTTTGTGTGCTTGGAAATATGATCTCGGTTTTTGAGTAGAATACACGAGCGCCAGAGCCATCTTTTCCACATAAGAGTATCTTGTCTCAGCATCAGCCAAGATTTTGCTGATGTAGTATACAGGCTATTGCCTATCATGCTACTGTCGAATCAAGGCTGAGCTCAAGACTGTGTCGAATACAAAAGGTACAAATATAACTCCTCACCTGGTTAGGGAGAAGTCTAAAAAGGGGTTTGAGAAATACTCCTTGAGTCCTGAGAAGGTTTTTTCGTAGTCAGCCATCCATTGGAAACCATTAGTCTTGGTCCCTCTCAGGGCCTTAAAAAATGGTAGGCACTTCTTGGCCGACTTTGCCAAGAAACGAGACAGCGCTGTAAGCCCATAGTAAGCTTTTGGACCCCCTTCACGGTTTGAGGGGACTTCATGTCAAGGATCACTTTGATCTTTTCTAAATTTGCTTCGATCTCTCCGTGCAAAATAATGTAACCTAAAAACTTTTCCAATGACACTCTGAATGTACATTTGGCTGGATTGAGTTTCATCTAATGTGCTCTTTGGACATTGAAGGTTTCATCCAAATCGTTGATGTGATGGTCAGTTATTCTGCTTTTGATGAGCATGTCATTCACATAGACCTCCACATTCCTTCAGATCTGGCTTTCGAATATTTTATACACGAGCCCCTAATAAGTGGTACCAGCATTCTTGAGGCCGAAGGACATGACTTTGTAGTAATACATCCCTTGATCCATCATGAACGATGTATGCTCCTCATTGTCAACACTTATCTATATTTAATTGTAACCCGAGTGTGCGTCCATAAAACTTATGAGTTCATGTCCGGACGTCGAGTCTACAAGCGAATCGATCGTCGGCAGCGGGAAGCTGTCCTTTGGATATGTTTTATTGACGTCTTTAAAGTCCATGCATATCCTCCACTTTTCGTTATTCTTATTGACCATCACGACGTTGGACAGCTAATCTGAATAATGCACCTCCCATATGAATCCGTGTCCAGATGTCTCTTTAACTCTTCTCGGATAGCCACCAACTTTTTTACTAAACAGTTTCTCCTCTTCTACCGAACGGACTTATGACTGAGATCTAAACCCAATTTATGGACCATTACTCAAGTCGGTATCCCTGGCATATCGGTCGATACCTAGACAAAGATATCCAAGTTTTTCCATAAGAAATTGATAAGTTGGTCTTGAAAAGGCTGAGTTAGGGAGTTTCCTATCTAGACAAATTTTTCATGATCTCTGGGATCTAAAAGGACTTGATCAATTGCTTCTCCAAACTCAGCCTGTTGCAGTGTTGTTTCATCACGAAAGTCAAAGTCTTCAATGGGCTAAGAAAGAGGTGTTTGCGTAACTTAGGACAAATAGCATATCCGTCCGGCAGCTAGATCCCTAAGAACCTCCCCAATTCTGTATGGCATGGGGAACTTCATCTTCAAATGTGGGATTGAGATTACGGCTCCGAAGGCAACCAGGCAAGGACGTCTGAGGATAGTGTTGTAGACTGATGGAAAGTCTACTACAAGGGTCTTGGATGCTTTCCCCGGATTGGTCCCTAATGTGACCTCAAGTTGGATAACTCCCTGTACTGGTATTGACTCATTGTTCAGTCCATAGAGGGGTCCTTCGGTAGTCATCATTTCGCTTCTCTTGAGTCCTAATTTAAAGAAGGCATCAAAGTAAAGTAAATTACGAAAACTTCAATTATCAATAACACTCGTTTCATTTGGTAGTCTAAAACTCTGTCAGAAATAAGCACAGTTACAACTAGAGGGTCAGAATGGGAGATGTTACATGGGCCATAACTTGGTCACTAAAATTACTCACCTCATCCCTAGATTCTACCCTTGGCTTCTTCTACTTTGCCGTTGGATCCTCTCGGGTGTCACTTCTTGTCGGACGAGTCGATATCATGCTGACGACTCCCATGGCTACTCGGTTCCTTAGGTGGTCATCCTCACCATCTTCTGTTATTCCGAAAGCTTGTTCGAGTCTTTATAGAAAGCGATTGAGGTGACCTCTCTTGATCAGCTCCTCTATCTCTTTCTGTAACGTCCTATAATCCTCAGTACCGTGACCTCTGCAACGATGGTAGTGCCAGCACTTGGACTAGTCACCACCATTAGGATTCTTTAGCACTTTAGACCACTTCAAAAATTTCTCATCTCAAATCTGTATTAGTATGTTGGTACGTGAGTCATTCAAGAAAATCAGATTTAAGGGTCTGTACTCTCAAGAAATGATCTGCTTGGACTTCTAGTGCTTCTTGGGCACCCGGGTACCTTGTCAGTCTTCATTCTTCCTTTTTTCCTCCACCATCCTCAAGGGGAGGCTCTCCTCTTGGATGGGCCTCTTTGCATCATTTGTTGCTTTGGCCACTATGCATACTCGTGTCACAGTCTCGACCTCTATAAAGGTCTGGGGTCCTTTGTGAATGAGGTGCTTAAAAAAAGCTCCTCCTTCTAGTGCAGATAAGAAAGCAATCAGCTTCACCCCATCCGCCAACTTTGGAATCTATTGGGCCTCCGCAATGAAACGGGCCAGAAACTTTCTCAAGTTCTCCCTGGCTCCTTGCTTCACGCAAGTAAGGTGCCATGGTTGCTTCTCAATCCTTCTACTTGAGGTAAATTGCAAGAGAAAACTACCTGCCAACTCACCAAATGATCACATAGAATTTACTGACAGTCTGTAAAATCGTATCCTCGCATCTCCCTTAAGTGTCAACGGAAAGCACCGACACATCATCATCTCATCCAAGCCTTGGAGGCTTTGATACTCACGAAAGTGATAGAGATGATCTATTGGATCAGCGCTTCCATTGTACACGTCGAGGTTTGGCATCTTAAACTTTGGGGGAGTAACCTTATCCTGATCTCCATTGCAAACGGAGATTGACGCAAGTCAGCAGCCCCTCCTCCATCATTTCACCAAAACACTCATTGCCAGACTTTCTTAAGTTTCTCCTCCACATAGGGTGGAGCTGTTATCTTCTTCTTATTGAGATAGTTCCTAAACTCGTAAGGGTCCTAGGCAACCTGCGGCTCTGGAAGCCTCCTAAACCTTGGAGGGCCTTTGTCGCGAGGAGCCGCCTCCTGAATGGCGTGCTTCTAATTGTCACACACACATCGAGGGTTTCATCTCTCTTGGCTTTTCTCCTGAATCAGAGGACCCAGGTGGCTTTCAAGTTACTGCAGGACTCTACTGCTTAAAGCAACTTGTGTCCATAGGTCCTCATGCTGACTGACTTGCTTCGTGGGGTACTTCTTCTTCTTATCTCTTTTCTAGGACGTTGTGGTCTGAGAGGCATTGGATGGCACCTCTTTTAGCCGCGTATCCATTTTCAAACAAAGGGTCTGAACGGCTTTGGGCATACCATCCATCATCATCGCCAACGCCGGTACGTACAAATTAAGATGATCCTCTATCCTGATGCATGCAATAGGGCCATTGCCACATGAGTCAGCTTCTCTGATCAAGGCACTAGCTTTTACTCTTGTGTTCACCATTTTTTAGCTTCTGAAAAACGTGTTAACCTGACTTTTAGTCGGTTCCCACAGACAACATCAATGTTGCATCCTCAGATCCTGGTTACTGTACAAAAGGGGACTCGAATACAGAGTAACACAAATACAGCTTTTAAGTAGATGGAAGGGAGAGAGACAGTGACACACAATATTTTTACGTGAAAAATTTTCTTCTAAATGAAAGCAAAAAACCATGGGATTCTGAGTTTAGAAATAATTTTACTATTCAAGTATGTGAGACAAAGGGTGGAGAACGGGATGTAAGGGTGACTTTCAATGATCACTCTTACTATCACAAGTGTTCTCTCAGTTGAGCAGCGTGAGTGTCTTTCTTTCTCTCTCTATAAGCATAAATGCTAGTACAAAACGTTCAGTCATTTGTTAAGTACACAGTGAATACTTATATAGTGGTTTGAATATTTCTACGTGGAGCACCCACGTGGAGCTAGTGTGTGCATGGGATCCTGCTACCAACTCTGCAAATCCATCTTACCATGCAAGACACGTGGCATGCATGCGGCTTACTCTGCCAGACATCACTTCTATAGTGATCATGCCTGCTCAACAAGCTATCATTCCCTGTGAAGATTGCATGTTGCAGAGAATACGCATTCCTTTGCAAGAGTCAACTTTCTGAGTTAGTATCCTCGGTCGTCCTGAGCTTCCTTTTCTACGCTCATATCGTCGAAGATTTTTCAGAGTCCTCGCCCTTAATGACGGATTTTGCCCTCATCAAGTCCGCTGGCTTTTAGCGTCAAATATTCTTGCCTTTATCAAGATCTTTGGTCTTTAACTCGTCATCGGGTCTCCAAAGCCAAGCCAGCCTCTAGGACCAATTTAGCTCCATAGGCTTCTTAGGACGTGGGCCTAAATCATCGGGCCTTTAGAGCCAATCTAGCCTCTTGGGCTATGGTGGCTTTTTGGGCATTCTATGGACTCAGACCCGTTTCACGAAAATGGGCCTTTTTCAACTGGGCATTGGGTGTCAGTACCCATCACAATGGGATCCTTTTAATTTAGTTTGTATACTAGCTCTTTATGATTAATATAAATAAGTTATATACAAATAGTAAAAATTCACACATAAATTTATAATAACACATCGGTCTAAATCCAAATTATAAAAACTAAGTATCAATCCTATCTACTATAAGGAATTTAAGAATAAGTCTAAAACCATATATAAAATTTCGAACTATAATATTTCAACTGTCCTTTGCACAATCCTACAATAATTCATTGCCAACTTGTCTGAACGGTTTTTTAAAAAAAATAATAAAGATGAGTTTAACGCTTAATAAAATATATATATACAACATATGAATATGCATGATCAAATGCAAAAGTACTAAAATGTCCAATTATTGTTAAATACGTTCTACAATATGATTCTATATGTAATATCCAACTTATACGGAAGTTTATGAAATACATATGAAAATGTATCAAAAATATAAAAACTTGAGAATTATGTCAAAAATGTATAAAAATTTAAGAACTAATGATCAGTAATTCACAACCGACTAATTAAATGATAAATTTTGAAGATCGGGCTATACATATCTTCAATAGTATGATATCAAAACATTATTATTTAAAATTTGTAAGTGAGCTAGTTATAATACCCTATAAATGGGTTTGAGTGGCATTTTCTTTAACCATCCATGGAATATAAATACAATATTCAAGTTATGTATAATGTACTATGACATATTTGGATACAATATATTCATATCTTACAATGATTTTTATTTATCAAAATAAATAATTCTATATCACATATCAAATATTTACTACTTTTTCAAATTAGAAAAAAAAGTAAACTCTTTATTACTATTCATAAAATAGAATTCTCATTAAATATTTATATAAAAGTAACATGTAAAGTCAAATACTCAAGAATTTTATAATTTTCTTACTAATATTTTAAATATAAATATAAAATTTTAAAATGTCTAAATGTTACTTAAAAAAAGATATGTATGCAATAAATATTCAAAGGAAATAAAAATAGATAATATTAATGCACATTTAAATAGTGATCAAAAGAAAAATCAAATAATTTTAATAATAGACTAAAAATTGAGCTTAAATGCACTTAGTTTAAATCAAATATTTACTTAAGCCGACATAAAATAGCCTCAAAATTATTTTTTTTTATATTCTCTCTCTTCATTCTCTATTTTCTCTCATCTTTTTTACAAAAGAGCCTAAAAATTAGTTAAAAGGCTTTTTATATCCAAATAGGTATACAAGCGCCAATCAGACATATGTCAGATGTAAGACGCAATCGCATGCACACACAGGCATGCCGAACCCACACAGAAGCAAGACCTATTCTATCCAAATCACACATAAATACTTTTCTATGCACAACACCTCCTTGCTGCCAATTCTACACATAAGTGCCTATTATACCCACCTCAGGCAGAGCGATCACGCCTCAAACTCGCACAAACATGATTCATGCACCTATCATGCACAGGACTTCAATCTTCCAAAGCTAATTTTCTTACAAATTTTATGACCAAAAAAGTAATAATCCCTTTTGAATAGATGACAACACGTATCCTTGTAATGCTTATAATATCAGTTATAGAATTCCAGTCATGAATGAGTTACTGGAATTAAGCAAACTATTTAATGAGTATTTAATAATTTTATATGCTTCTCAAAATAGACACTCAATTTTATGCATGTGAGAAAACCTGTCTTAGAGTTAATCAAATAGGATCCTTGGCTAAGTGCAGTATTTATAGAAAATTATGAAACTAGTGGTTGGAGCACATTAACGGAGCTTGGTGGGCCGAATTTTCGAGCGTAAACACCAAGTATACTTGTCTCGTTGTCTGTATTAGGCATCATTGTTGTATTCAGTCAACTGTCATATGTGCTTTTCCTTTTCACCACTGTAGGTGTCGTCCCCTAAAGTGGCAAGCATGCCTTCTTCTAGCTAGAGTTGTCCATTGGCATGGCAGGCACACTTTGACTAAGTAATAGAACATTAGCTGGCCTTATTTACGGTAAATCATTTTAGTTGTTATAGGCTCATATTTGGATTTTTTTTATTTTATTACATAACCAACTGTTAGATTGATTTAATAAAAAGAATATACAAATGGGCAAACAATTCATTTCGGGTTCAAACTCTCATGAATCAATTGTATGTGAGGCAGTACCCTAGCCTAGTAATTTTCTTTATTGAACCCAAGACATATACAATCCCACAATAATATCCCTTTAATATGTTCCATTTCCAAGGAGCATCAGACACTAATTGCAAACACAATTTGAGAGGAAAAAAATCGGCAATCCCTCTCACTCTTAGAATGGGGACCCTGCTTCTCCTTGAAATAAACAGGACTTTACTTCTCTTATATTGGATATCATATTAAAATTTAATAGTGATTACTTAAAAATAAAAAATATTAAATATAATTATAGTTTTAATTTTTTATAATATTAAGACATATTAAATACTAAATATAATATATAAAAATTAATACAAATAATTATTTAGATAGTATTATTTAATATTTAAATTTAAATTGTTAATTGTTGCGTCCTGGTTCCGCGGATCTTTCTGGGCCAGGCTCATTGATAAGGGGTGTTGGATCCAAGGGGTCCAATCTGACCGAGAGATGCAGAGGCGTATCCAGTCCGATCCGTGGTTACCAAGCAACACAAGTGTTTAAAGTGTTGGACACGAGATGAAGATTGAGACCGGATGTTTTACGTGGAAAACCTCCTCTTGAATGGGGAGGAAAAACCACGAGGCCCAGGGCCTGGAAAGAGTTTCACTATATGGGTTGGAGATTTTACAAAGTACAGTTGTGAGGGTTAATCTCTTCCCTGTCTCACGTTTTGTGTTTTCCTCCTAAGGAAACTAGGCTCGCTGGGAGCTTTTTTACTCTTCTTTGTGGAGTTGATCTTGGCGGGTGAGTGTCCGGCCGAAATATGGGGCTCAGAGTTGTTTCTTTTTCGTCCTCCCCTTTTGAAAGGGGCCTTGAGTATTTATAGGATGAGCCAAGCTGCTGGGGAGGAGACACGTGGCGTCCATCCGGCGGTTGAAGAGCTGGTCCACCAACTCCCTTTAATGCTGCTGACGTGTGGGGAGTGGCATGCGGACGGCGCCGCTGCAGCATCCGAGTGTGTCAGGTGTACAGGATCTGGATATTAGCCTTGATTTGACTAGGCGTGCCCTGTTGAGACGCGACCGCGCAAGAGTTGCAGCTTTCTTGGCCGAATGAGTAGGCTAGCTGGCATTCCCGGTCATGAACGGGCGGTTCTCGTCCAGTTGTGATGTTCCTCGTGAGCTTGTGGATTCGTGAGATGAAGCAGCTCTTGGAAGACTTTCTGGGGAAGAGTCCGAGCGACTGTTCCTGGCCGTTCGGGCGGTTCTAAGACTTCTTGGGCTCTCGGCCCTTGGGCTTCTTACTTGGACCATCTGACCTCCTCAACTTGTGAGGGTGTCTCTGGGCCTCTTATTTGGGCCGTGCTTTTATAGGTCATTATACTGGGGCCCAACATAGCCCCCAATGCCAAAGGACCCGAAGTTCTCGGTCGTTTGGCATGAAGTCGCCAACCTGCCGGAGGTGTCGGTCGTCCGAGAGCATGTGTCCTGCTGGCGAACACTGCGTTGACCTTGATGGGAGGTTGTCCTCGGACCTCTTCTGGGCCGCCGTTTCACTTTCCTACTGGAGCATTAAATGTCGTATCCTGCTGATGTGACGTGCCATCAGGCGCCTTGGGAAGGAGAGATCACCAGACTTCTGATGCGAATGGCCTGTCGATGCGTGGCAAGGGTAATGAGTACGCCTTTCCGTACTCTAGGGTTCATTTAAACGCCCCATTGCCCTGATTTTTCATATTCGCGCCTGTTTTTCGCTCTCTTCTTCGTTCGAGCTTCGTCTTCTCCTTTGTTCTTTAGTTTTCATGGCGCCTGGAGTGAGAGACATTGCTTCCGCGGTGACGCTCGACAAGCTCACGGAGATCCGAGCTCAGTATCAAATCCCTGAGTCTATGGCCATGATGATCCCGGAGCCACATGATAGGGCGTTGTATCCTCCGGATGGCTTCATCACCGTTTATGAGGCCCACCTCAAAGGCGGGCTACGGTTTTCCATTTCGGTTGAGCTTTATGACATTATGAGGGCTCTCGGCGTGCCTCTTGCCAGGCTTCAGCCGAATGCGATGAGGTATCTGGTGTCCTTGTGCGTCTTCTTCCGGTGTCATGAGAAGCTCTTGAATGTCCTTACGGTCAAGGTGATGTTCCGCTTTACGCAGAACCTTGACTAGATTGTGATGACCCCCGCCCGGAATTTTCTTTGCTATGTGGTGGCAACCCAGACTCCACGAGGTGGTGAAAGGACAAGTTCTTCTTTCTCGGCGTCTATGAGCACTGGGCCATTCCTACTACGTGGAGGAAGGTGACTAGCCAGTATTGCTCTGACCCTTCAAGGGAGGACCGGGAGGAAGTGAAGAGATACACAGACTTAGTGCTGGCTAATATGTGGAGCTTCCATATGAATAAGCGCAACATCTGGCTGGCTGCTGATAAATTCAGGGCAGCCAAGTGGGGACCGTGGGATGAGGCTCCCGGCCCAACTTCTTCCGTAACGGCCAAGGAGAGACCGAGGATTGGGGGACCCACCGCCGAGCGCTCCTCGAGCGATGATGAGGATTTTGATATTGAGGACATGAGCGACGATGACGTGGCTGCTCCTCTGCTCACGAGGTCGAGGACTGACTCTTTTTCCGAGTCCTCGAAGCCTGGGGGTCTCGCCTTCACTTCCACTGCTAATATTTCGGTCGAGCCCTCAAGAGCTGTTGTGCGGATCAGAGAGCTTCCTGAGGCCCAAACCTCCTGCGATGATGAGGATGATGATGATGTTCCTCTGATCAAGAGGGTGAGGACTGGAGCCTTTCTTTCGGGGCCCTCGGCATCTGGCGGTCTCGCCTTCACTTCCACTGCTAATCTCCCCATTACACCCGCAGAGATTCTTGCTCAGAGCGCGCGGTCCTCGGACGTCCAGCCCCCCTGTGATGATTTTATTCCCGGCACTCCCGTTGCTTTGCCTGGTGACGTCTCGGGCAGGATTGATCACCCTCCCGAGTACATAGGAGGCGGGAGTGCCGTGAGGGATTCTGAGAGGGGAGTGTCGGCTGAAATGATCCGAGAGATGGTGGAGGTCGTGGATTTGAGTGTTGAGGAGTTCGCGCCTTCTGATCCTTCTGAGCGCCCTGTTGTGGTTGAGGCCGAGCGGTTGCCTGAGTTTCTTAGGGGCGCCGATTTCGAGGCAGACTTTCCAGTACCTTTCGTAGCTGACGAGTCTGTATATGAGGTGGCGCCTGCGGGGCTTAGGAGAGAGCCGCAGGAGTCCGAGTCCCACGTGGAGCGTGGCATAGGGCATGACCCTCTTGTTTCTAAGGTAGCCTGCTGCTTCTTTTCTTCCCTTGCTTTTCACTGTTCATGCCTTGATGAGCTTTTCTGTTGCAGCTCCAGAGCTTGATAGCCGGCATTAACGGGCTAGTAGGAGTGATTGCTCAGTTCCATCTGGAAATGAGGTCCTCGAGGGCCGCTCGTAAAGCCGCACAACGGGTGGAAGCGGAGCTGTCTGGAGCAAAGGAGAGGATCGCTTCTCTGGAGGCTACTGTCAAGGACCTGCGGCTTAGGCAGAGCCTCCTTCAGAAACGGATCCTCCGCCAGGAGGAGAGGTTGAGGACGTCCGTGCAGATTGCTGAGATGGCTCCCGTGCTGGACGGCAAGTTTCGGGACGGTGTTCGCATGTGTCGCCGAGTGACGCGATTGATTCGTCCGCGGTTCCCTGTAGCTGTCCTTGACCCCGGGAGTGCCGGCGCCTTAAGCGTGGAAGACTTGTACGGCGTCGATGGTAGGCCTTTCCCTGGCCCTCCTCAGGCAGGGCCTGATGGTGAACCGCTTACACCTGAGGAGGCAGTTCCGGTGGAGCAGACGGGATCTTCGGGAGCCTATGGGGCTCAGAGAGGAGGAGACCGAGCGGCACTCCTTTGACATGCTGCCCCCTTTTTCTTATTTCGTTTTTTATTTTGTCATACTTGTACAGAAAATCATTTTTTGTGAATAAGACTTTGTCCTTTTCGCTTTAAAGCTTCGGACGTTCTTTGTGCGTTTTGTTTGTACATGGGTGTTCCCCTTTTTCTTTTTGCGGCGCGTCATATGGCGACTAACCCTTTGCCCTTCTGGGCTTGGGCTTGCAGGCCTCTCAAGGACTTCTAGCTCTTAGCCTTTTGGGTTTATTTTCATCGCCCGGCCTCTAGGACCGTTTGGTCACGGCCGAGTTTTTGAGTTTTGACCGCTGGGGTCGCTCGGGTTGGCGCCCAAGTTTTATTGCACGATCACTGAGTTCGACCACCGGGGCCGCCGGGTTGGCGCCTGTTTTGTTGCTGACCCATTGGGTCCGACTGCAGGGGTCGCTCGGGTTAGCGCCTAAGTTTTATTGCGCGACGACTGATCCGCCGGGCCGCTCGAGTTAGGCGCCAGTTTTGTCGCTGACCATGGGGTCCGACTGGGCCGCTCGAGTTAGGCGCCAAGTTTTATTGCTGGCCTGGGGCCTTTCGAGTTAGCGCCATTTTATTGCACGACCATTGGGGCCGCTCGGGTTTGGCGCTCGAGTTTTGTTACTCGACCGTGCTGGGTCCGACCGCGAGTCGCTCGCCGGTTAGCGCCTAAGTTTTATTACTGACATTTGGATCCGACCCATTGGGCCGCTCGAGTTAGGCGCCAAGTTTTGTCGCCTCGACTGGGGTCGCTCGGGTTGGCGCCTCAGTTTTTGTTTTGTTGTGACTGGGTCCGATCGGGGTCGCTCGGGTTAGCGCCCAAGTTTTGTTGCTGACCGCCGGGCCGCTCTCGTTAGGCGCCCAGTTTTGTTGCTGTGACATGGGTCCAACTGGGCCGCTCTGGTTGGCGCCAAGTTTTGTTGCCTGACCACTGGGTCAGGCCCGACTGGGGCCGCTCGGGTTGGCGCCCAGTTTAATTGCTGACCGGCTGGTCCACCGCTAGGTCGCTCGGGTTAGCGCCAAGTTTTGTTGTCGACCACCGGGGTCCGACCCGCCCAGGGCCCTTCGGGTTAGCACCCAAGTTTTGTTACTGACCATGGGGTCCGACCACCGGGTCCGTCCGGGGCCGCTCGGGTTAGCGCCAGTTTTGTTGCTCGACCGAGTCATTCTTGGGCCGCTCGGGTTGGGCGCCAAGTTTTGTTGAATGCTTTGTGGGTTCTTGGGCCGCTTCCTCGGCCTCGGGGCCGCGCCCGGGTCGTGGCAGGAAGCGGTCGAGGAGAGAGCACGGGAACACTTCATAGTAGAGATAACGAATGCACGTTTTATTAATGTACATTATTCTTACACTGAGTGGTCCCCAAGGATCCTTGTTTTTCTCTCTCCCTTTCTCTCTCTTTTTTTTTTAGCCCGCGTCCATTATGGCCTTGCCCCTCCAGCGGCGTGACTGGCTGCTTCCTGCTGCTCCGGGGCCGCGTCCGGGTCGTGGCAGGAAGCGGTCGAGATATCCTTCCATTGCCAGCCGCTCGATTTTCACTTGGAGCTTTGTGCAGTCCTCGGTGTCGTGGCCGCGGCTACCATGGTAATGGCAGTATTCCCAATGGTCGCCTCCCGCTGGGTTCTTCAACGCCCTGGGCCATCTTAGGAACTCCTCGTCCCTGATCTGCCTCAGGATGTTGGTGTGGGAGTCAGTGAAGGCGAATGGGCCTGAGTGTCTTTCTCCCCCAAGGACCATCCGCTCGGGCTTATCGTGCCTGGACGGTCGTTGGGTCTTCTGGTGGGCGCTCGCCCTTCTCCTTCGTTCCCCTGTTCTCGGGGGCAAGGGGTCTTCTGGTTCTACCGGCTGAGTTGCTTCGCCGGCCTTGGGTCCAAAGACAGTCTTTCAGAGCCTCTTGAGCCCCCTCCTTGATGGGGCCGGACTCATGGACTTCTTTCTGTTGAGGTAATCCCTCAACTCGCCTGGAGCCCGAGCCGATTGCTGTCTCTGGAGCGCCGTTTGGCGCGGGCTTTCGGAGCATGGGCCCCTGGAGTGTTCGCCCGCCTTCTCCTGGAGGTTGCGGACGGCTCTTGTGAGGCTGTCTACCTTCTGTGCCAGTTTGCGCACGCTGGTGCTGGGGCCGCCGCTTACTCTACCGCCCGACGGGAGACACCCGTCGAGGCGCTTCTCCTTCCGGGTGGACGTGCTGCCTTGTCTGCTGAACATCCTTGGGGCGTTGCTTGTTGTTGGAGAGTGGGAAGTCGTGTGTTTTTTGTTCCTCCTTCCCACAGACGGCGCCAATGTTGCTTCCTGGTTCCGCGGATCTTTCTGGGCTAGGCTCGTTGATAAGGGGTGTTGGATCCAAGGGGTCCAATCTGGCCGAGAGATGCAGAGGCGTGTCCAGTCCGATCCGTGGTTACCAAGCAACACAAGCATTTGAAGTGTTGGACACGAGATGAAGATTGAGACCGGATGTTTTACGTGGAAAACCTCCTCTTGAATGGGAAGGAAAAACCACGAGGCTCGGGGCCAGGAAAGAGTTTCACTATATGGGTTGGAGATTTTACAAAGTACAGTTGTGAGGGTTAATCCCTTTCCTGTCTCACGTTTTGTGTTTTCCTCCTAAGGAAACTAGGCTCGTTGGGAGCTTTTTTACTCTTCTTTGTAGAGTTGATCTTGGCGGGTGAGTGTCCGGCCGAAATATGGGGCTCAGAGTTGTTTCTTTTTCGTCCTCCCCTTTTGAAAGGGGCCTTGAGTATTTATAGGAGGAGCCAAGCTGTTGGGGAGGAGACACGTGGCGTCCATTTGACGGTTGAGGAGCTGGTCCATCGACTCCCTTTAATGCTGCTGACGTGTGGGGAGTGGCATGCGGACGGCGCCGCTGCAGCATCTGAGTGTGTCAAGTGTACAGGATCTGGATATTAGCCTTGATTTGACTAGGCGTGCCCTGTAGAGACGGCGATCAATTAGAGTTGCTTTCTTGAAACCAAATAAATAGGTCGGGCCGGGCATTCCCGGTCATGAACGGGCGATTCTCATCCAGTTGTGATGTTCCTCGTGAGCTTGTGGATTCGTGAGATGAAGCAGCTCTTGGAAGACTTTCTGGGGAAGAGTCCGAGCGACTGTTCCTGGCCGCTCGGGCAGTTCTAAGACTTCTTGGGCTCTCGGCCCTTGGGCTTCTTACTTGGACCATCTGACATCCTCAACTTGTGAGGGTGTCTCTGGGCCTCTTATTTGGGCCGTGCTTTTATGGGCCGTTATACTGGGGTCCAACATTAATTTTTTTTAAATCAATGATGCAGACGGGAGAAGAAGAAATCCCCTCCCCCCCCCCCCCCTCCTCCTCTCATTTTCATCTGACAGTTTTATTTTTGTGTACTAATTAATTCCCCATTTTTCTTTCAGCACCACTTTCATTGTTTCGAAACCTAAATAACACTGAGACAAGGTGTTGGAAAGCAACCATATTCACTGCCGATCTTACACTCCCATCAGTCTCAAGCAAAAAATTGCATAGTAACTCTTAAGCGATCAGTTTCTTTTGCACAACAATCTCACCCCCCGCGCGTATTTTGGGTTTTCTGCACTAATGTAAGTTTAGTGTATATCTTGTTTGCTTCTTCATCATTGCTCAGGAGAGGCCTGCGTTGCAATGTAAAAGAGCCAAGACTCGCCGACATGATATATAAAAATAGTTTTCCGTGTGTAGGCAAGGCCATTTTTAAGCTTTATGCGTATATAAAGTCAAATTTAATCCGAGAGATTTTTATTGGGCTCTTAAATTTTATAACTATAATTTTATGCGCTATAAACCAAAATAAAAAATTAGAAACCTTTTAAAACCTCGGGTGTTGTTTGCCACATCTGTCGTGATGTAGACTTTAATTCTGCTTTAAAGTCAACAAAAGTCATAGCTTTTGTTTCACTAATATTTTGATAAAAATTTAAGGTATATTATAACACAAAAGTATAAAATTTTAATTTATTAGAAATGTTAAGTTGTTCTAAGCTTCTGTGTTGAAGCGGGAAAGAAAGTGCTTCAAGTACTTGTTCTAAGCTTGATTGACCGTGCCGGGTGACAAGAATGCTTCTCCTCTCAGATTTGAAGTAGAGAGAGGGTAGGTAGAGAGTTCTTGAAAATTCCCAATAGAGTTTGGGTTTAGTCTATAAAACTAAACTCTCACATCATCTTTCAACGAATTGTGATATCTCTAAAGTTCTAAAATTTGATCCATTTGTTTGACCCATGAAGAATCTGCTATCGAATAATTCAACGAAATAAAGAAGATTTATTAGTAGAATATTTCACCGTGTTAAAATCAAACTAGGCATTATATTTTCCGTCACTTTGTTAAACCAATTGATATCTAATCCAAAGCAACTATACTTTTATTTTTACTTATATATTTTTCTCATCTTACTGGATATTGTGATTCTAATTGGACTTCTTATCCTAATATACAAAGATTAACAACTTGTTGCGTCCTGGGCCCAAGGTTTCCGACGGACAGTGAGCGCCCTGGATTCCTAGCGTGCGGCGCTCCGGAAGAAGGGTCCTGGTCTCGTCTCTATAAACCCGACCTCGCACAACACAAACAACAAACGAGAAGTGAAGGGTCCGGCAGGATTTCTCCCACCGAGGCCGCTCCGACGCTCAAGTCAGCAATATTCCCGCAATAAACGGAAATGGCGCACGCTAAAGTGGTGCGCGGAGAAAATGCTGTGAAAGCGTAGAAGTGCTTATGCGGTGATGTGGGGAAACGTCGTGAGCAGGTGTTGGAAGGCCTGGCTTCCGTGATGCACCGCAGCGGGTGGCTAACTTTCCCGCTATCTCAGAGGATGCTGGGATTGTGAGCGAGTCAGCTAGATGAGGCAAAGCTCTGCTTTGACTCGTCACCCTTGTGTTTTTAGAGAAAAGGGGGGAAGATGATCGAAGGCACTTGAAGTAACGTTCCGTGAGGGTCGTAATTGATCGAAGAGTTCAAGGTCTCAAGATTGATCGTCCAGTCGATCCAGATCGAGAGGGTTTCAGAGTTCCAGAAAAAGGTCCCTTTCTCTGTGGGGTGTGAGGGTTTTTATAGACCTCACCCCGTTGGACTCTTGGGCGCCAAAACGCCCGTTGCTTGGGCCATTGTGCCGTCGTTGTCACACGGACCGCGGTCACGCCGGCACAGGCTGTTATTCGTGCTTGCACGCCGTCAAGCGTCGTTGACCACGCCCGATTTTCTCTCGAGCGGATTGATTGTCCGCCCGCAGACGGCAATCGGTGGCGGCGTTAGCAAGCGCCACCACGCCTATTGGCTTAGCCTTTTCCGCTTTTTGTCTGTTCTCCTATCCCGCATTTAATGCGTCGCAGTTACCGTCAGCTTCTCCTTCCGTTGTGGCTTGCGCCATTCACCCTTTGGGCCGGATGGGCCTCGATTTTCCCCGGCCGCGACCTCGCCCGTGGGCTGAGCGCATGCCTTTACGCTAGGGACATGGGACCCAACACAACTAAATATTGTATGGTTCTTAATAATTCTCTTATTTTATAGAAGTTTAAGAAGCAAAGTACGGTTTTTCGAAGCTCAACATAAAACCAATTCATAATGGCATATTGCTTAGCAAATAATGTTGGTGGTCAAGTTATTTATTTATTTATTTATACGTATTGATGCAGAAGCGCATGTGTTTTTGAACCGTCTAACTCTCGCATTTGTCTCGTATCATTTATTTTACCGAAAAAGTCAACAGAAAAAACAAAAACTCAATAATATAGGGTAGAATCAAAAGGATATGCTTTCGGGTGTTCTTATTTCCTGTGAGAAAAAAATATTGACTTTTTAGATAATATAACACTATTTTACATAGCAATGAGGCCTATTACAAGCTATGATAATAATAAATTAGCATCATAAGAATATAAATAATATTGGACGCGGATGAAACATTAGTAGAATAGAAGTATGCCATTGTCAACATATTTCTCTTCTCAGCTATATATTGTGGAGCCTGTTTTTCAAGTTCTGCTGTACCTAAAGAACGATGGTCGAATAATCTATATATGTCTTTGTGATAGACTGAATTTTATCAAAGATTATGAAAATATTATGTATTATGCCTGTAACATATCTCATCAAATTGACCAAGTTTTTTGGATAGCTGACTTTTTGTAATTTTTACATGATATCACACCATTTTTAACAAAGCACATACAAGTTTATAATCAGATCAAAAGCTTCCGCTGCTATAACTATCTTTTAAGTACTAAGTGATTTCCGTTTATTTAGTTAATCTACGATCTAAGACATAAGAATATTCGTATGAGGTGGTGTATATAAAAAAATCATTGATAGAACTTCAGCATATTAGATGAAACTTTTACATGCAAGTTCTGTTCTTGACATATCCCACGGAAAAGAAAAACATGCAAGACAATCTAGGTCCCTAAATTAATCTAAAATCATCTACTCTTACAACTTATCTTTGTTTTAAAAAGAAAAAGAAAAAAAGAAAAAAAGGAAACGTACGAGAATGGGTTATTGAATTTCTAGACGTTCCAAATTCCATAAATTTGAAGTTCTTCAAACTAATTAAAGATTGAAATTTATTCCTGTTCGCTATAGTAGTTAATTACGTTGGTCATAGTCAGGCTAGACGTGTGAAGATGGTCCTGTCCCCTGTTCGCTATAGTCATGTATATATATACCACTTCTCAATAGAATTCCTTTTAAATTTATTAAAATTTAATATACTGATTCTTAAAAACTAACCAAGTAAAATATTTGTGTGACATTATCAGATATTTTACACAAAATACATATACATAAATATATATGTATGTGATACGTACCTAGGATTTGGTTTCCCGTACGCAAATAGAGAGTTGGGCTAGATCTTTGTGCAATTCGAAAGAGATTAGATTTGGTTGTCATAACTCCAAATTTAATACTTGTGCACCAAAATAACTAACATGAGATGAAGAGAATACGAGATTCTTTTCCCAATATATACTCCAATGCTCATGTCAATAATTTTTTTAAAAAAAATTAAAATATTATAAAAGAAAAGGAAATGAGTGCAAAATTTAATAGAGTTGGAAAGTTAGGCTCTATAAATCTAGAAAGCAAAGAAGGAAATGAATTGTGAGAAAAATGATGAATCCCCTTTCTCCTAAATTTTTCCTCTCGCCCTCTTAGTTGAATAGGAGCTTTGAATTTACGACTTAGGCGCCAACCAACTTGTTTGTTCGAAATTGGCACGAGTGTTATTTAAAACGCTATATTGCACTGAGTTCCAACCGCTGTGTTGGTTTTATAACCAATTAATAGTTAATTTTTAGTATTTATTTTGTTATTACTGTCTATTTTAATATGATTAACTATCCCTCAATTTTGTAAAACTATTCATCAAAATTTAATTTTAGATTTATTACGTTGTGGGACCATTAATTGCCTCGATCTTTCGTATCTTTAGCCACCCAATTATTCAATTGGTCGGCAAATAATTTAACAAGACCATTTTTTTTCCCAGCCCCGTACCAATTGAACAACTCAATTGTCCTAATAAACATTTCCATACTAACAACTCATAGGCCCCGGGTTTTTGTTGAGTTGGATTGTCCATGTCTGGATCATACCTAATACTAACCTCTCATATTCGGATGTTGAATTTAAAAATATGTATAGCCCAATCTTTAAAATTTATCATTTGATATTAGTTAGTGTGTGAGTCATTCATCTTTAGTTTATAATTTTTCATATTGTTTTTAGTATGATTCTTCAATTTTTATAATTTTTGATATATTTTCACATATTTCTTTGATCTTTAAATATTTTTTGTACTATTAGTAGGTTTTTTTTATATTTGTATATATCAAACAATTTTATAATCTATCATATTTTTTAACATATTTTTAGATAATTAGACATTTTAGATTTTCACACGTGATTATAATTTACTATTTTTTACACATATTTTACACATATATGTTTATATATTATATACATATTTTGTAAAATATCATGATCTGTAATATTTTGGATCCCGTTTGGATTATTTTAATATTTATTATTATTTTTGGTATTTCAGACGTGATAAAAATAACTTAAAATATTGTAAAATTTTTAAAAATGATCGAAGGTGCGGAGTAGTGCCCAAGGTGCGATTGTGTTATTACCCGAGTATCGATCGGATTTTATAATAAAAGAAAAGTAAAATAAAAAATATAATAATAATAATAATAATAATATATAAGAAAGAAAAAAAAAGAACGAAAAGAATGGGAAAACAGAAGAGAAGAGAAGAGAGGGAATTGGGGAGAGAGAGTGAGGGGAGTAGGGTTTCGGTGCTGGGAAGAGAGGAGAAGGAGGAGAAGGGAGAGGCGACGGCGGCGGCACAGGTCAACGGCGGTGACGGTGGTCACAAGTGAGACCGCGATCATCGTGGGCCACAGCGTTCGGCGATGATGCGAGCAGTGCGAGGAGGAAGAAGCGGCATGACATCGCGAGCGGCGTGAGAGAGAAAGTTGGCAGCGCACAGTGTCGGTGCAGGTGGGGTGAGGCCGGGAAGGCCAACGACGACCACGTGAGGCAACGCGGTGGTGGAGCGGCGGCGGCGAGTGACAGCGGCCCGCGCGGGAGGAGAGAGGGCAGCATGCGGGTTTTGCGATGGTAGGAGAGAGAACGACCCGATTAAGGTGTTTCTGGATATCCTTTCCTTAGATCTGCGAAGTACAAATCGAGACAAGTATCTCCTAACCTTATTCTTGGTCTGATTTAATTTCTTATATGTTTTGACTACTGTTAAAAATTTTATAAATATGCATGTATTTTTTACACACCCAATTTATTAATTATGTACATGCATGTGTATTTTATCGGTTGTGCAGTGGTTTTACACAGGTATTTATGATTTGTAGGGTTTTTGGATACCCAAACGGCATATATGTATATTTATGTATCCGTATGTTGTGGAACTGAACCAAGTCATGCATTGGTCTACATGCATGTTGCCGAGGGCGGGGTCACTAAAAGATCATGGCGGTCCGAAACCCAATGGATCGTTTTATATGATCTGAGACATGAGATATTAGTACCGCTCTCGACGGAGAGGCTTAGTCCCGACAATGACGTATATGATATGGTTACTTCCACAGGAAAGAAGGTTGAGACGTTTAGTAACAGACCTGCCCCACTGTGTATTTAATGAAAACCATCGTAAGAAATTGACAAAATAATATATTCGGACGTCCTAATATATAACTAATACTTAAGGTTGCACCTAAAATCAAAGGTGGTAAAATATAGTGAGCAAGTTCCTAATCTATGAAACATAGAGTACATAGATGGCCTTGAACTACTGGTCTAAATCGTAGCCGATATAACCGTGGTTATTAGACGGGGTAACCCTTTCTCAAGTTGGTATTATTTATCTTTGGTTCTCCGATTTCGTGCATGCTTTGTAATTCTGCATATATTTGGGTGGAGGATGATTTTGAGATACACAGATTAACCCACAGTTTGACGATAGAAATGTCTCGTACGTATAAATATGTGATAAATTCAAAACGTATTTTGATTTATGTTTTAATTTCGGTGGTCTTCTCTCGCTTTTTGCAATATGAGATTTAGATCTATACGATGGTATGTGTCCCACATGAATGTAGTGACGGTTGCGGCCTATATGACCTCGGATCATATAATATGATATCGTCTATGATATTTGATCGGATCGTTTTATTACAGTTATGTCCCGAAGGGACAGTTTGATACGGACGACGATTTAGTACGAGACATCTCCTCGATTTTCAGGGATTTCACGGACCTTGTATTTTATATTTTACACGGTTGTAATGTGTTATCCATTCCCTCTGATTTATATACACTTTTTATATATATATGATTCTTATTGAGTTCTAGGCTCACATTTTCATATTTTATCCCTTCAAACTAGTGGCATGGATACGCTTACAAGAGTTCGGATGCGGTTTGATATGGTGGATCTCTATCGGTGAGTAAAAATGTTTATATTGGGTATGTTTTAGATCTCGAGAATATGATATGATTGTGTCTTCGGTCGGATGAGAGCCTTAATCTATGTATGGGATATATTGGAGTTATTGCATTATATTGATGAGTTGTTATATTCAATACTTTCCTTACGATTGTGGATAGCAGATCGTGTATTATATTTATCCAGATTTATATCCGATGATATCTTGTGCAGATTTTATTATATCGGGTCCTATATGTGTATAACTATCACACCCGAGTTAGATTGTTATGGTTGATGAAAATATTATTATCAATTTTATTTTAATCTACATATATTGTATT
Organism: Nepenthes gracilis; assembly: GCA_033239525.1. Taxonomy (NCBI): domain Eukaryota; kingdom Viridiplantae; phylum Streptophyta; class Magnoliopsida; order Caryophyllales; family Nepenthaceae; genus Nepenthes; species Nepenthes gracilis. Next base: position 16,218,943 of record BSYO01000021.1, on the reverse strand, counting down.
CCTAGATCGTATCATAATCACATCTGAAATATCTTAATAGCGATTTCAGATTAACTATTTTGCTTATCTTACAAGAACGAATGAAGGACAATTGGATAAGATTAGTTTAGAATATATTATTTATGTTTTGAGGCTTCTAATTGGATTTGAATATTTGTCCTTCAAGAGAATTGAATTTAAGTTTGCATTGCATGTGTATTTAGATTATTAATAGATACTTTTTTCTTACAGCATATCTTAGATTGAGTAGGTACAATGTGTTTGGGCTGAATAAGTATAGTTTCACCATTTGTAGGACCACAATTGATATATTTTCAATTTTCATTATATAGTCTAATTTGTAGCATCCAACCCAAATTTTGGTTAAGACATTGATTTTGATTAAACTTTATTTTGATATTATTTTAATTATCTATTTATTTAGAAATCATAATAGCTTCGAGTCCTAAGGGCTTTTTAGCAACTTTCTTTAAGAAGTTATGGAGGCATTTTGGTGCTCTTATCACGGTAGTGGTCACTGTTTTTTTTCATTTTAAAGAAGATACTTAAATGGACCAACACTACCCTAATTATTGTCCTCCCTAAAAGTGGATACCATAGCGCGGATCTTTGATTCCAAGCCAATTTTCCATTGCATTGTCATATATAAAATATATCAATGATTTTGGAAGCCTAAATCTATTTGTGCCTTCCTACTCTTATCCACAAATCCCAGGCTGTCTTTATTTTGAGGAGATATATTAGTGACAATATTCTCATTATCCAAGATATTCTTATTGGTATTACCTCAATAAAGATAAACTAATATGCACTATAAAGATTGACCTGTAGAAGGCCTATAACATGATGGAGTGGGATTTTTTGATCCCATCAATGCAGATTATGAGGTTTTCCTCACACTTCATTGAGCTAATTATGCAATGCATATCTATAACCTCGTATTCTGCATCCATTAATGGAGAATTTGTGTGCTTCTTTCTAGGAGTGAGGGGGTTCCGTTAGGATGACCCTTTGTTTTCCTATCTATTCACGCTATTGTTTTGGAGGTCCTCTATGGGATTATATCTACCAAAATGTGTAACAAAAAAAGTTAAGTTTCATTAGAAATACAAAAGACTAAAACCACCATTGCCTTTACGAACAACGTTCTATATTTTTATAGATGTAGATCTATTTTTTGTTTCATTGGTTAAACAGTGCCTCTTATTTTTGAAACCTTTTGGATTAAAGACTAACCCTCTTAACAATGAAATCTTTATTTGTAACTTGTTCATGTTTAATGTAGATGGTACCAAGAAGGATACTAAATTTCAGCTTGGGACTTTGCCAGTTTGTTATTTTGATGTTCTACTTATTTTCTTTCGTTATCCCTTTTTTTTTTTTTTTTTTTTTGCGGTACAAGGGCCTTTTTGAGTGCCTTATGTTTGAGTTCCTTTCTCGAACTCTTATTCTGTGCGTAATATTTTACCGGTTACATATGCATCAATTATCCCTCCCCAAAAACAAAGGACTACAATTAGAAATATGGAAATGCTGGGCGTGCTGCGACGCTGAGCAAGCCGCAGCGCCAATACCCCCATTCATACTTTTAAACTTACATTTAATGATGAATATTTTATAATGTAAATATTTAAAACATAGTTCTTAAATATCATCCGTAGAATATAAAACACAAACTTTGAAAAAAATAATATTTTTTTAAATCTAAAAGTTAAATGTCAAATCTCTCTCATCCCATAAAAAAAGAAAAATCGCATCTTCGCGGTGGCCCTTGGTCGCGTGGCTGTTGGGTCGCAAACGGGCATCATCAGCGAGAAAGCCTATTGTCCGTACGCCCTACCTCAAACGAAATTGCAATTTGGCAGCTCAAGGGTCCCCCACTTCGATCCTACGGAAGCCTTAGCCCACCGTTTCGTAAAATTATTTAAATCACGTAATTTAAACTAAATAAAATGGTGAAAAGTAAAAATAAGTGAGACGTAGATTTTTTCTTGCATTATGGATGCGTGAAAAAGAAAGGAATATAAAATTATTACTAGTTGTTTTAGTTCAACTTTTATAAAAGAGATTATAGTCAGAAATTTTAATTTTATTTACTTTTTTTTTTTTTTTGTAAGTTGACGACCTAAAGAATAGATTAATTAGTTTCATTTTAATTTTCTCTACTTTCTTAAATTTCAAGTAAAAAAAAAACAAAGTATGGAGGGCTCCCCTTGAAATAGTAGGCGCCGATCAACTTACCAAGAAAACAGAAAAAAGAAATACATGCCGATCAAGGTTATTGGAAACGTATCCACAGTACTACGAGAGATTTTCCTTTTCGTTTCAGAATTATAGTGTGCGGCATATACTGTAACAAAAAAAAAAAAATTGTATAACAAATGATTAACATTTTGACAATTAACTAATATAATTATTTAATACAATCGAAGGAAATATAATAATATTCTGACAAAGACCGAAAAATGAGAATTAGATTGCAACCACCCTTTTCCCGTTCAAAGTTTTCAATAGTTTCTTGCAGGATTTGCTCTTCTTGCTACCGGGCTGGGCTGTTAAGTGTTTTTTTTGTTTATTTTCTATTAAGTTTTTATTAGCATCTAACCCAGCCAGCTATGGTTACGGCTATTGGTTTGACATTTTTGATCGATTTATTTTGTTTTGAAGGGTTTGTTCATTTTGGTAAAAAACTTAATCGAGATGTGTGAACTGGTGGCTTGTGAGTAGTCCTTCGTAATATACCCATAAAATCATTCTATGGCACCTGAACTTATAACCGCATGCGTATAATAACAGTACAAGTGTAACAGTCACAAGGCTGCGTATAGAATGAAGAGTTGTATGGAATCTTGTTTATATATATATACATATATGTACGACTTCCCTCATTTGAGAATTACTTGGCATTTGACAAAGAAACAAAAGTTTGAGACAAGGTCGCTATTGACGCTGACAACCAAAAATAGCTCGATCACCGCAACGTGACACAGCGTACCATATATATATATATTATGCAGACAAATTTATAGTATATATATATATATATATTAATGCGTTTCGATGATCTATATATATATATATTATACGATCTATGTAAAAGGATTCGGTCTTCATAATTATGAATCAGAATTCTACACACTACGACAAAATAAATTAAAGATAAAAGGCATACGAAATTAACTCTCCGATATATCTTTTAATACTCAAATTAATGATCTTTTTAATGGATATGAAAAGAATTATCTTTCTAATACTCAAATTAATGGTGGATGGCAAACGGCGAAAAGTCTCTTCTGCATTTCGTTTCTGCTCTATTCCACACTCAACTCTAAAGCGCCTCGTGCGCTTTATAATAACGCTTGGCCAATATCCCACCTGCTCACTGACCCTGATCTTGTAAGAAATTTGTCACACCAACTTTGTCATTTTTTGCTTTTTCACTAATTTTGTGCTTTCCTACATATGGCACATATTCTATAAATCGGCTACCTACTCTACAAAGTTGTTACCTATTCTATAAAGTCAACTATCTGCTCTACAAAGCCTATTACCTACCCTACAAAACATTGTGCCTACTCTGTAAAATCGTCTACCTACTCTACAAAACATTGTGCCTACTCTGTAAAGTCGTCTACCAACTCCGCCAGGTCATCCCTTCTGGTTGGCGTTACCTGGTCGCCTTTTCGTATTAGCACCCTCGGTCCGTCTCTCTGGCCAGCCTCATCCGAGCTTGGCCACACTGGCCTGGCTGCTGCAAGCCGATCTCCTCTCAGCCGTTCGGCCTCCCTAGCCGGCTTCTTCTTCCATCCAATTGACCTATCTGGAAGGCCTCCTACTGGCCAACCTCCTTCTATCTAGCCGGCCACTGCTGGCCGACCTCTTGCTACCCAGCCAACTGGCTTCCTTTGGTCGCTCACCGCATATGCAAACATTCCGATCCTCGTAGAAGACTCATATGAATCCTTCGATGACTTTCTATTTGTTGTGCTACCCACAAATGAGTGATCAAAAATCCAATAGTTACAAGATCTTGGGAGCGTGTTTCAACTGTGGCTAATCTGGCCACATGATCAAGAATTGCCCTCATTCCTTGAGGCAAACGGCGAAAAAGCCAAGTGTTTTGGGAAGAATTCTCGTAGTAATTGCCCAAGATGCAAATGCATTGCCCATAGTGGTGGAACATAAACTCACTATTTTCTAAAACTTTAGCTCATGTGTCTTTAGATTTGGGGTTAGCATACTAATTCGTGTCACCTAAATTTGTCTAATATTTATTATCACCATTATGGATTATGGATTTTTTATTAATAGTGTCAATACCTATGGGACAATCTTTAGTCACAAATATTGTGTACCCTAGGTGTATTATTTAGGTTAATGAATTAGAGTTAATAGTAGATTTAGTTTTATTGGGCATGTATGATTTTGATATAATTTTAGATATAAATTAATTAATTAGTTATCATACTAGTATAAATTATTTTTATAAGTGGGTACATTTTTCGATTTTGAGATGTGAACAATTTTATTTTTAAGAAATAATGTAAAAACAATCCTCATATATGATTTTGACATTGCATGCTTATCCTTTGATGAAGAATAGATGTCAAGCCTATTTAGTTTATATAATCACAATTGGAAGTCAAGCACAATGGGAACCATTGAAATTAATTTATTATTTATTTTGATATGTTTTAATACAAATTATATATTTTTGCTAAATTTTGGACTTACTCTTATTTCTATTTTTACTAACCCTTTCAAATTATAGGCTCAAGCACTTGTAGGATGTTAAAGTTTTGACTGAGGAGTTTAAGATGAAGATTTCAGATTAGGTTTAGGCAAAAATAAGTTATTGTATTTATTTCGGACAATTCATTTTTGTATTAAATTAATTACGATACTGTAGTATGAATGATATTGTCGGATTATAGTTTTATTATGGCTTACAAGAGGCTCTAAATAATTGCAGAGTCTTAATAATAATAATGAATAATTTCAACCCACAAAACTAATTTTCAAATATAAGACAATAACCAAAACAATCCCAAATTTGGGCGTGACCTGGCCAACCATCTAACGGTCTAACTATAACCAAAATAATAAATAATAATAATAATATTCGTTCACTAGATCTCTCAAGACTACTATTTCAGACAAATAAATAATCGCGACTTACTCCCAAATACCGTGAGGAATAAGTGGCCAACAACAATACAAATAATATCACGAAACTATAACAAGCCAAATGCCAGAAAATCCATTGTTATTAAATGATTTGAATGCTATCCGTAGACGATACTACACACGGTCACCATTCTATCCACTGCCCTGACAATACAAAAATACGTTTGATATAAATAAAATCTGAATACAAGACTATTACTCACCCAAAATATAAGTGAGATTTCAATCTAGCTCGCTTCCAAACTCCCTATAAAATATCTGAAACCCACTAATTTAAAAAGATAAGAATAATAAAAATATGAACCCAAAGCTCAACAAATATCAAAATATAATATTACAAACAAATGTATCCAAAATAAAGATAAGGTTTGGTAAACATATACAAAATACGTAAAATCACAATCCAAAAGCCTATTAACAAAAATCTAAATGTGATTTCCTATTCAAAAGTATGATCCAAAATAAAAGTCACAAATTCTAATTATACGAGACTAATTGAATTCTAACTGTGGACACAACCTGTGAATCTTAATCGAAATCTCAAATACAAGTCAATATATGCAAAACATATCAAAAACCTAAATCATTTACAAATCGAAAAATCAAAGACTGAAAGATTAATTTAATGGTTATACGTACTTGCGATAATTTGAGGCCATATCGCTACTGTTTAGACCCATAGGCGAGCAAACTATATATTATCTCCTATAGATGGGACCGAATACTACTTTTTTTATCACTTATAGATGATAGGTATAATCCTCAACTCTATCTAATATATTAAAATATCTAAATATATTAATTTTATTTAATTTCTTATGATAGTCTTATAAAACACAAATCGAGAATGACCTCTATATCACATATCATAAAACTTTTCTTATTTGATATAAAAGGTTGAAACTTACACTCAAGAATGTCAAATCATAAAGATTTTTTCTCAAAAAAGATCGCATATCAAATCATATAACAAAGATAGAGTTTGACCCAAAATACAATACATAAATACCACAAGTACGGCCCACGTGCATGTTTTCATAACTTCTTTTTTTTTTTTACAAATATGCTTATATATGAATATAATACTTCAAAATATTTATTTATTTTTTATAAACAAGTAAAATCCTTGAATATTAGCAAAATGGAAACAAAATCTCAAATCTTCCGATAAATCCACATCCATGCACGACTAGAACAAATTGGGAAAAGTAAAATGGCATGCATGTATATTAAACTACCAAATGTAAGTAAAAATAATTAAAAATGAAAAATGACTAAGAATATAACATAATGATACTTGTCATAACCTCCAACTAAATAGATATGACAAAACGATATTTCAAACTACCTCTTCCTTTCTCTTCCTTCTCATTCTCTTTCTCTCTCCTCTTCCTTCCTGCACAAAATGACCGAAAGAATGCTTGTTGGGCCTTATATAGTCAAATCGGTGCACAAGTACCACTCAGGTGATGCGCCAAACCCTCTCTACACACAAGCACCGCCTCAAGCGCTCCCCAAACACGACCCCAAGGGAAATCAGTGCTTGAGTGCCGACTCAAGTGCTCCTCGGGTGCTACACAATTTAGAATCCACACTCAAATGTATGTCTGGCATGTCTCAAACACCAATTTGCTTCCATACTCCAAAAATTGTTCAAATCCACATTATACATTTATTTCTAATATATCCGATTTAATCTAAAATAAATTGATAATACCAAATCAAATCAAACAGAAATTAAGTATTACAACGAGTCTCCTTATTAACATCTAGACTCTCTTCATAGTTCGAGCTGGATTCATATGTAGAACCACTATTACTTTTTTGGGGTTCACCTCAATTTTCCGATGAGATGCTATCAGCTTAAAGAATTTTCTAAAAGTTATTTTGAACACACATTTAGTTGAGTTTAACTTTATTTGGTACACTTGAAGCACCCTAAAAGCTTCAAGTAGTTAGACTAATTTACTTTTGACAAACATGTTGACCACATATATTTCAACATTCCTTCCGATTTATACCTTAAACATCTTATTTATTAGCCTCTAATATATTGCTCCTGTATTTTTTAGGCTGAAAGATATAACTTATAGCAATATGTTCCCTGATCGATCATAAATAAGATGAGCTCTTCATCATTAGGACACATCTGGATCTAATCATACCCTGAATAGGTATCAATGAAAATTTATAGCTCGTGCACAGATATTGAGCCTACCAGTAAATTAATCCTTTGTAGTTGAAAGCTGTCTTTCAGACATATCTTATTCACATTGATAAAATCAACACATATTTGCTATTTTTTATTACTTTCTTTACAATCAGTGCATTCGGTAGTTAATTTAGGTACTGAACGTCTCTTCTGAGGCCTACATCGATCGGTGTTTTGACTTTTTCTCTTATGGCAATGAATTTCTCTATTGAGCAATTCCTCCATTTTTGCTTGATCGTTTTATGTTAGGATTATGACTAAACCTGTGGACCATCATCTCAGTCAGAATCCTGACATAGCTGCCGGTGTCCATACAAATGCATTTGAGTTTTGCCAAAGAAAAGTTATCAGCTATTCACATAGTTGACCCAGGAGAGAACTTTTGATCTACCCGCATTTCTCAGGCTTATTCGGATCTAACGAAATTCAGTCAGTTGACTCACTGGATTGACCTTGTTGTAGGGTTACTTTGTCTCAGAGGTTGAATTTTTCAATCAGTTGATTTGGAATCATTTGATTGATTTAAGTAATAGGTTCGACCAGTGATTTGGTCACCTGAGACCTCTCTTACTCCACACGATGTTATGAACTTCAGCTTTAAATGAGGAATTGACGTCACTACTCCGAACGCCACCAAGTAAGGTCACCCCAATATGGTATTGTAGTCTGAAGGTAAGTCCACTATTAGAAACGCTAGTATTCGAGAGGCTATCTTTGGATACGTTTCTAATGTGATTTCCAACTCAATGGTTTTTATATTGGTACGGGTTCATTGTCCAACTCATATAAAGGTCCCTGGGCTGGCCTTATTTAACCCTTTTTTAATCCGAATTTAAAATAGGTATCAAAGTAAAGTAAATTCCTAAAACTTTCATTACCAACGAAAACTAATTTCAATTCATAATTAAGAGTACCGTCCAAAACAAATATAGATACAACAAAAGAGTCAAAATGAAAAATTACTACATGAATTATATTGTCGTTACTAAAACTAATGACATCATTCCTTATTCTTAACCTTTGTTTTTTATTGTTGGAAATTTTTCTCAAGGTGGTCTAGAGTATTACTTCAGAGTGATCTTGTCGATATCAAATTTACCATTTCGGCCGCTACCTGATTGTGCGATTGTTCTTGCTATCCTACCTTGTCGTTATTGGCACTCTTGGGAGCTTACCCCAGGTCTTTTACGAACTTATTGAGATACCCTCTCTAAATGAGGGTCTCAAACTCCTTCTATAGAATCTGGCAGTACTTGGTGTTATGATCCAAAGATTAATAGTAGATATAGTACTTTGACTAATCTCTTCCTTTTGAATTTTTGACCAGTTTGAGCAACTTTAGGAATTTATCGTTCTAATTCTGTATCATGACATTTGTTCAAATGTCATTTAAAGGACTTAAGTTCAAAGGTTTATACTCCCTTCTGACTCTCGATTTCTTTCTTGGTTGCTTTCTGGGATCTCGAGTGGTGGAAGTATCACCATTTCTCTTTTTTCACCAATCGATCCTATGTGATGGTCACTTTGCTCTAATCTCTTTACTTTATTGGCCTCTTCAGTGGCGATATATGCTCGGATGATGGTCTCTTTTTGAAAAAAGGTATTTGGTTCTTACTGAACCAAATATTTAAAAAATCTACTTGATTGCATAGTCATCATGAAAAAATTTAACTTTATCTCATCGGTTAGTTTTGATATTCCTCGGCCTCTTGCATTGAACCCAGCTAAAAAGCGCTTTAGATTTTCATTTGGTCAATGCCATATACAAATAAGGTGTCACGGCTACTTTTCTTCTTTTCTACTGGAGGCAAACTTTGATAAGAAATTATCATTCAACTCCATGAATGTTCAAATCAAATTTAGTGCCAGCCAATAAAATCAAATTCGGGCATGTCCTTTAAGAGTTAACAGAAAATAGAGACATAACGCCAAATCATCTAAGTCTTGAAATGCTAGTAAGGTACGAGAATGATCTAAATAACTCATAGGATTAGAATTTTCGCCGTAAGATTCTAGGGTTGGTATTTAAACTTGAGAGAGAGTTAATATATCGTGATCTTCCTTGTATTTGACCTACCTAGTTAGGCTGAATGTCTATCTGTGTTTTCTTGGAACAACTATCTTTCAATCTTTTTGATTCTCTCCTCCACTTGAGATGCGGACGCAACCCTCCTTGCATTGAGAAACATCCTCAACTCCGAATGGTTTGATGAAACATGCGAGACCTATCAGTTGTAGACTTTTCTCGGAGGAATACTACATGAAGTTTCATCGCATGCTCAAGGTTTTCTAACATCTCGAAAATAATGTGAGTTTTGCCGTTTTGAGCTTTCCTCTCACGTTACAATATTTAATTTGCCTTCTAGCCAAGTTTGAACCCTATCACTCAAGGCTTCTCGAGCTTTGAGATCCTCAAGTCCTCCTTGGATTGTTGCCTTCCCCTCCGGTTCTTCCTTCTAGATGTAGAAGTTTGAGAATTTGAGGATTGAGCCCCCAAAGGGTATCCCTCCAATCTATTCTAAGGGAACTTGAGAACTTTTGACATTGAGTCAACCCGGGCCACCAACATTTCTAAAATTACATTTGTGATTGGATGAGCATTTCCATGGATATCCTTTGTTGAGTCGTCACCATAATAAATGATATTCTTAAGTGGCATGCTTGACTAAACTCTAATATTGACCATGTTCTCACTTCAAATGAGTGGCTTGATTTTCTTGTTCCTACCAACAATAGCAACGATGCATTTTGAGGATCTAGATTGTCACACGAATAAATGACCTGATTGTTTTGATTAAATATCTAAATGCAAACGAGTCTGATTTTGATAGTTATGAATCAAAATCCTATACACCATAATAAAATAAATTGAATATAAGTAGTGTATGGGACTCGCTTCTGTATATATCTAACGCTCAAATTAAGAATATTTCTAATTAATATGGAAAGATGCAAAGAAAGGAAAATACTGAGAATAAAAGATGATAGAGATGAGTGTATGTTTAGTAGGCTAAGCTTCTTTTTTGTACTCATCTAATTAAGTAATATTTTTCTCTTCTCCCTCTTTCTTTGGGGAGAAATTTTATTTATAAATAGAGGTACTATTTAATTAAATAATAATTAAAATTGATACGTGTTTATGACACCACCTTAGATCAATGGTAAAAGGTGTCACTAGCAGTGTGTAACGACAGTCTCTATTTAATGATAGGACCACTTGGTTTTCATTTATAGCGTCATTTTGATAGCTCATTATGATTTTTAAATATTTGATTATTCAGACTATACCCATTTCATTTAGGCATTCAAGCACCATTACTAATAGGTTCTGCGGCATTTTCAATTAGCTCATTAGCATTTGGACCTTTTATCTAACTGAATATTTGGCTTACTTATTTTTTATCATACCCATCAAATTTTATTATCATTTATGATTAAACTATTATTATATAAATATGATTATTGATAGGTAAACCCATAACAGGCAGGCCCAATAAGAAAAATGGCCTAAAATCCAAGAAAGTCCAGATGCACGTTCGGACGGAGCGTTGACCGTGTGGAGGGCCAACTAAGCGGCCAATGCGCTCCCTCAAGACGGTCAATATCTCTGTTAATCGAGAACACTGTAGCAGTAGACCGAAAAAGGTAAAAATCTTATATGGGCCAGGCCCAATTTGGCAGACGTTTCTGTACACGACAAGTAACGACCCTTTTCCTAATTTAGCGCATTCCTTGAAGCCAATCTCTACTAAAGAGGGTATCAACAGATTCAACGTCCTTCCCACGAGAAAGGCACCGGATTCTCTCTTCCTGCCTACAATAGACTCTAACGGTAACAGAAACGTAAAAGGAAGGCAAATAATCTGAAAAACCGTTACCCGCTTAGAAAGTAAACGATTCCAACAGAATACACCAATCAAGCCTTCCTACTTAAGGAAGGCCGCCCAATTCGATGCAAGAATCGTGCCTTCTTGGCCAAGAGAGGTCGCCCTACTCACCATCTATATAACTCCACAGAGTCTCCATTCTGAGAGAAAAAAAAGAACAAAAAAAGAAAACAACAGAGAACTACGACGGAGAATCCCTGAGCATACTAACGCTCGCTCCTAAGCACACAATCACTTACTACAATAATCCCACACCAAACCTTCAGATTCCAGAGACTTCACTCACTCTCCGAGCTTCGTCCTTCAAAGCTTCCACGCTTACAAGATTTAGCTTCCTGCTTATTCCCTGTAAACATTGAGTCGAAAAACTGTGCTCGACAAGCCGCAAGAACATCTCTTACATCTAAAGGCAAATACTCCTTCCTACCTCAATCTCCCTCTCTATCTCAACTCTCATTTTTAGTTACCTTTTTGTAATTCGAAGTCTTATTGCTGGCTTGAGCGTTGGAATATCTTCAGTGAGATAATATTCCGCTGACACCTGCCCTCTTATTTATTGTTGTGATGTGTAGGGTCCAAACTCGGTGAACGAAACCGGATCCAAACATCTCATTCAACACGAATCTATTCGAAATCGGATCCAGGTACGCATCAATTATATTTTATAAATTTATAAAAATAATAAGTTTATAATTATATATTTTTAAAATATTATTATATAAGTATAATTTTAAAAATTAAAAAAATATTTATATTTTATATATTTATCATATTTTTATATATTAAAATATTATTATATAAATAATAATTTATATATTTAATTTATAAAATATTTTTAAAATAGAAAATACAATAAAAATATTTTTTTAAAAAAACATAAACTTAAAATATAAAACTTAAAAAAATAAATAAATAAGTGAGAATTAACTCCTGTCCGTTGGATTAAATCCAACGGCAAGGGGCACGGCACAGCACCCGTACCCCTGCCCTGCCTGCCTCCTTGTTCTCGGGCGCGCTTGCGCGCGCGAGGGCTCTCTCTCCCAGTCTGCCCCATTTTATTGGAGGTGACACTCTGGTTCTTCATTTTTCATCTCAGATTTTCTCTCTAGGTGTGCGTGAGAGGGTGTGATAGAAATGAGAACGAGAAGGGGATTTTGCTATCCTAAGGTGAGCGAGAGCATGACTTTATTTTTGGACAAGGCCAGAGTGGTTAACAAGAAAAGAAGAGATGGATCGAATGAGTTCTTCGATTGCCGTAAACGGTCCAGGGTGTTGCCAGACGTCGCCGGAGGCCTTGACGCTGGGGGCGGAGAAGGAGAGAGCGACTTTTTTGGCGCTTTACCTGACGATCTCGTTGGTTGTATTCTCAGCAAGCTTAGTTCCTCTGCTTCTTGTCCGGCGGATTTCATCAGCGTTCTCATCACGTATGTTTATTTTTCATTATCTCCGTCCGAATTTGATGGATTTAACAGTTCCCCGGCGAATTCGGAGCAGACGCAAAGATTAATTTTGAAAATGTTTGTGGATTCAAGAGTTTACCAACGTTCTCATCATTTCCCCCTTTTTCCCACTTCCTTTCTTGGATGTTTTGGCGAGAGAGAGAAACAAGAGTTTTTCTTTCCGCTTGTTTGAAAAACTAAAAATCTCACTGTTGATTGTCTAAAACAGATGCAAAAGACTGAACGGATTAGGACTTCATTCGATGGTACTATCAAAGGCTTCACCAAAAGCACTCGCCCTCAAAGCTAAGAACTGGACCGAGTCGGCTCACCGGTTCTTGAAACTGTGCGCCGATGCTGGAAATTTTGAGGCTTGTTACACTCTCGGCATGGTCAGTCAACTTAACTTTCACACCAACATCGAAAGTATCAATTTTGCTTTGATTTTCTCTCGAAATCATCAAAATCAGCTGATTTTGCAGATTCGTTTTTATTGCCTGCAAAATCGGGGGAGTGGATCATCATTAATGGCGAAAGCGGCGATTAACTCGCACGCGCAGGCTCTGTACTCCTTAGCGGTAATCCAGTTCAACGGCAGCGGCGGCTCCAAGAACGACAAGGACCTCCGAGCTGGCGTGGCCCTTTGCGCGCGAGCCGCTTTCCTAGGCCACATCGACGCGCTCCGGGAGCTGGGCCACTGCCTGCAAGACGGCTACGGCGTCCGGCAAAACATCGCCGTGGGACACCGGTTCCTCGTCCAAGCCAACGCTCGCGAGCTGGCCTCCGTCGTCTACTCCAATCCAGCGGCTCTGACTAACGCCGCGCACTCCTGGCTCAGGTGGAATCCGCTTCGCCATCATCGCCGCATATCAGGCTCTGACTGTTCCTTGCTCAGCGACTTTGGCTGTAACGTTCCGGCTCCGGAGGCTCACCCGGCAAGCCGATTCTTAGCCGAGTGGTTTGCAGATCGTGGCGGGTTGCCGGGCCCGGGCCTGAGGATGTGCTCGCACGCGGGCTGCGGCAGGCCCGAAACTAGAGGGCATGAGTTCAGAAGGTGTTCGGTTTGTGGAACGGCGATTTATTGCTCACGTGCATGTCAGGCTGTCGACTGGAAGTTACACCACAGGGTTGAGTGCGCGCCTATGGAACGGTGGCTTGATGTCGACGGCGAACTTGAGGAGGTTGGCGAGAGTTAAGCAGCTGACCGATGGAGGAGGTGTCCATGGCGATGAGTGCCCTTGAGTTTGTCTGCGAGGGAAAGGGCGAAACGGGAAAAAGGAGATTCCTTGAATGTTTGATTCGGCAAAGTAAATTATGGTCGCCGCAATGAGTCACCGGAGAACTTCGGTTTTTTATTTCTTTTAATCGAGCAAGCAATTTAATTTCCAGGGCCGTATCTCTTTCCTTCCGTTTTTGTACGCTAGGAAGCAAAACAACTGTTTTATTTTGATTCGTTTTTGTTTATATACCACCTAATCTAATCTAGCTGAGTTTTTTTACTAGAAATTTGCCGCTGCGCCACTTCGGCGATGCTACGAGCGTCTATCCTTGTCTTGGCGTAATTGGAGCCCCACTCTCTCTCTCTCTCGATCTCGATCTCGATCTCGATAGGTTTTTAGTGAAAAACAGATGCCTCAAAAGAAAGTTTACGCAATTAGTTTCGCGCTGGAGGTAAGGCTGCTGCTTGACTTCAATTCAAACGTATTTTCTTGTTGCGGTACGAACGGAATGAAACAAATCTATCTAATTGGTAAAATAAGTGAGTCAGCTTCCGAGGTTCGCTGACGGTGATCAAAATCAAATCTGTGGTCCCTTGCGTGTTTAGCTAGCGTCAATAATCACAGCCCCCCTCCTCCCGACTAATTCACACGTCTCTACGCCAAACTTTCCCTCCTATAACCTCTCGGTCAGAATTTGCCGGTTTAAGCCCAAGTTTGAACTCATAACCTCTTCGCCGAGTTACGGCCAAAAAATATGAATTGCATCATTCAATTGTTCTTATTGGTGTCACTCTCTTAAAATTTGTCATTTTTAACGTTTTTTTAATTACAAAATCTACCCGAAATGACTTGAGGTTTTGGTTGGCAAGCTCATAATTTCATCTTTTATGCTTTTTTCTTTTTTTTTTTTTTTTTTTTTTGGGGTGTTGGTAGAGTTGGGTTAAGTAGTGGTCACGTTTTACTTCTGCAGCTGATTTTTCATGTTTGGGGAAGGGAAACGGAGATCATGTGAAGCCTTAAAGGACAGAAGTGAGAAACAGAAGATTAGGTAAGCAGATGGGACGAGTTACACCTGTTTTTATCTTTGAGGGAAAGAAAAGGCAATTCCTAGCTTAATTGTTACTAGCGAAAGATGTGAATTTGCGCCACTTTAGGTCTTTTATTTAAAGGAAAAAGACCTTTGAAGGTAGAGAAAGATGCTGCTATTTTCTTTGTGAGTGCCAGTTGTTAAGACAACTGTAAGGAAGGTGAATTAGGTAACGGGTAGAAGGGCATCCTATGAAAATTATTAGCGTTTTTTTGTGGTCAAAAAGGCTGAGGAAGAGTTGGGGGGGTCGACCAGGCAAGCAAACGAACAAAGAAGGGGTGGAAAGAGAGGAACACGGTGAAGTGGGACGAAGAGCCAAAATGTCATTGGCTAGTGGGCTGCATGATATAGAAAGGAGAAGAAACAGCGGGAAAGAGATGCAAACTTACAAAAGAAAACTATGACCAAAACAGAATGTCTTGAAAGCAAATTTTACATAAAGAGTTTTGAAATAACAGCTAAGTTAATACAATGCCACCAACCCAAATTATTAAAAAATCTCTCTCTCTCTCTCGGTAATCAAATGAAAGGTCTCTCCAGCGTGTTGATGAACAATTGTTTAACCTAAATTTCAAACTTGTCAAAGTTAAAATTAAAAATTTATATACACTTCTTTTCTCTAGCCTAGATTCCAAATTGTCATTGCATATTTATGTATCTTCTTTATCATATATATCAATACAAGGCGTGCCCAACGTATGGGGTCGGGTCTTTCATTATTTCTCATTACTATCTCACTTAAAAAATTAAAACTAGAATATAAAGAATTTTCCTTATGAGAAAGTCTACCTTTCCACGGCATTTTTGGAGAAACTTTTTTGCACATTTGTGAAATTTCCAACCTTTCATTTCTTAAATTGTTATTGACTATTTACATAGTCAATTTGAGTTTAAATTAGTACAAATGAAATCGGCACGTCTGTATACAACGGGAAACCTACAAATTTCAAGAGTTCTGTACAGAAATCTTCATATCTAATTTATGAAGTACAGACGTCATAAATAATCTATAGGGAAAAATATCAAAATTATTCTGAGTTTTTTTCTTTTTTTTACTTAATTTTATTATCAACTTCCATTATTCTTAATTTTTACTCTATATGTCTGATTCTGGTACAAAATTTTTCTATAGTCCTGATCCCAACAAGAGAGTCAACTTTGATGCAGCAATAATGATGCTCTGTTATAACTCAGAAGGTATCAAGCCAGTCTCTATGTAATATAGGAGATAGTTGCATATATCTAAACCCCCTTAAATCTAACAATAGTGCATCGTGTAACGACGGTAGAAGACTGGATAAAGGTCCATGTTCTTCTGAAACTGCTGGACCATTCGTGTGTGCCAACATCTTGAGCTGCAGTCGCAGGATATTCGGATCTCTTCAATTGCTACTATTTAAGTTTTGGTTTGATTGGTAAACAACGAATAACGAATCTGTGATACTAACAGACAGGAGCCCAATAATAATCATTGATGCTGCTAACTATTGCAGCAGGTTTCATAGTTTCGGCCGTTAGAGAAGGCCAATATCTTGGCCATTGACACAAACTTATAATGCCATTTTTGCTTCTCAATGATGTAGTAGCAAGTACCAACCAATTCAATTGGATATCAGAACTCAGAAGATTCCCACTGGTTAGCCAATCAAGTTTCTAAAACTTTAGTAAAGTTTCTAAAACTTTAGTACTAATTCCAAGTTCCAATGCATGCTAATATATGCTCATACTCGAAACAACACTATCTTCTCTTGGTTGAACTAGCTAGCAGAACTAAAACGGGGGCATTCAACAGAATATGCACCTAAGACTTGTACCAAACTCCTCCAGTCTTCTCAAAGAGCTTGAGACTTCTGGCGCTTCAGGTACTGAAGAATAGGCTCTTTGACCTGTTTAAAAAAATAAGAAATTGGTAACATGGTCAATCTATCGGATGCCATTGACACATTTTCTTAATAGAAAAGGAGCTGCTTATTTGTGAGTTACTACAGAGCTGAGTTTGAAGCACACCATGCTCGCCTTTCTAGATCGCTTGTCCTGGGTCGACTTACTGAAGATAATATTGTCCATATCATTGCAGTCAATGTTGTTCCTGTTAATTCTGATATCATCTTTGGCTGATACAATGCTCTCTCTTGAAGCTACTGGCTGCAAAAGAACCATTGTGAAGAATTTATTAGACGTTTAGTGTCCAGTTGGTCAATTTTTTGGGAAAATTTACTCAGTTCCCTGGTTTATTTTCTTGCAGACCTGTCTCAAAACACTGTAAATTCATGGTGGGTGAAATTACAGAAAATTCAATAAAATATAGATTTCTTGGATTTCCCGTTGCCAATGTGGGAAAAAAATATATCAGGAAGTTTAATTTGTCTACTTGTCAAATAAGGTTTATCAAAATATGAGCAGCAATCTGTGTCAAGAAAGGAAAACTGTCATTTCTGCTGTTGGATTAATTAAGATGGAGAAGAGAGAGCGATGGAACCTGAATAAGTCATTAGTTGGTTGGATGTGATATAACTATGAGAGCATGTTTAAAGAGACGTATAACAAATGCTTGTAAAGCGCTTTTTTTTTTTTGGGTGCGTACAAGCATGTGTGCTATTGAGCACTTCTTCTTTGCATTGTTTCTCTATACTAGTGGTCATCCGTTAGGTTTGGGCTCAAGCACTGGTGGCATCCATAAGCAAGTATTTGACATGCAGTTCAAGTTTGAGTTAAAGTGTACCTCGATTAGCATGTTCGGTGCATTTGGAGAAATAATATATACTGTACCCATGCTAATTCATTTTGTTGGTTTCAAACAGTTATCCGCAAATAGTATTTGAGTTCAAATAATTCAGTGTTGTGAGGATTGTATTCTAAGAGAGCGTTAGATATGGATGACACCCACTAAAGTGGGAACGTGACAGTCTAAGAAATCCGACATGATGCACATCAGAGGAGTCCTACATTGTACCTAAGAAATCCAAGTAAAGGAGGAAGTCTAATATTTAGGACTTTACATTAAACATAGCATCCAACTAATGCTTATGAAGTCCTACTTTGTGCACTCAGACGAACTGTTTCTCCTCTATCATAGTTGTTACAAATAATAAATGAATAGTTATCATTATTCCAGTTTTCCGTCTTCAATAAGAGAACAAATTAAAAAGTTTAACATTGCTCAATTTTCCATGCATGTTTTGCACATTAAAAAAATGAGAAAAGCACAATGTTCAGTTTTTATTTAAAGAGACAACTAACCAAAGCATTGCTTAATGGTGTATATGGCAAATCCCTTTCTTGAACAGTCTGCCCACTCCTTACAGGACCATTTTGATGCGTCTCAGATTTGCTTCTTGTGCGTGTGAGCTCTGATCCAACAGAGTGAAGTGTGCCATAGGTTGATGGGTCAATGTCTGTAACACGGAGGCAAACTGATTAACAACAAAACACCGTAAATGGTTCAGAGTCTAGAAATAGTGAACACTATACCGATTCCTTGGAACTCAACAAGGTTCCAGTTGTTCCGTGGTCCACTGATATCTGTTTCCTGTTTATTATATTACTGTTGTAAATCTAGACTTTATATGAAAGAATACATATTAACAAATTTGAGCAGCAAATTGTTCTTAGTTGTCACCATAGCATCAGTGTCCAAGGCTTTCCTCACTTCACTGAGCTTCTTCTCAGTCAAAACTGAATGGATCACACGCTTACCTGCAAGAAAAGTTTAATCAAGACACATTTCTCAAATGCAAGCAGATAAATTGAGATGGATAACTTGTTACATGAATGGGCAAACCTAGCCTGCGATTGCTTTGGGCTTCGACAAACCCATCCCGGGTCATTTTATCTATCAGCTTTCTCACAGTAGTTTGGTTTACTTTTCCCTCAAGCTTACTTTGAAGTTTTGCAACCGTCACATATTCCATTTTAAGAACATGATACAAAGCCTGAAGTAAGAAAATCAATAATCAAGGATGACGCATCTACAAAAAGTGTTAGTGTTATTACTTATGTACCGACATTCAAGTGTGCAAATTGGTGAGATTCATTTCAACGCACTATTTGCTATTAATATTTTTTACCAACAAAAATATGGACTTAATTTTCAGATGACTAAGAAATGAGAAGGCTAAAATTTGCAATCTGCAGACTGCAGGCTTGCCTTTGTTTCAAAAGAGGGCACATGGTAGACGTTCTGAAATCAAAATAATCCTTACTCCCAGAAAAGAAAGCAATGAAGGAAAGATTTGTACATATTCACACAATGGAATGTTAAACTGGCAAATCTACAGACCCATCATTGGGCGTCCACAATTCACAACTACAAGCAACTGACCTTCATGTACACATTATCTTCTCCAATACCCCAAGAGGTTTTGTCGCCAATTGGAGGTACTTGGTCAATTGTTTCTTCTTTCACGCCAAACTCAAAGTCAAATTTCTGCGATATGGCAATTTTCCCGGTAGACAATTGTGAGCTTACAAGGAAAATATGGTGACATGAATATCAAAAAGATGTTTGAAAAAAGAGAAGAAGTACAACCTTCTGTTTCTGAATGGCATAGGTATCCCTACTAATTTTTGATAAAATGCTCTCTTGAACAAGCTTCTCCATTATCTCTGACATTATTCAAAATTGTGCTATATAGACGTAAATATGACAGAATTATAATAATCCTAAGTCTCGTACAGTCATACCCCCTTTGTACAACATGGAAAAGGCACACCATTTACCTTCAATCAAGACCTGTGATTATATATATTAATAACAAACCAAGATCATAGCCCAAAAAGGTATTATATATAATGCCTGAACGCTATATGGCAATTGGTCTTCTATCAAAAGGAGGAGTTCCTACCTCAGAAATGTTTGGGAAATGAGAAAGGGCATCAGTGATTTCTACAGTTTCAAGATGACAAGAACTGATCCAGTCCTTCACCAGAGTTAATTGTTTTTCATCTTCTGCTGGATCCTGTGTATCATCTGTACAATGTATGCTTTCTATGAGAACAACTCGCATTATAGTTAATCAACATGGATAAGAGGAATATGACAACACCAGGAACTGATGAATATAACCACACGAGGAAATGATGGCAAAAAGAGAAATGATGAAAGCATCTATAAATAAGCATTAACTAATGGACGGTTATCAAATCATTATAATGGTTGGAACCTAAACAGCATAACGTTTCAAACAACAATAACGCCAAGTCAAGAAAGTACGGACTGGTTGGTATCTAGTCTATAAATATAGACCCCCAGTTAAGCACCGGGGAGAGAAGATTTTTGGCCAAGAATTTCCTCTTTCTGGACTTATCAGAATGAGGAAGCTAAGTCTTCCAAATCCTGTTAAAAACATACTCACCCTATTTTCCTTTATGAATCTTTTTATTTTATTGAAAAATATCACTAACTTAAATGTCAAATAATATATTTAAAAGTAAGTTTCGTATACTTCTTACATTATATTAATTGTTATGGTGCACAAAATCCAGATAAAGAGATCCAAACGATCAACTCAACATCAAGCGGATACTGATCCAGATCCAGGATACCCATCAAGTACATAATATTTTATAAACACCACCGGAAGGTACAATGTAGTAAGTGGCTTTTTTGTTTTTTCTCGTTTCAAGGCCAAAAAGGATAAAACAGAAGACTAGGTAAGGGGAAGGGGTTCGAGAGGGGGGATCAGCGTCAGTGGAATAACCGTTAACCATATTATTGTAATAATTAGGATTTAGTCTTAATTATCCCTTGTATTATTGTCGTGATCTCCTATACAATGGAAGGCACTCTTAGTTAAGAGAAGCATTTGCCAAAATTTGTCATAATAAAACATTAAAACCATTCTCCGTTACCTTGTGAGGCTTAGGAAGTTGTTAGGTTATTCTCGTTCACGATCGACAATCGAAAGGCTCTTGAGTTTGAGCTTTTCTTATGGCTTTCCGGCATCTTCTGCCTTAACTATCGAGGTCGCTAGCATCTTGCATGGGGATTTCATCCTCGTTACTTTGTAGGTTAGCCAGAAGGTGGTCAGAATCTCTGGTTACGTAGATTTCTCGGAGTTTCCATACTCGTTGCTGTTGTAATCTTGGCTTGCAAGTGCAAATCTTCATGTCCTACTAGCTGTTATCATAATCTGAAACTTACGTTCTCCCGCTCGGCCTTGCAATCGCCGGATTTTCTTGCTCGTCTTCTTTGCTACAAATCATGGTTATGTTTTTTTAAGTAAATCGTGGTTTTGTTACTGTAGGTTTGTATATAAGCGGGCAGTTATTGGGGGTCTCAGGTTATAATTGTAGATTAGGTGGACTTGGATTGAGTCTGTTTGGGGAAATTAGAAAGGCGCAACTATTATATTTTTGGCTTCTCTATTTTGCTTCGAACTTTCTAGAATTTATCACTATATTTGCCATAATCATTATGTCTTCAAGCAATTCTAATTATTTTGAGGTACAATTCACTGGAAAATCATTCTTCCAGAGAGTTATGATTTACATTATTCTGGAAAAGACTTTTGAGGCCATGGATGATTAAGTCACGACCTGAATTCTAGGTTTATTGATTCTCTCAGTATCCTTATGATCTAGACCTATGATACCCATAAATTCTATATCAATAAGGTATGAATTGCCAAGCAATCAAATGACTGGATTTCCAAGCTATTAAAATGCCCAGATACAAAGTTGCTGATATATTAGCTTATCCTATTAGAATGGGTAATTTGTCAAGTTGATAGCCAAGAAAACCACTCTATCATTATAAGCGGATTACCGGAGGGAGGAAAAAATCAGTCAAATCAAAATGCTGACACATTAAAAGAAACGAAAAATTGTTAATTCTAACAATCCAAATATAACTTCTAGTTGAACCACGATCGACAAAATGCTTGTCAACTATAAACCATATTCATAACCACTTCACAATGATCAATAAACTCACATTCATAAATATGATAGTCAATTGAAAGATGGTTACTTAATAAAAGAGACAAACTTTTCATAAAAATGCTAATCTCTAAAAAAAGACATAACTCCCCAAAATAAGAATCACATATTAAATAATTATTTGAAACTCATGAATAACCCTTTAAAAGGTTACTTACCAATCCCAGGACTGGCTTGAAGACTGTATAAAAATAACCCCTTAACATAAATCAGGCACAATATAGTAGCTAGTGCTTTAATAGCAAAAGCATCAAAATGACACTTGGCTTCTCTAAATACTCACTCTTCCTTGAAGCAATCCAAAATACTTGTTGAGGGATAAGTGTCATTTCAATAACCTTCTCTCGTAAAAAATTTTGATGTGTGGATCACTATCTTTCAAAAGTCAAAATATCATATATCTCTACCTCAAGCATTCTAATTTTTCTAACATTTTTACTAATTTGAACAACGAATAATAAATCAAAATTACTACTATACCTTTGAATTATTGTTGTGATTGGTGTGCAAGATTTAGATTAAAAATTTCAGGAATCTTTTTCGACATCTTTAAGGTAAAATTTTAATTCATGGCACACATTAATAACGCTTCAGTGCCAATATTCTGCTGACACATAGGCATCTCATCATCAATAATTCTTCCAACTTCACGAGAGGGATGCAACCAGATGTGGAGATCAGCATCCATATGAGCTTCCCTTTTTTGCAAGGCAGTTGGCCGAAGTATTCTTTTTGTTGGGGTAAACGGGCATTCGGACAGAATACACCTGAACGCAGTGACCAAGAGGACAAATCACTCAGATAGAGGGACAGCGCTCAGACGGACAGCAAATAAGGAGAGACAAAAGAACGAGAGAAACACACGAGATTTAACGTGAAAACCCTTCTGAAACCGAAGGAAAAATCATGGGAGTAGAGCCGACAGCAAATCCACTATGTGAAATAAGTTACAAACCTCCAAGATGGAGTATCCGCTACACACCCAAGAAGTAAAAGAGAAAAACTCTCCAGAACAAACCAAGAAATACACTCCTTTTTCTTTTCACTCTCTTCTTCTCTTTCTCCCTTCTCTCACCGGTAGTGCACTACTCTTCTCTTTCATAATAGCCCTTTTGCTCTCCCAATATTGCTCTCTCAATCTAGCTTGCACTTCCTCTCTCTCTCACAGCTCTAACCGGCAGCCCATATATATAAGCACAAGGGGCCTAGGCCCAGCCAGCCATCCTACTGCCAGTAGGGTGGCAGGGCCATACCCTTTAAGCCTGTCATGGCAGGCGCACGCCCGGGGTGCCAGGATGGCAGGCCTGACACCTTAAAAGTTGTAGCCGCCTACCCACCTGCAACACGCGTCCGCAGCAGACCTACTGAGGAAGTCAACGCCTAGGCTTCGGAGTCCTCGTCCATGTCCTTAGCGACCTCTCGGACATGACACCTCTGATGAGTCCTCATCCACCATTTCCGCAACTTCTCGGACAATAGTTCTCGGACGAATCCTTCAGCCACTGCTCCGCCTCAATAGTCCTTGTCCAATGCTTCCAGTTGCCCCGAGGACGAATGTTTCCGGATTTCTCCAAACGTCCGCGTCCATTTGTCTCCACAAGTCCGTGGACACAAAAATCACAAGAGAGTGACCCCAACAAACTTCCCCTCGCGACCTTGTGGGGAACCTTCGCCGTTGTTGGGCAACCGTCATCTCCTACCTCCCGACAGCTTCCCCTGAATTTGGACTCCGCCATCAGCCTCTGCGAGCCTGAATGACACCTTCCTCCGCTCCACTAAACTTGGAGTAAACCCACTCCCCTTCAGCTCCTTATCCGCAGACTTGCCATTCTCCCTTGCCTTCGCTACCGTAGCTCCGCCGTTGACCATGTTGGCTCTGCCATTGGCCCTGCTGGTTCCGCCATTGGTCCTGCTTAGTTCCGCCCTTGGCCCTCCGCCGTTGGCCCTACTGGCTCCACCCTTGGCCCTACACAGCTCCTTCCTTGGTTCTGCACAGCTCCGTCCTCGGCCCTGCTGGCTTTGCCGTCCTTTCGGACGTCCTCTGCTACCACCCGACCATCCTCTCCTGCCACCTTGACCGATACTCCCATTGGTCATCCTGGCATTTCCTTTGGCAATGCAGGTCTTCATCAGATACCGCCCTGATATCCTGCTTCCCCTTGCCATCATTGAGGCGCCTTTGGTGAGCTTCCACTCACCGTCGCCAAATGTAGTCCAGAAGCCTTCCTTATCCAACTTCCCGGATGAAATCATATTCAACTTTACGTCTGGGGCATGTCGCACGCCCTCCAACACGAGCGTATTCCCGTTGCTTGTCCTCAAGCAAACATCCCCAATGCCAACAACCCTAAACGAGCCACCGTTACCCATCTTCAACACCCCTCGGCCAATAGGCGTATAGTTCCTGAAGTGGGACTTCCTCGGTGTTGCATGGTGTGATGCCCCACTGTCCATCACCCAACTCGTCTCCTGGCATGGGCTGCTCGGTGCTTTCCCTGCGTGGACCACCAGGAGGTCTCCGCAGAAAGCAATGGTCTCCAGATCATCAGCGTGATCCTTTTTCTCCTGACAAATGCTTCTACCCTCCTCGTCCAGCCTCCCCTTCTGACAGTCCTTCTTTATGTGGCCTTTCTTGCCACATAAGAAGCAGCTCCTTCCTTCAAGCTTGCTCCGACTATTGCTCCTCTCCATCCTGCTACCTGATCCTCGGTCAGATCTCCCTCGTCCCCGACTGCTAGTCGCCACCAAAAGTTTTGGCTCAGAGCTTGAGGCCTCACTGCTTTCCCTCCGCCTTGACTCGTTCATAAGCAGGGAAGCTATTACCTAGTCCAACTTTAGCATGTCCTTCCCGAACAGCAGCATCGTGACAATATGATCGTACGAGGCCAGCAAGGATGCCAGCAACACCAACGCTTTGTCCTTGTCCTTGACCTTCTCATCAAGGGCCGACATCTGCGTTACCAGCCGGTTGAACTCGTCCAAGTACTTCTCGAAGCACTCACCTTCCGACAACCGTAGGCCATAGAACTGCTTCTTTATATACAGCCTGGTTGTCAAGGACTTGGACTTGTACCGGCTCTCAAGCTTCTCCCAGACCTCGGATGAGTCTAACAGTCCGAGGACCTCCTCAAGTGTGTTGTCCATCAAACACAACTTAATGGTGGAGTTGGCAAAATCCCTCTTGTACTGCCACTCGTCCGCGGACAGTTTCTCCGGCTTCTCCTTTTTCCGTAGAGCTTTTACCGTTCCTTCCCGGATCAAAATATTCCTCACCCTTTCCGGCCAGAGGATGAAGTTATTTTGCCCATTGAACTACTGCACACTGAACGTCCCATTCTTCGCCGACGACGCCATAAAACTGACAGTTCACGAACCAGTCTCTGATACTACTCGTTGGGGCAAACGGGCGTTCGAACAGAATGCACCTGAGCACAGTGACCGAGAGGACAAATCACTCAGACAAAGGGACAGCGCTCGGACGAACAGCCAACAAGGAGAGACAGAAGAACGAGAGAAACACACGAGATTTAACGTGGAAACCCTTCTGGAACCGAAGGGAAAAACCACGGGAGTAGAGCTAACAACAAATCCACTATATGAAATAGGTTACAAACCTCCAAGATAGAGTATCCGCTACACACCCAAGAAGTCAAAGAGAAAAACTCTCCAGAACAAACCAAGAAAAACACTCCATTTTCGTTTCACTCTCTTCTTCTCTCATCGGTGGTGCACTCCTCTTCTCCTTCACAATAGCCCTTTTGCTCTCCCAAGATTGCTCTCTCAATCTTGCTTGCACTCCCTCTCTCGCTCACAGCTCTAACCGGCAGCCCATATATATAAGCACAAGAGGCCTAAGCCCAACCAGCCACCCTACTGCCAGAAGGGTGGCAGGGCCATACCCCTTAGGCCTGCCATGGCAAGTGCACGCCCGACGTGCTAGGATGGCAGGCCTGACACCTTGGAAGTTATAGCCGCCTGCCCACCTGCAACACGCGGCTGTAGCAGGCCTACTGAGAAAGTTAATGCCTAGGCTTCAGAATCCTCGTCCATGTCCTCAGCGACCTCTCGGACATGACGCCTCTGATGAGTCCTCGTCCACTATTTCCGCAACTTCTAGGACAATAGTTCCCGGACGAATCCTTCAGCCACTACTCCTCAATAGTCCTCGTCCAATGCTTCCAATTGCCCCGAGGATGAATGTTTCCGAATTTCTCCAAACTTCTGCATCCATTTGTCTCCACAAGTCCGTGGACACAAACACCACAAGATAGTAACCCCAACACTTTTCCCAATGTGACTACAAGATGATACGATTCCAGTTCCTCGCAATTAGGCTTCAGCAGTGAAAAAGGCCTTTGGTTGGATCACTAGTGGTGATCCGGTCATTGAGCTTAAGAACAGTAGTCAGAGATTGATTCAATAAGAATTTTCATTGCCCTCTGTTCCCATGATGTAACAAGAGTAATGAAACTGGATTTCAACAGTGATAATATTTGTGATCCCAAAGAATGTTGAGAAATAAAAAGTCCAGCGGCCTTTATTACCCCTACCCAAACCCCCAATGCTGGCAATCCTGTTCAGGTTGGAGTTAACATCAGGGGGTGTCAGGGCCAGGATGGCTATCCATATACATGAGTTTGCTGATTGCCCACCAAAAAATTGGAATATCACTACTTTCCCTTATAGTCCCGCAAATTGATCTACTTGTTGAATCAGTTTCATCTCATCCAAAGGCCATAAATAAGGTAACTTCTAAATCAAAAGACACTATCTCTATTCAGAGACAATTTTCCTTCTGGTTTTCATATACTATTAAGAGTTGATACCTTTAAAATTAATTTAAATTTACTTTCATTTTATCATTGTAGTGTTTTGTGTTAGTTTCACTCCATAGAAGATTATTTCTGTAACATGCAAGTGTCCACAAACCTTTCTCAGACATGTTGTCTTCTACACATGGTTGTTGAATATCTGTTTATGAAAAATCCAAAGCAAACATATCATTCAGCAATTAACAGGAGAAACTGCAACGGTGGTCATAAAGAGTATAGTAAGGCAAAAGGATATATGTATACCTGCTGCTGCAACAATGTATTGATCCTCTTGTGAGGAGCCAACCTAAATGAGATAAAATTTTTGCATAAACGCCTGTGGCAACATGTGGGTCTTTAACATAATTTTCTCCGCTCAGCCTAACCAGTCATGTACCTCACTACCAGTTTCTGAACTGTCTTCTTTTTGAACAGAATCAACTCCCAAACTCACATCATCCTGATATTCATCACTATCGTGTTCACAAGGGTCAAGCACACTCTTAACCTGTAGAGGTAGATGATTCAGGAGAATTGTTACAACAAATAAGCCCAATTCTGCTAACAGCCCCAACAAAACTTCCACTCACCTTGAGGGCCAATACAAAGTGCTTGTTGTTCACATTCCCAACCTCCATTTTCAAGGGGGTTTTTGTCCATTGATTATGTGCTTCTGCTGTATAGCTTTTAAAGAAGGGAGGTTCATAGTCATCTGGCTGCATGTTAATAATCATATGCCACAGTTGAATAGTTTTGCTTAGCAGAAGGGTGCAGAAATAGCTGGACTTGGAAACTAGCATCAAAGCAGATAAAGATATTAAATACTAAACAATCATTTTCAAGCACCAGAGACTGAGTAGGTGGTCAACAGAAAGATTAAGTGCCCGTAAGCACATTCTACACAATTGACCAGAATATTGTCTTAAGATGTCTGCAATAGTCGAGCTTACTAAATATAACTAAAATATGCCACATTCAGGTCACAGTATCCAGCACCTAAAAGTGCAAAGCAAATGCCAACTACTTGAAACATTTGATCCCTGAATGCTCTGAATCTTCCAAGCACTCTGCTTATGTATGTCTTACTACAACACTTAACCAATGTCTACGCAATAACTAAAGAACCAGGGTAGAAGGATGATAAGTTACCCACTGGCCCAAGCCCATGGCTTGGATTCTCCCAACAAACTATTGCCTTCCCAGGGTGCCTCAATGTATCTATTTACACAAAAAGTTTCTACTGGTTGTGATATTGAAACTGAAAATATTTTGCAGATATTAAAGAAATCTAAGAAATTTTTAAGCTGGCACCCATGCAAAGAGACATACCGTCACATTGTCATAGTAGAGGAGCTTCATCAAGATAGTACGCTGAAACAAAAACATTTGATAGAGATGAAGATAACCAACAACAAAAAGATGTGACTGTTGTATCAAGTAGGTTTAAGTTCATTAAAGTGATTTACCTCTTCGGGCATTTTATCCAACGTTCTCATCAGTTGCACTAATGTGCGAACCATTTTGCAAGCGGAACTCCTACACATGTGGCCAAACAACATATTAAATTACCATCAATGATCTGTTCCAGCTGCAAAAAGTAATACAAAA
This sequence comes from Nepenthes gracilis, assembly GCA_033239525.1. Classification (NCBI taxonomy): domain Eukaryota; kingdom Viridiplantae; phylum Streptophyta; class Magnoliopsida; order Caryophyllales; family Nepenthaceae; genus Nepenthes; species Nepenthes gracilis. Next base: position 16,190,553 of record BSYO01000021.1, on the reverse strand, counting down.
AGTATTTTTCATATTTCTGGATGAACATAGGCGCATTGCTATCAATCACCTCATTTGACTAGGAGTCACTTCATTTGTATCAGAGCATTTGAATGTTCCTCCCTGCCTCTTACTTCCATTGCGATTGATATTCATCAAAACTTCTTGGCTATCAGAATTCGAATAACTGAAAGAAACTGTAAGGAAAGAATTCTTATGGTTGTTGATTAGAGAATATAGGTCAATGGACGAATGAAACTACATTAAGGGAAAATATAAAACAGCACAGATCAGGTCATGAGATACCAACTCATTATGGGCAGTCATATACATTCAGTTTTAAGTAAATTTACCAGTGCCACACTAACCCTTTCACAGTATAGCCCTTAGTGTTGAAAAAAGAAGAAACACTGTGTTTTTATTCTTATTAACCTGATCCTGTTACTTTCACCAGAGTCAGTGCATTATGTTTCTCCCCTATGTAGCACAAAACAAACCATTCGAAAGATCCAAAGAGATTTCTATGAACCTTACATGAATATTCCTCAATCATGGGTCCTTCCGTTGCTTCACATATGCAGAACAATAATGTTCTCAAGTATTTCTTCTGCAATGCATCATATACACCTGGACAAATGAAAATAAAACAGTCTCCTATATCTGGACATGTCATACCTTAGAAGTGCGTTTAAATCTGCAGGGTGCACTCACCTTTCTCCATCCAATCTATCAGTCTACGGGACTCAGCATCCATTGGCATGAGTTTCTTAATCTTCATGTCTGTGATATAGCATAATTGAGACACACACAACTGAAAATTTCAGATTTCTAACTCTTTTTGCAAACATGAATTAAAGCCAATAGGAAAATTCTTACCTAAAGCAGGAACAGATTTATCATTGAAATATTTTTCCGGGAAAAGGCCTCTGATGTAACTGATATTGAACATCGCAATTCGTAGTAAGTTCCTTGTCTGTAAGCAGTTTAAACGGTTAGTAAAAGTAATAACTGTAGCCTCAAAGGCTCCATAGGTACTACAATATCACAGAACGAAGTAGAAGTACGTAAAACTACACGTAATAAAAGGAAATTCAAAATCCAGATCCAGTTAAGAGTCGCTACTAATTGATATTGGAAGCGACTGATCAACAAGTCCGAACCAGTTTATAATTGATCGCCTGACAAAAGCTGACCGGTAATGACGCAAATGCCACAGAAAACAGGTTAAAGAACTACCAATATATCTAAACTCTCAGAATTTTAGCATCAAATTTCTAAGCTCAACGAGATAATATCAATTATTTGATCATCCGTCAAAATGTATTGATGAATATGCCATCCAGGGAAAATGAAAGCAGAAGCGGCATCAATATGACAGTAAGAATTTTAACGAGCACAAATCAAAGCACTGATGTGAAAGTTTCTAGATCAATGAGATAACCAGAAGAAGCGAGTCTTGCTCTGTGATCTCGCTTTCCTTCAGTTTTTGCGCCACAACCTGAAGGAAAATACGCCAGGGTGCGCAGTGAAAATGTGAGAGGGGTGAGAGAGAGAGAGAGAGAGATTAAATTAAACTGACGAAAAGAAAACCAATTATCGAAAGAAACCAGAAGCTCTGAAATTATGAAAAATTATGAAGAAAAGGAATGACAAATGTGACTGTAGCGAAATACAATTCGGAGAGAGACAGAGAAGTCACCATTTGATTTTGATCAGGAGCAGAAGCTTTGAACAGAAACTTGAATGGGAAGAGAGCTTCGATGGCTCGTGTTTGAAATTTTGAATTTGAAGAGTAAGCAGAGCAGAGGAAGGAACTGGCGGGGAAGGGAAGGGAACGCAGGTGGGTTGTTATTAAAAAAAAAAAAAAGCCGCAGTATTTAAAAAGGTAACTCTTGCGGTTGAGTGTGACCGGTGCGAGCTGCTCTGAGCTGATTGGAAGAATGAAATGCCATTTCGGATTTGTACGAGGGGCTTTCTGGTCTTCTGATGTGTGCCTGAAACTAAATCTGGAATTTAATTTAATTTTTTCATTTATTTATTTTTTAGGCTGGAACATTTTTCAGCTGAAAATACCTAATATTTATTTCCAAACTTAATTGTTGGTCACAAAAGGAAAAAAATTATGAAGCGCTTTTGGAAGTCGAGACGTGCAACATAAATACCCGATGCTTGATAATCCGTGGCTAAGACCGGCCCTGGTGAACGATGTGATTTTGCTGTTGCTCGCTAAAGGAGAAAAAATTACATAAAAATCAGCCCAAAAGCGCATGGTTTGGCCCTAGTTAATCTGAACACTACAATTTCATAATCGAGAATCATGAAGACAGTAAGCTGCTACGATCACCTCATATTAATATTTTTTTAATTACCTAATAATGTTCTTTTCATGGGAATGGGAATGAGAATAATAGTCTCCATCTAAAAATAAGCAATAATTGTTCTCAAGGAATAGTACTCTTAAATTCTTCGAGGGGGATGTGGAAGGAGTATTCCAAAGCGTGGCAAATCATCATCGATTCCATGGCAATCAAGAATTTCAATCCGCATCGGGTGTGATGCTTTCTAAAAATTATACATCTAATGGTTTCTCCAGCAACCATGATATTACAATACAAAAGAGACAATCCTCAGCAAAGTGCTGAAGGACAGGTCGAGCTTTCTTTGCTCATAAGCATCGTCGATATCCTTTGCAGACAATCTTCAGTTTCATATGTTGTCATACCCAATGCTAAAACCAGTGCTCTACGGGATCAATGCTCGGACTTGAAACAGCAAAATAACCCATTCAGTCAAGTCAATGTTTGGTAAAGCCACCGTACCCTTCTCAGCAATTGGATATGAATGCCCTGAAATATGCCAACTATGGTAATCAGCAAGATCAGGTATCAGGGTGATGACCTTCCTGGTTTTATAAACTCAGCATGGGTGGTGGAGCATCTCAACTGTCTATTAAATCTACTGCACATAAGATAAAGATGTCTATCATATCTCATTTGCAATTTTACCGCCTAAAGGTTAATGAACTGCAATTTGTGTAGGCTAACAGAAAATTAGCAAATGATGTTAAAACAAGTAGCAACCAGGAGTAGTGGGCGAGAAACCCATCACCGCCACTAAATTACCAGCAGCTGTAGCTGTGCTTGTCGTAGAACAACTTCATATCCTGTGAACCATGTCGTCAACTATCATCACCGCGTTTTCTTTTTCGAGCCTCTGCACAAATATGATAAATCTTCAGTTACAAGATCAGATTGCTAACAAGATAGAAATCCCCGCCATCCCACCCTTTTTTTGCCATTGTATAAAGCATCAATCACTACCTCCAGAAGGAACATTATTTCAGCCCTAGAATAAGGCACAGCTGCCTCGGAATTGACCACCCTCTCAACATCTGGGACTGATATCAGATACAAGTAGTTTGCACGCATGTGCTGGCCAAATACAGAATCAAACGCTTGTACTCTGCAACCAAACCAGGAGAAAATTAACATGCGAACAGAAGCAATAATCAGAACTAGATCAAAGTAGATGACCAGATTGGACTAAGGGAGCAGACCAACTGTACATGGCATTTAAGAGTTTGATGAAGCACCAACCTTTCCGGGGATAGGCTGATATCTGATTCAGATGCAGGTGGTTCATCCATTTCCATGGGTTCTGTTGTGGTGCTGAAAGAGAAAACATAGACAGAACTTATGTCTTGTACAAAATAACCATTTCAAAATTTGCTGCAAGTTCCGGATGCATCTCCACAATGGTTGAAATAATAAGTTCATTCAACCAAAAATCATACTTCAATGTTGACTCAAAAAAATCCTAGTTCAGCGTTGTCTTTTTTGTAAGAACCGAGCATACAATTGAGCTAGAATCCAGCGCATTACGCAAGAACCAGAAATTGAAGAGCAATTCACTATTTTCTTATAGCAAGAACGGATGATTAGAGACTTGAAAAAACTACAAAAAAGGGAATGAAATACTTCTCTAAGTCCCCATATGGAATTTTTTTGCACGATCATTTGTAGAACCATGGCAATATTTGGCCCCAAGAAAATTTAAGGGAAAGCATAATTTCGAATGACATGTTTCTAAATAATTTCCCTTATTTTTTTTCCTTGCCCAAAATTTTTGATGCCCTAGTAAGTGACGAAATAAATCCACTTAAGCAGACTTACGGACAACGACTAGTCTGCATGTTCTCCCTAGGACATCAAAGCAATGACAATGCCAATGGTTAGTCAAGTTTCAGTAAGATAAATATGCAACAGGTAAGACCTTGACAGCGTAGAAATGTTGTTTTTTCAGTCAAAAGGTCATACTGATTTATGGCATACCCTTCGGTGGAACTGACACCACCATGGGTCGATGTAGTGTTATCACGACGATTACAATTACCCCTATCATTGTTGCCACCATCATGATCAGCTTTGCGTTTTCTTTCCAGTTCCCTGTCCCTTTCTCGCTCGCGCTCTTCCATCTCTGTCAACTCCTTATGATATATGGCAAAGTTCAGAACTTTAAGAGCAGCTTCAACATCAGACTTCAGAACCTATAAAAGAAATACTTCTGTTGATCTTTTGACCAAAGAAAATGCCATCAAAGCTGAAATAAGCAACATCAATGATCATAGGCTCCTTTCTAGGAGCATCACTGTATTATGATTATTTGACTATCAACAAAATCAAATCTTAATAGTAGGAAATTCCATTATCCTGGAAACCAACTCGATGATATTGGAACACAAATGTATCAGCAGTATAAGTATATGGGCTCCCAGTCATTTTTTCAAGTGATTACATGAAGCAATGATGCATTTCAAAATGAGAAAAAGGTATGACAAGTACCGTTCTGTGCAACTTGAGCCTTGCATGAGCAGTTGAGAGCCGTATTATTGTTTCCAAGGTTCTGGCAGTGATAGGAAGAGTTCCACCTCCACCCTAAAGAACGAAACAAATCATCCATCCATAAAATAAAAAAAGGAGGTGGCTTTTCCCGTCCAATATGATCGGTTGTTCATAAGATATACTCACCTTTGCATTTGAACTTGCGTTTCTGAGCTCTGCATATGTGGTTGCTATGTGTTCAGATGCCTGCAAAACAAAACCGTGAGAATCAGAACTCAGAATTTATGTTTTTGGGGACCAAGTGACAAGTCTGAGAAGAAACATCTCCAATACAAACAATTTCAAAGCACTGAGCAAATCGGGCAATCAAATGAGAAATTAAGATTTGAAGAAAACTAGATGGTCACCTCATCACTCAGCTCAGGCTGAATCCTGTGTTTTGCATAGTGAATATACAGCTTGAGAAAATTGATTGTGAGTGTGTCACACTTCTGGTGCCTGTCCTTCTTTCCATGTAACATCCTATTATACTTAACAAATACAGGTGTACCTGTATCACCATTGTCATCTCTTCCATTTTGTAAACTATCATCAAGTGATCCATCACCTGAACTTTCAACCATTCATTTGTTCATTCTCACATCAACTTGTACGGCAACAAAATCTCATAAAAGGAAAGCTACCTCCATCTAGTGCAGAACGGTACCGATGCATACGCAACACATGATCAGAAATCTTACTATCAATATCCGGATCCATTTGATCCAATACAATGAACAGTAAATCAAAACGAGAAAGCAATGAATCCGGGAGTCCAATGTTCTTGGTTGGAGTCAATGATCGGTCATACTGCAGAACAGAACCGTGTTAAGATAAAAAGCAAGAAAACTATCACATGCCGCAAAAGCATGCCAGTTTGTAATTAGCAGCATATGCAACTTACGGTTCCATATATGGGATTCGCAGCAGCTACTACACTGCATCGAGCATTTAGTGATGCATGTATACCAGCCTTGGCAATAGTCACAGTCTGCTGCTCCATAACTTCATGTATGGCAACACGATCTTGATCGTTCATCTTGTCAAATTCATCAATACAAACCACACCACGATCAGCAAGAACCATTGCACCAGCTTCTAACCTTCTCTCCCCTGATTGCCAGAAAAATCCTTCTGTTATTAAATTCCAAGGATTACAGTAAAAGACCTTGGGTAGTTTTCAGTGGTTTACCTGTTTCTTGATCAGAGGTTACAGCTGCAGTCAGACCAACACCAGAAGAACCTCGACCAGTTGTTGATATAGCTAGAGGAGCAATATTCATGATTGCTCTTAGAAGTTGAGATTTGGCAACAGAAGGATCACCAACCATCATCATGTTTATATCTCTAAGAACAAAAGAGTTTAGAGTCAGGAGAATTACCAAATCAGAGTTGAGCCTAATAGCCAAAATAAAGGATTGAGTCATGCGGTCAAAATTAATCATTAGAAAAAAGCATTATTGAGTCAATTTTTGCCTTCAGTAGTGGCATTGAATGCAATGACAAATGAACTATGGGGAACTCACCCTCGCAGATGCGTTCCATTTTTCAGGTTCTTCTCCATTCCACCAAGCATTAATAAAACCACTGCTTTCTTAATCCATATATGTCCATAGATTGATGGTGCAAGGGAATTTGCAAACAGTTCAAATGTATCATCTCTGAGGGAAATCTTCTTAATGTTCGCAATATCTGTGGAAACATAACTTGGTGCATTTGCCTCTTTGTTCAGCAGGGAAACATTGTTAGCTATGAGAACAGTCCTACAAAACAACGTTCTCTATTCAAAAAATATTTCAACCTAGAAGCAGCAAGGGAGGGAACAACAGTAAAGGGAGAAGAGAACACAAGCACTACTGTAACAACAACCTGAATACTCCACTAACACTGCCCTTGCTCTTTCCTGGGAGAGCTTTATAGATACCAACAATTGCAACACGGTCCCCAGGTTTGCATGAATCCACTAAATCATCCTCAACTATGACATCTACAGTTCGTGGAAGCTGACCAGGAGCAGACAGTTCAGGCACTTCTTGCATTGATAGAGTTTGATGGTCCTTGTATTTGCACAGTCCATACTCAGTGACCAATAAGTTTCCCTTTTCATCCTAGAAAAATGTTCATTTCATGAAAAAACCATTAAATGAGAAAACTTATTCCCTATTGTCATAACACAAACAGACTCAAAAGTTGAGCTCACCCGTGTAGGATACACTGAACCAGTGGGCAAACCCTTAGTTGATGTAATATCTCGATACTCGCGGGTAGTGAATTGGCCGGTTGTAGGGCAAAAGTGAACACTTTTTACAACCTTTGGCCTCACAAGAGAACCTTCAGGAAAGAGCAACTTTTTATGCAGTAAAATTTGAGAATCATAAATTTATCCAGAACAAGAGTTATAAACACAGAACATACAACAATGATACCCAATAAGGTAGATTAAGCTCCATAGATCAATCAAATATATCAATGTAGAATTAACGTGTTCCATGAATTTCAAGAACAAATAAAGTCAAGAAACTCATTTTTGATAACTCCTAGATAAGAAGGAGAAAGAAATCTGGCAGGGACCAAACCAAGTCCATGGTCTAGGCTAATGCGTGATGCACCACTGGGCCAACTATGATCCTCAGCATAAACAAATATTCCGCTGTGGATATACATATGTATGCATCCATGGAAATTGTACTGTGCAATAAAATCTCTAGAGTGAGGGGCACAATTATTGCAACTTCAATGGTGTGCCTAAGATAGTGAACTACTATCATGGTGTCTACATCCACTAAACTAATGACTCTGAATTGCAGAAATATGCAAAAACTTCAGCAATTTTCTGTGTAAAGAAAATAAAAATTGACAAAAACACAACTATGCAATTGTCTAAGTCTACTGTGTGTACTTCAGTTGAAGATTCATGTAAGTTCGCCATAAATATTATTAGAAGTGTAAAGCACCCAACTCTTTCACATGTCCATGCACCACTAGAATTCTAATCCTTTCCAGTGGCATACTAAAAAGACAAGAGCATAGAGAATCATCAAACATGACCTTGAAACCGTTGGATCTTTCAAAGACTAATATATCCCATTATGACCATGAACCAACACTCCCAACATATCTATCCTATGGGTTTGTGTTTAACTTAATAGGCTAGTATAGTATTTAGGAAGGAATATGGCCAACCGGGGTTAATGGCATAGGTGCTCAAGGGGACCTTGCTCAAATGATAAGTGCATAGTAATTGGTCTCACCAGCTGTGGGATACTTTTTTATAGATGGGCTAAAGTTTATAGTGGATTGAACAAAAGCTGAGATTAACTCAAATTGGGGTTGACAAAAGTAATTATTAATAAATCTGTCTAGTGCTGAATCAAACCCCACCATGGCTAGTCCCAAGCATGGATAAAGGACAAGACTGCAATTGCATAGCTGATAATTAGCGTAAAACATTTTTTAGATCATGTGTGGATCCTTACGCAATACCGATGGTGTGTATCTCAACGGCAATGCATTTTCCATAAACCACTAAGGGAATTAAAAAATGGGTAGAAGTGGGATATATCATTTTCCTGAAAGAGACCATGTCCTCACTCGAACATGGTATCAATTATGCAAAAGAAAGCAAGTTCAGAGAATAGTTCTGATGGGTGCGACCCAAGAGGGACCAACCCAGTATTCAATTAGATAAGAGGCCCAAATGTCATCAACCCAACAGAAGAAGCTACAAAGCCTATCAAGTAGTAACATTCAAATGCATGAATCAAATGGCATTATTTAAATAGTCATATATTAAAAGATCATAATAAGCGGCTTAATGGCCTAATACAAAAAGCGGCCAAAAATGACTCTGTAATTAGGAGCTAGGTGGCCCTACCATTAAATGGGGATAGTCGTTACACACTGCAAGTAATACCTCTCACTGCTGATCCGAAGCGACACCATACATATGCAATTGATTTCAAGTGCCGATCAACCAAGCGATATCTGTGACTATAAATATAACCTCTCCCAAACAAAAAAAAAAAAGGGAAAAGGGGGGAAAAAAACAACTCAATTGGACGAGTGCACAAAGAGCATAGCCTTCCAAACACTCACTCATCCCCATCCACTCTAAATTCTAACATCTTTTTCCTCATATTTTTCAAATCCATATAAAAAGATCACTGACTTAAACGTTAGAAGATATATTAAAAATAGAGTCACATATACCTTTCACCTCTAGTTCAATCTCTTATAGTGTGCAAGATCCATATTCAAAGTTATGAAGACCAAACCCGTTATTATTCAGACATTCGAGTGAATCTAAACGGCCCCCTAATTCGTACGTCAATCCAGATTCACAAGACACATCAAGTTCAATAGAGTAATATTAGATAATAACTTAAGGACCCTTGACAAAAGATAGTGGAACCAATGATAGAACAATTAGATTTAAAATTGACAAACATTTGCAACAATAAACATTTTAAATGCGAGAAATTTCAAAAGAGATTGAAAGAAGCCGTTTAAGAACTTTGGTACATAGGAAAACAAAAACATAGGAAATGGGGTAAGCATTATTGTGATAACATTATATAATAACTTAAAAGATGATATAAGAGTTGGAGATGCTATCACAAAATTAAACTGATGATAAGAATAAACAAGAAGCCGTAATAATGCTTATGCCCACAAATGAGCATGCTTCTCAAATGATATGAAATGAAAATTTTGGGAAGATTTGGATTGTGCATTGCCTAGAAATGGATGAGAAACTTCCTGAAGGATGATATTTAAATGAGCATATAGCAAAGGAAAATTGTATAGAAAATGCTATAGATCATTTTTAAAAGTTGCTAAAACATTTGATGATAACATAAATATTAACAGAGGGACCACACTTGTGGTTTCCAAAATAAATTAATACAAGCATATTTCTGATCTGTAAAAGATGAATTTATAAGATCACCAGTTTATAAAAATGAAATGTCATCAACCTAACTCAAACTAAATTGATCAATAAATTAAATCAAATGCTCAATATTTATAATTTAAATTTTAATATTTGACAAATATTTAAATAGATAGTTTTGTTATTAGTTTATACCATGCTATATCAGGAATTCAAACAGTTCAAATCAAATTCTCATTATTTCTTATTTCAATAGATATTTATATTATAAGATCCGGTTGACAATATTTATACCATCATAAATTTTCAAAAAAAAATGATATATAACTAGATTGAAAAATTATGAAAAAAGTAGATAATTCAAAAAATATCTTTGATGCTTTCAAAATGATAAAAAATGCAATTAAAATATGAACACATTTTATGTGTTGGATAACGGACGCCGGTCGGATAGTGGAATCGAGAGAAAAAATAATGACAACAAACACACACAACAAAAAAAAGGAAGAACAATACACACAATTTTTATGTGGAAATCCTCTTCTAAATAAGAGGAAGAAAACCACGGGATATTTAATCCACAAAAAATCTCACTATGTAAAATTTGATTACAAAAACCTTTGGTTATAAAAACCCTCAAACAAATTCAAGATGATACATTTGCAAACATTTGCAACTCATTTTAAATTCTTTCTTTCAAAAGAGATAAAAGAAGCGTTTAAGAACTTTATACATAGGAAAACAAAACATAGGAAATGGGGTAAGCATTATTGTGGATAACATTATATAATAACTTAAAAGATGATATAAGAGTTGGAGATGCTATCACAAAATTAAACTGATGACGTGCACTATAATGCTTATGCCCACAAATGAGCATGCTTCTCTCTATGAAATGAAAATTTCACCTTCTTGGATTGTGCATTGCCTGGATGAAAACTTTTGATATTTAAATGAGCATATAGCAAAGGAAAATTGTATAGAAAATGTTATAGATCATTTTTAAAAGTTGCTAAAACATTTGATGATAACATAAATATTAACAGAGGGACCACACTTGTGGTTTCCCATATAAATTAATACAAGCATATTTCTCTATCTGTAAAAGATGAATTTATAAGATCACCAGTTTATAAAAAATGAAACGACAAAAACTCAAACTAAATTGATCAATAAATTAAATCAAATGCTCAATATTTATAATTTCAATTTTGACAAATATTTAAATAGATAGTTTTGTTATTAGTTTATACCATGCTATATCAGGAATTCAAACAGTTCAAATCAAATTCTCATTATTTCTTATTTCAATAGATATTTATATTATAAGCTTATAAAACAATATTTATACCATCATAAATTTTCAAAAAAAAATGATATATAACTAGATTGAAAAATTATGAAAAAAGTAGATAATTCAAAAAATATCTTTGATGCTTTCAAAATGATAAAAAATGCAATTAAAATATGAACACATTTTATGTGTTTGGATAACGGATTTGATTTCCTCTGTCGGATAGTGGAATCGACCAAAATAATCAAACACACACAACAAAAAAAGATTTTTTATGGAAATCTTCTAAATAAGAGGAAGAAAACCACGGGATATTTAATCCACAAAAAATCTCACTATGTAAAATTTGATTACAAAAACCTTTGGTTATAAAAACTACATGAGCAAAAGAGCTTTTACATTCTCAGCCATAAAAGCGCAACTATATACACATATATATATATATATACACAAATGCACCGAGCAGCGCCTGCTCTGCAAAGCGGTCACGTGCACTATAAAGCCTGCCGACTACTCTACAAAGTCACCTTCTTGTCCAATTTTATTTCCACTCCGATCATACTTCACTTCAAACTTTGCAACGACCACCTTATTTCCACTCACCACTCAATTGTCCCTCGGCCAATTATTTCCTCCATCAGTGACAAGTATCATAATCGAGCCACACTAATTTCACTACTCCAGCCAAGTATTCCACTGCGCATGTGCGTTCCGGCCAATTATAACAATCATACTTCACTTCAATTATTGCACCCATGTGTCCCTTCCAAAACTCCAGCCAAGTATCATAATCGAGCCACATCGCCGCATGCGCATGTGCGCGTGGCGAACATAACAATACTTCACCTCAATATTGCACCCATGTGCATTCGGCAAAACCTGTCGTCCTGTCAATCGGATATGAGTTCACACAGAAATGATCCTTATCCCAACATTATGATTATCTACTCGGCATTCTCATGAAAATGTGTTTTTTTAGTACCAATTTCTCTATGGAGATCAGGAACCCTATGACAATCAAATGGTAGCTCACAGGAAACAAAATTAACGACATGCAGCAGATTAAATTAGATAATGAAAAGTGTTCCTAAAGGGCAGAGGTGAAAATTACATTTGGTGACAATGCCATGAACGCAGACCATGGAACCAATGAACTCCGACAGCAGCTCTCTCGGCGTAACTCTCCGCGAAACGAAGGGACCCTCAAAACCAACAAGAACTTGTTCCCCTTCTTTAAGATATTTTGGATCAATGCTTCGAGTGACTTCAGTCACCGCATCTGAGAAGGGTTGCATGTACTCGCTAGGGCTCCTTAATAATCTAATCATCGTTAATAACATGAAAATACAAAGAGTGGTTACCAATTACATAATCAAAATTTGATAAAAAAGAGAAAGGCTCGATCGATAAAGTGACAGAGAGGGAGAGAGAGATAGGAAGAGCAAACCTTCGGGCTAAGTCGCTGCCGAAGGCTCTACCGAAGTCATGGAGATGGGAGGTGTTGACAATCAGGCGACGGCGCCGCTTGTGGTGGATCATACTTTTGATCTTCTCTAGGTATCCCTCCTCAGGCTGTGGGATCTGGCGCATATAGAGAAGTTAGATTGAAAAAGTCATGAAACTGGAGTAAGAGAGAGGAGAGAGTTACATCGTGATATAAGAACTCGAGGAAAGTCCGCTTGTGAGCTGCGAAGGCTTCCTCGCTGATCTCCATTGTTTCTTCGACGCTTTGTTTGCCTCTCAGACAGAAAGAGAGGGGGGGCGAGAGAGAGAGAAAGAGCGTATGTCGATGCTAGGGAGACGAGTTTATACGGAGGAACATTTTTCAACTAGGGTTGCTACTTTGGCGGGAAGGGCAAGTAGTGTATTCAATTTGGCGGGAAGATGGGCGTACGACACCATTTTTGGGGGAATCAATATTTTTCCTACTCTTTTTGTTTTTCTAATTAATTTTAAAATGGTATTTGAAATGACAGCCTACACCGCACTCAGCCTTTTTTGGTTGGGCTGTGCTGACTTTGGCACGCGGTCAAAAAATGTCGAAGGGAAGAAAAATAAAAAATGAATAAATATAATATTAAGAATACATATAAATTATTTTATTTATTAGTCAATTATTTAACGTTATATTTTTAATATATATATATATATATATATATATTTATATTTCACTTTGATGAGTTATGTTACGTCCCGGGTCATGCGGTTGCATTTGACAGAGAGAGCGCTGATTCCCTGCAGACGTGACGGCGTCGGGAAGAAGGTGGTCCTGGGTCCGTGTTTATAAACCTCCTGACCCGCACAACACAAATAATAAACGAGAGGTTAGAGGCCGACGGAGGTTTGGTCCCCGTCGGACCCGACGCCTTCAAGTCGAGATATCTTCCAGAATAAACGGAGAAATGCATGCGTAAGATGCGAGAATGAGGGGAGTGCGAGAGGGATGTGGTCGGAGGCCTGAGCTCCGTGGATGCGCCCGGTGGAGGGCGGCTTATTTATACACTCGCAGAGGGTGATTTGTGGTGCGCCCAGCAGAGGGGCGGCTTATAGGTACGCCCGCGGAGGGCGGCTTTTAGATGTTCGTGGGCCTCGAGTAATATTCAGAGATATCCCGGAATACTTCCTGAATGAATATGGGGCCCGTTGGGCCCGTTGGGTCACACTGCCCGAGTGGGCCGCTGGGCATGGGCCTCATTTAATGGTTCACTGCTGGGTGATTTCCCGGGCAGCCTTGCGCCCGTCCTGCCCGAGGGTTTTGGGCGTCATTTTGAGGCCTCGGTGCTAGAAGGAGGGCTTCTACGACGCTGGGTTTGGCCGAGGACTTCGGGGAGCTCTGGGCGCCTCCAGCGAAGGGCAGAACGCTCTTGTTCGCCCGGATCTGGAGGATGACGGCCAGACGCCATGGCAGGAGCGAGGATTCGCTCCATACTCTGCTGAGAGCCTCGCGTTCCCCGTTGAGGAACGCCGTTGGGCTTCGCCACCGTGAGGAGTTCTGTGACGCTGTTTTGGGGACGGATCTGGTTGCTGTTTTGGGGGAGCTTCGTGCCCTGTTCCTGATGAGAACAGGAGGAAGAAAAGACCGCCGCTGCTGGGGACGTGTTTTCGTTTCTGCCATGGTTCGGGGGGAATGACTGAGTGTCATTCTCGGTGGAAACCAGGGCCGCGTTTGGCTGTGGATGGGATTGAGTAGGCGAACGCCATGGGAGGGGATTCAAGGACCCTAGTTCTGATTAAGAAGTGGAATATTAAATTAGATAATGAAAAGTGTTCCTAAAGGGCAGAGGTGAAAATTACATTTGGTGACAATGCCATGAACGCAGACCATGGAACCAATGAACTCCGACAGCAGCTCTCTCGGCGTAACTCTCCGCGAAACGAAGGGACCCTCAAAACCAACAAGAACTTGTTCCCCTTCTTTAAGATATTTTGGATCAATGCTTCGAGTGACTTCAGTCACCGCATCTGAGAAGGGTTGCATGTACTCGCTAGGGCTCCTTAATAATCTAATCATCGTTAATAACATGAAAATACAAAGAGTGGTTACCAATTACATAATCAAAATTTGATAAAAAAGAGAAAGGCTCGATCGATAAAGTGACAGAGAGGGAGAGAGAGATAGGAAGAGCAAACCTTCGGGCTAAGTCGCTGCCGAAGGCTCTACCGAAGTCATGGAGATGGGAGGTGTTGACAATCAGGCGACGGCGCCGCTTGTGGTGGATCATACTTTTGATCTTCTCTAGGTATCCCTCCTCAGGCTGTGGGATCTGGCGCATATAGAGAAGTTAGATTGAAAAAGTCATGAAACTGGAGTAAGAGAGAGGAGAGAGTTACATCGTGATATAAGAACTCGAGGAAAGTCCGCTTGTGAGCTGCGAAGGCTTCCTCGCTGATCTCCATTGTTTCTTCGACGCTTTGTTTGCCTCTCAGACAGAAAGAGAGGGGGGGCGAGAGAGAGAGAAAGAGCGTATGTCGATGCTAGGGAGACGAGTTTATACGGAGGAACATTTTTCAACTAGGGTTGCTACTTTGGCGGGAAGGGCAAGTAGTGTATTCAATTTGGCGGGAAGATGGGCGTACGACACCATTTTTGGGGGAATCAATATTTTTCCTACTCTTTTTGTTTTTCTAATTAATTTTAAAATGGTATTTGAAATGACAGCCTACACTGCACTCAGCCTTTTTGGTTGGGCTGTGCTGACTTTGGCACGCGGTCAAAAATGTCGAAGGGAAGAAAAATAAAAAATGAATAAATATAATATTAAGAATACATATAAATTATTTTATTTATTAGTCAATTATTTAACGTTATATTTTTAATATATATATATATATATATATATATATTTCACTTTGATGAGTTATGTTACCCGTCAGGTCACAGATTTGCAGACGGATTGAGAGCCTTTCTGATTCCTGGGAAGACGCGACGGCGCATCGGGAAGAAAGTCCTGGCCTCCGCCATATAAACCCCGACTCCGCACAACACAAATAATAAACGAGGTTAAGCTGACGGAGGGTTTGGTCCCGCCCAAGACTCCGACGCCTGCTCGAGATATCTTCCTAATAAACGGAGAACGACGCGTAAGACGCGAGAATGAGTGAGTGCGAGAGGGATGTGGTCGGAGGCCCAGCTCGTGGATGCGCCGTGGAGGCGGCTTATTTATACACTCGCAGAGGGGTGATTTGTGGTGCGCCAATGAGGGGCGCTTATAGGTACGCCGCCCCGAGGGCGGCTTTTAGATGTTCGTGGGCCTCGAGTAATATTCAGAGATATCCCGGAATACTTCCTGAATGAATATGGGGCCTGGCCCCGTTGGGTCACACTGCCCGAGTGGGCCGCTGGGCATGGGCCTCATTTAATGGTTCACTACTGGGTGATTTCCCGGGCAGCCTTGCGCCCGTTCTGCCCGAGGGTTTTGGGCGTCATTTTGAGGCCTCGGTGCTAGAAGGAGGGCTTCTACGACGCTGGGTTTGGCCGAGGACTTGGGAGTTGGGCGCCTCCGGGGGGGCGTAACGCTCTTGTTCGCCCGGATCACGGAGGATGACGGCGGTGACGCCATGGCGGGAGCGAGATTCGCTCCATACTGGGCTGAGCCTCGTTCCCGTTGAGAACGCCTGGGCTTCGCCACCGTGAGGAGTTCTGAACGCCTTTGGGACGGATCCCGGTTGCTGTTTGGGAGCTTTCGTGCCCTGCTTTCGATGAGAACAGGAGGAAGAAAAGACCGCCGCTGCTGGGGACGTGTTTTCGTTTCTGCCATGGTTCGGGGGGAATGACTGAGTGTCATTCTCGGTGGAAACCAGGCCCGGCGTTGGCTGTGGATGGGATTGAGTAGACGAACGCCATGGGAGGGGATTCAAGGACCCTAGTTACAGATTAAGAAGTGAAATTGCAGGATTTGGCCGCCGGGACCGTCCAGTGCTTCGTCTGTGCCGGGAACGCGACGTGGTGCCGATTTCCATGGGCGGTGAGCTTTGAGCTTCGATTAGCACCGTTCTGAGAGGAAATCGTGGAGTGTCGTCAGGATGAAAGCTCTGGGCCTTATTATTCTTCTGGAACGACGGCAGTGAGGGTGCTTTGGGCCATCCACAGGGGGAGCCCCGTGGTTTGCCTGGTGACGTCGCCGGCTGAATCTCATTGCTCCGTTTTCCCCTTTTGTTCCCTTTTCCGGCGAAGGTCGAGAGAGGGAGAGATGAGAGTGGGCTATCCTGCCTCTACGCATGGCAGAGGCCAGCCTGGAGATGCCAGTCTGGAAATGGGTCGAGAAACGTGCCCCCCCTTTGTCCTTTTATGGGCAGAGGAGAAAACATTTTCCCGCCAAACAAAAAGCATTTCCCGCCTTTTTGCCTTGGGCCTTTCTCTGGGCCCTGTTTTATGGGCCCGTGTGTTGGGACCCAACACAGCCCCCATGTCAAAGGGTTCGAGGTCCTCGACCGTTTGGTATGAAGTCGTTGCCATTCTTGAGAGGTTAACCTCTTCCTGTTATCGTTGTCTGCGTCTTGGCTTTGGCTTGGAGCGTTTGCCTTCAGGGATCCTTCTAACTTTTCGGATCGCATGGCTTTGCACGAAGTCCTTAGGGCTCGGTCTTTTGGAATACTCGGACGGGGTCGAGTTTCTATAATACGACCTGTGGGGTCGCTCGGGAAGGACCGAGTTTTGTTGCCTAACCGCTGGGGTCCGACCGCTGAGGCCGCTCGGTGCGGCCGGATTTTGCTATGACCTCGAGGCCCGGCCTGGGGACCGCTCGGCCCTTGGCCGCAGTAGGAGTTTTTGATGACCTCGGTCGGCCGACCTGAGGGATGACCCCGGCCAGTCCGCTGACAAGCTAGTTTTTGATGACCTCAAGGCCGGCCTGCAGGGCCGCTTGGTGACCCAGTTTTGATGACCTCGGGGCCCGGCCTGCCCGTTTTTTGATGACCTCGAGGCCCTACTGGGACCGCCGGTCACAAAGAGTTTTGACCTTCGGCCTGGGACCGCTCGGTCCACCCGGAAGTTTTGTTATGACCTTCGGGCCTCCTGGGGCCGCTGTCACAAAAAGTTTTGATGACCTCGAGGCCGGCCTGCTGGGGCCGCTCGGTCCACCATGAGTTTTTAATGACCTCAAGGGCCGACCTCTAGGACCGGCCCTCGAGGCCGGCCTCTAGGGACCGCTTGGTCACGCCAGAGTTTTTGATGACCTCGGGGCCGGCCTGGGACCGCTCGGTCGCGGCCAGTTTTTGATGACCTCAAGGGCCCGGCCTCCCAGGCCGCTTCGTCACGACCGAGTTTTGATGACCTCAAGGGCCCTGGCCTGCAGGACCGCTCGGTCACAACAAGTTTTGATGACCTCGGGTCCTGCTGGGACCGCTGGTCACGGCCCAAGTTTTGATGACCTCAAGGGCCGACCTCTGGGGACCGCTGTCACAGTGCGACGAGTTTTGATGACCTCAAGGGCCGGCCTCACGGGGCCGCCAGTGGCCAGTTTTGTTATGACCTCGAGGCCGGCCTCTGGGGCAGCTCGGACCATTTTGTTATGACCTCAAGGGCGATGCCTGCGAGGCCCAGCCTGACCGATTTTCGTGGCGCCGGGGCTTTGATGACCTCGAGGGCGGCCTCACGGGGCCAGATGAAGTTTTGATGACCTCGAGGCCGGCCTCTGGGGCCGCTCAGTGGCCACAAAGAGTTTTTGTTTGTTGTGTCCGTGAGTTCTTTGTTTTGCTTCCCGCCCGGCTCGGGTCGGGCCGGCTTCGCGGAAGCGGTCGGGAGAGAGCCGCTCTCGCCGCTCGGCCCGTGCCGGGCCTTCGCAGGAAGTGGTAAAGGAGAGAGCACGTGAGAGCTGTGAGTTGTCGGCTGCTTCCTGCTGCTCCGGGGCCGCGCCCGGGTCTCGGCCGGAAGTGGTTGTGGCAGTGCTCCACTGGTTGCATATTTTCGGGCTCTTTGGCGCTCTGGAGTCATTTTAGGAACTCCTGGTAGGGCGGAAGAATGAGACATCTCCGTGATGAAATGCGGAGGCTGAGAGCCCCCGGTGCCGACAGGATGATGGAATGAGGCGTCTTCGTGTTGTGGGACGAAGTCTTCGCCTCGATTCAAAAAAGAGGAGGGTTGACGACCTCCTGGCAGGAAGGAGAGATGAGATATCTCCGTGATGAAGTGCGGAGGCTGAGAGCCCCCGGCGTCGTTAGGATGACGGAATGAGGTTTCTTCGTGTTGTGGGACGAAGTCTTCGCCTCGATGCAGAAAAGAGGAGGGTTGACGACCTCCTGGCAGGACGGAGAGATGAGATACCTCCGTGATGAAGTGCGGAGGCCGAGAGCCCCCGGCGTCGTTAGGATGACGGAATGAGGCGTCTTCGTGTTGTGGGACGAAGTCTTCGCCTCGATGCAGAAAAGAGGAGGGTTGACGACCTCCTAGCAGGACGGAGAGATGAGATACCTCCGTGATGAAGTGCGGAGGCTGAGAGCCCCCGGCGTCGTCAATGTTGACGGAATGAGGCGTCTTCGTGTTGTGGGACGAAGTCTTCGCCTCAATGCAGAAAAGAGGAGGGTTGACGACCTCCTGGCAGGACGGAGAGATGAGATATCTCCGTGATGAAGTGCGGAGGCTGAGAGCCCCCGGCGTCGTCAGGATGACGGAATGAGGTTTCTTCGTGTTGTGGGACGAAGTCTTCGCCTCGATGCAGAAAAGAGGAGGGTTGACGACCTCCTGGCAAGACGGAGAGATGAGATACCTCCGTGATGAAGTGCGGAGGCTGAGAGCCCCCGGCGTCGTCAGGATGACGGAATGAGGTGTCTTCGTGTTGTGGGACGAAGTCTTCGCCTCGATGCAGAAAAGAGGAGGGTTGACGACCTCCTGGCAGGACGGAGAGATGAGATACCTCCGTGATGAAGTGCGGAGGCTGAGAGCCCCCGGCGTCGGCAGCAGGATGAGGGGTCGCCGTGACTAATGACTTTGCTCCCGTCGAGGAAACGATCTGCATTCCGGACGTTGTTGTCCTCTGCCCATCCGGGGTTTAAGGAACGGAGCCCCCGGGCATAGCTATCCGATGTGGGATCGGCGGTGTAGGAGGCCATGGTCTGAGCCACAGCGCTGTCGGGAACCCGAGTGCTGCCCGTCTTTGTATGTGAGATTGAGTATTGAAGGGAGACGCTAGGCTTTTTGCTGCGTTTCCCACAGACGGCGCCAATGTTGCGTCCCGGGTCCGCGGTTGCCGGTTTGTGGGATTAGTCGTTGGGCGCCATTGACGGGGAGCTCTAGGCTCCTCTCGACGCCTTGTCCGTGGAAGAATCGTAGGACATTGTGGGCTAAGGAGAGTGCCGTGTCTGTTTCGATGGTCACGGGAACAGAGAGGAGAGGCGGCCACCGTCTATGGGAGCGTTCGGTGCTGTTTGGGCGGAAATTAGGGCGAGAAAATGGGATGCCACCGCGAGAGGGCTCTGCGCCGCGATTCGACTCGTGGGTAGCGTAGGAAGCGTGGGTAACCCCTGCGGTCGAGCTTCGTGCTCGATCTGGTGAGTCGTGACGGGCACAATGGGTCGCCTATGGCCCTCTTGACAGGGAAGCAGAGCCGTTCCCTGGTGTTCGGTGTTCGAGGGGGAGCTGCCTCCTCCGAGTTTTACTCTTCTTCTTTCATGGTGGTGAGGGCACACGCAGAGAGAGAGAGAGAGAGAGAGAGAGGCGGAGGCCGGCTGGTGGTTCTTCCCCCTTTTTCCCTTTTGCTCCCTTTTCCGGCGAGGTTAGAGAGAGGGAGAAATGATGAGTGGGCTGTCCTGCCTCTGCCCATGACAGAGGCCAGCCTGGAGATGCCAGTCTGGAGATGGGTCGAGAAACGTGCCCCCCCTTTGTCCTTTTATGGGCAGAGGAGAAAACATTTTCCCGCCAAACAAAAAGCATTTCCCGCCTTTTTGCCTTGGGCCTTTCTCTGGGCCCTGTTTTATGGGCCCGTGTGTTGGGACCCAACAAGTTCATTACCCATAAATTAACTAGGATGTCGAGACCCATAATAAAAAGGCTGTCCGAAAGTTGCGACCCAGAAGAAGGCACCTACAACCCAAGGTCTAAAATCGCACAACCCAAGATCACCCACCAATACATGGACTTGCCTGGCAGTTTACCATAAACAGCCCCATCAAGATAGCACAAGATCCTTTTTTTTCACACGCTGAAAAAACTTGTCATAATTGGTCAGTATAAACCTGATAGATATTTTGAAAATATTTACACATAATTTACACGGTCTCTCCCAAAGTGGCAACTGCCATATTGAGCATCTCCCATGATCAAGTCAAATAATGAAGGAATCTTCCAATCAGTCACAGTTACCATAACAGACACCCACGATCACGTGATCGTTCTCGAAAAGGAAACCGCCATTGGCAATCACCCATGATTATCTACACATCTCAGCAATCCCACGTAAACAGCCGTCTGTCAACCTGGGCGCCCAGCGATCTAAGCGTTATAAGTACTTGTTTACTCTCACAAGTAGAGGCAGTACACTAAATACTGAGAAAAGAGCTTTAAGAAGCAAACAAAAACGGCAGATTCCATCCCTCCATCTAGAAAGGCCCTACCTCTGTCCAGGAGATGCTCTCCGTCCAAGAGCTGCCTTTTGTCCAAGGGATACCCTCCGTTCGGAAGTCTCGCCCACCAATCCTCCCAGGAGAAGGCCTGTCCAATCCATCTAGAAGTCCTACCCACCAGTCCTCCCAAGAAGACTCTTAATATATGTATATCCATCAAACCACAATTTGTACATTATGAGATGAATGTTGGCTTATTAAATATTTTGTGGATATAGCTTACTCTCATTATGTTTGGATTAAACAAAGCTCGTTACGTATGGTCCGACGTCACGGTTTAGCCGGTGTCAGAGCCACATAATGAAGTGATATTTCGGGTCCCGTGTTTGGTTTATATTATTTTATTTTGATCGGTCTAGGTATCAACGCAAAATTCATATCCAATATTAATTAAATAGCTAATTGGATAATCATTAATATTGTCATTAATTGTTAATGACGAGATCGAAATTTAGAACATGACAATTTTACGATGTAAGATCACATAAAAAATCGTCCAAAGGCTCAGACCTCTCATGAAGAATTTCCCCATGGTAGGACTCCAGAAACATTCTCACTGCCTAGGAAATTATTCAATTGGCCAGCAAGGCTACAGGTAACAACGCAATCCTCATCCTTAAAATCGATCTTAGATGGGAGTATACATGTGATACACAACAAGCTATGAACTACCACATAAACAAGTTTAACACATCAAAAACTGTATTACAACGCCCACTTTTGCCATTCTTCGGAATGTGGAAGTGACCGAAACCTTATTTTTGAGTGTGGCCTTAAGCTGGGAGATCCACTATCACCTTACATCTCTATCTTTTGTATCATAAGGCTCTCCCAAGTGACCAATAAACAAGTGGCCATTGGAGGGTGGAAGCCACTCAATGCCTCTAGAAGAAGCCCCCTAATATCCCATCTGTTTTATGCAGACGAAATTCTTCTCTTTGCCAAAGCAAGCATCATCAGCCACATTAACGTCATCACTGCTCTCCTCGAATATTTCTGCACAGGCCAATGCATTAATTCAAGCAAATCTCATTTTTTTTTGTCCCCGAGTCTTTAAAAAAGAGCTAGTCACTGACATCCATAGAGTCTGTGGATACAAAAAAAAAAGGTCAAGGAGCTGGGAATAGACCTCAGAACCAATCTGATGCACGGTAGAGTTTCAAAGGATCACTACTGGAATGTAATTGATAAGGTAGGGCTGAAGCTCCAAAGCTGAAATGCAAGATATCATTCAATCGCTGGGAGAGATGCCCCATCCAGGTTGTTGCCCAAGCCATCCCCATGTACTCTGATGCAAAATCATGCATTCCCTAAGGATTCTTGCAATCAGGTTAATAGAATGTTACAGGCCTTATTAGTTATTTATATTATATGGATTATATATTATATAATTAGTTAAATAATTAGTTAAATGTCTATTATTAGATAAATATAGTACACAATTAGTTTGTTATTTAGTTTCCAATTTGTTACTCGATTATGGGCAAAGTGGTTTATTACTCTGTTTGGTTGGTTTCCAACTGAATTAGTTTGATCATTACTATTTGTACCTGAGGCTACAATGAATGGAAGGGAGAGATATTTTCCCTCTCTACTTTCTCTCTCTCTCGGTCCTTTCTCCTTGCCTCTCTGTCTCTCTCGATTTTTTCCTCTGTCTCCCTCTTCCCCCTCTATTTCCCTCTACAGAACTCTCCTCCCCCTTCTTCTCCATGGCTCTCTCCACGGCTACGTCTTCTTCTTCTTCTTCGACTATAGGACACCGACACTCGTGCACACATCACCAGTGGTCTCATTAAGACAATAACGGAGGGTATGACGACACTCGAAGCTTCCATCACAAGGATTTTGAAGGAGGTAATAGCAGTTACGGCAATCGTCCAACAGAATGCAAAAAGAATCATCACAAATACATCCAACATCAAGCATATGCAGCACTCCCTTGCTGAAATCCTTCAATCGCTCAATAGAATCGAGCAAAACCCTAACTTGTCAGCAAACCTTTCACCATTTGTGGCTTCTCCATCTATTACTTTCCATCCTCCAACCCAAACCCTACTCATACCGCTACCGTCTCAACCAGACACCCAAATCGCTCTCTATCTTTATTTACCCCAACCTGAAATTCCTTCTTTTACTGTGATCGTACAACCACAAGCGAACCGAATCACCACCACAGCTTCCACCAAGGCAAAAACCCAGAAATCCCTCACTGAAATCCTTCAATTCCTAAACGGAATCGAACGGCAAATCGTGCCACCTATAAATCCTCAATTGCTTCCACCTTCCTCGTCGTTCCCAACCCCATCCTATGGTATTTTACCCTAACCAGTGCAACCCCTATCAGTAATGCCTCAATCACCATCCAATGCTCAAATCCCTTCCTCATCTGTGAATCATGAAGCTATTCTATCCCAACTTCGTCAGACTATAGCGGTTGCTGCTTATACAGCTAATTTCGAGTCCCTTTCTACTCAAACTTCAAGTCTATCTACTACCCACCTCTTGAACTGCTTCATTTCAGGGTTACGTGATGATATACGGTGTGAGTTATTATTGTTGAAGCTCATATCCTTGCCTGAAGCTATTGGCATTGCCAAGTTAGTAGAGGACAAATTAGAGGCTAGTCAATCCACTATCTAGCATCCACCACTCACCGTGCCATCACCTCACCGCACAACAATTCAGCCAAAAATTTCCTCTCCACACGTCCTTCCACCCAAGTTACCCTTCCAAAAATTATACCCTGTTAAAATGGCTTCACACAATAAACGTGGATTGTGTTTCAATTGTGAAACGTTTCACAGAATGTTTCACGGCTTTGTCCAAAATCTCGTCCCAATTATAGAGGCCGACCCCAACGACAATAAATTCATTTCCAGAAATAGTTTCTCAACATACAGAGTCAAAAGTTTCCCCAACGATATCTCTTCAGACCTTGGAAGGTCATTTCAAGTCCCTCTCTACTCGCACTCCAGGAGAGAATAAATGTTTGAACTCTGAGCTATGGCATGCTTGTGCTGACCCCCTTATTTATTTGACTCCTCTTGGAAGCCATGTTGCATATTTCCCTCGAGGTCATAGTGAGCAGATTGCAACCTCAATTAAGAAAGAAATAGACACTCATAATCCTAATTACCTAAGCATATCTCTTCAACTTACTTGTCAGCTGCAAGATGTCATCATGCATGTGGATTTGGAGACGGATGAGGTATATGTTCAGATGACCCTACAACCCTTGCCACTTCCAATGTAGAAGGATATATGCTGGTTACTTTCAGAATTAGGTACTTCCAGCAAACAGCTAACTAATTATTTTTGTAAAATTCTTATTGTGAGTGACACTAGCACACGTGGAGGATTCTCTGTTCCTTATCAGGTAGCTGAGAGAGTCTTTCCTCCTCTTAATTACTCCCAACAGCTACCATCCTAGGAATTGATTGCCAAGGATCTTTATGATAATGAATAGAAATTTAGGCATACATTTCGCAGCCAACCTAAGAGGCATCTCCTTACAACAGGATGGAGTGTTTTTGTTAGTGCTAAAAGGCTAATTGTTGGTGATTCCATCATCTTTATCTGGAATGAGAAAAATCAGTTACTCGTTGGCATTCAGCATGCTAATCGTTTACAAACTATCACGCCCTCATCAGTTCTTTCAAGTGCCAGCATGCATATAGGTATGCTAGCCATGGCGGCACGTACAACTGCCGTGTCGATCAACCCTCGGCTTTATATTGAAGCTCTTCAAAATTGTGCAAGCCCAAAGAGTTTGATAGAAGTGGCAGATTTGCCTACGATTAAGGTCAAACCAGGAGGTCCTCATTGCGGGTGTTGCTCTTGAAAAATTGAAGGAGAATGCTGAAAATGTTGAAAAAATATTGAAAATGCTCTTGAAAAAGTACAATAACCGACTGAAAAACAAACTCTGGGCACACATTTTTCAAGCCAAATACCTCCACACAGATGATTTTTTTCTCAGATAAGGCTAACTCTCAAGCCTCAAGCACTTGGCGCAGCTTACTCAAGATAAAAGAACTCCTAGCAAGGGGCAAGAAATGGCCAATTGGGAACTGCAAGACTACCAACTTTTGGAAAGACAAATGGGCTGAAGACTCTCCTCTAGCTCTCAAAGGTTCCACACTATTCTCAACCTTGGAACTACAATGAAACCTCGGAATGTTGCTGATTATGTGTCACTAGAAGTAACTTGGATATGGCATCTACTCGAAGGAAAACTCACATGAGATGACATCCTGGTCTTAAGAGGAATGCACATCAACCGATCAAATCCCATGGATGATAAAGTGGCATGGGACAACAGTTCGGCTAAATACACTCTGTCCTCTGCTTTCTCCATTTTGCAGGAATCAAAGGGCAATGGGCAATGGGATAGGATCTTAAAACGTAAATACCCCCCCAAATTCAAAGTTTTCATTTGGCTTATCATGAAAGGCAAATTGCTTACCAATGTACAACGGCAAAAAAGGAACCTTTTTGATTCAGGGACTAGATTCATTGAGGGCTTCTTGAATCATTACACTACCGACTAAGCAAAT
This sequence comes from Nepenthes gracilis, assembly GCA_033239525.1. Taxonomy (NCBI): domain Eukaryota; kingdom Viridiplantae; phylum Streptophyta; class Magnoliopsida; order Caryophyllales; family Nepenthaceae; genus Nepenthes; species Nepenthes gracilis. Next base: position 16,164,897 of record BSYO01000021.1, on the reverse strand, counting down.
TCAGAGATGCTCAATATGTTAGAAACATCCCCCATCCAAGCTACCATCCCAATATAAAAGTTTGGATCTGGCAATAACTGCTGCTCAAGAAGAACGACACATCCACTTATATATTTCTGGCCATTTCGTGGCTTTTTTTGAGGAATAGAGCCAACTTCACACCTAAATTTGAAGAAGAGACTCCTTCAAAAAGAGTAGTCTGGGCTCTGGCGAAGACCAACACAATACCCACTTCATTTCGTCAATCCTCTCCCCCAAACAAACGAACAAATCCCTTCCCATAGTGACTACCCCTCCTAAGGAGTGGATCGAATTCAACATGAATGCTAGTACAACTGATGATGGGAGCATTGTGCGATGTAGTAGAGACGACAAAGAAAACTAGGTGAGAGAACTCGGATTTTCTGGGAATCACTAATATTCTCACAGAAAAATAAGGGCTATCTTTGCAGCCCTTAAAGCTGCCTAGAGGATGGGGTTCAAGAAAATAATGATCGAATCTTACTCATACATGATTGTACGAAAACTCAAAGAGGAGACCCACTGACAAGACCAAAAGCGGGGAATGTTAGCGGACTACAAGGACTTCAACCAAAAGAGAATGGGAATTCGCAATTCACCACATCGTAAGGGGAGCAAATGCTGTAACAGACAGACTTGAAAAAACTGAAACGAAGTTTACAGGAGAACGAGAACGGACGACTCCCTCTTCGGAAGTGAAGCATAATCTCGGGGTTTAGATTTTAAATTTATTTAGACATTTTTTTGTGTTTTACAGTATGTTTAATTATTAAAATAATATAATATAAAAATAAAATAGTTATTTTAAAAATAGAATAAAATAAAAAAAATTAAAAATTATTATTTTTATATTTAATTATTATAATAAAATAATATAAAAATTAGTATTTTATTATTTAGTTTGTAGAATAGTATGAGAAATAATGTAGGAATAGTGATAATAATAATAATAATAATAATAAAATAAAATAATAAAACGTAATAATAATAATAATAATATGTAATAATAATAATAATAAATAGTGAAAATAGTTATTTTTATAAATGTGAAAATAAATATTTCTTATAAATATTTATTTTCAATTAAATTTGTAATCAAATAGAAAAATATTTATTTTATTCCTACTTAATTTCCTCGAACCAAATATAAGATTAGTATATAATAACCTTAATATTTTAAACTAGAGACAACGAACATCGACTGCCATTTTTATTTTCTCAGCAAATCTCCTCATCATCTTTGTGTTGGGATATGTCGTCATCGGTGTAGATGAATCGAGAGAGAAAATAAAATGGAAACAACAATAACACACAACAAACAAATGACAATCATAAAATAAAGAGATATGATACAAACGATTTTACGTGAAAAATTCTCTTCTAAATGAGATAAAAAGAATTACGAGACTATAATTTCATAAATTTTTACTATATAAAATCGATTACACAAACCTTAAATATAAAAACTCAACTCCTTGTACAAATGGACCCAAATAGCAGTGAGTATAGAAGAAATATCCAGGATAAGAAAACTCTTCTTTCTTTTTTTCACTTTCTCTCACTAGCAGCTCTTATTAGTTTCTAAATTTTACGAGTGATATATCTCTCTCAATCACATTCCTTTTTATCAATTCTAAAGAGAGTTTTGCGAGCTTTTTCATTGTGGGCTATTGGGACCGGCAGCCCCTTCAATATAAGCAATCCAGTTCTCCTTCAGATTTAATAGTCCGGTCGCCCATCGAATCTAGCATCGACACCGAGTGGTCACCATTTGGTTAGGTAGTCTGGCTGGATGCCCTTCGGCTAAGCAGTTTGATTGGACACCCTTCGGCCGCTCGTTGCGCGCGAATACAATAATACTCTACCTCAATATTATACCTTATGTGAGTATTCGGCCGAACCTCCGATTGACCTACCAACTAGATATGAGTTTACATAAGAGTGACCCATATCCCAACACTACATACGTGATTAAAAATATATACGCATCTATATTTAAAATGATATAGTATAAGATGGTCGAAGTATCAACTTGGCTTCTTCTATTACGATAGGGCCCCAAATATGTCCTCGCATCCCATGATAATCCAAGGAATTCAGTGAAGGTGATTGAATGTGAATGTTGGCTGATGGAGACTAATAGAATTATTTGTGCACATGTTTTTAAAATTTTTAATATTCACGATCTAACTATTGTACCCGATAAGTATATACTTAATAGGTAGACAATAAGAGCAAAATCTTACACACCTACCTTTTATTTCGACTGTACAATATCAGATAGTACTTATAGATGTGATTAGGATGATGTCCAAGGTTATAAAAAACTACTTGCTAATTTGAGGTTATCCCAGGGCAAAAAAAGATATATAGGACAATATTGTCAAAATGAATGAAATAGTATAGAATCTTTTAAATTTACATGTTGGTGATGAGATAAGAAATGTGGATATTCCACAACAATTTGCCAATAAAAGTATAAATGGGTAAAAAACCGTAATTGACGAAAAACGGCCAAATAATTCAAAAGTTATTTAGAAAGAAAATATAAGAAAAAAGATCATGTTAGTATATTTTCAGTTAAAAAACTTATTAAATAACTTTTATTAGATTTATGTAATTTAACTCTATTTAGGTAATGATTAATGCTTCTAATTTGTTGTCAGATAGCCAATATCATCCAATTGTATATTTATCAGACCATCACTATTAATCACCTTATCTAATATCAAATCATCAATATCAATCGTTTGAAATGACTTATATGCAATTGCTATAGGTATATCATTGTGCATCATGTCTAGCTTTTTTTTTTTTTTTATAGGTATATATCATATTATTAGTTTTAATTTACTTGATCGTATTGTAGGAACAACATGTACCGTATTCCAAAATTCAAGATATGCAGTACTACGTTTCAGATGGAGATCAAGAGGTTGCAGAAGTTTAAGGAATTTAAACCTACCACGGCTTATTTTTCATTGATCTTATCTTCACGAATCCACTAAAGTAAGTAAACAATCTTTCTTTTGGGATCAAGACTGCACAAGGGCTATGAATTGATATTGTGCAGTTGATCAATTCTAATGTGAACATATTCATCGTGGATAGCACTCTAGATGACCCCAAATAGAAAAAGACAGGCATCACCAAGGCAAATGAGCTTCTTGGATGAAAACCGAAGATCCAACTGCGGGAGGAGCTTCCTATCATGGAAGAGGACTTATCATGCTATAAGGTCTTTAAAAATGCCCACGCCATTATGACACTAGGCATGTTGTTTGGTCTTGCATTTATAATTATTTAGATGTGAGTATTTTTCAATAAAAAATAAAAATAGAAGCTCTTAATTTTTATGTAATTCCTAATTACTTGTTAAACATGTCATTACTTGTTAATAGTAATCCCAATTCCTATTATTATAAAAATCCTAATCTGAGGAGTTTGAGGTTAAACCACACAAGGCCCACTAAGACACTTCAAAAGATTATCATGAAGGCTCACAGACTGGTGGACCTGGGCACAGGATCCTTCATTTCATTGCATTGCATATACAAACATAATGGTGGTAAGAGCACAAATCAATTTAAATCTTCTGTCTCTTTTGCAAAACCAATTATGCTTTTGTCCTTATTGCTCAGGTTTATGTTGTCACTTTTGAAGAAATGGAAAAGGTGCAATTGGATAAAACTACTGTAAGTATTGATCTCTAAATTCTGCTTGTAATGGTCTTCTCACTTTTGTTATTGCTGATTTTGTTTTAGATCTTGATGGAGTTGGAGCTTAGCATGGATTAATTCATTGACTTGTGCATTCTTTCTAGTTGTGATTATTGTGAAAGCATTGGAGGTATGAAGAGAAACATCACCCAATATGAATACAAAATTGGGCACCTTGTATGTTGGTCGTGCAACGGAGGGCTATAAATTAGTGTTGCATGTGGGCAGCGGCGGCAGCCCCTCGAGCTCAGACACACCAGTCAATGTGCTGGATCATGGCTAGTCAGGCTGTTCAACCACCTCAGCTCTTACCGTTGGCAGTTTTTTTTCATACCCTATCTCTAATTTAGATTGTATGTTGATATTGGATTCTAGATTGTTGGTGGTTTTCTTTCACATTTGGATGAGTTTTGGTAGGTATATACGAACAATTTATACAAGAATTATGAATAATTTATACAGTATTTTGATTCAGTCTTGCTTTATTTAGAATTTGATTTGGTTTAGAATTTAGATTATGTCATGGAAATAACCTGTGTTTTAAATAAAAGGAACAAATATTTCAAATATAATTAATTTTGTTTAAGTTTATTCTTAATTTTTATTTCAATATAAACTTTTCTAATAAAAAAATACTTACCCAACTAATCATATTTAAAGTTATATAGTACTGTAATTGGACCTGTGGCTGAGTGATTTCTTCAGCCATATATCGTTAGTTTAGTCTAAACCCATATATTTATCAAATTATTTTTCAGAATAAAGTAGTTACACTTTATTAACTTTAATTCCGATAATTTAATTTTATAATCTTTTAAATTTAAACTTTGACAACTTTAATAATCTAATTTACTCTTATACAAAAGGCAGTAGGATACAAAGAAGCAATATTGGCGCTACTGTAATTGGATCTGTGGCGTTTTTATAATCCGAGTTAAGCTTGAGCGCCCAGTAGACTCTCCTCAAGCGCGGATGACTCTGAAATCAGTACTCGAACTCTACTTGAATGAGCCTCGAGCGCGGTGTCTTGGCATCAATCTGGAATCGGCGCCTCAATTCTGCTCAAGTGCACCTCAAGCGTGATACCCTGGAACCAGTGCTCGAGCAAGCCTCAAGTGCAGTGTCTTGGTATCAATCTGAAATTGATGTCTTAGCTCCACTCGAGTGCACATTGAGTTTGATGCTCATGGAATCAACATCTCAAGCCTTCATCACGCACGCAAAAAACTTATTATTTTTACCACCAATTAATAAGTCAAATAGATATCGGCCTACACAGAAATGACCAATAACCCAATAGTTTGTTCATCTACTCTTCTTATGTGTTCTATTTTAGGTTTGTACGCATATATTATTCAAGCATACTCTTTCTCCTCTTATTTTTCATCTATTCCTTAAGGATCTGCCAATATAATTATGTGATCTCAAGTTAAAAGTTAGTGGTTAATTATATTTCTAATTATATAGTTGTCAAAAAGTTATTTTTAAAATTATATTTTAAATATATTTTAAAATTTATTCAAGCACAACCAACATCCCTGCCACCCCACCACCTAATCAACTAATAACATATTATAAAATTTGAGTATTATTAGGTATGATATGAAATTATCAAACCAAAATGTAATTATTATATACGTAATTATTATAATTCTCTTGTCATGTGTTGCAGTAGAGACAATGGCAATCACAGAATAATCCAATAAAATTGAATAAATATATACATAATGAAGATGAGAATGAATACACGTAATTACAATTGTCATCTTATGGCATTTACAAATGTACTGCATATCACTTCTGATAATATTTTGGCTCCTTTTCCAAGCCTTTAGCTCTAATAAGCAGTAAGAAAGGAGACTAGTCATATAATATAATTCATTTAGTCTATTTACAATGTATTAGAACAAAGTTGATAGTAGGGGAAAAAATGTCTACCTCTTGTAACACGAATAGCTTCCCCCATGACTGTCTCCGGAGATAGCGGGTCATTTGGTGAGGTAGAAACTGATTCTACTTGCATATCTACGGCCTCCTTCGCTGTTGAAGAGGATAGAGACACGCTGTTGATTACCTCAAACGGATGAGGACACAAACTTCTTGTTGAAACATTAAATGAAAAAATAAAACAACCAACGATACAATTTAAATTTCTTTTCATATAGGTTTTCATGATTAGTTAACCAGCTAGAAACTTACCATCTAAGAAGCGGTGATGATGCAAAAGATTCATAACGATGGAATGACTTTGTAATTATGTTGACCTCTTCCTCCTACATAAAATTATAAAAACATGTCAAATTCAACTAAAGATCGGATTACACTAGGCATAAATATAAGCGAAGGTATTCACACTTGATTGGTGTTGAGACAGTTAGAGGATGCATGATTTCGACTCAATGTTATCTTATTGATGAAAAATACTTGGTGAACATCAATAGATAGATTATATACGTTTAGTTTCCTTGCAAGCTCCTTAGCACGCAATATGTCAGCAAGTTTTGACCGTCCATAGGCCAACAAGCTCTTGTACTTGTAACATTAATAATAAGAATGTTGGACAGCAACACCAAGAAAAAGGAGAAGATTCAATTTTTTTATTATGTTTGCTAAATTAATTGCAGCTTCAAACCATAAGAATAATAAAAACATTACACCTTGATTCATCATTTATTCAATCAAAGCAAATTCCTTCCCTATATGCAAACCGGTTGGCCCCGGATAAAACAATAACAATCCTTTTTTTCTATTGCTGGAGTTGACGGTCTTCTTTATCGTATCTAATAGAAGATTTGATAAGAGAAAATGGCCGAAAACAAAACCTGGCAATTCACCTATGTTTGTATGTTTGTTTGTCCTCTTCCGTTTTAAAACATTTGTATAACATTTAAATACCGTCATACTTCGGGCTTATTTTTGTTAGGATTGATCACCCCCTTGTGGGTGACTCAATAAACGGACATATTATCAGATCACATACATTTTGTGTAATATTCGGAGTGATGAAAATTGGCTGTTACAAAATCCAAGATGTCCATTTGTGGGAGAAGGTAAATCTCAAAGAAGACCGTTTGTCAGAGCAGACAAATCTCAAAAAGACCGATTTGTCAGAGTAGGCAATTTTCAGAGGGGCAATTGATGGAGTAGCCAAGCAGGGTTGTAAGAGTACAGCCGGTCGACGATCGAGCAGTAGAAGTCGGTCAACAGGAGGTTAACCGACTAAGAAAAGAAGTCGATCAATGGGAGTTTGATTGGCTGAGAATAGAATCCGGTCAACGGGATATTAACTGGCTGAGAAAAGTTTGGGACAAAATGGCTGGTTGTACCATTTTGTCCAGTTGTGCCATTTTGCCAAGTTTGGGCAAAATGGTCGATTTGCACAAATGCCCGATTGCGTAGGATTTGCCAAATTGGGGCAAAATGGCCGGCTGCGCGGAAAGGCTAGTTTGGTAGGTTGGCCGGTATGCATGGTTTTGGCCGATTTGGAATTTTGGTATGGAATTCCGGTATGCTTTGGAATTCCAGAACTAATAGGGACCGGACGATCAACAAGTTATATTAGGTAAAGAGACTAGTGAAGACCGAAGATACTAGATGATACCAAGGATAACTTGTCTGGAATGTTAGCAGCTGACTGTGTAGAACAATTGGCTTTTCAGAGTGGGTAAGTTTTATAGAATAGGTAGCTATCATGTAGAGCATGCATCGTCTGTGAAGAAAGCAGGTTGACCTATAGATTATGCGTATCTGAGAAAGTGCGTGAACTAGTGAGGTCGCAAAAAAAGACAGGCTTGGTGTGACAAATTATCTGCAAGAATCGGACCAAGTGAACAGATAGATTTGGCGCCATGGTTTTTATAAGAAACACACCAAGTGCTTCAGACAAGTAAGAGAAGCAAGCGGCCGCAGCAGCGACTGCGGGTGTGATAAACAATCATCTACCACCACACTTGTAAAATCAAAGCAAGTGGAGTGCACCACCAATGAGAAGAATGAGAGAAGAAAAACATAAAGTTAAGTGTGAATGAAAATTTTCTTGCTTACTCTAGAGTGGTTTTTTTTTGTTCTGTCTCGAGTGTGTAGTGAATACTTTGTCTCGGGTGTGTAGCGAATACTCTGTCTCAAAAGTTTTTGTAACCATTTTACGTAGTGAAAGATTTTGGTTGGAGTTTGTCCAGTAATTTTTTCCTTTAGTTTGTAAAAAGTTTCCACGTTAAAAATATTGCGCATCTCTTTTATTCTTTATGCCCACTAAATTGGTAATTGTTGACTAACGAGAGGGTTTGGGTTTTTGCTGTGTTAGATTGGGTGAATCCAGGTGTCAAATCCCTAACAAGTGATATCAGAGAGATTGGTTGCATCAAGCCCTCTTCTTATACCAGCAAGTGGTATTAGATCCAAGTTGATGGTATCTCAGGGTTTGATGGTGTCGTCATCGAAGAACTTGCCATTTAGTGTGACATAAGAAGGAACAATAAAAGCACGAAGTAGTTCAACAGGGCAAAGGGTGGAGCCAGACAGGGTTGTAAGAGTACTGCTGGCCAGTGATCGGGCAACAGAAGCCGGTCAACGGGAGGTTGACTGGCTGAGAAAGGTTTGGGGCAAAATGAGCGATTTGCACAAATGGCCAGTTGCGTAGGATTTTCCATGTTGGAGCGAAATGGCTGGTTGCGCAAAAAGGCTAGTTTGGTAGGTTGGCCGATATGCATGGTTTTGGTCGGTTCAGAATTCCAGTATGTTTTTGGAATTCTGGTTTGAAATTTCGGAATAGACAAGGGTCGGACGGTCAGCAAGTTGTGTTGGGTAAAGAAACTAGTAAAGACCGATGACACTAGGTGATGCGAAAGATAGCTTGTCTAGAATACTAGTAGCTGACTGTGTAGAGTAAATGACTTTTCAAAAAGTAAGTTTTGCAAAGCAAGTAACTGTCATGTAGAGTATGCGTCATTCGTGCAAAGAGCAGATTGACCTGCAGAGCATATATGTCTTAAAAAATGCAGAAACTGGTGAGGACACATAAAAAGACAGGTTTGGTGTGATAAATCATCTGCAAGAATCGGGTCAGGTAAATAGATAGATTTGGCGCCAAGGTCTTTATAAGGACTACATCAGACGCTTCAGACAAGCAAAAGAAAGAAGCAGCAATGTGAAGGTTTGCGAGGCAAGCAGCTACGGCAGCGGCTACGAGTGCGGTAGACAGTCATCTACCGCCACACTTATAAAATCAAAGTGAGTGAAGTACACCACCAGTGAGAAAAATGAAAGAAGAAAAATAGAAAGTTAAGAGTAAAGGAGAGTTTTTACTTTAGAGTGGTTGTTTTTCTTATTCTATCTCGAATGTGTAGCAAATACTCTATCTCGGGGATTTTTATAACCATTTTACATAGTGAAAGCCTTCAGTCAGGGTTTGTTCCATAGTTTTTTTTCTTTCAATTTGTGAAGAGTTTCCACGTTAAAAATGTTGTGCATCTCTTTTATTCTTTGTACCCACTAAATTAATAATTGTCAACTAACGGGAGGTTTGGGTTTCCGCTGCGCCGGATTGGGTGAATCCGAGTGTCAAATCCCCAACAATTTTCACCTAGTAGAAACTCTGTTCAAAACTTGAACAGCATATCACGATATTGTAGTTTCCATCCGGAAGTTGAAAGCCATGCTAAAAATCATGAAATTCAACTCAATGAAGTTGCCAAATGGCCTAGATTACGAAATAACAGTAATCAGCTTTATAAAAAAGAAGTAAATTGGACCAATGAGTAAGTCCAATCATTATAAAATTCATAAATAAAATTCATAAACAACATCAATATATACTTTTACCTTTCTTCTACATTGATAAATAATTATAGACCTCCCCGGAGTTCAACTTGAGCATCCCAATGCATTATCATACTGTTCTGAATCTACAAGCAACTTTATAATCAGAATGGGCTATCCTAACCTTCATTTACTAGCGCTGCTTCCAAGGGCTAGCTGCACTTCACAAGCAGTGCACTGTTACATCCTTGTTACACATTTTCTATTCTATAGCACAAAAAAAATTGAACCATTTCAAATCTCAAAAGAAGCCACAGCCATAACTTGCAAGGCTAGACCATATAAGTTATCATTCCTGCTTTTCTTTTAATCTTGAGCAGCCTATTTTTGCCTGAACATCCAATCAACAAGACGGCCAATGATGATAAAAGTTGAAGTCTGGTATAATGAGTCATGTACGCAAATTTTACTATGATTAACAATGAAAATAAAAGTTAAATCTGTAAAGAACTTTTACAAAAGTCTAGATAATCATAAATGTAATCATGGTTATTATTACATATATTAAGTAACAAGAGATTTTTGAGTGATCATTTCATCTATATCCTCCATTTAAAACTTCCACGGTCAATTACGAATACAACATATTATAGCATTATCAATGATGGCCATATTTCAGCAATTGAAGTGCAGGTCAAAGGATGAATGAAACACTAGAAGAAGGACCTCAACTAAGATAATCTTGTACACCTTAAGTGATGCGTGGTGTTGGGTTACATCCACTTAAGAATTGCCACAAGAATATGATATTAGTTCCCTTAAAAGAATTGCCACAAAGTGTTCGCCACGATGTGTTTCAAGTATCTTTATTGACATCTATGATCAATAATGAAAATCAAAATCAGCAATTGCTTGGTAGTTGGGTTACACCCACACTTCACAATGCACCTTCAAGTAGTTCAGCTTGCCAAACATCACCAGTGAATTTACATTAAGCATTAACAACACTTAAGTATCAACAAAATAGGTTTTTACATTAACCAATGATAAATCTACAGCCATCATAGAAAAAAATATTACAATATATATGTATATGATACAATCTGTTGAGATCTGTATCCACAAATATCTTCATGTTTATCAAATTGCTGATGGAATACCAGAATAAATCTCAACTGCTCACGGACCAACATACAGGGAAGTGTTATGGTTGTTGTCCCAAAATTACATCCGTAAGGGGGGAGCTGAGGGGCAGTGCACATGAGTTCATACTCGATGACTTAAATGGAAGAAATCATGCATGTTCCTAAGCTGCCATTTATGGTCATGTACTCAAAGGCTAAGCAATTCAGCATGATTGCTGATCCTAGTGAATGAGGTTTTATGGCGTGCTCCAGCTAGTGTTGGAGCATAGTTATTGTGCTATTTCAAGATTTTAAACAGAATGTCCGTATATCTTCAACAGAATCGGAGCCTAGCAGAGACCAATAACAAATCCTGCACACTTTCAAATTGCCGATAGAGCAATTGGCATCCCAAAAATAACATTTTCAAAATTGATATCTAGCTTCTGACTTTCAGCCATTAGAATTTAACAAAATTGATGAAATGTGACAGGTGAGCATAAAAATAGGTAGAGGTCATAGAGATGGATGATTAACAGAGCCAGCCAGATAGCCTCATTAAACAAGAAAGAAAATCAACACTTTCTGGCGCAACACCACCTACAAGATCATTGACAAAATCATAGAGGCGACGGACGGCAGAGATGGAATTTGAGAGAGAGGAAGAACAGATTTATATCAGAATAAAGGAGGATTATTTTCAGATGAGAGAAATTTTACTTGCAGAAAGCAAGGCTGTTTTCTTACAACATAATGAAAGGATACTTGCCTGATTTGCGACGACACTGAAGCAACGGCTAGAGTTAGTGGCAACGTCGGCTTCGGCATAGACTAACGACGGCAATTTTGACTACAGCAGCGGTTTCAAACAGTCACATCGACACTCCCTTCGGCACCGATTAACGATGGCGACAGCAATAATAACAGTAGCCCTGCCTTACTTTCTCTTCTTTACTACTCGCGTGTCCCAAAATAAGAAAATTATCTAATATTTATAGACGACAAAGAAACCGTCAAACAAGGAAGGGGAACAGTTGACAGCGGTTGATTAAATGAGAAAATAAAGAAAATAAGATGAAGACTAAAGAAAGGGAAGATGGAGAGAACGGGAGAGGAGAGAAGAGAGGAGATGATGAAAATAAAAATGGTGGTCGTTTTTGCAGAAGCAACGGAAGAAGCTTTGGGAGACAGAGGAAATCGTCAATCGCGTATGAAGATGGAGAGGAGAGGAGAGGAGATTTACAGAGAAAATGAAAATGGCGGTCGATGTTTGCCATCTCCAATTTAAAATATTAGGGTTATTGTATGGATGCAGTTTCATAGTTATTTCAATTATAGTTAAGTAAATATAAGTGAATCAATGTCAAAGTCCCGAAATTTGTAAAATCAGAAGCTGGCATTGTAAATCTTGAAATATTAATTCGTAAATAAGATTTAAGTTTTATAATATGATAATCACGATTTATTTAATTAATATAATCAAAATTAAGGTCTATATATGTGAAAATTTGATTTAGAAGGTTCAAAACGGGTTTCAAATGGCACGTGTGTGAAACTGGCTCGCTGTAGGCTAGAAGATTGCCCGAAGCACGCCCAAGGCATAGTTCCCAGAATGCAATGCCCAAAGCACACCTGAGGCGCGCTCGGGGCACAATTTCAAGTATAGGCGCGTGCGAAACACACCCGATGAGCACTCAAGACGCAATATCCAGTGTTATGCATCCAATGAGCACCCAATTGGCGCCCGAGGTGCCAGTCTAATTATTTAACCGTGCGATCAGCTTTTCTCTACCATTTTCACAACAGAGCAAAGAGAGGAGAGAGAGTGTGCGGTGGAGAAGAGAGAGAAGAGGAGTTCAAAACTCTCGAGTTTGTTTCTAGCATGGAGCAAGTTGAGGAATCTGTAAATCAGGTCGACGCAAGTGCACTTATATACTTTTCTTTCTCTTGTTACTCTTTGTGTTCCGTCTTTTTTGGATATTTTTAGTCAAATACTCGTCCAAACTTAAATTTTGAATAATATATGTATTAAATATGCATATATGTTGATTTCCTCTTTGATTTCGTAGTTTTGTAAAATGTGGTGTTTCGTTGAAAACCCTAACCTCTCGCCTACCTTAATTATTTGATATTTATTTATATATATTTTACATATGTTATTTTTTATGTTTCAGAAATTATGTTGGGTACCTTATATGGAGAAATTTGTGTTTCGAAAGTTATAATATTTTGTTGGGCTCATTGTAGAAGGAATTTTCTAATTTTCCCAAAGCTCTATGTCAATTTATGCGTGTATTCGAAGTCATGTGAAGATTGTATAACAAGAAATATACGTATATGATATGAAAAGAATTGCGAAAAGTATAAAAAGGGAACTTCACAATTTGTTAAGATATATGAACTGTTCTCCAAAGAGTAAAAGCTAAGTGTTAAAAATTAAATGTGAAATTTTTCTTAAGAACAAGTAATCAAGAAATTTTACCAATGATTTGTATTTCAAATAGTGATATTTTCTGACATACCTTAAAATATTATAGTGATAGATCAAAGAATGCCCCTGGGCCACGAGGAAAGTTTTGGTGGCATAAGAACTATAGCCTTATATATCGGGTTAAAATATACAACTCTCCATAAGGTGTTGAATTGCATGGGTAGTGTCTTAAGATGTGTGAAAGTATACACATTTCATTCATCGTTTGACTACTTTATTAGTTGGTAAAGCCTACTAGCCCTAGTCATTAAATATGAATGAATTTCTGCATATTTTAGAAACTAAAGGAATCAGATGTAAAATGTAAAAATTTAATTATATTCCCAAAATATATTTGATCATGTTTCATACTTATGTATCTGCATTATAACTCTATTATATTCCTTGAATTTATTTTAAGTATATTACAATTGTTCTTGTTTATACTGGTGCCTTGCTAAACAATTAGCTCACTTTCTTACTATTTTTACTAACCCTTCAGATGAGCTACACGAACTTATACCAAACAATCAAGATTGAAGGATCAGGTGAACATGAAGAGCCTAGATTATTATGATTATGGATAATTTATATTGTTTAGAATTTTTGAATAATGTCTATTGTATCTAGATGTTGTCATTTAGTTTAATTTCAATTTTGGATGACGGATATAAAGTAAATAGGTTCTAACCGATATCTAGAAGGCTGAGTTGTTGTATTATGGATTTCGGGATACACTGTTAGCCGTGTTATATTTTTGTGTTGTCTAGAACTGTCGGTGTTGTATTTGATCATGGACAGGATTATTATATTGTACTAGATTATTTTGTGAACATGAAATATGATGTTTCACGTTGTGTAAGTTGAAAGAAATTTGTTAGGGACGTGTTTTTACTTTTACGATACTGTTGGATATATATGTATATGTTGGATTGATATACATATATATGCAAGTTGAAAGAAGGTTGGTGTCGAAGTCACTGATGTTGTGGCATGTGATTTGGATCCTATGCATATTTGATATATATATATATATATATAGTTATTTATTGCAGTTTGGATTTAGTTATTAACGGACATTATGTTCAAATAATATTTAGTTAATCTAGTCTATCAAAATTACTATACATAAAAATTGTGCACATCGGATTGGGAGCAATAAACAGCCAAGATTTTGTACGATGAGATTTAATCTCAACCATTCGATTAAATTTATAATCGAACGATTGAAATTATATTATGGATAACAAACGCATGGGCCGTTTGATCAAATGGCCCACGTTTGATCAAATTGACGAAATATATTCAAACGTATCATATTATATTAATTAGCAAATGACGGTCGTTACCTAATATCCATGGGTTAGAAAAATATTATTTATTTTTATCTATAAGATACAATAGATTCTCAACTAATCGATGAGTTTTTTTAATAATGGTGCATGGCTTGGACTCTAAAGTAAAAATTTGTAGTCCAACCTTCAATATTCAACTTTAGTTTTTGAAATTATTACTGTACCCTAACTCTAATATTTGTTCTCACTTTTTGATTGTTATTGACTTTTTCAAATTTTGTCATACGTATCCGCATATATATATATATATATATGATGTATTCGGTAAATCTAATTCGGGAAGAAAAACCGCTCAACTGCTCCGCCTTATCCAATGGGTGGTTCCGACGGTTGTCAGTTGGAAACAATTCAATAAGCGATTAAAAGCGTCTGCCTATTCGATAAATATCCCTTTGATCCCAACAAAAAGGGGAGCGGGAAAGGAGAATATTCTAAAGGGAAGAGGCCAAAGAAGAAAGATGAGGAAAAGGAAAAAGAGACTTTATGAGGTCACTGTCTCCTAAGTCATCAAAGAATCCATCTCTCCTACAAGTACTCGGTCATCCCTCAAGAGTAAACCGGTAATACCCAGGACGTCCATACAATTTCCGTCTCTTAAAACGCCTCTCAACAAGTAGCTCATCTAAGATGCCCATCAATAGGACACACCTTTAAGTCGTCCATCAATTGCACACATACTCAATCCACCGCTACATACATATACACATCCTCCATCTTTCTATTATCTTACAAAGACTTCTGACTTAAATTTCGAAGAATATACGGTGGAAGCAATTTCTGCCATATTCTAACATCTTGTTTTCAATTGTATTGCATATGGTTCAAGTTAAAAATTATGGAAACCGAATCCATATTAGATCTACCCATATCACATCTTCTGATCCCTGTGTACAGACACTTGCTAAAGTTGTCCAAAACTTTGTACACGATTGGACGAATGGCCAAAACGAGTCCCTTCTTCGGCCTCCCAAACTGTCATGTCCAAGAAGAAGAAAAATAGGAAAAAAGTACCCCTCAAAAAAGATTGACCACCAAGACAACCTCAGAACTAAATCAGCTTCAAACAAAAAAGTCCAATCAAGACTTGAAGGTCGTTTAAGTTTCTGAGTCCGAGAGAATAGTCGTGAGAAACAAAACCCTCGGTATTCCTCTGACGATAGAGAGCCCACGTTTTGTGGAGAACCCATCATTAGTGGCGCCATCTATGGAAAACCAAAATGCTAGCTTTTCCACCAAACAAATATAAAAATAAAACTCATACGAGCACTCTTGCCAAGGATACCACCACTCCTGGCCGTCTTGCAAATAGCCATGAATGAGACCGATAGATGCTCTTCATAAAAAAGGTCAATACTCAATGTACAATACATCCATTCTAGACTCTTTGTGCCCGACGTGGTTATCAAAGATTGGAGGTTCTTTCTTTAAACGCCCACACTCCAACTTTAAGAATGAGAGATGATAAAGAAATTGCTCGACCATGAAAATATACCAGTCATTTGCCCAACCAGTCATTTTGCGTCAAACATGCCAGTCATTTTGCTCCAACTGGTCATTTTCACACTAAAATGCCAACTGGTCATTTCGCTCAAAATTACAACCAATATTTCCTCTCACAAGCAGCCAGTTGCAAGACAATCAGCATTTCTCTCTCAAACTGCCGGTTGCAAGCCAATCGGTATTTTCTCTCTCACACAGAGAAAGAGAGAGGCGAGGAAAAAGAAAGAGAAAATAAAAGGCAAAGCACAGAGCGGTGTAAAGAGAAGAAAAAAGAGAGAATGGAGAAAAGCCGAACCACCACGCATATTGAGATTTCTTCTCTGAAAATGCTGGACAAAAGTTTATACCGACATTTCCTCTCAAACAATATCGGACGTGAATCTATACCGACATTTTCTCTCTGAAAATGCCGGACGCGAAAGCATTCCGGAACTTCCTCTCTCAAAATGACGGTTGCAAAAGGCATGCCGGCAATTGTCCACTTTGGGGCCAAAAAGCGTTCTAGAATCTGCTCTCACGAGCAGCCGGCCAAAAAGCATTCCGGAATCTCCTCTCACAGGTAGCTGAACGTGGATCCATTCCGATTCTCCCTCTCACAAGCAACCAGTTTTCCTATTTGCCCAGCTAGCTCCTGCAGTGCCATTTCGGCATTTTCCGACACCCACAAGTCTATTCCGGTGTAAATTCCAAACCGGTAGAAGCGAGATCCATTTCGGAATAAAATCCAAACTGATTGAAGCGAGATCCATTCCGAATAAAATTCAAACCAACTGGGATGAAATCCATTCTGGTCCTAGTCAAAATCGACTATTGCAAATCCATTCCAGTTAAAATTCAAACCGGTTGAAGAATTCATTCTAGCATAAATTCAAATCGGCAAATGCAAAAATTCACTCCGAAACTTGGATCACTCGGGAAGATAGTCACTCCGAAAGTCTGTTCACTTCATAAGTTTATTCACCCCAGAAGTTTGATCACTCCGGAAGATGGTCACTTCAAAAGATAGTCACTCTAGAAGTTTGTTCACTTCGAAAATTTATCTAGTTCGGAAGTTTGACCACTTTGAAAGTTTGATCACTCCGGAAGATTGTCATTCCGAAAGTTTGATCACTCCGAAGATAGTCACTTCGGATTTTGTTCACTCTAAAAATTTAGCCACTTCAAAAGATAATCCACTCCGAATTTCATTCATTCCAAGAATTCCACTCCGGAATTCTCTTGAGGCCACATACTTTCCACAAGGAATAACCAAACCCAACACAATAGCCTTTGTTGACAGTCTTCTAACAGTTTCAACTGTTTCGATTTTCGCCTGTCCCAACATTGCGCTGGGGGCTTAGTTCCAAGTACTCGGGCAAAACTTGTTTCCTGTCCTCGGACAATGTAGACTCAACCTCATCAGTCAGCTTGGCCGTCTCAATTTCAGGGCCCAAATTTGATGATAGGAACGAATAAGTCCAAAGATAGAAATCAAGATTCCATCCCAAATCCGCCCTAGAGTAGAAGAGAAGATTCTGTCCAAAATATGTCCGAGGATATGGGACAAGCTTTCGTCCAAAATATGTCCAAGGACATGGATAAGTTTCCATATATATCTGAGGACAAAAAAGGAGAAAAGCTTCCGTCTGAGGATAAGGAAAAAGCATCCTATTAAAATCTGCCCGATGATATGAGATGAGCTTCTATCGAAAATCTATCTAAGGACATGAGATAAGCTTCCATTTAAAGGATAGGGACAAGCTTTCGCTTAAAATCTATCCAAAAACAGCAACAAGCCCAGTCATAAAGTAACGTCCCTCATCAGGCTCAACAATGAAGACTTTAAAAAATCTACCACAATTTTCATGATGGGGGGTTGGGCATAAGCAGCCCACTACCTATCGCACCACAATCAGTGTTTTTCATATAAATTTCTTATCGGCTTCAATTTTTACCGATTAGTGATAGAGCATGAGTCATAGAAATTCGAACTGTCTGGCACGATAGTAAGGTGTTGGTCAACCAGACCTTAATTGAGGATCAAATCATATAGAATATAGAGCCAATGGGTCAGAGAATCGGCAAATAGTACTTGGAAAACCCATCGAAGCGATACATGCGAGCCGTGCACCCAAGATGATCAACTAGTCCCAATGGCACAAAACGCCATCTCCCCTAAACGCCAAGGATGATTCCAAGTCGAATCGAGGTAATTCTTGGCGGAACCATACTTTGATTTTATTTGTTTATACAGGTGCTTGTATATCATTACATATTATCGATTAACCTAGACTGCCTTTAAATCGGGTAAATTTTCATTCACTTGTTACAAAAATTCGGTCCCAAGCTGAGCGACCCTAAAGATGTCAGATTTTAAAACTCGATTACATCACCAAGCAGCCCTTATGAGGTCGGATTTAAAACTCGATCCCGTCACCGAGTGGCTCATGTGTGGTCGAATTTAAAACTTTATGGGGCTTTTCAGCATGTATGCGACAACTCCCTCCCGAAGGGATAAGCACTATTAGTTAACAATGGTTAATAGACTAAGACCAAACGCATGAAAGCCACAACGTCCTTTAATAGGACCGAGCGTCGATGGATATATGCGGATGATTGCCTAAGCTAGTAAAAGCTCGACGACAATAGTCTCAAGACTTAGCCAATAACCACCCATTCTCATCGCCACAACCCCCTAGTAGGGGCAAGCGCGACCAATCACGATGCACTATTTCTCAAAGATAGTAAGCCAACAAAGCCAATCCTACAGGCAATATCCCATCAAAAGTATGCCGGGTTGAAAATTTTGAACCTAACCTGGGAAGAAAAACCACTTAATAGCTCTGTCTTATCCACACGAGTGGTTTCGATGGTTGTCTGTTGGAAATAATTCAATAGGCGATTAAAACAGCCTACCTATTATGTAAATGTCCTTTTGATCTCAGCAAAAAGGGGAGGGGGAAAAGAGAATGTTCTAGAGGGAAGAGGCCAAAGAAGGAAGATGAGGAAAAGGGGAAAGAGATTTTATGAGGTCACTGCCCTTTAAGTCCTCTCAGAATCTATCTCTCCTACCAAATACCCGGTCATCCCTTAGAAATAATCCGGCAATATCCAAGACGGCCGTACAATTGGCGCCTCTTAAGACGCCCATCAGTAGGGAGCACATCTAAGACGCCCATCAGTAGAGCGCACCTATAAGTCGTCTATCAATTAAACGCACGCTCAATCCACCGCTACATGCATCTACGCATCATCAATCTTTTTATTATCTTAGAAAAACTTCTGACTTGTGTGTCGAAAGATATATGATGGGAGTAATTTTTTTCGTCCTTTGACCTCTCGTTTTCAGTTGTGTTGTGCAAAATTCAGGTTAGAAACTATGAAAATCGAATTCGTACCAAATCGACTCATCATGAAGATCCGATTCACAACCTTCTAATTCGTAAAACAACCCAAATTTATGGTTAGTAATAATATATATATATATTGTGTCATATTTCGGATTAGCAATATGGATGACTTGTAAGTTTTGGTAGAGAAAAATTTCCTGGGAGGTGAATTAATAGTTATTTCATTGTGTCTTTGGAACTGTAGTTATATTTGCATACAGTTTGTCACATGTTAACGTGGAATTGTTTCTGCCGCAACATTCAGTGGGTTTCGTATTGTGGATTATGTGATAGCAATGTTGTTAAACATACTGTGGTAGGCGATCTCATTTATATTTTATTGAGCATTGATCAAGTACATTGATCACGTGATCAAAAGATGAGAATTTAAGCAAATCTTAAGACGTTATATAACATTCTGAATTTATTTTGAGAAAATTATATTGTACAATATGATAAACATAGGTTTGTATGTAAATTTAGGGAACTAATTAGTATATATTAGGGATATATTTTTAACTCATTTAGGATATAAAAATTTGGAGTAGAAATATTGATTAATTTAAGGATGATTTAGTGATAATTTAGAAAGGATTATTTGATAATTATTTAGTGATAAAATAGTGTCCTGAATTTTAGAAAGGAATAAATTATTTGAGTTAAATTAAAATATTAATTGATCAAATAAATTCAGACTTTTAACATATATCAATTGAATATAATTATGGGATAATTATAAATTAAGATTAAGGCTTAACTATCCCGTAGTTAGGATTAACTAAGCTAAATTGAATTTTGGAGGAAAAATAAAGCCTATAGTAAAAATCCTCTAAATTAAAGCCTGATTTGGACTTAATTGAGTAATTAAACTAATCTTAATCTAATATTACACCTTAAGTATAAATTTAAAAGCCTTAATTTGGATCAAAGTCGGCTAAATCGTGACTAAAGGTTGTCCTTCATGGTTAAGAAATTGGGCGACGAAAAAAACAGGGGACGCGCTGCAAATTGTTCGAAATTGGGTAATCAAACAGGTAATTCAACCAATCAAACGGCTAAAACATGTTGATGGTGGATTGATAAAGTTTTTTATTAATTTTTGGGATGAAAACATAGTGTGTCTCACGAATTTGGAGAAAGGAAACCCATAGAGAAGGAAAATTCTAGAAAATAAAGCTGAACGGATTAATAAATGTTATAATTAATTTCTTAATATTCTAGTTATTCTATGATAACATGCCTGTTTGGTATCTTTAGTGAACCTTCATTTATGTCGATTCATTCTCATGAGTCTGAATATGAGAGAAATTCAAATATAGTGCAGACATAGGGGTTCGGGAATATCCGAAAAATTAATAGTCAACCTGTAATGTTTGATTCATAAATTTGGTTCTGTAGTTGTATAATGATCATATATGTTGATTTGGATAAATTCATGCGTTAAATGTTAGATATTTATTTGAATTTGGGATGAAAATGAAAGTCGGGCTTTGCTCTACATAAATAGTGTCGTAAAATCGTGGCCGTTGGTGCAAAATCCAATGATAACAGTACACATGGATAGATGAGACTTCAAACAAATCCTGAAATGTTTTATTATGTATATTTAAACTTAACTGTGGGATTGACTAATGATATTTACAAGGTAGCAATCCAGCCTCGGTGTCACATCATATTAACTGTGTTTCGGCATTAAAATCGTGACCGACGTGGGCATATCTCCATCAGTGAACAGCCCCATGCGAGGGGCATGGGCTGAGCATCGTAACTATCCTTTTCATTTTCTCTGCCACGTAGTAATAATAATAATGATAGGGGACTACTATTATGCGAAGTTATTTTAATCCAACATACACGCCGTAAAGTGACAAGGCCAAGCATCACCCATGCATAGTGATGCAACACGGCGCGAGGAAGGGGGTTTCCTTGCCATCCCCGCATATTAAAGAACGATAGCATGCGGGACAAATGACGGGCAGGGATGGATGATACAAAAGCATTTGCATTTCCTTAGTTTCTAATTTATTTTAAAAATTACAATATCACAGCTCATATGTCTACACATATTTGAATCTCAAATCTTATTATTAGATATTTGAAAGACACACAACATTGAATATACTAAATGTTGGGCCCCAATATAAGGGCTCATAAAAGCACGGCCCAGGAGAAAGGTGCAAACGAGAGGCTCCAACGAGCCGAGAAAATTGGACAGCCTGAGAGGCCCAAAGCAGAGGCCAGTGACCCAAGGATCAAGACCATCGCAGAAATCCAAGAGGTACCGTCGGCTCGTAACAAAGCTCGAGAACATCACCAACGATATCCGAATACACGGACAGCGAAAACACCGAGAACCCTAGAAGTCTTGCCGAGTCTCAGTACCGTCTGAAAAGTCAAGAAGAGACTCCAGGGCTTTCCCCCAGGGGATCCCCCGATGACTACCCTATGCTCGGCCGAGGATACCAGCTGAGTAACGTCGCCGATTTCCAAGGAAACCTACAGCCGCTGCAAGTCGCCGTCTAAACAGGGCACGCCTGGTCAAATCAAGACTGACGCCTAGACCCCGCATGACTGACACACATAGGCCTACCAGCGGCGCCAGCCACGCGCCATCCCGCGCACGTCAGC
This sequence comes from Nepenthes gracilis, assembly GCA_033239525.1. Classification (NCBI taxonomy): domain Eukaryota; kingdom Viridiplantae; phylum Streptophyta; class Magnoliopsida; order Caryophyllales; family Nepenthaceae; genus Nepenthes; species Nepenthes gracilis. The sequence goes on along the minus strand of BSYO01000021.1, from coordinate 16,142,955 downwards.
AGCATTAAATAAAGCCGGTAGGACACTGCATGGCTTCTGAGCCATCCGATGGCTGCCATGTGTCTCCTCCCCAACGGCATGATTTTTCCTATAAATACCCAGCAAAGTCTCCTTCAAAAGGACCGAATTCTCTTCCCCCAAATTTGCTCCAGATTGAAGGAAAAAGGCCCACTTCCTCTCGGCCACTGAATCTCTCTCTCCCAGCGAAACGAAACAAGAAAGAGTGATAGAGCGTTCCAGTGAGTGATACCCTCTAAAAAAGATATACAAAACAAGAGACAGGGAAGGAATGCTCCCTAACACTTGTACTTTGTAAAGACTTCCACCCAAATAGTAAAGCATTTCTAAGACCCTGAATCTCGTGGTCTTTCCTCCCCATTCAAGAGGAGGTTTCCCACGTAAAAAACCCGGTCTTAATTTCCCTCTCGCACCCAACACTTCAAACACTTATATTGCTCTGAAACCATAGATCCGACTGGACCCAGCGGATCCAGAACGCAACATTGGCGCCGTCTGTGAAAAAATCGACTAAAGCTTGTAGCTTCCCACCCTCCTACAACAGCAACGCCTTGAAGATGATCAGCAGATAAGACAGTACGTCCACTCGGGAAGAGGAGCACCACGACAGGTGTCTCCCATCGGGTGGCAGAGTGAGTGGCGGCCCTGGTACTAGCGTGCGCAAGCTAGTACAGAAGGTGGACAGCCTCACAAGAGCTGTCCGTACCCTTCAAGAGAAAGTGGACGAGCAATCTAGGGGCCCGTGCCCCGAAAGCCCGCGTCCAGTGGCGCCCCAGAGACAGCACTCAACACTGGCTCCTGGCGAGTTGAGGGACTACTTCAACAAAAAAAAGTCCATGAGCGAAGCCCCGACGAAGAAAGGACTCAAAAGGCTCTGGAAGACGGTCTTCAGACCCAGAACCAGCGAAACAAGTCAGCCGGGAAGACGAGAAGACCCCCTGCCTCCGAGGACAGGGGAAGGAAAAAGAAGGGCGAGCGCCCAACTGAAGACCCAAGGGCCGTCCGGGCAAGAAGAGCCCGAACGGATGGTCCTTGGAGGAGACGGGCCCTCGGGCCCACTAGCTCTCACCGACTCCCTCACCAACATCCTAAGGCAGATCAAGGATGAGGAGTTCCTGAGATGGCCCAAGGCGTTAAAGAATCCAGAGGGAGGCGACCAGTGGGAGTATTGCCATTACCACTGCAGCCGTGGCCATGACACCGAGGACTGCCGGAAACTCCAGGTGGAAATTGAGCGGTTGGTAATGGAAGGCTATCTCGACCGCTTCCTGCGACGACTCGGGCATGGCCCCGAAACAGTAGGATCTACTCGGTCGCGCCGCTCAAAGGGCAAGGCCGTAATGGGCGCAGAGCAGGCCTGACCACCCGCTGAGTGCGCCAACACCGGCGAGGTCAGCCGCAAACGTAGCTGTCGGAAGAACCACGGGAGTGGTAACTGAGGAGCATGAAGACCCAAGCGCGAACCAATGTAACCAAAAAAAAAGAGAGAGAGAGAAAAGGCCGTGGAGGCCACTCAGTGTAAAACGTGCACATCAATGAAAACGTCCCTTCACTTCGTCTATTCTGAAGCGTTCTCATGCTCCCTCATCGACGATAAAACAACTCACGGCACAATCAAAAACTCGGCGGTGACCAGGCGGTGACCAAGCGGTCCCAGAGGCCAGACCAGTGAGGTCAAAACTAAAAACCCTACAGGACTGGCCAAGCGCCCCCAGGGCCGGCCCCGGAGGTCAAAACTAAAAACTTCTTTAGGACCGAGCGGTCCCAGGCCGGCCCCGAGGGTCAAAACTCAAAACTCCGTGACCGAGCGATCCCAGAGGCCGGGCCCCAGAGGTCAAAACTCAAAAACTCGTCTGTGACCGAGCGATCCCAGAGGCCAAAACTCAAAAACTCGTCTATGACCGAGCGATCCCAGAGGCCGGGGCCCAGAGGTCAAAACTCAAAAATTCGGCTATGGCCGAGCGGCCCCAGAGGTCGGACCCCAGAGGTCAAGCAACAAAAACTCGGCTGTGACAGAGCGGCCCCAGAGGACGGGCCCCAGAGGTCAAAACTCAAAAATTCGGCCGTGATCGGGCGGCCCCAGAGGTCAAAAGATTAAATAGGTAAAGGCTAGAAGATCCTGAAATGGTCACACGCCCAAACCCGAGAAGTTAAAAGGCCAGCGATCTTAAAGAGATCACGCACTCAGAGCAAAGAATAAAGCGCCGTACAGTGCGCCGCAAAAAAAAAATGGAGAGAGAACAGAAGACACTCGTACAAGCAAGACCAAAGGAACGTCCGAAACTCTGATGCAAAAAAGGACAAGTCTTATTCATAAAAAGAATTTATGTACAAGTGTGACAAATTAAGAAAAGAAACGACGTATCAAGGGAACGCCTCTCAACTCCCTCCGTGAGCCTCCTGGGCTCCTGAAGACCCCGTCTGATCCGCCGGAACTGGCTCCTCGGGCGTAAGAGGCTCACCATCAGGCCCTGCCCGGTGAGGCCCAGGAAAAGGTCTCCCAGCGACGCCGTATAAGTCTTCTACACTCAAGGCACTGGCGTTCCTGGGATCGAGGACGGCTACAGGAAATTACGGACGGACTAGTCGCGCCACTCGATGGCACATGCGGATGCCGTCCCAGAACTTGCCGTCCAACACTGGTGCCATCTCGGCAATCTGTATGAATGTCCTCAACCTCTCTTCCCGGCGAAGGATCCGATCCTGAAGAAGGCCCTGCCGAAGCCGCAGGAGCTTGACAGTGCCCTCCAAAGAAGCAATCTTCTCCTTAGCTTCAGTCAGCTCCGCTTCCGCCCGTCGCACAGCTTCTCGGGCGGCCCTCGAAGACCCCACTTCCAAGCGAGATTAGGCGATCACCCCTACCAGTTCACTGAGGCCTCCGATCAGGCCCTGGAGCTGCAGCAGAAAGGTTCATCAAAATACAAACAGATGGGAACAAGGCAGGAAAAGAAACAGTGAGTTACCTTAGAAACGAAAGGATCGTCCCCTGCGCCACGCTCCCCATGGATCTCAGATTCTTGAAGACCGCTCCTAGGCCCCGCGGGCGCCACCTCAGACACGGACTCAACGGCTATAAAAGGCACCGGAGAGCCTGCCTCAAAATCAACATCCCCAAGAAACTCAGACGACCGCTCGACTTGAACCACAGTAGGGCGCTTAGAAGGATCAAGGGGCATGAGCTCGTTGACACTCAACTCCTCGACCTCCACCGCCTCTCGGACCATCTGAACCGTCATCCCCCTCTCAGAGTCCACCATGAAGTTTCCGCCTCCTATGTCCTCGGAAGGGTGATCAACCATGTCCGAGACGTCACTAGGCAAATCAACGGGAACTTCGAGGACAAGATCATCACTGGGGGGGCTGGACGTCCAGAAGCTCCACTATCTGAACAATTGCCCCCGAGGGCTCAGCAAGATTAGAGTGGAAGTGAAGGCAAGACCTTCAGCTCCAGGGACTCAGCGGGAGGATTAGCAGTGGAAGTGAAGGCGAGACCTCTGGACCCCGAGGACTCAGGCAAAGAGCTAGTCCTCGACCTCTTAATCAGAGGAGCAGCCATGTCATCGTCGCTCAGATCATCGATGTTGAAATCATCGTCATCATCACTGGAGGAAGGCTCAGCGCAGGCCGTTGGGAGTCCCAAGCTCTCGACGAGGATGTCTTCACCCAGGCGGATAACGGGACCCCCGATCCTCAGTATCCCAGCTCTCCTCCTTAATCTCTTCTCGGACTTCTCGAAAGAAGCTGCGGCAGAAGCCTCGGCCCGCGGTCCCCACTTGGCTTCCTCAAACTTCTCGGGGGACAGCCAGATGTTGCGCTTGTTCAGGTGAAAGCTCCCGAGATTGGCCAGCATCAAGTCCGTGAACTCCTTCACATTCTCCCTGTCCTCCTTCGAAGGATCAGAGCTATACTGGATAGCCACCTTCCCCCACTTAAAGGGAACGGCCCAATGCTCGTGGACGCCAAAAAGAAGAACTTATCCTTCTAGCGTTTCATGGAATCCGGGTTACCCCCACACATCAAAGAATAGTCCGGGCGGGGAGTCATTCTAATCCAGTCAAGATTCTGTGTAAAGTGAAACATCACTTTGACCGTAAGGGCATTCAAGAGCCTCTTATGACACCGGAAGAAGACGCACAGGGATACCAGATACCTCACCGCATTTGGCTGAAGCCTGACAAGGGGCACTCCAAGTGCCCTCATAATGTCGAAAAGCTCCTCCACGATGGGAAACCGTAGCCCGCCTTTGAGGTGAACTTCATAAACGGTAATGAAGCCGTCCTGAGGATACAATGCCCTATCATGCGAATCCGGAATCATCATGGCTGTAGACTCAGGGATTCGATATCGAGCTCGAATCTCCATGAGCTTGTTGAGCGTTACCGTGGAGGCAATCTGTCTCACCCCAGGTGCCATGAACGCCGAAAAACAAGAAAATGAAGAAGAAACTCGAACAAAGAAAAGACAGAAAGCCTCAACACTTAAGAGGAGAATGGGAAAAGCAGACGCGAAGGTGGAAAGTTGAAGCGAGGGGGCGTTTAAATAACCCTGGAATTCAAAAAAGCGCACTCATTACCCTTGCCACGCATCGCCCGGCCATTCGCTGCAGAAAAATGATGGCCTTTCCTTCCAAGGCGCTTGTCAACGCGTCACTTCAGCATTTAATGCATCTCAGAAGCCCGAAAACGGCAACGCTAGAAAGGTCTCGGACCCAGAAGAGGCTCGGGGACCGCCTCCCATCAAACTCAGCACCGCACTTACCCCAAGGGCGCACGCGCTCAGACGGTCGCTATGAAGGACCTAACCCGGAACGTGGGCTGCCGTGCTCTAGCCCGTCCAGGAATATCCATATCAAGTTAAAAATGCGCGCACCCAAAATCGAGCAGGAAGCGACCAACTCTTCTAGAAGACCGGTGGCTTCATGCCAAACGGCCGAGAACCTCGGGCCTTTGGCATGGGGGGCTATATTGGGCCCCAATATAAGAGCCCATAAAAGCACGGCCTAGGAGAAAGGCCCAAACGAGAGGCTCTCACGAGCCGAGAAAACCGGACAGCCTAAGAGGCTCAAAGCAGAGGTCGGCGGCCCAAGGACCACCGCAGAAGTCCAAGAGGTCGCGTCCGCTCGTAACGAAGCTCGAGGACATCACCAACGATATCCGAATACACGGACAGCGAAAAGATCGAGAACCCTAGAAGTCCTGCCGAGTCTCAGAATCGTCCGAAAAGTCAAGAAGAGACTCCAAGGCTTTCCCCCAGAGGATCCCTCGAGGACTACCCTATGCTCGGCCGAGATACCAGCTGAGCAACGTCGCCGATTCCCAAGGAAACCTGCAACCACGCCTACATTGCCTAAACAGGGCACGCCCCCAAATCAAGATCGACGCTGAGACCCCGCATGACCGACACACATAGGCCTACCAATGGCAAGCGCCCAAGGCCCATCCGCGCACATCAAGAAGATTAAATAAAGCTTAGGTAGGACATCATGGCTTACGAGCCATCCGATCCGATACGCTACGTGTCTCCTCCCCAACGACATAATCTTTCCTATAAATACCCAGCAAAGTCTCCTTCAAAAGGACCGAATTCTCTTCCCCTAAATTTGCTCCAAAAAGAAGGAAAAAGGCCCACTTCCTCTCGGCCATTGAATCTCTCTCTCCCAGCGAAACGAAACAAGAAAGAGTGATAGAGCGTTCCAGTGAGCGATACCCCCTAAAAAAGATATACAAAACAAGAGACAGTGAAAGAATGCTCACTAACACTTCATTTTGAAAGACTTCCACCCAAATAGTAAAACATTTCTAAGGCTCTGAGCCTCGTGGTTTTTCCTCCCCATTCAAAAGGAGGTTTCCCACGTAAAAAATCCGGTCTTAATTCCACTCTCACACCCAACACTTCAAACACTTGTGTTGCCTGGAAACCACGGATCCGACTGGACCCCACGGATCCAGAACGCAACACTAAATGTAAACAAGTTTCATATCTCCGTAGAGCTTAAAAATATGACACATAAATTACTTTTAGAACTGTACATAATGTCGAGCCAAAAATGACCTAAGACCATATCTCCTCTACTGTCTTCTAGAAGCTGAAATTTTCAGTCCAAGTCCGAACATAGTGGACAAAACCCACCCACCCACCAGATTCACACCGGCACATTTCCACGTCCCTTTTGGGCACGGTGCTTCTAATCCTTCAACAATTTCCGAAATTTTGTTTGCTAGTGTTGAAGGTGGATAGCTAAAAAATACATCTCGGGTAAGTAGTCTGTATCCATACAGTTAACAAATAAGAGGGGGCGCAAACAAGCCCATGCATTTCAAAAGAAGGCTCCAATCGACTAATAGATAATTTGGGATTTGTTTCTACTTTTGCCCCTTAAATACTCACTCTGTCAAGTCGGAGCAGAGAAATTAGCAACAAAATTTAGGAGGGAGCAACCATCTGTCATTGGTATGTTTAAGATATGACACCATCGCTAAATGACATTTATATAACCTCACTGCCACGAAACCTACAAAAGCATTTGGCCTCTAAGCATAAAGGCATACATAAATCATCAAATGAAAGTAGAAAAGGAAATAAAATCAGAAAAAAAAAAAAAAAAGCCATTCAATCTTTGTATTTGGCTTCTAGCAAAGTTTTCTCAACACAATAAAAAATGGCCAGAAGAAGCAGTGGGTCAACACCCAGTAGATAAACAACTTTGGAAACAAGGTATGGCTGCTTGGAAGGTCCTCGGTTATAAGCTCACTTGTTCACACCAACAAATGCCGGAACTGCACTTTTTTTTTTATCTCTCACAATTTTCCTGTCTTTCTGGAGCGACTGAATGGCTACAGATGCTCTTACAACAGCAAACTATGGAAATTCCATAATGACAAAGAAATGCCAACCGAGCAAAGAACACTTCCTCTCCAAGATAAGCACACACTCAAGGATTGAATGCAGAGAACACCACAACAGAATTGTGCCCGCCAAAACCAAACGAATTAGAAATGGCTGTAAATTCATAGTATCAAGCAGGCAAAATCAGGATTAATATTGACAAATATGCAGAAGGTTTGTACACAAAGGAGCCCAGTGCCTTACCAACATTAACCTCATGCTGCTGCTTCACATTTCGCACAGTATCAAACTCAACAGAAGGCTCTGGATTCTGAAGCAGTAGAAAAAAAAAAAAAAAGTGAAGCATGATGGCATCACTCTACATAATCCAAAATATTGCAAGAACCGAAATTTCAAGTTACTTGGATAATCAAATAAAGCATGAAGGAGGCCTTAATGCAACAACAGTGTTGTTGCCAGGTGACCTGATAGTTGTGGGTACTTAGCTTTCGACATATTACAAGGTAAGATCGCATACAATAGACCTAAAAGTTAGGTTAGACCCTTTCCCAACACGCGGATTGCAAAAACTTGATGCACAGGGATGGTCTTTTTTGAATAGAACAAGCATATTTTCTCTCTTTTTATCATGTTTTGTTGCTTCGGCAATAAAACTTTTGCGACCAACGACCATAACATCACTTCCCCTACCCCGAAGTCATAAGATGTTCTTAGCCCTACTCATAGAAGTTTTTGCTGCAGACAGGTGATGCTGTATATATAATTAAGTTTCCCAGTTACTATATTGGTTCTGAGCCCTATGTATGCATAGGGCTGGCCTCACTGATCAGGGTTGTCACCTATCGAAAGACACAGCATTCAGCAAGAAGCTGGCACCAAAGCGCTTACAAATTGATTTATTGTGGGATGCAGCCACCCTGTTGTGATAGCTTTCACGGTGGCAATGGCTTCCAAACCCCCAGCAGCACCTAGGCAGTGCCCTATCATAGACTGCATGCAAAATCCAACTATAAGAAAATTGTGAATGCTTCTAAATGGGATGTGACAAAAATGCAATTCAAAGCCTCAAAACCTTTAAATTGAGCAGATGCATAAAACAGACATACAGATAAAGGAGAAAAGAGAGCGAGTAAGAAGCTCACCTTGGTTGCGTTCATCTTGATCTCAGATGTGTTATTAAATACCTTCTTTAGGGCATTCACCTCAGCCAAGTCACCAACAATTGTGGAAGTTGCATGTGCATTAATGTAGTTAACCTGAAAATGTAGGCATATTAAGGTAGAGGACAGATCATTAATTTCTGACTTCCAGGCACTTATTCCAAGGCACATCACCACCTATTTGCTAGATACATTTGTTTGTATTCAATAATACAATTATATCCACAAATACTTCCTAGAATGTTGCTTATTTGACCAAACCACTCAAAAAATAAAAAAATAAAAAACATAAGACAGACTTCGATGGTACATCAAGGCATGTTCCTAATAGTGTAAGGCTGTCGTTACGAGTATTGTACAAAAATTGTCAGCAGGGACATGAAGGCATGATCTTCAGTGACATGCTTTTAAGTTTTAAAGAAGGCTGCATACCTCTTCTGGTGAGACACCGGCATCTTCCAGGCTTCTCTCGATGCATGAAGAAACACCAAGTCCATCAGCTCTTGGATCAGTCATATGATGAGCATCACAATTAACCGCACCTCCCAGGTACTCAGCAATTATATATGCATCTCGTTTCATAGCATGTTCCAAGCTTTCCATTATCTGAAATAGATCACAAATAAATTGCCTTGTGAAACCGAATATGGACTTACACACGTTAATTTGCCAGAATGTTTATCTATCTTGCCTTCTTTTTTTCCTTTTTTTTTTTTTGTGGGAGAGGGGGAGGGAGTGGACTGGAAGGGAGGATGAATACACCACCACATAAAAGTTTCATAAAATATGTTTAAGTGGAAAACTAAAGTAAAAGGTGTGCCCAATAAATTAAGCTGAAAACTAGATATACCTTATGAGGAAGAGAAGTACTACACTCCACCGACAGCCATGTTCCTAACAGAGACCTTTCATAAAATGTCTAAAGTTTCACAATGTATTTCCAATGAAAATTTCCAAACTAAGCCAGAGTACAACAGCAGAGAAAATCTGGCCAAAAATTGCACTCACATAATATCCTGCTCCATGATGTATGAGCACAAAACCAACAAAGCCAAGACTTCACAGGTTTATTATTGTGGTCTAAACAATAGGTGAAGGAAATAGGATGGACCAGACAACCAAATTCCTTGTGTTTATACTTTTTTTTGTCTAATCTGCATATACTTTTGGGTGAATAAACACCCACTTATCATCACAGGTGCTCAATCGTCACTATCCTGAGCCTCACATAACTAAGGTAATGTCGCAGGAAAGTATCCAACCAATTATTTAGCATGATCATGTTATCAAGCCTCCAACAAACCAAACCATCCACGCATGCACACAGAAAAAGGGTGGGATGGAAAAAAATAAACTCACCAGTACTCCAGCACCTTCTCCCATCACAAAGCCATCCCTATCTTTGTCCCATGGCCTTGAAGCTGTCTGAGGATCATCATTTCTCTGAGATAAAGCCCTACAAGCAACAAATCCCCCCAACCCAATAGGAAGAATGGCAGCTTCAGTTCCACCAGCAATCATAACATCAGCCTCTCCGCGACGAATGTGGTTGGCAGCAGCATAAAAGCAATAATTTGATGTAGCACATGCAGTTGAGATTGAATAGTTTGGACCCATAAGACCAAGATCAATTGCAAGCAGGGCAGATCCCATGTTAGTTATGGCATAAGGAATGAAGAACGGAGTTATTTTCCTGTGCCCTTTATCTATCAAAGCTTGAACTCCATCAGAAAAAACCGTGAGGCCACCCATTCCTGTTCCAACAAGTACTCCTGCTCTCACTTTGTCAATCTGGCAACAATAATAACAGCAAACTCTATTCATCATGATCAATTTATTTAGGAAAGAAAGCAAAAACAAAACAGGCATCAAGGCTCATTTATGATGGAATTACACATAGACCATGGGAATTAAAATGCAAAAAGTAGGAACATAAGAAACATTAGAAGAGAGACAGATGATCAGATAAGACAATATGCAAGGATATGGGAACAACACATTTTTTCCTCAACTGAAGTAACAGGTTTATCTCAGCCGGAATTTTCCCTAAACCTCCCCAAGTTGTTCCATCATAGTTTAGAAAAATCTCAAAAATCACCTTCAATGAAGGCCATAAAAGAATCTTCAGAATAACCACAACCTTACCCAAAAATCACCTTCAACGAAGGCCACCAAATAACCTTCAGGAGAGTGCAAAAAACAGATCAACAGAAGCCTTTCACTAAAACCGATAAAATATCCAAATTTTCCATTATTCATTCCCCCTATTGTTTCTGATTCCATAACATTCCTTCAATTTTCAGAAGCTTAGCAAGCTTAAATCAATCCAACTTCCTTGCCACAATTTTCACAAAACTTTGTGATAGTCTCCCATTCTTTACCTAAAGAGGAAAACCCAAAATCATACTTAAGGCCATAATTTCTTCTAACACAATATGGGAAACCTTCTTTCAGACATCAGAATTGAAAAACTATTTTATATAGGTTTTAAAATAACCAAGCTAACCCCTGACCTGTCCAGCTTGTCATTCATTCAGAACATCCTAATGACCCAAGAAAACCAAGGCTACCACTGAAACATCAACTCTAACAAATTCACAGAAATCCACATTCTTATTGGCGAACGTCAGCTGAAAAAAGCAAATCTTTCATAGGAGAATTCTAACAATATTCAAATTCCTATGGCAAACTTTCAATAAAGAGACCCTCATTGAAATCATAAGTGCTGCCACCCTCAAAACCACTCCTGAAAGCATCCTCCACCATGAGGCACCAATCACTCATCTCCACATTATCCATAACAAAGACTAATCGAGCCTCACCTTAAAAAACCAAACTCAAGGGCTCTCTGGGACTGCAACCAGCTTTCTCTAAAAAACAACCTAATGCATTACACTGTCGATCACATTTTCAGCCGCAGATTAACACTGGGTGCCACCAAGCTCTTCCACTCAAGATGGAAGACTATGGATTCGCCCTTTGTCATTTTTCAAAGAGCCTGAATATTTTTCAGGATTTATTTTAGTACTGAGAAGGCTATGGTCCATTGAAATTCCTCAAACAAACTGGAAATCATTCATCTTTCTATTTCATTGACATCTCCTGAAGATCAAAACCGACCCTCAACAAAATTGTGGGAGATTAAAAAATGTAGGACCCATTATTCACTTTTTCAAGTAGATCACATAATGACTACTATTAGCAGGTGCTAGGAACCATTTGGCTTTTTTTATGTTAAGAGGGGCAATGTTTGATGAAATCTTGAGACATGCCTAAATGTAACATCTTAATATTAAATCATACAACAGAACTGAGCTTTCAGCACAAGTCTCAATAATATGATGCCCTAACAAAAAAACTATTGCTTAATACCCGTGAAGTATGCCTAGCTGAAAATTATGTTTTGGAAACTTCCATTGCTCTATTGAAATTCTGAATTTAAAATTTCCCAAATATGTTCCAACATTTTCCCTTCTTTACAATACCCACTAATTGTAACTACCCACATCCGCTTAAAAAGAGGTAACCACTGTTGGCATTCTTGATAGAGAAATGCCTATAAAGTAAGCTCTTGGTGGGTCTCTAAGGCTTAATATTCTGGAAAAAATTATACCACATCATTGCATAGTATTGAAGGCCTGAAAGATTTAAACCAGTAAAAACCAACAACAATTGCAGCAACCTATATTAACATCAATGGATAGAGATTAGTATTTTGGTCTTTAATTTATTTCTACATTTAACCTAAATGTGAGTATACTTATACACAGTACATTGATTTTTATCTAACATTTGGTATTAAAGCATCTTTTCTGAATACAAGATGCGTTCACTCATGGAGGCAATCGGGCCATACAATTTAATTTTGAGTAGTGGCTTTATTTAATTTTGAAAGGCTTTTTATATTTTAAATTTCTCTAAAAATTTAATTTCAATTTCAAAAGTTGCACCTTTTGAATATTCATTTATATTTTCAGATACATCTTTTAGCTTATTTTTAAAGTCTAATATTGTTAAAAATGGTATATTATTTGATGGTATTTATTTCATTAAGTGACAAAGCAACACCTCTTATAATATTATGCATATTGATGATGGAATTAAAATGATATATTAAGAATGAATATTCATCTATATTGTGACATTGAAGATTAGGACATATCTGCGAAGAAAGAATCAAAAGATTAGTAAATAGAGTACTTGATACTTTAAATATTATTGATTTTGAGATTTATGTAGATTATATAAGAAGAAAGTAGATCACCAAGTCAAATAAAGGAGCCAACCGAAGTTCAGACATATTGAAGATCATACATACTGATGAGTCTATCACTATGAACCGACCCGAATGTCGAGACCCACAGTGCAATGGCTGTCCGAAAGTCGCGACTCAAGAGAAGACCCCCAGCCCAAAGTCCAAAGATTGTACAGTCCAAAATTGCCCGCCAAGGCATGAGTCAACCTAACAATTGGCCATGAATAGCCCCATCAGAACGGCCCACAATTTTTTTTTCCCATGGACTAAGGAAACTTGCCATAATTGGTCAGCATAAGCCTAACAGATATTCCATAAATATTCGTCCACGATTTGCATGACACGATTTCTCCAAAAGTGACAACTGTCATATCGGGCGCCTCCCATGATCACGTCAAAGAATGAAAGAATCTTCTTAACTAAGAACGGTTGCCATAATTGGTATCCACGATCCGTGTGGATAGCCACCTAACAGCCTAGGTGCCTAGTAGTCTAAGCGCTATAAATACCTGTTTACTCTCATAAGCAAAAGGAAGAGAGAGGAAGAAAAAGGTACTACAGAATCCATTCAGAAAGCCTGCCCTCCAATCCATCCAAGAGATATCGCCCGAGAAGTCCAGCCCTCTGCCCAGAAGCCACCCTCCATTCAGAAAGCCTGTTCTCTATCTAGGAGGCCATCCAAGAGGCCTACCGTCTATCTAGGGGTCTTTTTCTCCATCCAATAGATCAACCCCCCACCCAGGAGGCTTGCCTTCCATACCTCCAACCCGTCCCTCAACCGGGCACACCTTAAAAATGCCTCTCAGCCGGGCGCACCTCAAGCCGCCCCTAAATTCCGACTTTTTGCATCAACGCATCTTCTTACATCATCGCATCTTTCTATTCTCTTGGAAATATATCTAATTTAAGTGTCAGAGGATATATTAGAGAGCGAGTTCCACTAATCCTCTAACCTCTCGTTAGTTTGTTGTACTGTGTAGGATCCAAGTTCAAAGAGACGGGGACCAAATCAGCTCCAATTCAGCTCGATGCGGAAGATCGAGTAGTTTCCTAACCCGTACAACAACTCAAATTCAGGAAAGCATCACATATAAATATTTGTAATCTAGACATGGACTCAAATAGTCTAAAGTATTTCATCTTCTTCATTAATGATTACTCATAATATATGTATCTCTATCTACTTCATAGCAAAAATGAAACATTAGATGTTTTTAAGATATCTAAAGTTGAAATAGAGAAACAATGCAAAACTTAAATTAAAACTGTGCGATCTAATAGACGTGAAAATACTATAATAGATACACTAAAGATGAATAAGTACTAGGTCCTTTTGTAAAATTTCTGCAAAAGTATAGGATAGTTACTTTGTATACTATGCCTAATTCTCCTGACTAAAATGATATAGTAAAAGGAAGAAATTGAATATTGATGGACATGGTACGGAGTATATTTGGCATCTCCAATCTTCATAAATCATTGTGAACTGAAACTCTTAAAACAGTAGTATAGATATTAAACTGTGTTCCAATGAAAGTTGTTCGAAAAAATTCTTTTGAATTATAAAAATGTTAGAAATTGAGTTTGCAATATATATATACTCGTTCGGGAATGTCCATACGAAGAAAGAGTTTACAACCTACAAGAGAAGAAGTTGAACCCAAAAACCATTAGTAGGTATTTCATAGATATGCTAAAAGATTTAAAGGATACGGATTCTATTATCCATCTTAAGAAATAAGATTGTGTAATCAAGAAATATAAAATTTTTTAAGAATAATTTGATCGGTGGGAGCAATCAATCCAAAAATATAGTTTTTAAGAAAAATCACTCATATTTTCAACCTTCCACTTTATAGATATATTGTTATTCACAACAACACCTTTCGAGCTCAAATTGATATTGAAAAATCAATCAATGTGATTTCAAAAGTTGATGATATCATTCCTATAAAATAGGTTACTCAGGGTTTACCTGAGATAGTTGATCAGCCAATTGAACAACATGCACCTCTTGGAGGTTTACCAGAACTACAAAATCAACAATTTTTAATGATTATATAGTGTATCTATAAGAGTTTGACTATAACATTAGAAACAAACATGATCCCAAAACCTTCTTACAAGCTATGAGTACAATGAATCATATTTGTGGTACAATGCCACGGAGAAAGAAATAAATTTTATAAGATGTGATGGAATCTATGATCTTGTTAAGTTGCATCAATGGCAAAAGCCATAGGGTGCAAATGAATCTCTAAGATAAAGAAAGACTCATTGAACAATATTGAAAAATACAAAGCAAGATTCATCACTAAAAGATTTACTTAAAAGAAAGAAATTAATTTTACGAAGACTTTTCCTCCTGTGTACAAGAAAGATTCTTTTTGTAAAGTTAACATTAGTTGCCCATTTTGATATGAAATTGCAACAAGTAAATGTGGAAACTGTTTTCCTCAACGTTAACCTAGATGAGGAAGTTTATATAAAATCATCAAAAAGATTCCCTTCTAGTAATAATGAGCGTTTGGTATGCAAGCTCAAGAAATTCATATATGGATTAAAAACAAGCCTCCCAATAGTGTTACTTGAAATTCCATGATGTTATATTTTCATTTGGATTTGAAGAGAACATTATAGATAAATGCATATACTAAAAGTTTAGTGAGAGTAAGATCTATTTTATTGTTTTATACGTACATCATATTTTGATTGCATCCAATGATAATTGTTTACTATATGAGATAAAACAATTTCTCTGTAATAAAATTAGAATGATAGATATAAATGATACATCTTATATCATTGGGATTAAGATAAATCAAAATAAACAGCGAGGTACTTTAGGTTTATCTCGAGAGACTATATCAGTAAATTTTGAGAGATATTTTAGATAAAGAATTGTTCACCAAGTGTAGCTTCAACTGTGAAGGGTGACGGGTTCAATTTAAACCAATACCTGAAATATAATCATGAAAGGGAACAAACAAAAAACATTTCCTATGCTTTTGCTGTAAGAAGCCTAATGTATACTTAAGTTTGCACAAGACTTTACATCACTTTTGTTTTAGGAATGTTAAAAAGATATCTGAATAGTTTAGGTATGAATCATTGAAAATATGCAGAAAAAATGTGATAAATATCTTCAAGATATTAATGATTACATATTTATTTATAGACGAACGGATAATCTGAAAGTAGTTGGCTACTTGGATTTGGATTTTATTGGATATATTGATTCACGTAGATCAACATCTAGATATTTGTTTATGTTTCCCAATGGAGCTGTAACTATCCGCATCCACATTTCCCAACGTTTTCTAGTGTAGTCCAATGTTTTCCCTTCTTTTGAGATGCCCACTAATTGTAACTATCCACATCCACTTGGAAAGAGGTAACCGCCGTGGGCATTCTTGATGGGAGAGATTCGTATTAGGTAAGCCTAAGGCTTGATACTCTAAAAGAATTATGTCACATCATTGAAGAGGATTGAAGACTTGAAGATGCAAACTAGTGGAAATCGACGGTAATGGCACAACCAATATTAACATTGATAGCAAAAGGTTAATATTTCGCTCCTTAATTTGTTTCCACGTTTAATCTATATGTCAGGATATTTATTCACGGTATGTCGATTGTTATCTAAGATTCTCGTCATTTTACCATGAGTTTTTCTAGTGGTCTTTCCGTGCCAATCAGATATAAAAAAAATATGAAATCTGCAAAATCAGACATACATGCTTTGCAAATACAATAACCAATCAGAAGTTCTAAGACTGACATTTTAAAACCTAAAGGCAAATCACAAACCCAGAAATGCAGAAACCGGAAATAACCCCACAGCCAAGCAGTTAAATCACTAATAAAGTCAAAAAAACCTCAAACCTTAGACAATTTATCGCCCCCAAGATCCGCGTCCTCGAGAGCCTTCTTCCCTGCTACAAGGCAATACCGGAGACAATCATCGAGCCGGCGATCATTTTTCCCGTCTATATAACCCTGCGACGAAAAATTACGGATCTGCCCTGCGAACCGGGTGGGGAACTTGGAGGCGTCGAAACGGTCGATGTGGCCGATGCCGCTCTGTCCGGCGAGCAACTTTTCGTAGTAAGTGCCAACGTCATCGCCAAATACAGAGACCAGACCCATACCCGTAATGACAACCCGTTTCTTTGGGTCCTTCTCTCGTTTCGGCGCGGAAACCTTGGGTGCCGTGGAGGCGGAAATGAGTGAGATCCTGCTGCATCTTCTTCGGGTCTTGGGAGTGAAGAGAGATGGGGATTTTTCGCGAATTGGGTCGAGCGGAGAGCGACGAATAGTTGAAGATTGGAGGGCTTGCATGGCTGAGATGGGAGGATAAAGAGATAGAGGGAGATTCAAAAGGAATAGGGAGGTGAGTGAAGTTGGAAGGAGGAAGAAATATATACAGGTGAGAATGAAAACCGCTGGATGACGATATGACCGAGGAGATCAACAACGGAGCCGCATGCTCCGTGTGCTTGTCACGTGCGGTTGAGCTTTTAAGTAGGCTCTCCCTCGCCCAAAAATTAGTGTATTATGATCCTTTTATTATCTTAACATCATTGAATATTAAATGGTAAAATTTAAAATTTTAAAAATGTTGGATAAAAATTAGATCCGTCCCTACCTAACTGGCAACGAAGCTCATCAAGCCTAAGTAGATACGCAGATAATTTTCAGGATTAATTAGTATAATTAAGTTTTAACATTTATTAAAATATGTATTAAATAATTAGACTTTAATTTTCTACTCATTAAGTCTGCTGTTTTATCTGATGTCTCTCTTTTTGTGATAATTATTCACAATAGAAGTAGAATCAACCAAAAATGCGAAGAAAGTCACGGATGAATGAGATGCGAAAACAATGAAACAGTGATGCGATTTAAGTTCACGAAGAACCACAAAACGATATTATAGAATAAGAACAAGAAAAAGGTTTTATTCAAGAACAAGAAGTAACCTCTATCTGCCTTCTTCTCTAACTTATTAATTGCATGTCTCACTCTCCTCCGCGCTATTTGTTTTCCTATTTTACAATTATTTTGGTCCGGTGCTTATCTTTTGTTTAATTTAAATACCAATTACATGATATATAAAAAACAATTATCAAAATATCATTGTAAAAATCCTATGTTTAATTTTTTAACTTTTTAACTTATATATATATATATATATATCAAAATAAAATTTATTATTGTCTAAAATCAATCCTAAAATTGAAAATAAGTATTTAAAAATATAAAAGATTTTCTCTATAGTTAAAACAAAATCAGCCTTTAAAGTTAATTTAAGATTCTTAACAGCATCCATAAATTGTTGTATCTTATTTTTTGAATAGATGTATAGTTTAGTTCCCGTTGATTTTCTTATGTTTTGTAAAGAATTTATATTGTAAATTTTTTAATCCAAAGTGATCTACCGTGAATTGTTAGGAGCTTAAATAAACAATAATTCATCACACACAAGGGATATTAGATTACCTTTAATGTGGAACTATTTTTTAAACTTTATTTATATGCCCATTTTTCTTAGAAAAATATTTATCTTTGTTGCCATTAAATTTTATTGGCACCATATGTCCCCTTCTTGGACTGCTGAGTATGCTTGCTTTTTTTAGTTTTTCATTAGTATAAGTGATTATATGAATATTCTCTAATCTCTCATGCTTCAATCTCCCTTTTCCGTGAACACACATGGACTACGGTTAGCAATTTGTCCATTAGTAATTTATTTTTCCGTGAACTTCACGTCGTAGAACAGAGAAAAAAACCACTTGGCATGATGACAGAACCCCACCCTTGCAACCACTGGGCTGTGGCTTCAAAACTCCTCCCTAAAAAGTTCTGTTTATGAATATTTATTTATTTGTTATCATAACTGGAGCTATAGAGCTCCAAATTAAAAGTTTTTTGAATATTTATTTTTTACAATGCGTGCAGTTAATTCTATAAATATGGATTGTTCAATCTTATATGAATGAAAACCAAATTTAAATTATCCAAAATTGTAAAAACATGTGAAAAACTAATATGTATAGCGAATGTGAATTTTGTAATAAAATAATATATTTATATCCAAATAAGTAAAATATTTAAGATTTTATAGTCTTAAAAATATACTTACGTTTCCACGCTCATAAAATTTAGATGATACAAAATTATCATATATCATGGATTTTATATAAAAACAAATATGACATGCATATACCATAATATATGTCAATTTTTATACTTAATGATGAAATAAAAATTTTCAAAGCAGTTCTAAAAAATTGAACTAACAAGTCATGAAGGTGGCTCTAATATCACACATTGAAAAATGTATTAAGCACATATTAGCTATATGTAGTAAAAAATAAAATTGAATATTGTTGCGTCCGAGTAGCTCCGGCCGCGCGAGAAATCGAGTGCGAGCGGATTCCTAAGTACGCAGACGGTCAGATTGGAGCAACACAAGGTGAACGGGAGTCTAGTGAATGGAAAAGCACGGGGCAGGGAATGAACACTTCAGTTTACGTGGAAAACCCCTCAATATGGCGAAGGGTGAAAAACCACGGTGGTGGACGTGCAGTCCGAGAAATCTCACTATGAGGAAGAGGAAATACAACAATGGAAGCCTGGGAAACTTTTTGCGTCCTCAGGATGTCACAACGCAAGAAATACAACTTCTCTCTTTTCTCTCTTCTCTGGGGATTTTTGCTAGAGTCTGATTAAGAAGATCTGAAAGCCCAAAAGTCCTTTCTCAGCTGCTGAAGTTGGGTATTTATAGAGAACGTGATGCCGTAAGGAAGACGACACGTGGCGTTGGCATGTCAGGGCTGTCTGCCACCATTGCCACCACTGTGGATGCGGGTGATGGCAATGACACTGTCACACCGCAGACTGCCGCCGTCAGACGTACGACTCGAGAGAGCGTGGCTGCGAGGTGCGCGTGTCGAGGAAGTTGGTTGCTCGTGTCAGCATGCGCTGAGCTGGCATCTGGATTATTTTGGTCTTTCTGGCGGTCCCCGTCTTAAAGGGGTCTCAAATGTCCGTCCAGCGACAAACGCTCGGAAGAGCCACCGCTGAGTTTGATCGGGTTTATGGGCCTTTTGGGCCAGCCTTTTTATACGACTTTTTGGGCCTGCGTCTGCGATTTTGGGCCCAGGGTTCCAGGACCCATCACGAGCCCCTCATGTCAAGCGGTTCGAAGACTCAGCCGTTTGACATGCCTTGCAAGCACCTTTTCGCCATCATAAACCGCGGTCTCTGTCTTCTGCTGGCGTGAAAGACGTCCGAGGTCTTCTTGTGAATCACGAAACCTATCTTTCGCCGCCGTTTCCCCTCCTTGTGGAGCATTGAATGCGATGGACGATTGATGTGACATCGCCTCGAAACCCTAAGGCCTACACTTGCCTCTCACAGTATGGGGAGTTGACACGTGGAACGGTCATGATGAGGGCGCCTTTTCACTTGTTTGAAAATCTCGTTAAATCTTTCGTCGTATCCTCATTATTCTTCGCGTTTTCTTCTTTCTTCCTTTGGCTTTCTTCGAAAACCTTCACGACGCTTTCTTCTTCCTTTCTTGCTGCCAATGGCCCCCGTGTTAAAGAGATTGCCTCCTCCCTTTCTTCGCAAGATCTCGAGCAGATCAGGGCGAAGTATAGCATTCCGGCATCTGATTCGATGGTGGTTCCAGGAGCCACAGAGAGGGCGAGCAGCCCACCGAACAGTTTCATTGCGGTATACGAAGTTCACCTCAAAGATGGACTTCGTTTTCCTGTTCCTGTAGAGCTCCGCCGCCTGATGAAGGAGTTGGCTGTCCCGCTCGCGAAGCTTCAGCCAAACGCCATCAGGTATTTGGTCTCTTTGTGCGTCTTCGCGTGCTGTCATAGCAAAACCCTCGAGGCGGTCATGGTAAAGATCATGTTTCGCTTCAATCAGACTCTTGAGTGAATCGCTATGACCCCCCGCCCCGAGTTCGCTGAGATGAGCAGTGGGAACCCGGATTCCACCAAAAGGTGGAAGGACAGGTTTTTCTTCCTCAAGGTGGCTGAGGACTGGGAGCTTTCCTCCGTGTGGAAAAATGTCGCTAGCAAGTACAGCTCCGACGTTACTGACGAGGAGAGGGAGGCCGCTAGGGAGGTCACGGACTTGATACTAGCGAACTCAAGGCGCGGCAAGACGGGAAGAAGAACATCCGGCTGTCCCCGAAAAGTCAAGTGGAAGCCAAGTGGGCCGGTGCCGTCCGGTGATTCGCCATTCTTTGCCGAAAAAGAAGAAGAAGAAGAAGTTGAGGAAAAGAGAGGGTCCTCTTGTGATTCAAGAGCCCTCCGAGCGACCTTCCAAGAGCCCGCGGATTGAGGTCTCTGGGGATCCGCCGAGTTCCGCTGGTGAGTCTTCCTCAGAGGATGACCGCGTCATTGCCCCCATGGTCAGGAAGGCCGCGGGGCTGACTTCCGGTCCTTCTGCGGAGCCCGAGGTAGTCGCAGCATCTCCTTCTGGTGTCGAGGTCCGTCCTGAGGCCTCTGCCATCCCTGAGGGTCATCCTTCTGATGATCCTGTGGCCTTTGGTGCCTTGGAGGAGGCAGCCTTGGACGAGGTCATAGAGCCTCATGAGACAGAGGCTGCTGTTAATGTTACTGCTGGGGAGATCTTTGACCTTCTTGGTGGCGAGGAGGCAGTGGCCGCGGCCTTAGAGATCCCGGTCGTTGCTGACGTCTCGGAGGTAACGGAGCCCCCCACTCCTGAGGGTCCTTCCTCTGAGGCCATTCTTGATGTTCCTGCAGCGCCTGCGGAGTGCCCGCTCGCGCCCGAGGTCCCAGAGGAGATTACCCCCACTGAGGATCCTGTCATCTCTCAGGTATTTCGCTGCCTTATTCTTCGTCTCCATTTCTGCTAACTGTATTTAAGTGTCCTTGATTCTTTTTGCAGCTCCAGGATCTGATTGGTGGCCTTAGCCGGCTGGTGGGCGAAATCGCTCAGTCTGGACGGGAGGCGAGTCCATGAAGGCCGCCCAAGAAGAGAACCAGCGGTTTCGTTTGGCACTTGCTTCATCTGAGGAAGCCCTTAGGCTCTCAGAGGTTCGACATGGTTTCCTGACGGGACGGATCCTTCAGCTGGAGGAGACGCAAAGGACCTCGGTGAAGATTACTGAGATGGCTCCTGTGTTGGAGTCCAAGTTCTGGGATGGCATCCATCTGTGCCGCCGGGTGTTGCGGGTCCTGCATCCACAGTTTCCCACTGCTGTGTTGGATCCGCGTAACGCGGGCGCCGTGCGCCCTCAGGATGTGTTTGGTCTTCGGGACAGACCATTTCCCGAGTCTTTGGTGCCGAGTTCCTCTGCGGGTCCTCGTTCGCCAGGTCAACCGGGAACTTTAAGCCGCGGGGCGGGTCCTTTGTCTCTGGGAGAGTCATTTGGAGCCGTTCCGCCTCAAGGCCCCTGCGAGGGCTAGACTTTGTTTCTTTTTTTGTATCGTTGTATTGTATTTTATGGAATAAAAGAAATCCTTGACTTTTATCACAAGTGCCTCTTTCTCTTTTCTTCTTTTTGTTCCACTCACGTTTTGTTATGACCTCAAGGGCCCGGCCTCTGGGACCGCTCGGTCACAAATTAAATTTTTGTTATGACCTCAAGGGCCCGGCCTCTGGGACCGCTCGGTCACAGCCGAGTTTTTGTTATGACCTCAAGGGCCCGGCCTTTGGGACCGCTCGGTCACAGCCGAGTTTTTGTTTGTTGGAGACGGCCCGCTTTTCACTGGTAGTACTTCCTTAGGTGAGCAGCGTTCCAGGTCCGGGGTATCAGCTTGCCATCTTGGGTACGTAGCTTGTAAGCTCCTCCTCGAAAGATAGCCGAGATTAAAAACGGCCCTTCCCAATTTGGTGAGAGCTTGTTTCTTCCTGCTATTTTTCCCGTGGCTTCCACGCTTCTTAGTACGAGATCCCCGACCTCGAACGGTCGCGCCTTCACCTTCTTGTTGTAATAGCGGGCCACCCGTTGTTGGTAGGTCGCCACCCTAAGTCTCGCCTGGTCGCGGACTTTCTCGAGGGCATCGAGGCTTTCTCAGAGCCTTTGGCTATTATCCGTTGCGTTGAAGCATCCAACCCGAGGACTGGTAGGGCATATTTCTATTGGGATGATAGCTTCGACCTCGTAGCAAAGGTTGAAAGGGGTCTCTCTTGTGGGCTCTCGTGGCGTCGTTCTATACGACCAAAGGACTGAGGGCAATTCATGTACCCATGAGCCCTCAGACAATTCCAGCTTGGTTTTTAGCCAATGTAAGATCGTGCGATTTGTCACTTCCACCTGCCCATTGGCCTGCGGGTACGCCACTGATGTGTGCACCAGGTTGATCCTCATGCTTGCGCAAGACTTAGTGAACCGCCTTCCAAGCTGAACGTTGTTGTCGATCAATATGCACTCGGGCACTCCAAACTCCGCACACGATGTTACGTCCGGAGGAACTCCGTCGCGTTTGCTCAAGTATTCTAGCTGGTACCGCTTCCACCCATTTGGTGAAGCAGTCAATTCCCACGATCAGGAACTTCATTTGTCTAGGGGCGAGAGGGAATGGCCCGAGGATGTCGAGCCCCCATTGGGCGAATAGCCACTGGGATTGCAGCACCCGGAGTTCTGTGTGGGGGCAATGGCTCATGTTACTGTGGAGTTGGCAACTCTTGCATTTGCGTACGAAATCCAAGGCGTCATATTTCATAGTCGGCCAGTAGTATCCTTGCCTCATGAGCTTAAAGGCTAGATTCTTTCCTCCAACATGGGATCCGCATATTTCGAGATGCACCTCCTGCAGGGCGTATTCGGCTTCTTCTGGAGTAAGACACCTCAAGTAGGGGGCCGAGAAGCCCCGTCGATACAGCCGGCCGTCTACGATTGTGTACCAACCCGCTGTCTTCTTTATCTTCTTGTCTTCGCTTGGGTTCTCGGGCAGTGAGCCATCAGACAGAAACTTCAGGTAGGGAGTCATCCATGTGCTTCCGTCCGCGACCTGCATCACCTCCCGCTCGGGGTCTTCAATGCTGGACCTCTCCAGGATCTCTCGCATCCCCCTGGCGTACTGCTCAGGATCTCCGGAAGCCGCGGCTCGAGCGAGCGTGTCGGCTTTGGCGTTTTCCTCCTGCGATATGTGGATGAACTCGGTCGTCTTGAATCCCACGATCATGTCCTTGACCTTTGAAAGGTACTTGGACAGCTGCTCGTTGTTGACGTCGAAGCTTCCGCGGACCTGATTGATGACCAACTCGGAATCGCTATAAATGATGAGCTCTCTGGCCGAGCATTCCTTGGCGAGTCGGAGTCCGGCCAGCAAGGCCTCGTATTCTGCGACGTTGTTTGTGGCCGAGAATCCCAACGTCAATGAATACTATATCTCCATTCCCTCAGGTGTGCGTAACACGATCCCTGCTCCGTAGCCGTCCTTCATGGAGGAGCCGTCCACGTGCAAAGTCCAAGCGGAGGTTCTGCTGAACTCGTCCGTGGTAGTCCGGTCTTCGTCACAAGTGGGTGGTGCCGTTGTTTTGACGAGAAAGTCCGCGAGTGCCTGTCCCTTTAAGGCTGGTCTCGGACGAAACTCGATGTCAAATTCCCCCAACTCGATGGCCCACTTGATCACCGGCCGGAGATCTCGGGTTTTATGCAAAATAGCTCTTAATGGTTGATCGGTTAGGACTATTACCTTGTGCGCTGGAAGTATGGTCTCGAGTTTCCTCATGGAATGCAGACCAACGCCAAGGCCACCTTCTCCGTCAAGGGATACCTGGTCTCGGCGCCCGCGAGAGTCTTGCTGACATAGTACACGGGCTGCTGCTTGCCATGCTACTCTCATACCAATACCGAGCTTAGTGCTGCGTCGGACACGTAGAGGTACAAGTATAGCTCTTCGCCTTGCTGGGGAGAAGCTAATAGGGGCGGACTAGAGAGGTAGCTCTTGAGTCCTCGGAACGCTTCCTCGCAGTCATCAGTCCACCGAAAATCTCAGGATTTTGTTCCTCTTAGCGCTTTGAAGAATGGCAGGTGCTTCTCGGCCGATTTCGCTAGGAAACGGGAGAGGGCGGCCACTCGCCCAGTAAGCTGCTGCACCTCCTTCTCCGTTTGTGGGGACCGCATGTCCAGGATCGCTTGGATCTTTTCTGGGTTTGCCTCAATTCCTCGGTGTGACACGATGTAGCCCAAGAATTTTCCAGAGGAAACACCGAACGTGCACTTACTGGGGTTGAGTTTCATTCCATGGGTTCTGAGCACATGGAAGGTCTCAGCCAAGTCCCTCACGTGATCGCTGCTCACTCGGCTCTTGACGAGCATGTCGTCAACGTATACCTCCACGTTTCTACCCATCTGGTCTTTGAACATCTTATGCACGAGCCGTTGATAGGTTGCCCCTGCGTTTTTGAGACCAAAGGGCATTACCTTATAACAATATGTCCCTTGGTCCGTCATGAATGACATGTGCTCCTCGTCCTCGGGGCTTATTTTGATTTGGTTGTACCCGGAGTAGGCATCCATGAAACTTAAGAGTTCATGGTCGGAAGTTGAGTCCACAAGGTGGTCGATCCTGGGTAATGGGAAGCTATCTTTGGGGCACGCCTTGTTGAGGTCGGTGAAGTCCACGCACATTCTCCACTTCCCATTGCTCTTTTTCACCATGACAACGTTGGCCAACCAGTCCCGGTACTGGACTTCTCGGACGAATCCAGCGTCCAGGAGTTTCTTGACCTCATCGCGGATGGCCACCAACTTCTCCGTGGAATAGTTTCTCCGCTTCTGTCTGACCGGCTTATGCCGAGGGTCGACGCTTAATTTGTGGACGATGACCTCGGGTGAGATCCCGGGCATGTCACTGGGGGACCATGCAAACACGTCCGAGTTTTTCCGTAGAAAACTGACGAGTTGGTCCCTTACTGCCTCTGAGAGTGAGCTTCCTATTTGGACATATTTCTCTTGATCCGCGGGATTCAACGGGACTCGGACTACAGGCTCTCCTGGCAGAGCGTGCTGCAGTGTTGCCTCGTCCCTGAGGTCAAGGTCTTCCATGGGCTGTGGAAGTGTTACTTACTCGGTCTGGGCCAAGTAACACATCCGTCCAGTTGACTGGTCTCCGAGTACCTCTCCTACCCCACACGGGGTGGGGAACTTCATCTTGAGATGTGGAATGGAGGTCACTGTGTTGAACGCGGCCAAACAAGGCCATCCGAGTATCGCGTTGTAGACCGAGGGAAGGTCCACGACGAGGAAGGTGAGGACTTTTGATGCTGTCCTCAGATAGGTTCCCAGGGTTACCTCCAACTGGATGATACCCAGAGACTGCACTCGTTCTCCGGCACTGCAGAGTGGCCCTTCCGGTGCTTTCATTTGATTCTTCTTAAGTCCTAATTTGAAGAAGGTATCAAGATACAGCAAATTGCGAGAGCTTCCATTATCAACAAATACTCGTTTCATCTGGTAGTCATTTGCTCCATCTGAAACGAGTGCGGTTACAACCAGGGGGTCGGAGTGAGGAGAAGTTACATGATTTAGGTCCCTACTGCTAAAACAGATAACATCGTCTTCACTTCCAGGCCCCGTCCTCGGCCTCTTCGCTGCTGCAAGTCCACGCCCGTCTCCCCCAGCCGGTCGGCTGGAGATCATGTTCACGACCCCCGCAGCCACTCGGTTCCTGGGGGGCTCTGCGTCTCCACCGTCCTCGGGCCCTGAGGCCTGTCCTGGCCTCTGAAGGAAGCGGCTGAGGTGTCCTCTCCGGATGAGCTCCTCAATCTCGCTCTGCAGGGTCCGGCAATCCTCCGTGCTATGACCCCCACAGCAGTGGAAGTCACAATACTTCGATTAGTCCCCACCGCCCGGGTTCTTCAGCTGCTTGGGCCACCTCAAGAACTTTTCTCCCCGGATCTGCATGAGGACGTTGGTGCGGGAGTCGTTCAGCGGCGTGAGATGAATTGGCCGCGGCTCTCGTCGAGAGCTCTGCTCGGCCTTATGCTGCTTCTTTGTCGTCTGGGGACTTTGATAGTCCCCAGATTTCCTTTTTCCCTCCACGGCCTTCTGCTGAGGGTGCTCGTCCCTCTCGGGCCTCTTGGCGTCGTTGGCCTCTTCAGCCGCTATATAAGCTCTGGCTACAGCCTCAGCCTCTATAAAGGTCTGTGGGCCTTTATGTATGAGGTGCTTGAAGAAAGCACCCCCTTCGAGGGCCGAGAGGAAGGCGTTCAGCTTCACCTCGTCGGTCAACCTCGGGATCTGCCTGGCCTCTGCGGTAAACTGCGCCAGGAACCCTCTCAAGCCCTCTCTGGGTCTCTGTTTAACACGAGTAAGGTGCCAGGGCTGCTTCTCTACTCTTCTGCTGGACGCAAACTGGGACAGGAAAGCCATCGCCAGGTCTCCGAAATTGCGGATGGAGTCCGCGGGCATTCCGTAGAACCACATCCGTAGAAACTGGCACATGGTTGTCTCGTCCAAACCATGGAGGCTCAGGTGCTCCCTGAAATAGTTAAGGTTATCCATGGGATCACCGCTGCCGTCGTACAACTCCAGGTTGGGCATCTTAAACTTTGGGGGGAGCGTCCTCGTCCTAATCTCCGTGAAAAACGGAGATTGGAGTGCGTTAGCTCCTCCTCCGCTGCTCTCACGCAGCATCAGGTTCCATCCTCTTTTCGGTCTGGCCTCCACTCGAGGTGGGGCAGTCGTCCTTCTTTCGTTCAGGTAGTGCCTTAATTCATAAGGCTCCTGAACTGCACGGCCCTCCGGGACCGTGCCGGCTCCTCTTGGGAGCGCATCTCGGGGAACCGCCTCTTGATCGTCGTGGTCGCGGCGGTTCCGTTGGGCCTCCGAACGGCGTCTCTTGGGGCTTTCTCATTGACCCCAAGGACCCGGTTGGTCCTCGACCCTTCGTGGCACTCTGCTGCTGGAAGCCATCTGGGTCCTCGGGTGTTCCCTCCGACTAGGAGGTCTTTCGCGGCGGCTACCTCCTTCGTTCCCGACTTGCGGCGCCTCAGCTTGTGAGGCCCTGTCGGGAGCCGCCTGCTTGAGCTGGTCGATTTTGGAGCAGAGGGTCACGAAGGCCTGTGACATGCCAGCCACCTGGGCGGCCAAGCCCCTCACCACTGGATCGGGATGATTCTCAACCCCAGCACAAGGGTTAGCGCCACCGCCTTGCGAGGCCGCTTCTCTGGGGGCTGCGCTCGCTTGCGCCCTTGTGTTCACCATTGAGAGATTCGAAGTTTAGGTTGTTGGATACTTGCAGAAAATGTGAAAAGCTGACTTTCAGTCGCTTCCCACAGACGACGCCAATGTTGCGTCCGGGTAGCTTTAGCCGCGCGAGAAATCGAGTGCGAGCGGATTCCTAAGTACCCGGACGGTCAGATTGGAGCAACACAAGGTGAACGGGAGTCTAGTGAATGGAAAAGCACGGGGGCAGGGAATGAACACTTCAGTTTACGTGGAAAACCCCTCAATATGGCGAAGGGTGAAAAACCACGGTGGTGGACGTACAGTCCGAGAAATCTCACTATGAGGAAGAAGAAATACAACAATGGAAGCCTAGGAAACTTTTAGCGTCCTCAGGATGTCACAACGCAAGAAATACAACTTCTCTCTTTTCTCTCTTCTCTGGGGATTTTTGCTAGAGTCTGGTTAAGAAGATCTGAAAGCCCAAAGGTCCTTTCTCAGCTGCTGAAGTTGGGTATTTATAGATAACGTGATGCCGTAAGGAAGACGACACGTGGTGCTGGCGTGTCAGGGCTGTCTGGCACCATTGCCACCACTGTGCAGATACGGCGCTCAGAGGCGCATGGCCTGCAGGTACGGCGTGTCAGGAGCCGTTGGTTGCTCGTGTCAGCATGCGCTGAGCTGGCATCTGGGTTATTTTGGTCACTCTGGTGGTCTCCGTCTTAAAGGGGTCTCAGCGTCCGTCCGGGCGGCCAAACGCTCGGAAAGAGCCAGCTGCTTGAGTTTGATCGGGCTTATGGGCCTTTTGGGCCAGCCTTTTTATACGACTTTTTGGGCCTGCGTCTGCGATTTTGGGCCCAGGGTTACAGGACCCATTAAATATATATACCTTCAGCAATATTTGATCAAATACAGTTGGTGATAAAAAAATAAAAATAAGCTAGTAAAAACAAATGATTTTATGATTTCTTCCCAACCAATTCATCTTTTTGTGGCTATATTGATGGATATATGAGTGCTGTTAGGTTAGGGACCCTTTTCATTTTTTTCTTGAAACCCT
This sequence comes from Nepenthes gracilis, assembly GCA_033239525.1. Lineage (NCBI taxonomy): Eukaryota > Viridiplantae > Streptophyta > Magnoliopsida > Caryophyllales > Nepenthaceae > Nepenthes > Nepenthes gracilis. Next base: position 16,114,450 of record BSYO01000021.1, on the reverse strand, counting down.
TTTATCAAGGAATATAATCTCCACCGTAGGGATAGAATTAATCCTATACTAATTATCCTTAATTAAATTGGATTTAATGCTCTCAAGTATTTGAGAATTCTAAGGGATGTCTGACCTAGACACTGCCACATATTCCCAGACTTTGGCAAAAAAATATTTTGCCAATTTTCAGATTGATTTTGATGACTTCAAACAATTCAAGCTGATTTACCATTTTGGACACTAATTTTGATGGGTTGGCAATTTTTTTTGTGCCTCCGTTTCATCCAAATCCATATTGGCGGCTTCACATTTTGTCTAGATTGTGGTGGAGGTTATCTTTAAAACCAAATATTGCATTTGAATTTGAATATCAAGCATCTGATGATAATATAGAAAACTACTAAAAAATTATTTTGTTATGAATATTGGGTTTGTTTGTTTTTCCAAGTATAAATTCACGTTGATGCTAATCTGAAATTGTTGATTAAATTTTTTGAATTCAAAAATTTAAAGTCAACAGAGCAGTTTTTGATGGTGGGCTCTGTGGCTGGTTTATTGGAATATTCTAGTTGTTGGGCCCTAGTATGAAGGCCCATAAAAACACGGCCCAAATAAAAGAGGCCCAGAGACATCCACATGAGCAGATCAGATGACCCAGGCGAGAAGCCCAAGGGCCGAGAGCCCATGAGGTTTCTTACCACCCGAGCGGCCAAGAAGCCAAGAAGAATCTCTCAAACTTTCCAGAGGACCTCGCGGGGACTGTTAACTCCTCCTAAGACCGCAAGCTTACGAGGGAACTCACGGCCGTCCGAGAACCGCCCGTCCATGGCCGGGAGTGCCAACTGGCCTATTTTGAATTACGGTCAGGAGACTGGAGCAAGAGGAGAGTTTATAAACCACTTTAAATTACGGTGTTTGATTTCTCTCCAGCTCTCATTGATTCGTAATCTCACACTTAATTTATTCAACTAATTATCAATCCGTCGACTTTCACATTAACCAAAATAAACTCATTTTTACTTGTTCAATACAAAAGTTGAAAAATTAAGCTTATTTGATTATTTATTGTATCAATTAATTGTATAATTTTGCTATTTTGGAGTTGACCGTTTTCCTCTATCGTCCCCTCATAGGAACGTACATGAACATTTTAATTGCATACTTAATGTTGATATAGTCGCTACAATTACTGTAACCCATCGTTATAAATTTATAGAGGAATGTTGATACATGTCCCACACTTTTATCCATTTTTTACGTGCACTTACATTCGCCACATGTATAAGAAATCACAACCACTTCTTTTTAAAAAGTCAAAGGTAGAAACATATTTTTAAATTAATTTTAAGATTTTGAATTTATAATAAAATTAAAATTAGTAAGTTTAATAAAAATTTAAAATAGAGTTGGCACACTACGCGAGCTCAAATGGCCAAAAAAAAACCTACGATGACTCCCTATGGTCTAAAGTCGGGCCACAACCCGAGCCTTATAAAAGTAATAAATAGAGTCTTGTCAAAGGAATGAGTTGAGCTAGTAAAACGACCTTCGAGTGTAATTCTATCAACAACCTGCAATCGTAATTCTGAGGCCGACGATCAATATTACAACGAACATGATTGGGATCTCTTCATTGTATAGGACATGCAATTCTGTGCAATCCTAGGTCCTTGATCTCATGGCTGCAATACAATCCCGACCTTGTAGTCTGGCATTTCACTTCAATGAGAGAGAAGAAATGTGTCAACGTATTTCAGTTTAACTAAAAATGTTAATCGAGATGTAGGATAATAATTTTTTGGAGGGTTTTGTCGGAGACTCGGGATTCAAGCTTAAAAAAGAATTTTTTTGTCATAAATTATATAATCAAGTTTCGACTCCGATAAAAATAACGAAAATAGTGAAAATTAAATATTCAATACACGTAAAAAATATTTAATTCTAGATGTCAATGATACTAACGAGTATGCAAAATATAAACGAGTATAAGTAATAATAAAAAGACATGATTTTTGGTGACGAATAAAAAACTCGATACCCACGGTAATCGAGAAAAACTCTCCGAGCTTTAACGGCCAGGGAAGTAATGTACTATGAAAATCAACTTACAGATTGGGTGATAACGATGCGCTAACCTAACCGACTTACTCCCGTCTCGTGATCCCTACCAATGAACTCCTTGGATTTGCCCGCGGCAACGGAATCGGACACCTTCCGATCTTCACGTCAATCTTCCCTCTTTAGTCACTTAAATTGCCGAACATGATCGAGTCTCCTTCTTCAACATACCGACGTCTCCAACGAAGGTAGAAGGATGTAAGTGTTTGAAAGGTAATGAGAAAATGTAGATAAAACTAATTAGAACATGAAACTCAAGGTTGTAACTTTTAGTTTTCTCAAAAGAAGTAAGATCAATGGAGTTGTAACACAATTCTTCTCAAGTGGGGCACAAAATTGATATGCCAAGAGTCCTTGGATTCCAAAAATATAAGCCAAGTACTTATAGAGGGCTCAAAATTCACATTTAAAAAACTTGCCCGTTCGAGCGTGCGGCGGGCGCACGGAGGGTTTCCAGATAAACCCTCGTACGCTCGAACTCAGGACGGCGCACAGCGAGCGGGGACCATTTTGGATTTTGGGGTCGAGCGGGTAGCGAGCACACGGAGGGCGCGGAGCTTCAGACGGGCTCGAGCTACTGGAGAGCACACGGCAGGCGCGGTATCCCTGGAAGATGGAACAGACAGCAACGGATATGAGTTGATATTGTATCTCGACAACCCATAACCCGACATCGATACAATAGTACATATGATCATGGAATATACCAATTTAAAAAAATGACTCTAACAGAGCTGTTAGGCCTGATAGTCCGGATGTCTACTGTTCAAAATGCCCTGGTGCTTAAAAAAGGGCAGTACAAATACATGATCAAGCCAAATCACTGCACAATTTTCTTACAAATTAGGTAAAAGTGGTTGGAAGAGTTTCCAAAAGATAACCTATTATGTGGGCCTTTTTTCTTTAATTGTTGTCATCTGCGTCAATTTTTTTTTTGTGTAAGTATGCATCGTAATGTATTCAATTTAATGGTTTAATTATCATCTACTTTATACTATATACAGAGGTGAATCATTGATTTTCTGTGATAATATTTTTATATGTTCCTAAACACTATTTGTAACTCTTACATGTCTATACATATGTTCTTCTATGTACTAATTTTTTATATAAATTCACTGTATATTAATAATTCTTACTCATTCAATTTTGTATCTTTTTATTTAGAAAAAAAGTGATAAAATTATACAAAACTTCATGAATTTTCTAAAATTTTTGCTATAGCCACCGTCATATGTTTATATATTGTATCTTATACTTTCTACATGTTTTAAAAATGTATACTGAAATTCATATATGATTTATATAGGATTGCATGCTATATATTTGAAAGAAATAAGATAAAAATTTTGTATAAATTGATAATAATGACATTTTTTTTGTATACAAAAATATAGAGAATATATCTATATTTAAATAGCATTTTTCATTTAATTATGTACAGAATATTTTATAAAATTAGTAGAATATATTACAATATGTTTTAATATATTATTGTAAAAATTACAATTCAGATCTATTATCTGTGGGTTAAAAGTGACATTCAACCCTGTTTGTAGGTTATATGTATGATAACATACCTATAAGTTTTGGATAATAAATATGACTTTTGGTTATATAAAAGTATATATAACTTAAGTTTCAATCTTTGCTCATTTGTTGATGAGATTATTACCAATTATTAATCTTTAAAACTCAGCACGATTTAAGTATATTTTAGATATTGTATAATTTAAAGAAGAAAAATTGATTATCAATTTCAAATTATGTATGGTGAGTTTATGAAATATATTATTGATTTTTGGACATTTAATCATACCATATTTTAACATATCGTTGATATATGCATGTTTATTTATAAAAGTTATATCCATTATTGAGTAATTAACTTACTCTTACTTTGATTTTCACTAATCTTTTTAGCTTATAGAGTTCAAAACATACTTGTAGGTCTTTTGGATAAAAAAAAAGCTATTTAGGAGTAGTTTTAAGAATTTAAAAATTAGTTTTTATAATATTGATGTGTCATGTATCCAAATTTCGAATAAGTTCTTATCAAATCAATCGTTGAACCTGACTCCGTTTACTGAGTGTGGATCCTACACACTACTACAACAAATGAGAGGTTAGGTACCAGGGAAGATTGTCCCAATAAAAATACTCCGACGCTCAAATCAGTAAACAGTATTCGAAAAATAAGTAGGTTAGGGAGAAAAAAAATAACAAGAAACGTAGAGAGTATTTGTGATTGAGATTTTGCTCTCGTTGTGAGAGGTTTTCTGTAACTCGAAAGGAGTGCAGGTTTCTGGCATTATATTTGCAAGGAATGTAGTGATAGAAAGAGTTGTTCACCGCAAGCGCGAGAGTTTTTTCGTAGAGAGAGAGAGCTCGACGATGAAGGTGAATACTAATATTAGGAGCGTTTATACTTGAGATTAAAAGCGTGTCCTGAAATGAGATCTCCATGGGCTTTTATAGATACCATGCTAGGCAACCTTCATTGCGCAGGAAGGCTAGATTCATGCGCTTTGTTGGGATGGCTTCCTTTCTTGGTATAGAACTTTAATGACGGTAACGGTTCATTGGATGGATTACATTTCTTTTACATTTTTGTAACTGTTAAGGTTTACTACAGACAATGAAGAAAATCTGACGCTTTTATCGTAGGACGTGTACTGCATCTGCAGGTGACCATTACCATGAAGATTGTCTTTTAGAAGAGTACGAAATTATGGAAGAAGGTCGTTACTGGTAGTGAACGAAAGTGTGGGATAAATTGGGTTTAGTCCACACGAGGCTTACTCTTGTGATCGGCCTACTATGGCGCTTTCAGTCAACAGAACTATTGACCGCCTCCTTTAATCAGTCGTCTGCTCTACTCCCAGGCGTAACCAATTTCCTTGGCCTTTCGTTTGATAAACTAAGTTAAAATTTATTGTGGTTTTTTTTGTTTGTTTTTTTTCCCTTTATTTGCAAGGATCTAACTTAAGAAGTGGGATTTTTTTATTTTTTTATTTTTAGATTTTCATACTTTTTTGCGTCAAAAATTAATTTGTAATTTCTGTCCTCGTAGATTTTAGTTATTTTTAGGTTTTTATTTTTATTTTTTAAGCAAATATAAAAAAGGGACATAATAATGAAGTTATGCGAAATATGAGCTTTACTGAAAGTTGTGAGTTCACATGTAGCAGCGAAAATTCGTGGTCTCATAAATTATAAAAAATATATAGAAATCGACAATTTCTTAATTTTTTTTTTTTTTTTTGCATGTTTAAATACACACTAAAAGTTTGAAAAAAATAAAAATTAAAAAAAAAAAAAAAACAGAAAAGTTCACATGTTTTTTTACATGCTGTTGCATATTTAGAAATTTAAAAACCTAGGGAAAAAAAAAAACACTTAAGGAATCCCAAAAAAATTTGTTTTCCGTTATTGTTTTGTTCACAATACTGTATTTTTCTAAAATTAAAAAAAATTCTCTTTTTGTTTTTTTTTGGCAAAATTTTTTTATTTAATTAAAAAAAAGGGGTAGGTCCCTGCCGCCGCCTCATTTCCCTCAATTAAAAAGAACGTGGGCCCACCTTCCACGTCTACTACTCATTGACAAAGAGTGTACAAAAGGGAGCGGCGCTGCTCCTAAATTATATCGATTTGCGGTCATTATTTACTCTTTAGGTTGTTTGTTGGTTGCTGCCTATCAATGGGCACAGGGATGGCTATCGACGACCGACGAAATGAGGCAAATATAAATGCTCTTCGGAAGTTTTTGGATGACACTTACTAGAAAAAGTGCCGAGATTGAGATTCGATATCTCCGCCCCGGATATTGGTACACACATTAGACTAGGAGGCCGTCAGTTGGTTGACATACATTTAATGGCATATTTACGTTCAAACTATACCATTTGGAAAAAGTTGGTGGTGAGCCTTACGATACGAAGATGATGACAAGAAATCGAGTCATATAGAAAATGACAATGAGATATATAATATTACAAAGGATGTCGTTATCATCATTTAACTTAGATAAAAATTTCATAAATATTAATTTATCGAATCATGATGTGTTTGAAAAGGAGCCAAATAATCAAGCAAATAGCTTGAATAAGTTGGTAAGAGAATTCAAAAAGCACGTGCATGAGGCTTGTACAACTCGAAAATATCGGCATCTGTTGCTTGTCGGGTCGTCACAGTTAAAGAAAAAAATTACGCCAAACAAATCACTTTATCAAATATACATGGGGCACATAAAATAATTCACAGTGCCGGATTATCTTATAACTAAGTATGATTTATGTGTAAACAATTGTTTGTGAAATTGAAAGGAATATGAGAAACTCCACTTTTCCAAAGTATGTGGTGCTAGTAGGTGGAAAGATGATAAACCTAATGGAGAAACTGAGTTCAAAAGAAATGGTAGGAGAATACCACTTGAAAAGCTTTATATTTCTTTCAACTTAAGCCAAGCCTTTAGGGGTTATTTACGTTTATAAAGACTACTTCTAGGAGATGGCATTACGATTATAATGTGAATGATGACGTGATAAAACATGAAAATCTTCTAATAGTTTTTATAAATTTTTTTCCCTCGTACAAGCGTAATGTGAGGCTTGGTCTTGCTATGATGGTTTCCAACCCTTTGGAGATTTGAAGCCACCATGTAGTATTTCCCTAGTTATACTTATTCAATATAATTTTTCACAATAGAAAAATGTGAGGTAATCTAATTTTATCTTGTCAAAGCTTGTTCCCGAGGTTCTAAGAGATGCAATTGGTTTCTATCTTCAGAATTTAATTGAAGATTACAAGTGTCATGAGAACCATTGTTGAAAATCTTGATGTATAGACACAACAAACACTTCACTTGCATGCAATTTCATTATGAATTATTGATAGTTTTTCAGCATATGAAAACTTGTATAAATAGAGTACTAAAGGAATGTCTTTGTTCTAGCACTGGACGTTACTCTTTGAGTTTAGCTAATGGAGAGAATGCATATCAAAGATTTAAATTATCGAACAAATTAGGAAGCTGTTTTGTATGGGTGTTCGATCGATAATGGGTCCGGTTTTTGTTATTCAAAATTTAGATCTTATACATCATAACAAAACAAATAAGAGGTAAAAAGAATACGAGATTCACTTGTCGATATATCCTGTGATACTCAAATTAGAAATATTTTTACGCTGAAGAAAAAGAAGTGAAGAAATGAGCATGAGAATTTAAGTGAATGTGGATTGAGTATATTTATTTGGAAGACTATACTCCCCAAAATGCACTCAACTGAGTGAGCAATTTTAAAAATGATACACTTGTTTAAATGAGTGGCTGACTTTGTATTCTGTATAACTTTAATTTTTTGAATGCCTGCCATCCTTTTTTGTGGGGAAGAGGTAGTATTTATAGTGAAGGGTATCATTTAATTAGCGGACTCTTGAATCAATGTGTATGTGCTATGCCTCTTCAATTATGAGAAATATTGCTTGTACATGTAACCGCTGCCTTGAATTAATAGTAGAATTGCATGGTGTCTGATAGTTAACTCAGTGTTTAACTGGTTGAAATTATTTATTAATTATCTATTATTGCCAATTCATTGTTAGACGGTTCGGGTTACGTTCTACCTTTTACTTCATGGGTACAGATAGTCTTCTATTAGGCTGTCATTACATGGACTTTTCTCTCTTATGTGCACTAAATTTTAAACGAACTAGTGTACTACTATACCCATCATTAGCGCCCTTATTAGGAGGTCTGAATTTTTAATTCCCAACATGTTCATGATAAGATGTCTGTTGCAGATCTTCAATGTGTACTCCTTTTCTAAATATTCTGTGAAGTTAATGCCCTTTTATTTCATGGGCACAGATAGTCTTCTATTAGGCCGTCATTACTTGGACTTTTCTCTCTTATGTGCACAGAATTTTAAACGGACTAGTGTACTACTGTACCTATCACTAGCGCCCTTATAAAGAGGTATGAATTTTTAATTCCCAACATAGTCATGATAAGATGTCAGTTGCAGATATTTAATGTGTACTCCTTTTTTAAATATTCTGTGAAGATAGTGCCCTTTTACTTCATGGGCACAGATAGTCTTCTATTAGGCTGTCATTACTTGGACTTTTCTCTTTTGTGCACTGAATTTTAAACGGACTAGTGTACTACTGTAGCCATCACTAGCGCCCTTATTAGGAGGTCTGAATTTTTAATTCCCAACATGTTCATGATAAGATGTCAGTTGCAGATCTTCAATGTGTACTCCTTTTCTAAATATTCTGTGAAGATAGTGCTCTGTTTGATAGGATTTGATTCGATTATCTGCTACTAATATTGAAATACGTTATCTTCTTGGATTAAATGCTCATTGATCATTCCTCTCGGTTATTAAATAGTTTAACTCTTACATGGGAGCAAATAAAGCAACCTAACCATGGTAACAAAAAAAAAAAACCAACGCTTATGGATATACTGTCACGAACCGGAACCCGAACCAAACAAGTCAATTTAAATGATTAATTATAATTTCTAAAATCTAAATCCAAAATAATTTTAAACAAATAATATTAAGTCCCAAAATTCGGGTGTGATAAACCAAAATATACACTCAACAAAATTAAAATTCTCATAGGACCTCTTCGAACAACTGTCCGAACAATATAAATGTGACCTACTCTACAATAATCATAAGGGAGATAATAATTCGACCTAAAAATCATCATCATACATAACATAATATTCAAACTATTCCCGAAATATAACAATAAGATCATATCTGGCTAATTTCATAATCCAAATACAACACTTATCAGTATAAACCATAGTAAAACTGAAACTCACCAAATCAGACGAGTATCTGACCGATCACGTCTTTACTTCTGTATTGCATCCGAACCTTCTATTCTGAAGGGACAAAACAGAAAAATGAGCCTAATGCCCAACAAGTATCATATTTAGTCAAAAGTAATCCAATAAATCAGATGAGAGGTCAATGGATGAAAATTCAATCAAATTTCAGGATAAATTCAAATCACCGATAAGACAAATTCAACCGAAAATCCATGATCAAAATTTCAAAATCCAATGGTAGTCTCGTACTCAAATCAAATATTCAAGTCCAAACAAATGTCCAAATTTTAAAAATAGTCCTAATCAGGACGTATATATATATATATATATATATATAAATATATATATAACAAAAACAGAGGTGATCCGAATCAATTCCAAAACCGATGTTGATCGGAGTCCAAATCCAAGTCCGTGTCCGAGTCCGAGTCCAAGTCCAAATCCAATTCCCGATCAGCTTGTGATTTGGGGCAAAATCTAATAGCCGGATGATCCAATAGCATGTGCAGAGATCGAAGTAGCACCGCGACAGATATTCCAAAGATTTGGATCAAAACATATAATCAAAATCATTTGTACGAGACATACCAAGCTCAATTATAGGCAAAATTGGCGGAACTCAAATCCAAGTCCAAAATCCATATCCAAATCAAAGTCCAATACCAATTAATGTAAAAATATAAATTATGCACCAAATTTGGGTTCTTATTATTTAAAGACTAGCTTAAGGAAGGGTTACACATAATCCCGATAACCTTAGGCCAAAATCCATATACTATATACCCATAGATAAGGTTGCTCACTATGTTTTGCCACCCGTGACTTTGGGTGCATTCCTCAAGCTTGTCGGATATATTAGGACATCCGAATATATTCTAAGGTCAAATCAAATTGTCCAAATGGGAAGGGTCACTACTCCAAGCCTCTCATGCTGGCGGAAAGGGAATTCCAAATAAATCTCCCCGTCGGGAGCTGGACAAAGTCCAATAATCCAAATCCAAATGTAGTGACCACAACCCGGCACGTGCATGTGACTGCACGGCCAATGCAAAGTTTTATGCTCATTTTTTTTATACAAATATATTAATATAAAAATATACAGTGTCCAATAAATTATTCAGACTTTCAGAAAAATATTAAACTCTCTAAAATCATAAAATCGAGTCTAATAATCCCTAAAACATCCAAAGAACTACACATACATGTCTAGAATAAATAAATGGGTGCACTAAAAATTCATACATGTTAGTAAAAATTCCAAACAGTATCCAAAATATATCAAAATTAAAATTAGACAAAAGAGGGGGTTTACAGATACTTGCCTGGACCTCACACTTTGTAAATCTGAAGAAAGGATGTCCCGAAGTGCCCGAAACGGCCCTTTCTCTCTTTGCTGTGCACGCTGCCGCGCCACTGCCTGTGCTCTCCCTTTCTGCGTAGCTTCTGCTGCAAGCCGTTGCCACCACGGCAGTCCCGGTCACCGGTGAACTACCATTGGTCACCGCTGCTCAACCGTCCTCTCCGAGAGCCGTTCTCTCTCTCCTCCGCGCGACCCTTCCTCTCTCCTCCGCACACGGCCCTCTGCCGGCAGCTCCGCTGCCGCCGCTCTGCTGGCCTGGCCATCGACTTCGCCGTCGTTCTCCTCACACACCCACACCGCGCGCCACCGTCGACCACCGAGGGCCGTCGCCGACCACCACCAGGGCTGTGCCGCCCTCGCCGCTCATCACCGTCGCCGGCAGTCGTCGAACGGCCGCCTCACTCCCTTCTCCTTCTTGCTCCTCCATAGACGAAACCCCAAACCCCCCTCTCTCCTCTATCCAATCTTATCTCTTTCTTTTTCTTTTTCTTTTTTTTTTCTCTTTTTTATTTTCTAATATATATATATTTATATATATTATTATTATTATTATTATATATTTTATTTTAATTTTTTTTTATTCCAAAATCTGAATCCATATTTGGACAACACAGGCGCACCCCGGACGCCAGCCCAACTGATCCAAATGTCACTTCAAATTTCACAATATCTAATTAATTTTTATCATGGCGAAAATATCCAAAATCACAATTGATATTAAATTGGTGTAAATAAAATTTGGGATATTAAATATTCTCTAAGACAAAAGGGAAATTGAGCCAAGCATATGTAGATCGAATAGCATGTCCTTAGAGGTAGATGCATGTTAGAAAGAAAATCTCAAATATTTCGGGCAATTTTATCTATGTTAGAATAGTAGGATCGATAAAAAATACATGTATTATAAGTTTTTTAAATAAAATAAATTGTGGCAGCAAAAGTAATGAATCTAATATAGGAATGTGATTTAAACTTCAATATAATAGTTGCCCATGATAAAACTATACTCTAGTTGTCATAGGACCCATAGCAGCTGGATTTGGACCTAATATCCCTCCAAATAAGCTGAGTGATAGCACATTTGAAGAATAAGTGATGGACTGATTCTGTCACAACTCTGCACCCTAATTCAAAATATCCAAATTATTTTATCTCTTAAACCAAAAATATCTTAATTTGATTGTAGATGCAAATAAAAAAAATTCTTTATTCAACCAATCTAAACCTAAATCGATATTAGGACACGTTTTGTATTAAATACTGGTAAATAGTATAAATAATTTTTATTAATTAAATCATAGGATCCAAATGACATACCAAAAAGTGATTTCAAAAATCAATAACTAATTACCCTCTAATTATTGTAAGGAAAAGTATCATGACTAATATTAGAGTATTAATAAATTTAATTAAAATTACTGTTTAGAATTGTACAATTTTATCATTCACATTAGTCGGATATAATATAATTGATAATATTGAAATCTAATAATTGAAGATTACATTTTTAATCAAACAAAATATTAAACCATTTAAATCATTCCATCACCCTAAAAACTAAGTAAAAAGACAACCTTCCCTCGTTTTCAATTTCTTACAAGTTAATTCAAGTTCTCTAATATGTAATGCTAGTAAAAATAATGGTAACAATGAACCTCTCACTAAGCAAAATATATATTTTTATATGTGAATATATATTAATCAAATATGTTAAGATAGTGATACGATTAAAAATATTGAAAAGCTAATAATATTAATTTTTGAGTAAATTATATTAAAATCAAATACTAATAGTTAAATATGCCAAAATTATATAAAGATATAAACAAAGCTAAAATCATATTAACATATAAATGATCAACGATTAGTGATAACCATATCATCAAAGGGTGAATATTGAAATTGGAGTGATGATTTTTTTTTATATAGCTAATAGTAATACGTTATTATTTATGATTTTTGGGTGGATTGACTATATATTATTTCATATAGTCGGGGTAGAAAGTCATTTTTCTAACCCATGGATATTAGGTTTAATATTCGATTTATTAATAATATATTATGATATGTTTAAATCTATTTCATTACTTTTTTACAATGATTTTTACTTGTAAAATTAAAAACTCTACTCGATTACGATTATATTCTTATTTTTCTTTATTTTTTAATCAAAGTGAATATAGAGTTTTTATTTATTTATTTAAATATATAATATGTAGTAAAAATTACGAATATGTAGGAATTTTACTTGTAATCTAGAAATATGTAGGAATTATATTGTTTACTTTAAAAATATACATACATATTTGTATAGAAATTTCAAGAAACCAAAATATTTTATGTAATTTTTAACATTTTCTTACAAATAGAAAAAATATAAAAATATTTATGAGAAATCAAGAACATGTAGGAACATATATAAAAAAATTCAAAGATATATAAGAATATTAAATATAAATTCAGCATTAAAATACAATTTATATGTATTTAAGATATATATTTCATAAAATTTTATGAAATGGGGGTAGGATTCTATGCATGTGAAATTTAAAATAGTTTAAATATGAAATCAAGACATATATGAGTATTCAGAATAAAAAAAAAGATTATATATATTTAAAGTTTAAAATAGTTTAAATACGAAATCTAGTTATATAAAAACATTTGGAATAAAAATACTCCAAAATTGTAGAAAAAATGAACAACAAGATAACAAAAGCCTGGATGCACTTACCTTCATTTGATTGTATCAAAACATTTCTTGATTCTATTTTAAATCTTCCTTATCCTTCTCTTTCTTTTTTTCTCTCTTTTTGTTCCTCTTTTTTTCACTTCCCTCAAAAATTAGTTGGAAATGAGCTAGAATTAGCCAATGGGCTTATTTATAGAAAACAGACTCATTAACATTGGTTAGGTGCAGATTAGGCGCTAAGGTATAATTTACACCCGGCATGAGCACCATCAAGCATGCATTATGTATTAATATTCTATCTTAAATTCGTACGTGAGCTATTCGAGTGTAACTTAGTACGGACATTTTACCTACAACGTGCTAATGCATAGAATATCAAATGTCACTAAGACTATTTTATTTTAGTCTAAAATTTAATTTTTTAACTCAAAATCTCAATTAATCTGAAAAATATTTAATTAGTTAAATTAAAAATTATCAAAATAATCTTTTAGAATTCATACATTATAGATTTTACCTCGAACTTATAAAACACACATTGAGAGGGAGTATAAAAAAAGCATCTCGTCTGAGATCCTAAGATGATCTCTAATGGCCAACCAAAGGATGATGACATAAAAAGGCCGACGATTGGGACCCCAAACTAAGTGGGCTTAGTCTATTTTTAGACCACTTGATTAGAAGCTTCTCCATGCTGATTGAAAGAGAAATGATTGCTTGCCTTCAAGTCTTATCTAAGCGAGTCACTATAATTAGGGCAAGAGTGTGATGACATGGATTTGAGTACGAAAGAATAAATCGTTTTGAATCATAAGAATATTTTGACATTTTAATAAATTTACAAAATAAAAATTATAGAATATATAATATATATAAAATATATTTTAATTCGAATGTAAACAATAAATGATGAAAGCAAGAAAAATAAAGATCAGATTTTTAGTAACAAAGAAAAACTTTGATAATTACGATTATCGAGTAAAACTTTTTGGGTTTCAACGGTTAGGAAAGATATGTAATATAAAATTAACTTATAGATCGGATGGTATAGATGCGCTAGCATAATTGATTTACTTTCATTTTGTGATATCTATCATGCAACTCTTTGGATTTACCGTGATAAAACTGGATGTCTTTTGGTCTTCAAGTCAATCTTTCCTTATGAACCGCTGAATTGCCGTACACCACTGGATCCTAATTTTTATACTATCGACATTACCAGCGAAGGTTAATAGACAGGAAGATGTATAAAGGGTAAAGTGCAATGTGGTGAGAAAATTTTGGCTAGGAAGCACAATTGTCAAAATTAAGTTTTCTCAAGTGGAGTAATTTAAAAGTATAAAACATTTAATTTTACTCTAAAACGGCCGTCAAAGACTCAAGAAAAATGTAGAGTAAATGAAATATTATGGCTATATATAGGAAGACTAAAAAACTTAGGTAAAAAATATGATAGTTGGTGAAATGTGCGTCGCGGTACTTTAGTGCACGGTAGGTGCGCCTAAGGTTTCATGGGCTACATCCCTTAGCGCTTAAGCGGAGCTCGAGCGAGCTTCGAGCGTGGGGTCTATTGAATTTGGCACTTGAGCAAGGGTTGGGCAAGTAGTAGGCACGTGCTTAATAGAAATAGGACTCGAGTGCTAAGTGGGTGAGCCACAGGTGCCAGGTTGTTAGAAATGGGGCTCAAGCATCAATTGGCCACGTAGTGGGAACTAGCGTATTGGAAACGAGGCTCGAATGCATACAGGCGTGCAGTAGGTGAAGCCTCTCGGGAAATGTGTTTGGACATGGTTTAGGGGCATGGTAGACATGAAATTGGGAAGGGCGCTTCAACAAATGGCAAGCGATGCATTTTGATGCAGATCTTCAGTAGAATACAACTGATGTCGACAATAGACCAGACATAATCACGGAATATATCAACACATAAATAAGCTTGACAATCTCCCTATTTGATAATTCCAAAATAAAATCTCATCCAAAATATAAAGTAAAATATAAGAGAATTACAGGTTCAGACGCCACTGAAATAGAATCTGTGTATAAAAATCTACACATTATGGACACCAGATACAATACAAACAAAGTACACAAAAAATATAAAAGAGTTGCCATGTCGAAACTATAGTGGCTGTACTTGTTTAATCATAGTTAGTATAAGAATAGTTATAAACACAATACACAAATAGATAACAGCTAAGGTTATTGTAATAGGAATCAAATAAGATAATCAAAAAACAGATAACAGAATCCAATAATATAATCAGTAAATATGAATCAACAATACAAAAGTTGCCCCCTATCATAATCAACCGAATGCAAGTCTCCCCCTATCAAAATCCATGGAACGCTCCCCCTGAACAAAACAAAACAATCCTTTAAACAATGTATGGCTCACCACAAATGAACGAGCTCATCCTTCTGAGTAACCAGACAAGAATCAAGACACTCAAAGATGGCAAGCATATCTGACCATAGCAGGGCGTGAGATTCATAGAGGCACTCTTGAGAAGAATAGAGCCACTCAAGCCGATCGGTAATTCAAAAAAGCTAACCTATAAGTGCAGAGGAAGAGGTAGAGTGCCGGGGAGGAGTGGACTGACCAGGACATGAGGGATCATGGTAGGATGAGCCAAAACCAGACAGGCTACCCTCGGATAGGAAAAGAGGCACCTCAGGGAGGGAATCTTTAAGAGGATCGGCGGCATCCGGGGTGGAGCGATGAGCGTGTGACCAGCTCTGGGCAAACGTGATATGGGCAATGGGTTGCGCAACCGGCAGACAAGGATGATAAAAGAATGAGACTCCTAAACCCTCGACAAGTCACTGAATGAGACAATCATGTGGAAGATTGTTATTTTTTTTTAACTAAAAATGTGTTAAGATGTAAGAACAGAAATGGGACAGCAGATCAATAGGCCACCCACTCAAGAGAGTATAGAGAAATAAGGTCTTATCAAGGGGATGTAAGAGAAGTGAGAGATCAAAAAAATATTAGTTAATGTAATTTGACTCACAACCATCCTCCAAGGGGAGAGATACTTAGTTTTAAAGGACCTTCCATTCTATTTCATGGGAGAGCCATGAAGAAAAGAAGTGATCTCACGATGGGGTGGCATGGTACGCGGGGTGTAAGGATAATCAGAATTTTTCATCCGAGAAATATTGTGAACTCGAGTAATCACATCCGAGGTAATTCAGAGGCGATACTCCCTCAAAAAGGTAGAAAATGAATAAATTTGATAATCCTAAATATTTTCGTAGAATTCTTGAACTAAAAGTGCAAAAGGGGCAACTAGATTGGTAAAGACTGGCTCCCAACGGTGGTTCATAAATATGGAAGAGATGGACAAGTTAAGGGAAGCAAGGTCAATTTTTTGTTCGAGAAAAAGTTGCCTCTGAGATTTATGCGAATTGAATAGGGTTTCAGCCTCGGCATTGATGAATCCATTAGAAGAGGAGAGCCCGTCCGGCCGGTGACACTTGCCAATAGATTTATGAGTAAGAAATTTGCACGGAGTCGACATCTCTAATGCACCAATAGAGAGGAATTTAAAAGATGTGCCAACGACAGCCCTTTTTTTTTAGTGTAGCAACTATGAAAAATGAAGACAATACCCAGCAAAGAAGAAAGTGGCAAATTTGAAGCAATATATATATATATAGGTTCAACGAAGAAGAAACAGTATGAGCCAAAGATATGATAACTTTGCCTTTACGAATCTGGAATAAAACAACATGTAAAACAATAAATTTGGTCAAAATTGGAGGAAAATATAAAGAAATTGAGCAAATTAGGAAGAGAACCTCGTGCGGACATGGAGGTTGGTCGAATTCCAAAATTGAACAGTGCCACCGCCATTAATGGCGGAATGGAGCTCAATAAACCGAAGAAACCAAAGAAAAGGAGGGGATTGCTTTGAAAATGCCTAAAATTGAGAGGTGATGCGGATCTTGAGGATTTTGGGAGTAATAGAAGGTAGAGGGAGAGAAATCGTGCAGAGAGAGAGAGAAAAGGCGAGGGTTTGTGTGAGGTCCGAGTCTCCAAAACATAGTAATTTTACTAATCAAATTGGTATAATTAAGTTTGGGATAAGTTAAATTGAGATTAGTGAAAAATTTGCCTAAGTACAGTAAGCAGTAGAATTGGGCTTGCTGCTGACTCGAGTCCAACAGTAAGCGCCAAAAATAGATTGCTCCGGAAAGGCCTGTGCACGCCGCTTGCTCGAGCGAGTTGGAGGGCGCCAATTCTAGTATATTTGCGTTCGCTGTGCACTCGCTAGGTGCTTGAGCGCGAGTGTAGTTTTTCCCACCGATCTGATTTTGTTTTTATTATAAAAAGGGAAGGAGGAGAAGATTGGAGCTCGACCACGAAGAGCAGCAGTGGAGGAAAGAGGGGAAGGAAAAAGGAAAGGATTTCTTCATCAATTTAGATCCAATCAAAGTAAGGAAAACGATAGATCGGTCGAAGGTAAGTGTATTTTCAACTTTGTTTTTCGTTTTTATTGCTTTTTGACATTTCTATTTTGATATTTATATTCTAAAACCCTCATCCCTAAGCTTTGTCACAAATAATGTATGTTTTTCATAATGTTTTGGTTAGATTTTGTATTTGTATATGATTATTATGAATTGTGGCTTCAATTTCGTTGTTTGGCTTATGTTTTGTGTTCGTTTTATATCCGGACGGTTTGTTGCAAACCCTAACTCAAAAATTTGAGGATGTTTGGTTCTAAACTTTTGAGAAATGTGATAGAAACGTTATTTGACCTATTGTTAAGCTTGTTAGATGAATTTTATTTGTAGTTTTGAAAAGGGCTACATGTTAGACTTTTCGAGAGTATTCCAAACCATTTGAAGGATTATCTATATGAGTTTGATTGGCCCTCTAGGCATAATGAGCTAAGAGTTAAAAGATAAAGATAAGAATATTTTTAGTTCTATTAAATCGGTAAGAAAATCGGACCTAGGACTGTCTTATAGTTAGGTAAGGTTTTCTGACATGCTATAGAACGTTACGGTGGTAATCGAAGATAACTCTATCCATGGAGTGATACGTGATCCACCGTTTCTCGAAGCATTGATCTAGAGGGTAGAATTTTGAGTTTGACCTGCATTCGGGAGAAATAGTGTAACTGATCCCGCTAGAAGGGAAATTACCGTTCTATTTCTGGCCTCTAATTGTATGCGAAATACAATCTATCATCGATTATTCGTCCCTTCGACTAGTGGGGTTTGCTAGTTTGGGTCCTTCAGATAGTAAAGTTGAATTTCAAAGAACAGGCAAAATCTGATACTGATTTATGATTTTCGATACATGTTTATATCGATTTATGCTTTTCTCGTGGTTCCATATGCGTTTCTGTTCTTCGATAATTTCCATGACTTCTGCTTTACTGCATTCATGTCTTATATGAAAGATTTCACATTCGCATGCTTTATGGTATATTGTTGGATTTCGACTCATTCTTTTATTTTTTTCCATTCAGATGAGACCACAGAGGAAATACTTGATGAATATGAGTGAATGAAGGATTAGATGAGGAAGCTTAATGGAGACTTGAAGTCCTTTGAAGAACTTCTAGAGCTTGATAAGAGTGAATATAATTAGTTAATTTTGTAGATGAAAATTATGTATTATAGTCATGGCATATTATATTTTATGTTAGGTTATTATTTTTGTTTTCACAGGTTAATTTATGGTTATAGTTACTTTCCCATTATTTTTGATATTTGGATTTGTTCTGATCCTAGATGACATCTCTCTTAAATCTAATACGGTAGTTTAGGAGTACTGTATTGGAGTTATGGATGATATGTCATTTGCTAATCCTGTGTAATTGAATGTTGTTGAATCTTGAGATTTAATTGCTTGTATATTATATTTAGGTTGTTTAATATAGGTTGTTTGTATGAATTTTATCCATTTTTAGAGAAAACTCTACCCAATTTTCTTATAGATATTTATATTATTTTATTTGGTCATTAGTTTATTAGTTTATTGATGAAGGTTATTAGATAAAAAATAACTCATTTCGTCATAGTTTGAGTGTGCGCATGCTATGCACTTGAAGATAAAGGGGGAAAGGCTGCGGCACTTGAGTATTACTGAGGCGCGCGGCGGGCGGCAGGTTTTTGGATTTGGCACTCGAGCCCCAAGCAGGCATTAGGTGGGCGCAATGAACAAATTATTTTTCCTTTTTTCATTTGCTTAATTCGAGGGCATAATAAATTTAAGGACAAGTTGAGCTCAATGGTAAGTAAAATTACTTTTTTTTATCCATATTTTCTTATCAAATTTAATAATTATGTATAAATCAATCGAAAAGTTTAATAATAATAATAATAATATATATTTTGAAAGCTTCTTCCCAAAAAATATAATCACCCAAACAGTACCTTCTAATAGGTCAGGTGAATGGTAGCACCCAATAACTTAAGGTGCGATTTTGGTGTCTCTCGTCACATGTTTGTCAATCAATTTTTATATTTTCAAGTAACCAAGATTACGTTTCGGCAATAGAATATTAAAGTATGTATGCCATAGAATAATAATGGTATGATTATGGTAACAAATGTATTTATTTACCATGTAAAAAATTGGGCCAAATATAACTCACTGCATAACCCACAAAATTTGAAAATCAGAGAGCCACTTTGTCACTTGACTTTTGTCACTCTGAGAAGTTGAAATCGAGACCCAATAATATACTATTAAACTATGCATTTGATAGTTTAAAAGTCATAATAAGGTGTGAACAAGCGGTCCTAAAAACGCTCGTTGCAATAATCAAAATAAAAATGACAGATTTTAAAGCTTGTTGAAGTAACTTAAATGCTCAATTGTTTACATCTCGAAAGTCAAAATCACATTTTGTCAATGAAAAGTTATATTATATATGTCGTAGTATAATACAATAACTTTATTGGAATAAATATATTTATATAACATTATAACAATTGAGTTGAAAATGAAGCAATTTCCTCCCCAAAGTGCACTATCCATCATCTTCTTCGTTTAATGTTTCACTGATTACGCGAATCTTTCTCAGTTTATATAGTGAGCGAAATGAATTAAGACAGCCAAGATTTTATTATAATAAGTTATCACACTATATTTATATATTTAGTCAGCAGATTAATGATAAAATGATGTAAAAATCATAGAGAAAAATATAGTTTTCCACTTGCCTGAATTTTACTTGCTCCGCTCGGCTACACAATATCAGCAAAGCATCGTCAATCGGCTCCACTTTTCTCATCTAATGACTGCCGACTTCCAGCAAGAACATAGTCCGCGATTGCGACTCACCCAACCAAATACGTAGCCCTCGACTACTAAATTACCCCTCTTAATTCTCCACTCCACTGATTTAACTCACAACATTGACGCGGGAAAAGAGAAGAGACGGCTGGGTGCTGTGCACGGGTGAAAAGCGAGATAAATCGCGATGGCTGATTCATGAAAAGGGAGGTGACATTGAATCACCATGGCTGCCGATGAAGAAGGGGCTGTTTGTTTGGCGTTTTTTGTTTTTTAATTATTAAAATTAATTAAACTAATTTAATTACTTTTTCGTAATATTAGCTACAATTACTTAAATATTTAGATGTATATTATTATTACAGTAAATTTTAATCATTTTTTTTAAAATATTAAAATAATTATTGACTATTGGAGAGAGATTATTAAAATATTCTTTCAATATTTTTATGAATCTATCACATCCAGTCTCTTCATAAAATCAACCCAAATTCATCTACAATTAATAGCTAATTAATTATTTTTATTAATAACTTTTTCTGATTAAAGGACTAATAAACCCGAATCGAAACATTAGAGTATTACAAAAGGTTGTGTGGTAGTTATGATCTGATGATGAAACCTACTGGAAGAAGAGTTTGAGGTGGTCGCCTCGATTGAGAAGTAAAAACAATGGCTTTTATTTTAACGTCTCTGAAAATTTCGATATTGAGAGTGATTCTATCAAAACAGATAATCATCAAAGGCTCCAAGGATGCTAGAGATCAAGCCAGAGAAAGGTAGCATTCCCATTCACCACAATGTGCCACACAAATGGCTGTAGAGGCTTATGAAGTTTCATAATTTTACAGAAGTTTTAAAGAACGGATTGTGGTATGTTGATAGTCAAAATGCACTTATCCTTTATCCGGCGATGACAAATCCAATTAACCTAATTAAATGTGCCGATATTCGTTACAAGATGTCTAGAGAGCAAGGATTTGTTCTACGCAATCGAATACTTGACCCCAAGTCTGCCTTCATTTTTAGGCTTGCAATCGAATTCCTCATCCCAAGCCGCCCTTGCAGTTGCCTTATCAAACTTAAAAACCATGCTAGAAAAAGCTCTACAAATACAATAAATATAATATGATAAACTCTAGAAAAAACTTAAAACTTGCATTTTAACGAGAATATAATTTGTCTGGAATGAAATCTCAATTACACCCTAACAAACATGCTTTAAAAGTGGAGTAGATTGAATCCTTAGGTCATACAATTTGCTGCAAAGTAGAGATGAGATGATCTTTCCTCCTGCTTTCCTTAATGTTTGCTCATCCATCTGGCATAGGAGGCTAAGATCGGCGGACTTGTCTAACACCGGTGGATGTGCTCTCTCAAATGATATTTTACACTAGAGTGAGTCAATGACTTGCAATAGGGCTCGACTAGAAATGCCAAGACTAGAGATATCACTACCTTAATCCCGAACAATGACACTGCACTTATAAATTCTTTAAACAATAATCAAATTAATTAAATCAATACAGCCCTAGTAGATTACTTAATCAAAGTGAATCACCCTGACTACGCTATGCGGCCTTGATATTACAATATCTTTACATATATCTCAAGATAATCACAACATATTCTTTTTATAGTTATATATCCTATAGACATCACGATTTTTCAATCAACAAATATATACAATGTCTCCACCAAAAACTAGGAACAAAATTCTTCAAAGAATCCATCGTCAACCTCCATTGCACCTGCCACTATATCTAAAATCAGAGAGGATGTAAAGGTAAGCCAAATATTTCATCAGCATACATAAATCAATAATGAAAACTAATGAAATGATCTAGAATTATAAGGAATACAGTTGGTCAAACCAAAACATGATTGTCAAGATAATAATCAAACAATCAACTAACCTACTTAAAGCATATCAATGTTGTACCCTATCAGCAAGAGCATAACTAACAAGTTTCTAACCACCGTTACACCTTTTGGCAGATATTTAGTAAATATATAAATTTGTAACATATGTTAGACATATCATAACATAGGTTGTGATGGGTGTGTTAGTAGTGGACTGCCCAAGAAGGAGGAATGATTTAAATTCACAACGACCCATTTACGCCTAGACGGTTAACGCTAGCCATTGGCGTTGACCGGACAAAAGGCTAATAAGCCAACAAAGGTCAAGAGTAGGATGGTCCACTTGGGCCCAAAACAGTAAACGCTTCCGTTGATCGAAAGCTTGACTAGTTGACCAACTGAAGACCAGGTCTCATGCGGCCCAAGCCTAGATTAGTCCAGGTGTCCGTCTTTAAGCCAAAACGGTCTTTTCTTCAGATTTCGCGTTTTCCACAGAAGGTAATTACCATTGTAACGGTTACTTCCAGAATCGCTGCGTATCCCTGAAGGAAGACGCCAGAATCAGTTCCTTGTCTACAGTTAACCCTAATAGTTGCAGAATATAAAAGGAAAGTAATTAATCCAGTAACCATTACTGGCATGAAGGCTTCACGCTAGGAAAGGCAACGATCCCAATAGAGTATGAGAATCAAGCCCTTCTGCACAATTAAGATAGCCTAGCACAGCGGCTATAAAAGGTCATGGAGTCATCACTTCAAGGCACGTTCTCAATTTGCCCGTAAAAGCCTTCTATTGGAAAGTTCTCACGATTTCAGCATTCTAATGCTCTCTTTCTCTCTCTCTCTCCCACTATGTTCCCAATGTACACAGTGCTTAGAAACTTTTCTCATCACGAGCAACTAAGATTCTCAACTTACGAGAGCACTCCCACGAAACAAACACTCCCAGCATTTATACTGGATCTCATTACATTCTCTTTCTTAATTCGAAAGCTATTTACTGACTTGAGTATCGGAGTATTTTCGGTGGGACAACCTCCCACCGTTACCTGACCTCTTGTTCGTAATTGTGGTATATAGGATCCAAATTCAGTGGATGGAGCCGAACTCAGACGGATGACTTGACCAGAATTTGTTCAAAACTTGAATACAGGACGTATCATTGGCGCCGTTTGTGAGAAGCTTACGAAAAGCCTACCTCTTTTCACAACAACTTCCCTCTTCAATTCCGTAATTAGTTTCATCCATCAGAATAGTAAACACCAGGGCGTAGGCTAGTGAGCCTATTAGAGACACGGCCTCACTCGATCAGGACCACATTACTGATAACCTAGTCAACGGGGTACCCGTACCATTTTTCTAAAACCTATCGGAGCAGATGAGTAACATGAATCAAATGCTCATGATACTCTGCGCCCGCCAAGAGAATATGAAGCAGGGGGCTCCGCTCTCTGTAGTCCCAGATTCGGCCTCCGGGAGAGGAGGTCAGAAGAAGAAGAAATCGACCAAGAAGACCAGGAGGCCGGGCAATGCTCAGGCTTCGAAGGCCTCACACACCCAGAGCTGTCTAAGGCTCGAAAGACGTTTGGGTAGCAAGACTCTGGAGGAGAGTCCAGAATGAAGGAACCTTCGATACTCTTGGGTGGAGACCAGGCCCCAAGCTCAGGAGGAAGCCTCCAAGATCGTTAGATCCACTGGTGGTAGTAGTCAGCTAGCTACATGTCACCCCAGAAAAAGAATAGAGTTGAGAACCTACCTTAACTCCAAAAGATCTGGCAGCACTACCCGGGCAGATTCAAGGGTGGATAAGATCTAAAACCGGGTGTTCAAGGAAGACGAACACGCTACAGATCTGGACAGATCTCTCTTCACGACAGAGAT
The DNA here is from genome assembly GCA_033239525.1 of Nepenthes gracilis. Classification (NCBI taxonomy): domain Eukaryota; kingdom Viridiplantae; phylum Streptophyta; class Magnoliopsida; order Caryophyllales; family Nepenthaceae; genus Nepenthes; species Nepenthes gracilis. Next base: position 16,090,441 of record BSYO01000021.1, on the reverse strand, counting down.
CTTGAACTATCCCATGCCGGCGAAATTCAAGAAGTCAACTCTTGACTTTTACAATGGGAGTACTGATCCCATGAATCACCTATATCATTTTTGCACCCATTTGAGTCTCCAGGGGATAGAAGACACAACGATGTGCTGTTATTTCCCTCTTACGTTGAAGGGAGATGCCTGCATCTGGTTCAATTGGCTTCTATCGGAGTCAATCCCGAGCTTTCGAGAGCTCACTGACCTCTTCTTGGCGTAGTAAGCATCCAACCGTAGGGAAAAGAAGCAGCCATTATATCTCTCCTACATCAAGCAGAAGTAGGGAGAGAATCCACGAAAATTCTTGAATCGCTTCGTGGCGGAAGCCAAAAGGATCCCCAGGTTCATGGAGGAGATAAAGCTTGACAATTTCATCTCCGTGTTGACACACAGGGACTTCTTTAGGCACCTGGCGCACAAGAATCCGCAGACCTTCCGAGAGGCAGAATCTATCATCAAGGTTACGCAGCGTCTGAAGATGCTAACGAGACTAAACATCCCGAGAGGACCAAACAGCTTCACTCTTTCCTGAGAGCACAATGACGGCGACCACATACGCAGTAAGCAGCATAGGATCGGAGCACTGGAGCGAAGGGATTATGGGCCGATAAACCTGACGCCCATGACCGACGCACGTTCTAACATCTTCATACAAATTCGTGGAGAGAAGTTCATTAAGTGGCCGAAACCACTTAAGAAAGCGGAGGGAGAAAATTCAGCCAAGTACTGCAATTTTTATCAATTTTTCGGACACTCCACGAAAGATTGCAAGATGTTTCAGTGGGAGATTGAGGAGCTGATTCGGAGGGGTTACCTCACCAGGTTTGTTAGAAACCCTAGGCAGAGCTCTGGCACCTCACGCGGGGAAGGACCAGAGCCTTTCCAACCACGAAGTTAGGTCATGATTAGAGTGGTTAATATGATCACAACCCAACTGACCAAGACCATAGTAGATCGTAAGAAGTAGCAGACTGGGTAGAAGAAGTAGCGCACAGAAAACAACGTCATTACCTTTAGTAATAATGACATGGAGCATGTAATCTCCCCCCATGTAGATCCCCTTGTTGTATCTGCACTCGTTTCGAACAGTAATGTTGACTACCAACTGAAATGAGTTTTCATTGATAATGGAAGTTCCCAAGATTTGCTTTATCTTGATATATTTTTTAAACTTGATTTAAAAAAGAGTCAACTAAAACCTAACGAAGGCCTACTCTATGGCCTTGATAATGAATCAGTGGTCGTCCAAGGGACGATCCAGTTAGAGGTCACCCCGGGTACGTGCCTAAGAATGGTGAGTCGTACACTCACCTTCTTGGTCATTAACCTACCATCCGTGTACAATGCCATACTAGGCCGCTCGTGCCTTACAGTGTTCGAAGCCATCACTTTAATACTGCATATCAAAATAAGGTTTCTGATAGCCTGCGATATAGGTGAAGTACTGGGTAACCCAGTCATTGGGCGGACATGTTACATGTTCTAGATCGCATCAAGTGGTGGCACAAAGACAGCAGGAGGACTTGATCATCGAGATGAAGCAACCCTACAACAAGTGCAATTTGGTGAGGCAACCGATCTAATCCCACTGAATCCGGAGGATCCAGAAAGGTGCGTACATATTGGGGGTTCACTCACTGGGATACTGTGTGATGAGCTGATAGCGTTCTTATAATAGAGCGCTGACGTTTTTGAGTGGACTCCCACTGACATACCTGGGATTCCAGCCGGAGTAATGGTCCACAAGTTAGAGCTCGATCCCAACTATAAGCCCATCTGACAGAAGTGGAGAAACCACTCTGTGAAGAAACTCATCACCATTCGGAAAGAAATGAAGAAGCTGCTCGACGCCGGTTTCATCAGAGAACTTTAATACCCGGATTGGCTTTCTAACGTCGTCTTGGTAAAGAAAAGTAACGAAAAATGACAAATGTGCGTCAACTTTACAGACGCTAACAAAGCCTGTCCGAAAGACAGCTTTCTTTTATCCAAAATTGACTTGTTGGTGAACTCGACATCTGGACTTGAGTTATTGAGTTTCATGGATTATACTTAGGTTATAATCATATCCGGATGAGCCCAAAGAACGAGGAGCACACCACGCTCATGACGGACCAAGACACTTACTGCTATAAAGTGATACCTTTTGGTCTAAAGAATATGGGTGTCACTTATCAGAGGCTCGTGAACAAGATGTTCAAGAAGCAGATCGGTTGCAATATGGAGGTATACGTCGACGACATGCTCGTTAAGAATAAGACCACCAACGACTATATTCGCAATCTAGTTGAGTCCTTCGAGGTACTCTGCACGTACCAAATGAAGTTGAATCCATCCAAGTGCGTCTTCGGAGTATCCTCAGGAAAGTTCTTGGGTTTCATAATCTCTCAACGAGGGATCGAGGCAAACTCGGAGAAGATTAAAGCTCTCATGAACATGACTCCGCCATGGAGCGTCAAAGATGTCCAGAGGCTAATCAGACGACTAGCAGCCTTATTTCACTTCTTGACAAAGTCAGAGGACAAGTATCAGCCTTTCTTTAAGACTCTAAAGGGGACAAGTTGAAGTAGTACTTGACCAATCCACCATTGCTGACGTCACTCAAGGACGAAAAAGAGTTGTACCTCTACCTGGCAGTATCAGAGGTGGCTCTTAACTCTGTCCTCATACACTAGGACTCCAACTCTAAGCGGCCGGTCCACTATGTGAGCAAGATTTTAACTGGCGTGGAAATGCGCTACCCACCCACGAAGAAGTTAGCTTTGGCACTTGTCTTCTTTGCCCAAAAACCGAAACCTTACTTCCAGGCTCACCGCATGGTCATTCTGACCGACTAGCCACTGAAGAGAATTCTCTAAAAACCCGACGTTTTTGAACGGCTGGTTAAGTGGGCTATCGAGTTGAGAAAGTTCGACATTGAATTTCGGCCTAGACCAGCCATCAAAGGGCAGGCACTGGCCAACTTCATCATTGAGATCACGACACCAATTTTAGATGAATAGCCCATTGAGGATGCAAAACAACACGAGAAAGAGTCAGAATGTGTTCTCAATGTAGACGGATCATCGACAGACTCAGGCAGCGGTGGTAGAGTGGTCCTACAGACCCTTAAAAAGTTTGAGGTGAAGTACTCACTTTAACTCGACTTCCCGGCCACTAATAACATTGCTGAGTACGAAATCTTGTTAGCCGGGCTAAGACTAGCCAATGAGTGCTCGCTAGACGATTGATTGTCTACAGCGATTTAGAGTTGGTCGTAAACCAGGTTAACGAGAACTTCGAGGCATGCAACCCTCACTTAGCCAAGTACTTGGCTAAGGCGAAGGACGCCATTCGGAGATTTGACAGACTGAACCTGGTTCACGTCCCCAAAACTAAAAACGGGAAGGCCGACTAACTTGCTAGCGCAGCGGCGGCCGAAAACCCAGTGCAGTACTCGAGGGACATGCGAAAAGTTCTGAGCACTCCTAGCACTAACGAATAGGAAGCAATGTAAATCTTCAATACAGAAAACTGGATGATGTCTTACCAGAGATCCAGGTGGATGGAACACTACCAGATAGCGCGGATGAAGCCTAGTGGATCAAGAAGACGGCCAGCTGGTACACCATAGTCGATGGGCGGCTATATCGTTGTAGTTACTTGACTCCGTACCTCCTGTGCCTCTCTCCTAAGGAGGCTGACTACGCCTTTAGTGAAGTCCACATTGGGATATGTGGATTGCATATTGATGACAAAAACCTTGTATTCAAGATCATGCGCTAGGGATATTACTGGCCGACGATAAAGAAGGACGAGAATTCGTGAAGAAGTGTGAGAATTGCTAATTCCACAGCAATATTTACCACCAACCGCCCGCTGAGTTAAGATCTCTTCAAGCCTGCTGAGTTAAGATCTCTTCAAACTCTTTGGCCTTTCATGTAATGGGGGCTCAATATTATCGGCCTATTTCCCATCGAGACTGGGCAAATGAAATTCATCATCGTGAGTATCGACTACTTTACCAAGTAGGTTGAAGCCACCTCACTAGCTAAGATCACCGAACACAATGCTTTAGAATTCATCCGCTAGAGTATAGTCAACAGATTTGGCGTTCTTAAGGTCATCGTGACCGATAACGGAATCCAATTATCAGGAAAATATTTCACCAAGTATTGCACCAGCCTAAACATTAAATTGATCGACACTTCAGTGGCGTACTCACAAGCAAACGGATAGGTAGAGGTCACAAACCATATGTTACTCCACAGTCTAAAGACTATGTTGGAGAACGCAGGGAGCTCCTCGGTTGACGAGCTATCCTCCGTCCTATTGTTTTACCAGACGACTCCAAAGGAATCAATTAGTGAGACGCCCTTCAGTCTCTACCACGGGACAAAAGTAGTAATTCCGATTGAGATCGGGCTTTCAAATCTTAGGGTCGAATCCTTTAACCCACAAGGAAATCCCATAAAATCTGGGAACATTGAGACTTGCTGGAGGAAGTCCGCGACATTGCCAGAATGCGGACAGCGGCTTACCAATAACGAGTCACTCGTTATTACAACAAGAAGATAAAAGCGCAACAGTTTAAAGTTGGAGACTTGGTCTTGTGAAGTATCGAGGCTATGGATAAGACCACCAATCGGAATAATCTTTTTCCAAACTGGAAAAGCATTTTTCTAGTTTCAACCGTTATGCGGAATGGAGTATATAAACTCCGAACCCGAACGGCAGGGTTAGTCCCACAGACATGGAAAGCGATCCACCTCAAGCGCTACTTCCAGTAACGGCACAGGTAGGTCATCCATGTTACATGTGTGTGCTTGTAATAAACATGTTGATATTAATAAATGAAATATTTTTTCCATTGTAACATGTTCTTTTCTTGCTTCTTTGTTCTATATGCATGTGTGTGTTTGCAGGATTATATAAGCGACCTAAACTGCTCCTAAGTCGGCAAATTTTTATCAATTTGTAACTAAACCCTGATCATCTAGGTGGCCCATGAGCGGTTGTAATTAAACTTTGATCATCCAAGCGGTCCATGAGCGGTCGAATTAAATTTTGGTCATTCAATCGGCTTGTAGGCGGTTGAAAAAAACCCTGATCATCCAGGCGGCCCAAAAGCGATCAAATTAAACTTTAGTCATCCAAGTGGCCCGTTTGCTGTCAAAATCTTAGGGGGCTTAAACAGCACATGTGGTAATCTCTTTCATAAGGAGATAGTGCAATCAGTCAATGACGGTCGCCAGAAGTAAAGACATTTGTCCAAAAGCTGGCCGCCCAAGTTCACACCTAGATAGTGCCACCATGCCTCTACTCACGCACGAGTATAGAATAGGCTTGACACGACATCAAGATTCACCTCGATGTCTTCTCTAGGACTTAAGTTCATCAGAAAGCACCGCAAACACCTCAAGTAAGGCGGACGGCCAACTTGTGTGCAATACACCAAGTTGGCCACAAGTTAGCCGACCAACACAAAAACAAGTAATTGAAAAACAATAATAAAGGCAAAGACGCAGAACATTTTATTGATTATGCCTGTACATTTATAATTACATACAAAAAAGTAAGGGTACAAAATCTGCTGTGGAGCAGAGCCCCAAGAGGAGGCGGCGGTGGCCCCTAATCACTCCGGCACTGTCCCACGAGGTTCTCGCGACGCTGGGTAGAACGGTTTGCTAGGTCGAGATATTCAACCGGAAAGTTAGGGTTAACCAGCCATGTAATGCGTCGACTGAGGCTGACATTTTCCCACACCTGTGCCCACAACATCTCAGAGACCTCGTAGGGACATGTACGAGTGGACAACTCGTTCTCCAACAATGTGGGCTCGTTCATCAGCTCAACGCTGATGCCAACCGCCTCTAAGGGCTCTCCGACGGTTGGCACCTCAGGCGCCACCTAGAGCTCTCTGGAAACATGCTCCTTTGGCACCCATTGGAGCTCTCCGACAGCAGAATCCTCTGGTGCCTCATGAGCTCTCCAGCAGAAGGCTCCTTAGGCTCTGCAACCGGCACATCTGGTTGCTCAACAGCTTGCACTGCTAGAAACTCCGCAGGTAACTCCAACTCCACTGCCAAGTGCTCTGGCTGTGGTAGAGCAAGAATGACACTACCAATAGCAGAGCGCAGTCTCAACGCTGCTAGCACTAGACTTGTCTCGGTTCCAGTGAACTGGCCAGCCAGAACATAGTTTGGCTCCATGGAATAAGAAGAAGAAGGCACCACCATCGCAGCCTTCTTCTGCCTTACTTCAGGGAGCTTCTTCACTGGAAAGCACGTCGGCAGATTTGATTGTGATGGTGCCAACTTTCCTGTTTTGGAACAGCATCCTCATCTTCTGGACCAGGGAAGGTGGTCCCCATCGTGCCCTCTTGGCTTCCACACGGGAGACCAAGTGGTCTCTTCGGAACTCAGGAAGGTAGTCCTCCACCTGCTTCAGGATTGACTTCATAGCAGTGGTCTCCTTGTCCGTGGGCGTCATAGTGTACATGTCGGGCACCCTACCCCAGTCTCTTGCCAAGGGTCAAGATGCATCCACATGAATATAAAATAACCGATTCTTCGAATTCTTCAATAAATCGTAAATAGCACTGGTGATCTGGAGCTCTAGTGGGGATAGGAAAACCGACTTTCCACCCTGGGTGAACTTAAACATCACCCTAATTGCCTCCACCGTCAGCAGCTTCAAATGGTGGTGGAGAAAAATACAAAGTATGCACAAGTATCGCATAGTATTGGCGTGAAATTGTGTGATAGGGATCTGAAGGGCAGTAAAAATGTCCTGCAGCTCATCAAGGAATGGAAGACATGACCCACTCCTCAGGTGGGCTTCGTATAGGGTGATGCAGCCCTCAAGAGAGGAGCACACCTGTCTTCCTCGTCGGGTATTCTAAACAACCTAGTTACCAGAAAACAACATGGAAACGGAAGAGAGAAGAAGAAGAATACTTAGAATATTTTCATGAAGGAAAGCGTGGAAAGTTTGAAAAGTAATGGGCAGAGTACTTATAGGAATGTGAACACTAGAAAAGGAGAACTGCCTCGAAAAAGTGCGTCCATCATTGCTGACACGTGTCGCTTTCTGAACGGGTCCAGTCGAATTAGATCTTCTAACGCATTAATTATCTGGATCACAAATTCATTGCATGCTGACACATGGCCAACTTTTCGACTGATAGTCCGACGGCATGATGACGCATCGTTTCAACTCCTACCAGTTCTCCAGGTTTTGGCCTAGACGGTCAACGAATCCAGTCAACACTTCTTTTAGCAATTCTCCGGATTTTGGCCTAGACAATCAATAAATCTGGTCAACATTTCTTTTAGAAGTTTTTCGATTTCTGGCCTAGATAGTCAATGAATCCGGTCAACACTTTTTTCAACAGTTCTCCAGATTTCACCCTAGATGGTCAACGAATCAGGTCAACACTTCTTTCAGCAGTTCTCCGAATTTCGCCCTCAACGGTCAACGAATCAAGTCAACCCTTCTTTCAGCAGTTCTCCAGATTTCGCCCTAGACGATCAATGAATTCGGTCAATACTTCCTTCATCAGCTCTCCGGGTCCTGGATTCATGGTTAACGGACCAAGAGTTATTGCCAATTTTCTTACCATGGTGTCCCAGTCAAGCACGTCTCATTATAAACATGATGAAGGTCGGAGTTTCAAACCACCAGCATGGGGGCTAGTGATGGGTGCGTCAGTAGTGAGCTGATCCAAGAAATAGGAATGGCCCAAATCTACAACGGCCCATTTACGCCTGGACGATCAACGCTAGCTGTTGATTGGACGAAAGGCTAATGAGCCAGCAAAAGCCCAAGAGCAGGATGGTCCACTTGGGCCCAAGACAATCAACACTTTCGTTAACCGAAAACTTGATCAGTTGACAGGTTGAAGACCAGGCCTCACGCGACCCAAGCCAAAACTGGTCCACGTGTCCGTCTTCAAGCCACAATGGTTTTCTCTTTTGATTTCACATTCTCTACAGAAGGCAATCTACATTGTAACGGATGCTTTTAGGATCGACGCGCATCCCTGAAGGAAGATGTCAGAATTCGTTCCTTATCTGTAATAAACCATAACGGTTACAGAATGTAGAAGGAAAGTAATCAATCTAGCGACCATTACTGTCATGAGGGCTCCACGCCAGGAAATGTAGCGATCCCAATAGAGCACAGGAATCAAACTATTCTGCACAAGGAAGGCAGCTCAGCACAGCAGTTATAAAAGGTCATGGAGTTCTCACTCCAAGGCACGTTCTCATTTTGCCTGCAAAAACCTTCTACTACAAAGCTTTGACACTTTCAACATTCTAACGCTCTCTTTCTCTACTTTTACGTTCCCAACGAACACAGTATTTAGAGACTTCACTTTTCACGAGCAACTCAAGCCTCTGAGCTTACGAGTACACTCCCATGAAACAAACACTCACAGTATTTATACTGCATCTTATTACATTCTTCTTCTTAATTCGAAGGCTGTTTATTGACTTGACCGTCGTAATATTTTCGGTAGGACAATCTCCCGTCGTCACCTAATCTCTTATTCTCAGTTGTGGTGTGTAGGATTCAGACTCAGTGGACGGAGTCGAATTCAGATGGATGACTTGACTCGAATCTATTCAAAATTTAAATTCAGGACGCATCAGGTTGTATAAATTTAAAAGCCCAATATTAAATCCAAAGATATGCTACCAAAATATTGGTTCAAATAGCAATGGTAATACAAATTTGTCCACAATATGAATTTACCTTATGTAATACTATTTAGGCCACTCAGTACGCACCAAATCTTTCAAAGACTGCTCATTACAAAAAAACAAGAAATCAACACCAAAGAAACCAATAAACATCACCTACTCAACAAAGAAATGATCCCAAGTCTTGGGTAAATAAAGCATGAGGAAATATGAACAAATTTAACTTTGGATTCAATATGAAAACTCCTGAAATTAAAGGAGAAATACTTGTCTGGATTTTTTTTTAGCTCGAACCACATCTAAGACTGCAACTCAGCATTTCACTCGGCCAAATCTACACAAAACACGTGCACCTGGACCATTTTTCATTCGAGCGGCGGTCACACTAGGGTAGTGTGGCAGCTTCCTTTGTCTAGGTTGAGCATCCCTTTCCATCCAAACTCCCAATATACTTCGAGCAATAGTACTTTCATCATAGACAACACTCTTAACACATCAATTTACTTTCACAATTCAACATGTAAGCACAACCTAGTTATCATTTCCTTACTACAAACAAATACAAACCCATCTCCAGCAATAATACCACAAAACCCAAGATTTATCATAAATTGGACATGTAATCCAAACACCCAAGGATTGGAATCATGGAATTATAAATATGGAACTTTCTACAAAAATTAAGCTGATATTACCATTTGTCCTTCCTTTTCATCTTCCATCTCGCTTCTTCTCTTTCGTTTCTTCTCCTTTCTCCTTCTCTTCTCTTATTTTTTCTTCTTGCTAGCCTGCCGTCTCATTGCTTCAAATAAAAGACAAAAGCCTCTTTTGCCACTAATATAATCCTCAACTGCCTGCCGCTTTTTGACACATGCCACACTTTATTTTCTCTTTCCTCTCTTTTTACATGTTTTACGATACTCTATAAATCGATGTGTCACCAAAATATTATTACCAAAATCTTAAAATCATGACTTGAAATATATCCTTATCAAATATTAATTTTCAACCTGGAAATAGGGCGTGACAACCACAAGCATACCTTTATCCATAATAACAAAATCCGAAATTGCAGATATTACAAGAGGGTTCAATCACAGAAGGCTATATAGCAAGTGAATGCATGACCCTTTGCTCAAGATACTTGCATGGCATTCAGAGAAAGGTTAATTTGCCTGGAAAGAAATTATGAGGATGTTGCTTTTGAAATCAATGGGAGCTTATCTGCTCCAAATTAAGGCCAGCATTGGGTATTATACGTGATCTTAGTATACATGAGCTAGAGCATGCTCTTTATATTTTAAAGATATGTGAAGAATTTCAACCATTTCTGGAGTAATATGAATCCTTCCTTACTGGTATTTTTGCCCATTTTGTGTTAAATCTAACATCACAAAGCTCATTTATCTTGTTATGCAGAGGTTATTCAAAACTCAAACAACGCCACTACTGTCAGGTGAAAGTTGGACTAAAAATGAGAGCACTTATCTATTCTAATTTCTGTTTTATAAATGCAATTCACCATGTCATATTGAAGTGTTTTAATTTAACTGATCATAAAATTGTTCATGGCTACTACTCATTTTCTCCTCGTACCCTCTCCCAAAGCTAAATTTAGATTTAAACAGGAAGAGGAGAAGACTGCTATACAGAGGTGTGGAGGAGAATAAAAGATGATATGGAGGGAACAATAATACATCGAGAAAGAAATTAAATGTTATAAGGAGGTCAAAACTGTTGTGTTAGAATTCAACCCTACGAAGGTGGCATTTTTCTATTCGGTAGGTTGTTATTTTCTAATCCCCATGTGGGAATTTAAAAGTGAAGGGAAAGACCAAGGTTGTATTAAACAAGAAACTAAGAGAGGCCTAAGGGTAGTCAATTGGCGCTTGATCCCTGTGCATGCATACTTGATGCCGGTTTGAGTCTCAGCCCTATTTCTATTTTTCTGGTTATTAGTCTTGTTAAAAGAACAAAAATTAAAGAGAATTTTAAAAGTGAGATAAACATTAATGTTTTATGATTAAACATGTAATTCTATCACCAATTATCGTGATTACTACACAACAGATGTATTTTAGCAGATGACAATAAAAGTCAAAAAAATGAATTGCTTATATGTATGGTATAGCTTGTCCAATTTAGCTTGCTGATTGACGATTTTCTTATGCATAGCTATAGCTATTTAGCTTCCAAATATAGCTGTCAAAGAGCTAATTTTGGCATATTTGATGTGTATAGATTTTGATATTCAGCTTCCTTATATAAATATCTATATCAAAGAGCTAATCTAGGCATATTTGCCTCTGTGTGTCTTTATGTTGAGCTTCCATATATTGCAATTAAAAGCTAACAACAGATACTACATATGGAAGCTCAATATATGAACGTATACACAAGCAAATCCGCTAAGTTCTATACATACCTATATATAGCTCTTCAATAGCTATATATGAAAGCCAGATCTAGAGCTATACATAGCAAATTGGACAAGTTTAGCTGTTTGACAGCTATATATGGAAGATAAATATCTACTGCTATATATAGACAGAATTGCCAATCAGCCACCTCAATTCGAAAACTATAGCATACATATGACCACCTCCATCATACAAATAAATGATTCATCCTTTTCTCTTTAATTGCCTCCTGCCAGCTAAAATATATCATCACTATTATTGTATTCCTGAACAATAGTCATAGAATTGCCTGTTTAATCAACAAACCTTGGTGTTTACCTTCATTATTGAAATTCTCTTACTATAATAAGAAAATGACAGCTTAGCAAAGAGAACACCACCTTCATAGGGTCGAATTCTAACACCACAGTACTAACCTCCTTATAAAATTTGGTTGCTTTCTTTTCTCTCTGCATTATTGTTTCGTTGATATCTTCTGCTCGCCTTCTCACCTCTGTATTGCAGTCTTCTCCTTTCCCTTATTAAATTCAAATTTAGCTTTGACAAACCCTTTGGGAGAGGACTAGGAGGACAAGGAGAAAAATGAGCAGCAGTCATGAACAGTGTTATGATCGTGCTGTCAACCCTGATCAACTTTGGGGTGATGAAGCCCCCTTGCAAAATGCGCTTCCTAAGCTTGTTCTCCAGTTGACGGTCACCATGGTGAGCAATCTCGTGTTCTTCCATGCCCTCCGGCCTTTTCATCAACCTCGTATTGTGTCCGATATCATTGTGAGTAGTACTCTTTCTAAATTATATGTATATATATGTATTGCTAATTGGACATTTAGTCAAGACAAGAATTATTCTCAGGTTTTCCAGGATGGGAACGCTGGGGTGGGGGATGGTCTCATGAGTGGGGCAACTGCTCAATCTCCACTCTGTGTGTACACCACATGCAGCTTCTAGAGAACAGGACTGCATAAAATTTACAAGTGAAAATTTCAGGAGATTGTTGCTATTTTTGGAATCATTAAATTACCATGTTAGCCACAACCTATGATGCCAAAAAGTTACTAAACAGTATACCTGATTCCTATTTCGAATTCATGATTGGATGTAAAAGATCTGCAAAGCAATAGCTGTTCTTTTCTCAAAGAAAAAGAAGTTGGTATTCTCCTCTTCTCCCTTTCTCTTTTCCTTGTCTTCGAACTTAGAGGATGTGATGAAATAAGAGGTGTCAAATATCAATCATCATAAGAGGAAGAGTAGATCAACTCATGCAGATGAAGTAGGAAATCTGGAATTTAATTAAGTGTTTTCAGCTACATGAATTTTCTTGATACCTGACCTCATTATTATACTAATCATGACACGCTAACTTAGGACATTCTACTGTACAAGTTTTCCTTCCCATGACATTTATCACGATGCCACCCTAGGTTCTCATCTTATACATTAAATCTCCTAGGGACATGACAATTCTTCTTTAAGACATTCATACACGCAACACATTGCACCTAATTAATTGGGTTTATTAAACACCCCCGTAAACCCACTTAATCTAGGGTCTTCATCCCAAGCAGCATCTTCAACTTTTTCAAATACATTGAGATTTAAAGGTTTCATAAAAATATCAGCAAATTGATTATATGATTTGCAATAGAATAATTCCACTTCTTTGCTCCTCACTTTCTCCTTATTGAAATGGTAACACATGTTGATATGCTTACTCCTCTCATGAAACACGAGATTTTTCGTCTGGACAATTGCGAATTTATTATCTACATAAATCTTTGGACTTTCTTGTGAAAATCCCAAAATATTTATTAAATTCATAAGCCAAATTGATACACATTAGAATTAGCCACCACATACTTTGCTTCACAAGTGGATAGCATAACAATTGATTACTTCTTTTTTTAAGTAACGTTGGTTGCATCTTTGAATACGTGTAAAAGCTGATTTTCCCATGAAGAATGCAAACCTGATTATGCTCTTCCTTTTATCCAAGTTTCTTACCAAATAACTCTCATTGTAATCACAAAGATCAAATTCATCAGTACATGAATAAAACGAACCATTATCAAGAGTTCCTTAAATAAGAGTGAGGATCTATTTTGGCTGCATCGAGATAAGTATGATGCGATGCTTCCATTGTACCTACTAATCAAATTGATGCCATAAAAAATATCCAGCTTTGCGAGTAAGGTATTAAAAACTTCCAACAAGGCTTTTGAAGTATGTTGAATCGACATCATTACCATCAGATTCTTCCTTAGCTCCAAACCATTTGCAATGGGTAATTGGTCAAATTGCACACTTTCATCCGAAACATCTAAAGAACCTCCTTAGCTTAGCCACTTTGAGACAAAAATTTTGTATTATCTTTGAATAACTTCAATCCTAAGGAAATGAGACATTAATATGTTACCAGTCATTTCAAACTCTTAAGGTATGCTTTTCTTGAACTCTTTAAATGATGAAAAATTATTTCCTGCAAAGATCAGGTCATCCATATAAAGGCACATAAATAACAAATCTCCATTAACAAAATTCTTGATATAAAGTGCATGCCCATAAGGGCTGCTTTTAAAAGAGTCTTCGTGGAAATACCTATGGATTCTTGCATTCCATATTCGTAGTGCTTACTTTAGCCTACTGAGGGCTTTCCTCAATCTGTACACTTTATCTTCATACCTGACGTTGGCATACCGTCAAGGTTGTTCAACATATATTTCCTCTTCGAGAACACTATTCAAGAACAAAATTTGACATTAAGTTGATAAATCTTCCATCGTTGTTGAGTGGCCACCGAAACTAGCGGCTTGATAGTCTCTAAGCGAGCTAGGGCACAAACACCTCTCCATAATTGATTCTGGTTACTTTCTTGAAACCTGTGACAACCAACATCGCTTTGAATATTCGCACTTCACCATTTTCCTTCTCTTCGCCTTATAGATCCACTTAGACGGATAGCTTTACAAGCTTTTGGTAAAGTGGTAAGCTCTCATGTTCCTTTCTGTTCGATTGCAACGATCTCTTCATCCATGATATTTCTCTACTTTTCTTCTTGGTTGGCTACTGTAAAATTAAAAGGATCATTTTCGATAAAAAAACAAAATAAGTCAAGATTCGGTGGCGTCATAATTTTTTTAGCAAATTGAACCTCCAATGATGGATATGATGGGGCATTTCGCATTTCGCTGGGTAGATGTTATTCTGGATGGAGAAGAAGCAACATTCCGTTGGGCCAAGGGAAACCCAAACAGTGGAGTCTCAGGTTAAGGAGTATGCGGTTTCCTTGTCGCTTCACTCACCCGAAAGATTTTTCCCTCTTAAATAAAATGATCAACACTTTTATCATCCACCTTGTCCTCAATTCCGCTTCTCTCCTTTTTCAGAGATCACATCTCTGATTTACCAAACAATTCCTTGTTTGGTAAGAAGGTATGCATAATCCTTGTTCTGTTACCATAACCAACAAAGATATATTTCTCATCATTGCCATCAAGTTTTGTTTTGCCCTGCGGAACCTTGGTACAGGCAACACCCCCAAGCACCCTAAGGTGCCCAGCACTAGGCTTGAAAGAATTCTAAAATTCTTCGGGTTTCATCATATGAACTCTTCTCGTTAGACACTGGCTTAGTAAAAAGCTACACAAGCGATTGCTTCAGTCCAAAATTTTATACATAACTCCTTACTTTTCAATATATTTTGAACCATATTAAGGATGATCCTATTCTTCATTTCAAAAGTTTAATTTAATTGTAGTGTGTAGGACAATATGATTTGAAATACAATTCCATGCTCTTTGCAAAAATCTATAAAAGAATTTGAGGTGTACACCTCCTTGATTGAACTACAACATCTTGATATAGTGCCCACTTTATTTTTCAATAAAACTTTTAACTTTCGAGAACACATTTAAGTATTTTAGGTTTTTTTCTTTAAGAAATGAATCTAAATTTTTCAGATATAATTATTAATAAAAGTAAGAAAGTACCTATTATTTATATTTAATGTTGGATTCAATTGACCACACACATCGGTATGGACTAGCTCAAGCGGTTGTGATGTTGTTTACTTTTCTCCATTAGAAAAGATACTTTTTGAGAACACATTCTACACAAATCTCATTTGGATGATCAACTTGAGGCACACCACTCATCATATCATTGCTTGAAAGCAATTCCATCCCACCAAAATTGAGGTAATTGAACCTCAAGAGCCGCAATAAAGCATTGTCTTTTAAGATCACATTAAAAATTTTCATTGCATCATTGATTGATGTCCAACATGAAATACTATTGCTTGACATCATCATAGTTGCAATCAAGTTGTTGGTGTTGGGGTTCAACACCCGGATTCACCTGATTCAGTAGTAGCAGAATACTCGAACCCCTATCATTGTCAGTTACAATTTAGTATGAACAAAAAATACAAGAGATATATATTATTTTTTTTAATGTGAAAACCCTTCTCAGCTAAGAGGAAAAATCACAGGATATAAAGTTCACCAATAAATTCACTATGTAAAATGGTTATACAAATCTAAAGATAGAATACAAGTAACTACCCTGACTACACAAGCCCTAGAGGTGAAAATCGAAAAATAGAGTACGAGAATACAAAGACCTTATACTTTGTATTTTATTTGCTGCTCACTTTTTCTTCTCTATCTTTCTCTCATCATTGTGGTGCTATCTGCTCTCACATTTTATAAATGTTGGTAAAATGGTAACCGTCGTTTCACCTCCGCACGCATAGCGCCCACAGTCTTTGGTGCCCAACACCCTAGCCCTTGGTGTTCTCAAACACACCCGGTAATTTCTCATATCCTTTAGCACTTCTGTGCTCTCCTTGGTGCCAAGCACAAGCACCCTTGGTGGTTTTTCACACGTCTACTGAAGCTCGTAATGCTCATATATAGATGTCCTGACTCCACCTCATCTCATCTGCCCAACTGGGCATCTTGCAGATGATTAGTGCCACGTCTTCACTAATTTCTGAGCTTCCTGCCTACCAATGCCCTGCACGCCAGCTGCCAATGTTCTGTATTGTTCCGACGTGCCCTGCAAGTTCTAAAAAGCTTGCAGATCTGTTGTACGGGCTCAGCAAGTCAGCTTCTCGTTGATCGGTTGGCCATCCTCCTGAATCTAGTCCTCGGGCCTTCACTACATGAAGTTCTCGGACCACTGTGCCCTTTTCCATCCAGGAGTTCTCGGTTGTCCAGCACGGCACACGCCTTCAGCAGCTTGTTTCCTCCTTGGCCAATTCGCACACTCACAGCTTTTCAGTCTTCCGTGTACCATCAGCCGCATGCCCTGGCTGTCCATGTGCCTTTGTGCTCATTAGCCGTTCGCACATCTTTAGAGCCGTGCGCTTAGTGGCCGTCTGCGCGCCACCAGAGTCGTGCAAAAGCATACCTGCATCTACTCTCACAGGTAGCCGATTTTCCATCCCAGGCAGAATGCCCAAACCAGCTAAATGGCCATCCCGCCATTTTGCCCATTCCGCCACTTGCACTGCAAACCGGTCAAAATGGCATACCGAACAAAAATGCTCCAAATCGGCATTTTCTCTCCATTTCGGGCAAAATGTCCCCTTTCTTCATTCCACCAAAATACATTCCGGGCAAAATGCCATTTCGGCATTTTTCAACGAACCACCCAAAATTGGCATTCCGAGCAAAATGGCCACCTTCCATTTTGCCCAATCCTTGGCATTTTGTCTTCCTTGGCTCCATGACCGGTTAACTCATTGACGGGCCATTTGCCACTTTGCCAGGAAACTTCTGCGCGCCTTCTTCACTGCTTGCCTCCTTTGGCCGGTCAAAGAGTTGATTGGCCAATTCACTCTTTGGCAAATCCGTGCATTTCTCTTTGGCCGCCTTGATCGTTTTCCTCTTGGCACTCCTTCGGCCAATCAACCTCCTTGTTGACCGGCCACTTGCCTTCATCCATTTGAGTTCCTTCAACCAGCTCACTGCCTCCATCAGCCAGTCAACTCTGTTGACCGGCATTTTGCCTTGGTAGGTTCTCCTTTCGGATTTTCGCGATATCAACTGCTCTCCTGAAATTCACCACTGACGAACCAATTTGTTAAATTACCCACAAGGGAGTGACCAGACTTAACAGTTGAAAGTATCTTTAGCTATGAGATGAAGAATTTTCATGATAATAATATAGCCCTTTTCTAATAGTTCTCTCAAATTTGAAGTATTATTTATCATGTCTGAAATATAATAAATATTTGGAATAAAATCTTGATTATCATCTTTGAGTTTGATAAGAATCTTGCCTTCACTTTTCAATGAATTTTAGAGGAGTCACTAAAAGTAACTTGCCCTTCAGCCACTTCACTGAGATCAACAAATATTTCCTTCTTGCCTTAGATGTGATTGTTTACACTAGTATCTAGGTTCACGTGTTCATTTGGCCTTCATCAAGCCCGCTATGGGAAGCAACAAGTATGACTAGCTTTATTGTCATCCATCTCAGTGTTGGGCATCACTTCCGTGAAGATGTTTTTGTGATCGAAGAACTTGGGTAGAGCACGAATGTGCTGTTTCATTTAGGAAAGAAATCTCGGTCGACATAATTGACTGAATAGACGGTTAATGGAGTTGACCGGATTGACGGTCAATATTATCGGCAAACAATGTTGATCGGTATGGCGGTTAAGTAAACTGGATTCACTGAGAGATTCAAGAAGGGCAAATTTTAGAACAAAGGTGTTGTCCAGTCTCGTGGAGAACGCGGACGACAACGGGTGGCCGCCCGCTAGGAAATCCAGTACAACGCCAACTCAGCAGATTTTCTGGAGATACGTGATCTTAGACGGTTTTACAGGAGCCGTTTTTGACAGAGAATATTCATATTGTTGAAAAAGATTGATCCTATCCTTTTCTGGATGAAAGATTGCCCTAGATCTCTCTATGTGCGATTTTAAAAGCAAGTATTGTGACTTGCTATATACATGTATGTGAGAGGTGTGTGAGACATCTGGTCGAAAATAGAGCGCCTGAGTGCTAGAGAGTGTAAGAGAGAAAAAACGGTGAAGATAAGAGAAACTGTAAGCAACCGTGTGTGTGTGTGTTGTTGTTGCTCTGTTCTTCGATTTCTCTTTGTTATCTACTGTGTAACGGGGAAACTTGTTCCCGAAATCTCTCACATAGTGAAATACGTTCAGTGGACAGATTGTCCCGTGATTTTTTCCTTGATTGATAAGGATTTTTCACGTAAAACTCTTGTGTTCTTTGTTATTCTTCGTTCATATTCCTTACTGTGTTATTTGAGTGGGAAAGTGTGTAGCCCTCTTTCCCAACAAGTGGTATCAGAGAGAGGTTGCATACTCTGTTTTAATGGCATCCTCGTCATCAAAAAATTTGCTGTTTAGTATTGAGCTGTTCAACGGGTAGGGCAACTTTATTCTCTTACAAATTGTACCATTAAGTTATGTCTGGCGGACAATACTCTCCAAGAAGTTCTTGGCTTAACTGATCCGGCGGAGGTTTAGAAGAAGTTTGAAAGCCGTTACAAGTCCAAATATCTGACAACCAGACTACACATAAAGAAGCAGTTTTATGATTTACGGTTATCAGAAGGAGGGAGTTTTGAGAAACACTTGGACGAATTTAACCGGATATTGATACAGATGTCTGCTCTTGATGAGGAAATCAAGGAGGAGGACAATGCGTTGGTTCTGCTGGCCTCTCTGCCAGTCACCTATGATCATATCGTCACAACCTTACTGTTCGACAATGATACTTTAAGGTTGGACGATGTTATTGCCTCTCTACTCATGAACGAGTCAAGACGGTCACAATGGACCTCATCGTCCTCTCATTCTGAGATGCTGGTGACCGAATCCAGGGGAAGAAGTAGAGATCGCCATCAGAAACCAGGAGAAAAAGGTCACAGTAAATCACGGTCCAGATACCAAAACCTGGAGTGTCATCACTGTGGCAAGAAGGGTCACATAAAGAAACATTGCTTCAAATGGAAGAGGGAGAATACAGAGAAGGAGAAAGGTGACGAAGGACACGGGGAGGAAACGTCCTCCGTCTCAATAGTCATAGGTGGAGATCTCCTGTTGACATGTCAAGGAGAAGTGGCAAACTTGACAGACATGGAATCTGGCTGGGTAATTGATTTTGGCGCCACCCTACATGTCATGTCCAGAAAGGGATTATTTACATCCTATACTCCAGGAGATTTTGGAGTAATTAGAATGGGCAATAAAGGAACATCTCTAATTGTAGGCAGAGGAGATGTCATTCTGGTCATAAATAAAGGCACTAAGTTGCTGTTGAAGGATGTGCATCATGTTCCTGATATTTGATTGAATGTCATCTCAGCCGGTCAGTTGGATGATGAAGGTTACTGTAACACCTTCTGTGAAGGTGAGTGGAAGCTGACCAGAGGGTCTCTTATTATAGCGAGAGAAAAAAAGTGCTCCGGCCTGTATGTAATGGAGGTCTGCGCAATGGTCGGAGATATGAACGTTGCAATTTGTAAGGAGACAGAGGATTTGCGGCACAGGAGGTTGGGCCATATGAGTTAACGGGGACTGTCTCACTTGGCCAGGAAGGGCCTAATCATCGAGACAAAGGAGGACGGGATGAAGATGTGTCCCCATTGCTTGGCCAGGAAATAGAGGAGAGTTTCTTTCAATGGAGTTTCGTCAATCCCAAAAATCGGATTACTTGATCTCATCCACACAGATGTGTGTGGGCCATTCAGAGAAAAGTTTTTTGGTGGTGCCCAATATTTTGTTTCTTTTATTGATGACTATTCTAGAAGGCTGTGGGTTTACCCACTGAAGACCAATGATCAGGTTTTTGGCACTTTTGAGCAGTTCTATGCTTTTATAGAGCGTCAGAAGGGGAAGAAACTAAAGGTCGTCCGAAGTGACAATGGCGGTAAATACTTGTGACCTTTCGATGCCTACTGCCGATCACATGGCATTAGGCATCAAAGGACACCACTAAAGACACCACAGCTGAATGGAGTAGCAGAACGGATGAATCGTACGCTCTTGGAGAGAGTACGATGCATGCTCTCCGAAGCAAAGCTTCATGCTTCGTTCGGGGTAGAAGCACTCCAGACGGCGGCCTACATTATCAACATATCGCCCAGTAAGCCTTTGATGGGTGAAGTGGCGGAAAAGATATGGACGGGCGTAGAGCCGTCCTATGATCATTTGTGAGTGTTTGGATGTAAAGCATTCGTACACGTTCCAAAAGATGAAAGGACGAAACTGGAGCCAAAGACGATGCAGTGCATCTTTCTGGGCTATGGAGAGGATAAGTTGGGCTACAAATTTTATGATCCTACTACCAGAAAACTTGTCCGGTCAAGAGATGTAACATTTGCTGAGAATGAGACGATTGAAGACATTGGTAGGAAGTCAAATTGTAATGATGAGCAGACGGACAAAGTAAGTATCAAAAATGTCCGTCCCGTATCATTGGAAGGCAATAACTGTGGTCCTGAGGCAGTTGAGGATACTGGAGAGGAGGTCATGGTGCCTGATGATGACCAGGATGAAGCCATCCCTCAACTGGCCGAAGAAGTTATTGTTAGATGATCCTCTCAAAATAAACGGCTGTCCGTTCATCTGTCACCCAGTGAATATGTCATGCTTACTGATGCCGGAGAGCCTGAAGACTATGAAGAGGCTATAAATGGCGAAAGCAAGGAGAAATGGCTGGAGGCCATGAATGATAAAATGAGTTCTCTTCATGAGAACCATACCTTTAACCTTGTTAAACTTCCTAAGGGGAAGAAGGCCCTGAAGAATAAATGGGTCTTCCGGATGAAAACGGACGAGAACACCAAGGAGCCAAGATACAAGGCACGACTGGTGGTGAAAGGTTTCGGACAACAGAAGGGAATTGATTTTGATGAGATATTTACTCCGGTAGTGAAGATGTCTTCCATACGGGTGGTATTGGGTCTGGCTATCGCTTAGGATCTTGAAGTGGAGCAGATGGATGTCCGGACTGCATTCCTCCATAGAGAGCTTGAGGAGGAGATCTATATGGAACAACCGGAAGGGTTTGAGGCTAAAGGAAAGAAACAACTTGTATGCCATTTGAGGAAAAGTCCGTATGGCCTGAAGCAAGCTCCTCGACAGTGGTACAAGAAGTTCGAGTCTGTTATGGCCGGCCAAGAGTACCGGTGTACTACTCGTGACCACTGCGTATTTGTGCAGAAGATTTTCGATAATAATTTTATCATTTTTCTCATATATGTGGATGACATGTTGATAGTCAGACGAAATGATGCTCGGATAAAGGAGTTGAAAGAACAACTTGAGCGATCATTTACTATAAAGGACCTTGGATCGGCGAAGCAAATTCTAAGAGTCAGAATTATACGCGATTGGAAGGCTAGAAAACTGTGGTTGTCTCAAGAAAGTTACATTAAAAAAGTGCTCCAACGATTCAACATGGACAAATCAAAGCCCGTGAACACACCCTTCGCGAACCATTACAAGTTAAGCACTCGTTAATGTCCGTCCTCGGATGACGAGAAGAAATATATGAAAGGCGTGCCCTATTCTTCTGCTGTGGGAAGTCTGATGTATGCCTTGGTGTGTACCAGACCGGACATAGCTCATGCCGTTGGGACAGTCAACTGTTTTCTATCAAATCAGAAATGAGCACTCTGGTTTGCGGTGAAATGGATCATGAGATATATTCGAAAAACTTTCAAGAGGTGCTTGTGTCTTGGAAGTGACAAACCGCAGTTGGTGGGATACTCAGACGCAGACATGGCCGGAGATATTGACACAGGCAAATCTACATCGAGTTACTTGGTAAAATTTGCAGGCGGTGCAGTTTCTTGGCAGTCCAAACTATAAAAATGTGTAGCTCTATCTACAACTGAAATCAAATAAATTGCAGTAACAGAGACGTGCAAGGAGATGCTGTAGATGAAAAAATTTGTTCAAGAGTTGGGTCTTCAACAGGAGAAGTACATTGTATTCTATGATAGTCAGAGTATAATACATCTCTGCAAGAACTTTTCATTTCACTCGAAATCCAAGCATATTGATGTTCGGTACCATTGGGTAAGAGACGTGCTTGAATCCAGTCTATTATAACTGGAGAAGATCAGTACTGAAGATAACGGGGCAGACATGATGACTAAAATTTTACCAAGAGGAAAGAATGAAGCATGCTGTAAGATAACCGGGCTAATGGATCCAACTTTCTCACCGTCATGAGGAAAAGTTTGTTGGGGATTGCTCCCATGATGAAGTTTTTGTGATCGAAGAACTTGGGCGGAGCACGAATGTGTTGTTTCATTTAGGAAAGAAATTTCGGTCGACATAGTTGACCGGATAGAAGGTCAATGGAGTTGACCGGATTGACAGTCAACATTACCGGCAAACAATGTTGACCGGTATGGCGGTTAAGTAAACCGGATTCACTAAGAAATTCCAGAAGGGAAAATTTTAGACGGTCAACAAGGGTGTTGTCCGGTCTCGTGGAGAATGCGGACGGCCAACGGGTGGCCGCCCGCTAGGAAATTCAGTACAACGCCAACACAGCAGATTTTCTGGAGATACGTGATCTCAGACGATTTTGCAGGAGCTATTTTTTATAGGGAATATTTATATTGTTGGAAAGGATTGATCCTGTCTTTTTCTGGATGGAAGATTGCCCTAGATCTCTCTGTGTGCGGTTTTAAAAGCAAGTATTGTGACTTGCTGTATACATGTATGTGAGAGGTGTGTGAGACATCTGGTCAAAAATAGAGCGCCTGAGTGCTAGAGAGTGTAAGAGAGAAAAAACGGTGAAGGTAGGAGAAACTGTAACCAACTGTGTGTGTGTTGCTGTTGCTCTGTTCTTCGATTTCTCTTTGTTCTCTACTGTGTAACGGGGAAACTTGTTCCCGAAATCTCTCACATAGTGAAATACATTTAGTGGACAGATTGTCCCGTGGTTTTCCCTTGATTGATAAGGGTTTTCCACGTAAAACTCTTATGTTCTTTATTCTTTTTCGTTCATATTTCTTACTGTGTTATTTGAGTGGGAAAGTGTGTTGCCCTCTTTCCCAACACTCAGAAAGATTTGCATACTCACTACTTTTATTATTTTAATTTATTTTATATTCATAGCTATAATGTTCAAAATTTTAACAGTTGTAACATCTCACGTCTTTCTTGCTTCGTCATTGTCCACCGTAGTCGCCATCTCTTTCTCTTCCTCTCATTATTCTACAACTTCTTTTTCTACGTTAATGAATTTTCATCTCGTCCACCTCCATGTCTATCTCTTCCACCGGTATTCCTTCCTTGGCTTCTAAAGCTTTTGTCTCTCCTTTTTGGGAGTCCCCATTTTCTCTTTGCCATCATTGAAAGAAAGCTTATACTCAAGTGAAGTTAAAAGACTTCTAATTGGTCCATTTGTCATGAACTTCAAGGGTGGCCTCAAATCAATAATCATAAAAGTTGGAAGGTCATTTGACTCTTAAATTATAATAACAGTATAGATCAAATTTGAAACTGAGTATAAGATTTTTTTACCACACTTAACTTTTTTTAGTCTCTCATAATATCTTTGAATTTGATTTACCATATTACCGTCCTTGTTGAATAATAAATAACGTATTTATTATTATTCATATTTAACGTCTCAAGTTTACCTGGTAGAATTTGCAAGCACATCTTCATCATCTTATCAATTTTTTTAAATGAACTTCTTAAAATGTCTCACACTTGTTTGGAGGTTGTAGTAGTGGATATCTTCTGAAAACTGTATTTATCTATGCTTTGGTTAATAAAATACAAAGCCTTCTTTTTTTTTTCTTCATCATCTCCTTTAATTGATTTCTTTTGTTTTCCGGCAAGATCCCTTGTGCTTGGGAGGCGGGCTCATCAAATGCTCTATCAACAAGATCCATTAAATCGTGGAATTCCATAGCCCCTTTAATTGTATAATATAATTCTCATAGTCTCCTTTTCCTAAAATAGGAAATTTCAGCCGGAAGAAATTGTTCGTTACTACTTCTACTTGCTCTCGATTTCTAAAATTCTTTTTGAAGCTGTTGGCCGTGCTCTCAAGGTCGGTTTTAGGTCATTGTGTTTAGAGGCCAAGTGTTGAATGGCTCTGATACCAATTTGATGAAATTGGAGTTGGCAAATCTCAATCATTGTAAGAGAAAGAGTGGGTCAACTTGTGTAGATGAAGTAGGAAATCTGAAAAATTATTCAGGTATGTTCAACTCCATGATTTTTTATGGTTCAAGACTATTATTATACTAATCATGACACATTAATTTAGGACATCCCCTAATGCAATTTGTCCTTTCCAAGACATTTATCACATTAGATTCTCATCGTATACATCAAATCTCCTAGGCCACTACACTTCTTCTTTAAGACATTCACACACTCTACATATTATATGTAATTAACTGGGTTTATTACACAACATAATGCAAGAGAGAAACAAAAAGCAGAAAATAACTAATCTACACCCCAAAGCTGAAATGGGTTATGTAGTGGTAAATCTCTCTCTTTGCAAAATTGCCTTACAAGACAAAGAATTAATCACTCTATTTTTAGAAGGTAGGGAAAAGACAGATTTTTTAATTATTTAAATATTTCTTTCATAAAATATCGGGCCTACTAAAGAATGGCTTCAGTAATAATTACAAGCCATATAAGTTTGTAGCTTGGACAATTCAAAATAAAAAAATAAATGTGTTCCGTGTCATTTGGACAATTCTTACATTACACGCTTGGTAGAGAGACTGGAGAGCCAGCTTGCTTGCTCATGACTGCTCTTGGCGTTTCTGTTCATTCATTGGTGAAATTCATCAGACTGTATACAGGCATGGGGGTAGGTAAGTGAAGATGACGAGCAGTAGTTTGATTGTTTTGTTATGATAAATGGTGGACAGAGTGGGTTGGTGCTGTGCCCATCTATATTGAACATGATATCTGGGGCGTTGACAAGACAATTGTGGCCTGAGAAGGGCATGACAAATTTAGAGACATTGGCAAACTTGGGCCTGGTCTACGTGATGTTCTTCAAAGGCTTGGAAATGGACTTGACTCCCATTACCCGCCGTGGCAAGAAGACACTGGGATTAACAGTGGCCTTAATCTTCCTCCCTTTTGCCATCGGCTGTGCATTACACGCTCTCTTTAGCAAAGGCGATACAGGTAATTACAAATAATATTTCTTGTTTACATTAACATGTTGATAAGTATAAAATTTATGTACTTGTAGTATCAATTTTTAGAGAAGACCATGCATGTCACAGTTTTATGTAATATAACAAATGCCATTACTCAGCTGATGGTACCAGCGGAAATGGAGTTTTCATGTACTGGGGCTCCGTGGTGGCCGCCACCAGCTTCCCCACCCTTGCCCCTATTCTTGCTCGTCTCAAGCTCCTGTGCACCGATATTGGCAGGGATGCCCTCTCCGTAGGCATGATAAGTGACCTGTGCTCGTGGTTCCTTGTTGTGGTGGTGATAGCATTATCCGCGACGCCACCCACTGGCCAGTCGACCTACAGCACCACCTTCTTGGTGCTGCTGTTTACAGTTTTGTTCATGGTGTTCTGCATGGGGGTGATCCGGCCGCTGATAATGCGGATAATCAAGGGCACCCCGGACGGGGAGAATTGCAGCGATTCGACCATACACACGTTGCTGTTCATGGTGTTGGCATGTGGGCTGGTGACTGAGTTCTTCGGCGCGTACTCATTGCTGGGGGCATTCATGATGGGAATGTGCATACCACAGAGCTTTCTGGCGACTATCCTGGTGGAAAAGATGGAGGATTGTGTTTTGGGAGTTCTGATGCCGCTTTATTTTGCCATGGTTGCCATCCAAACAAACACGTCTACGCTCTTCAGCAAGTTGAATTTAGCTGTCATATTCTTGGCAGCATTGGTCAAGCCCCTCTGTGGCCTTTTTGCTTCTTTCTTCTGTGGCATACCCCATCAAGATGGCATCGCTCTTGGCTTGCTCTTGGGCGCTAAGGGGCTCCTTCCTGTTGTTATTATCAGCATTGGGTATGAACGACAGGTACTCTCTCCTGTCTTTTGTGAAGCATCTCTCTGTTTCTTCTAAATTTCAGAGGAGATGTAGTAAGTTGTACTAGGAAGCTGAGTTATGGTGACCGATGAAAGGAATAGTGAACAAATCAGTTAAAACCACTTGTCTTGTCTTATGACATTTACTTAATATACATTTGAAGACGTTACAGTTTTTAAAGCTTTAACTAATAATTAGATAAAATGTAACAAAATTTAGTTTTCTTCCCTATGATTGAGGTTAGCCTGTAATTTCCTCTCTCTTGAAGCGTAAAGCATTTGGCTTGGGGAAATAAAATATAACATAAAGAAAGCCCTTAGTCGCAAGGTGCGTGGGTTGTCCCATCAGTAGTGTACTGCTCTCTTGGGCAAGGGGTCCTGGGTTTGGCCGTCCCTAGTCCACTCCCTTCTGCCTGCCTTGGTAGGGTTTCTCATTTGATATAATAAAATCCCTTACTTGGGAAGTGTAAAGTCTGGATTTGCAAGGCTGAAGGATGGCGTTTGATCGAGAGGGCCCATGAAATTGATTCCTTTTACTTCACAGGAATAAGTTCACATTCTTGCAGATCACACTAATCCTAGGGCAATACTTGTATGCATGTTAATTTTTAACAAATTAAATGGCTACTCCGATTTCATCTTTGTAATTTGCAAATAAACTTGGTCGTTTCCGTGGACTAATATAATATGTTGTTGCTGGCTTGCTGCTGTAGCATCTGTCAAAGGAGGCATACTCGACACTGCTGCTGGTAATATTGCTTTCGACAATGATAGTAGGACCAACCATGGCCCTAGTCTACAAAAAAATGATGAGGAAGTCCCTGCCTTACCAGCAGAGGACCATTGAAGGAGCTCAAGCTAATGAAGATTTCAGGGTAATCGCCTGCATACACGCCCCTCGCAACATCCCAAGCATCATCAACGTCCTCGAGATCTCCAATGTTTCCCCTCATTCTCCAATGTCTGTGTTTGCCCTCCACCTCGTCGAGCTCATAGGCCGTGCCTCTGCCATGCATATTGTCCATGATTCCTCTTCTTCTTCCTCATGGGGCGGAAGCGCCAACACCTTCTTCAGCAGGAAACGGGCTCAGTCTGATCAGATCATCACAGCGTTCGAGAGCTACGAGCAGCTGCACAGCACATACACTTCTGTCCAGACGCTCACGGTGGTATCCCCAGTTGACACGATGCATGAGGACATATGCAGCCTCGCAGAGGACAAGCAGACCGCCCTCATCCTCCTCCCCTTTCACAAGCAGCAAGGGATGGACGGAAAACTGGAGGACAGCAATGAAGAGTTCAGAGCCGTCAACCAGAACGTCATGGGCTTGGCACCCTGTTCTGTTGGCCTCCTCGTAGACCGGGGAATAGGAATGCTCTCCCTGTCTGCAACGAACCCATCTTCTAATTCCGTTGGGGTCAGCAGCCGCAGCAACAGGCAGCAGCATGCGGCCCGTGTTGCCATGATCTATGTGGGTGGCCCCGACGATCGTGAGGCCTTGTCGTACGCATGGAGGATGGCCGCCCACCCCATTGTCTCCCTCACCGTGATCCGCCTTGTGGTGGGGGAGAATGCAGTGGAGGTTGAGCCGATGGACTTCCCTGGTGATGATGAAGCTGGAATACTGACCATACTTACGCAGAGCGAGAGGGAGAAGGAGATTGACGAAGAGTTCGTGAGCGCGTTCCAGAAGAGGATCCCTAACGATGACGATTCCATAGTTTATACGGAGAAGGTGTCGAATAGTGGGGAGGAGACTGTAAGTTTGCTGAGGGAAATGGAGCATGATTATGATTTGTATGTGGTGGGGAGAGGACAGTCGGTGCTGTCGCCGCTGACAGTGGGGCTCGTTGAGTGGAGCGAGTGTCCGGAGCTCGGGGCAGTAGGAGATGTGCTGGTGACATCAGACTTTGCTGCCCATGTTTCAGTTTTGGTAGTGCAGCAGTACGCTGTGGCTAGACCAGGCGCCAATGGAAAAAAGGCTTCTGATGTCGAGGCCATGCCTTTCTGACCTCTCTGTTTTGCTGTTGATTTGGAATACAGTCGATGTTCATTTCTTTGCCTCATTCATGTAAATTCTTAACTCAAGTAGTTTTGCCTTATTTGGCAGTAATAAATTAGAGATGATTGTCTGCCAATTATCTGCCCATAGCTTTGTTGGAGCAAAACGCGCGGAAGGCCGAGTGGACACAATGCTCGGACAGGAACAGAGAGCAAAGGCTCTCGGACGGACGGGAGAGGTAGAAGAAAATATGAGAGGGAATACACGAGTTTAACGTGAAAAACCCTTCTATAAGCAAGGAAAAATCACGAAAGAATACACTATAAAAGGATTGTTTACAAGTGTTAGCTACATAAACTCAAACTAGAAGAAAAACAATCACAAGTGTGTAACTTTCTCTCACTAAGTGTTTCTCTCTTAAGTCTCACAAAGTGGTTGCTCACCAAGGCACACACCACACCTCACCAACCTCTCTAACTGTCACACACACTAAATGATCTCTACACATATATATATACATGTAAATAAATAAATATATATTCACCATCCTAGGAGGCTACCCAGCCACCCTAGGGCCTAGGGTGGCAGGGCATGTTGCCTGCCAGGCCACCTGCCAGGCGCACACCTGGCAGGCCTGCAACATCTTGGAAGTTGTGGCCGCCACCAACTTCCAATCAGGCTGCACCAGCAGTCTGCCCGCATTTATTGCTGCCGTAGATCATTAATGAGAGAATAAGTCAACGCACGCGTGGATGGAGTCCTCGTCCAAATATGCAAAGAGTACTCGTCCATTCCTTCTCTGGAGTCCGCGGACATTCCACTCGGGAGTGACCCCAACAAGCTTTGTGGCTAAAGGGCGTAGCTGTTGAGGAAGGACCAAGTTGCTACCAAAACCAAGAAAAGAGCGACCAACTATGTGGGAACGAGGGGGGCTGCGACGCCCGTACGCGTCGCAGCCCCCTGCGACACCTCTCGTATCGTTGGATTGAAAATTCCAACGGTGTGGGTTTATATATATAAAAAAAAGGGTTTTGTTTTTTTTTTTTGGTTTTATATTTTTTTGGTTTTTGATTTAAAAATAAAATGATTATATATATATATATATTTTTTGATTTTATAATTAAAAAAAAAACGGGAGCCGTCAGATCGAAATCTGACGGCTCCCGTGGGCGTCGTACGGCGCTGCAACACTCCCCACGTCGCAGTGCCCCCGAATCCAACTATGTGATCATTAACATTTAATGTTTAAACCGGACAGTTTATTTAAATCATAAGCAAAGAATTGATTGTGCATGATAGACACATAATAATCACAAACAATAAAATAAAATACGATTTTTGCGTGGAAAACTCAATTTAGAATGAGAGCGAAAAATCACGAGGCAAAAAGTCCGAAAATATATCCACTATACAATATTTTAGTTACATAAACTCCTAATATAAGGTCAATACCTTGTGTCAAAATAAGTCAAAATAATAGAGAATATAATATGAAAGAGAATGCATAAAAATTAATAAAAGTTTTTCTTCATGTCAAGAATAGTGTATCGAAGTTTAAAAGAGATTAAAATACAATTCGAAATTCAACCCAATGTATGAATTTTCCTCTTTTTTATTTTTTTCTCTTTCTCTTCTTTTTCTCTTACAAGTGGCACAATCAATGTAAGTAAATTAACTCTAAAATGTATTTGTGCATTTTTATACTGTGGGTTACACTCGGCGCAATCATTCTTGAGGGGCTGCTTGGGCGCACTTCAAGTGCGATTTTTCTAGAATTAGTGCTTCAGGAGCCTTGCTGGCACACTTCAAGGGTGATACTTCTAGAACTAGTACTTTAGGCCGTGCGTGCAAAAAATTTATTATTCGTACTACCAATTGACATATCAAATAGGTATAAATTCATATAAAAGTGACTCATAATCCAACACTACACTCCTGGTAGAAGAAAAGACATGACTTTTTCTTAAAAGGAAAATATATATAAGCTGAGGGGAAAGCTTATACTTGTTTTAATTCCCACTATCAGATGATGTCTCCATCCCTGTCATCATACGACTGAAAAGGTTACACTTGCCTATAATTAAACAGATTATAATCAAATTGTACCCTTAAACTTGCGAGGTTGCGTAAGACTATTTCGGGGTGGTCTAAAAATAATGATTCATGACACAGGAGGGAGTCTCCCACACACAAAATTACCTTGCACTACTGGGATCCCTTTCCTATTTTGTCTATGCTTTCTACCTGGCTTCACTCTCCCTCCATCCTTGGTTCCTAGATCTTATTCTATATCTCTTACTCGCCAGAAATATTAGCTTCTTCGATCATTTCCCCATTGACAATAATTTCTCGTTTTTGCCATGCGTTAAAAAAATTTCTGTCACATAGCTATTAGTCAGTTTATACAATTTGTTAGCATCGAGTGCTGCGAAGTAATAGTTAATATCATAAAGAATAATCCTTCAGATTGCTATTATATTACATGAGTATTATTTGAAGTTATTTATAGCATGTGTCATTCGGATTATTATCACTCATCTTCTTGGAATGTACTATGATATTCTCTCCTAGTCCTAGGTAAATGAATAGTGGAATGTACTGTATTGGGGTCACTTCCGTGTGAAAGTACCTTCTAGTCCGAGGACATAGCTTGAGGATGAGAACTATGCGTGGCTATAGTTCGCAGACTTATTTCTTGGAGTATCCGCAGCTCCTGTGTAGTGTAGGCATAAGGAATTACGGTCAACGTCCGTTGACCGGCAAAAGAAACATTGGTCCTATGAAAATGACCGGTCAACTTGTTGACCGGCCAATTATACATTACTGTTCATTGTGGTTATCGGTCAATGGGTGGACCGACTGAAGGTGCGTGGTCGGTTGAAGTCGTGTGGAAGGCTTGGTGCAAAAGTGCCGGTCAACATGTTGACCGGCTATAGTGGTAAATTGGTCGATTGGCGCAGTGGAAGCCTTTGAGGCAAATGTCGAGTTAATACATTGATCGGCCTACGAGGCAAACGGCTAAAGTGGCCAACAAAAGAAAACGATCGATGAAATGATGATCGTCCATCAGACAATCCAGTAGGGCCTATAGGTGCCAACTCAGAAGATTTTCTGAGCATGTGTAATTTCAAAAGAATATGCATGATCTTTGTAGAGTGGGCCCCGTTCCTACAGAGCTCTACAATTTACTGAGCAGCTGTATATTGTTTTGACATGTGTCAAGTTTTGTCATTGTAGGTGATTGCAAAATGTGTATATGTATGGTGCATTGAAACAACATGTGTGTAAGTTTTTTTAAGTGTGCAAGAGTGTGAAGAGAGAATTCTATGAGTGATTTGTACTCTTACTCTCTATTCTCTTCTCTAAGGGTTTGTGTAATCGTGAAACTTACATAATGAAAATTCTCTTCTTCGGTTTGTGAAGGGTTTTCACATAAATCTTGGTGTTCTATTCTTTTTCCTTTTTCGTTCGTCACTATATGTGTGCTTGAAGTTGTCTGGCGTCATTTTTTCAACAAGTGGTATCAAAGAGTACAGTTTGAGAACTTTCGATTAAATGACATCATCGTTTTTGAAAAATCTGTAGTTTAGTGTGGAGCAATTTAACGGATAAGATAACTTCATCATTTGGCAAGAATTGGTGAAGAGTATCTTGACCTGAGAATGAATAGCAAAAACATTGAAGAAAAAGGATAAGAAGCCGGAGAACTTGACCAAAAGATAATGACAAAATAAAAGGGATCTTGACAATTGCACTATCAATTTATGCCTAGAGGACAACACTTTTTAGAAGGATCTTGACTTAACAGACCTAGCAGAAGGTCTGAAAAAGATGAAAAGTCGATATAAGTCTAAATTCTTGACTACAAGGCTGCATGTGAAGAAACAGTTTTTATGGACTATGTCTGTCTGAAGGAAAAAGTTTTGAGAAGTATCTAGATGAGTTTAATCGGATTTTAACGCAGGTGTTAGCGCTTGATTAGGTGGTCAAGAAGGAGGACAAGGATCGGTGATGCTGGCTTCCTTGCCAGCCTTATATGATCACATCGTCACAACATTACTGTTTGAGAAGGACACGCTTAGGTTGGATGAGGTGATTACTTTTCTACTCATGAATGAGTCCAAGCGGTCACAAGGGACCTCCACCTCGGCTCATTCCGAGGTACTCGTGATAGAATCATGGAAAAGGAGTAAAGGTCGAGGTCCAAAATCTGGAGAAAGGGCCAGAGTAAGTCTCGCTCAAGATTTCAAAATTTTGAGTGCCATCATTGTGGCAAGAAAAACTACATTAAGAAATATTATTACAAATGAAATCATGAGAACGCTGAGAAGGAGAAATGAGAAAAGGAACGAGGTGAAGAAAAGTTCTCGATTTTAGTGATCACAGGAGGTGATCTCCTATTAACGTGTAAAGTGGATGACATTATAAATCTGGCTGGAGCATCCATCCATGGCACTTCTCGGAGATGTCTCTTTATATCTTACACTCTAAGTGACTTTGGAGTATTGAAGATGAGAAATATGAAGACATACAAAGTTGTTGCCTATGGCGATGTGTCTCTCGTCACTAATAATGGCACTCGTTGATCTTGAGGGACGTCTGATATGTTCCTAATATTCGGATGAATATCATATCAGTAGGAAGACTAGATGATGTTAGCTTTTGCAACGTCTTCTAAGATGGGGGATATAAACTAACCAGAGGATCTTTGGTAGTTACCTGAGGTAGAAAGATATCGGGCATTTACGTATTGCAGGCCTTTGCTGGGGCAGGTCAGGTAAACGCTGCTATCAGCGTGGAGACCTTGAAGTTGTAGCACTACCGGTTGAGCCACATGAGCGAAAAAGGATTGTCATATCTGGTCAAGAAGGGCCTTATATCGGATATAAAGGAAGCTGAGCTGAGGACGTATTCTCATTGCATGGTGGGGAAGAAGATGAGAGTTTCTTTCCGATGAGACTTGTACTCCACAAAGACCGACGTGTTTGATTTGGAGGAGCACAGTACTTTATTTCGTTAATAGATAATTGCTCAAGGAAGCTGTGGGTTTACCCACTTGAGTTCAAGGATCACATTTACGGAATATTAGAGCAATTTCATACTCTGGTGGAACGTGAAACTGAAAGAAAGCTTAAGTGTATCCGAAGCGATAATGGTGAAGAATATATTGGGGCGTTTGATGCCTACTGCTGGTCTCATGGCATTAGGCATCAGAAGACGCCATCAAAGACGCCGTAGTTGAATGGTGTAACCGAGCGGATGAATCGCACACTGTTAGAAAGGGTTAGGAGTATGCTTTCAAAAACAAAGCTTCCAAAATCCTTTTGGGCTAAAGCCTAAGGATAGCGGCCTATATTATCAATAGGTCATCCAATAAACCTTTGAATGGTAAGATTCATGAGAAGATATAGTCTAAAAAAGAGCTACCCTACGACCATCTTAGAATATTTGGGTGCAACGCTTTGTGCACATTCTCGAGGATGAAAGGACCAAGCTAGAAGTAAAGACAAAACAATGTATCTTTTTAGGTTATGGGAAAGATGATCTAGGGTTTAGATTTTATGACCCAATAGAGAAGAAACTTGTCCGATTACGTGATGTAACTTTTATTGAAGAGGAGACCATTGAAACTATTAGGAAAGAGAAGAAGGCTTTATCTGATACTGGTTGGACCGACAAGGTAAGTGTTGAAACTGTCCGTCTAGTACCTTATTAGTACTAGGACAATGACCCAATAGTAGCCGAGGATAATAATGAGACAGTCACTGTGCCTAATGAGGATCATTATGAAGTTTCTCCTCATCTGGCCGATAAAGTCAATGTTCGACGATCTGCAAGGGATAGATGATTGTCGTACGTCAGTCGTCTAGGGAGTACGTCCTACTCATTGATGGAGGAGAACTCAAGGACTTTGAAGAGGTAGTGAAGCATAAGCATAAGGATGAATGGATGGAAGCTATGTAAGAGGAGATCGGTTCTCTGTATAAGAATCATACAATTGAGTTAACAAAAATTGCCAAAGAGGAAGCATGTACTAAAGAACAAATAGATATTTCGATTGAAGACAAATGAGAGTACTTCAAAATCAATGTATAAGGTAAGGTTGGTGGTAAAAGAATTTAATCACCGAAAAGGGATTGATTTTAATGAAATATTTGCCCTAGTTGCAAAAGTATCCTCGATAAGGGTGGTGCTCAATCTGACTGCTATTTTGAACTTGGAGGTAGAGTAACTAGATGTCTGAACAACATTTATTCACAAAAATCTTGAAGAAAAAATTTATATGGAGCAGCCAAAGGGTTTCTAAGTTAAGGGGAAGGAACACCTGATATGCCATTTAAGAAAAAACCTGTACGGATTGAAACAGGTTCCAAGACAGTTGTATAAGAAGTTTGAATCTGTTATGATTGGTCAAGAATACTGAGAAACTATTTCTGATAACTGTATTTTTATGCAGAAATTTTTTAAGGATGACTTTATCATTCTTATCATCTATGTGGACGACATGCTGGTAGTTGGCCAAAATAACGTTCGGATAAGGAAATTGAAAAAGCAGTTCGGCCAGTCTTTTGCTATAAAGGACTTGGGGTCGACAAAGCAAATTTTGAGTGTTAGGATATCTCGCGACCGTAACAACAAGAAGTTATGACTGTCTCAAGAGAGTTACATTGAGAAGGTGCTCCAACTCTTTAATATGGACAAGTCCAAACCAGTAAGCATACCATTACCAAGTTACTTCAGGTTGAGTAGCGTACAGTGTCTGTCCTCGGATGCTGAGAAGGCCAGCATGATCTGAGGAGTATACCCTACTCCTCAGCTGTAGGCAACTTGATGTATGCAACGGTATGCACAAGGTCGGACATTGTGCATACTGTTAGTACAGTTAGTTATTTTCTATCAAAACCAGGTGGGAAGCACTAGTTTGTAGTAAAATAGATAATGAGATATCTTTGATGGACTTCTAAGTCATGTCTATGCTTTGGAGATGATAGGCCTCACTTGGTCGAATATAGGGATGCTGACATGGCAGGTGATGTTGAATCTAGAAAATTCACCTCGGGATATTTGATGAAATTTACCGGATGAGCAATCTCCTAGTAGTTAAAATTACAGAAGTGCGCTGCCTTTTTATGACTAAAAACTGAATTTATTGCAGTTATCGAGGCTTGAAAGGAGATCCTCTGAATAAAAAAGTTCACGCAAGAATTGGGCTTCAAGTAAGAGAAGTATGTGGTTCTTTACAATAGTCAAAGTGCTGTACATCTCTATAGAAACTCCTCGTTCCACTCAAAATCAAAACATATTGATATTTGATACCATTGGGTGAGAGACGTTACTAATACTGGATTACTGTCGCTTGAAAAAGTCTGAACAGAAGAGAATTGGTCAAATATGATGACCAATATTTTGCCAAAAGCAAAGCTTGATTCTGTTGCAGCATGGTTGGTTTGTCAAATTTAGCTTCCCCACGGTTGTGAGGAAAAATTTGTTGAGGTCACTTCCGTGTAGAAGTGCCTTTTTGTAATGGCTGGATATTTTTATTGAGGAATCTGAAATTAAATTGGATGAATTTATTTTTAGCATATATTAGTAAAAATATTTATAAAATAATAATAATATAAATATTTTACGTAATAATAATAACAATAATAATAATATTATTAATATATATAATATATATATATATATAACGATAAATAAATAAAAAGAAAAAAAAAAAAAAACAAACCCCTAAGCCACCCCATCACCATCTCGATTCTTCTTCTCTGCTACCTTCCGTCCCCACCTTCTCTTCCTCTCGTCTCTCACGATTCCATGCTCTCTCTCTCTCTCTCTCTCGCAACGGACTCCAGTGTGGCCGTTCGGTTCGAATCTCTACCATCAGCAGCCGATTCCTTTTGCTCCCTCACCGTTTCGTCTCCATGGTCTATATAATCCGAGTGCTGGTGTGTGTATGCGGACAAGTGGAAAGGCAGAGAAGTGATGCTGTGAGGGTGAGCCAAGAGAGATTGGTGCTTCGGGAAGCCATCTCTGAGGCGTCTCCTTCCATCGCCGTTGCCAATTTCATCATTGCTGTGCCTTGTTCCACTGAAGCTGACTTCCCAAATCTGAAGCCAAAATCGGAGCCGTGGTAAAGCCGAACCCCAAGCCGTGTTCTGGAACCGTGAAATCAGGCAAGTGAAATTCCTCTACTGTCATTTCTTCTCTAATTGCAAGTGAATCCTCTATTGTCATTCTACCCCAATTTGCAACTGATTCCTCATAAATCCTTCCTTCTTCGTTGGTATTTTTGGCTGTGTGCTACTGGATTCAAAAATTTGATTCGAATCTGTTCATCTCTCTCTCTCTCTAATTCCATCAATTTTGATGTGTAAATTGGATGGTGTGTGTGTTCGTTGAGAAACTGATGAGGGAGCAGAGGTTAACCTGTTTGTGGCCCGTTCAAAAATCAGGTGAGATAACAGAGGCTTCGTGCTCTGTTTTCGGCCGAGTTTTGGTGGGTGATGGGTTGATAATAGTAGGGGTGTTGGTCGTGCTCTGTATGAGTGAACGGCTAAAATTGTGTGTGTGTGTGTCTGAAGCGGTGTGTGTCGTGTTTTGTGTGCGTGCGTTGAAGCAGCAGAGCTGTGTGTGTGTGTGTGTGTGTGTGTGTGTATGGAAGGGAGAAGCAGTAAGCTACTGCTGTGTGTGCGTACTGGTGTGTGTGGAGTCGTATGTGTGTGTTGGTATGAGGGAGGCAACAGCAGAAGCTGCTGAGTGCGTGTGAAGCTCTGCGCAAGCTGTGTGTGTGTGGAGTGCAGCAGAAACAGCTGTGTGAAAGTTGTGTGTACATGAGGTTTGGCGTGGCCGTGTGTGAAGTTGGGCCGTGGGCTGGGCTGTTGGTGTGTGGAGTGTTGGTATATGTGTGTGTATACGTGTGGATTATGTGTGTGTATATATATATATATATATATATATATATATATATATGGAGGTATATGTATGTATATATATATATGTAGTGATGTATTTGGTTATATATATATATATGTTAATGAGTTATGTTGGCAGCACGGCTGTTGATGCCGTGGGTATGCTCATGGTATGTGGGTGTTGGGCTGCAGTGTGTGTGGTTGGTAGAGTGCTGTCGTGCGTGTGTGCGTGAGAGTGTGAGCTGGGTGTTGGGAGGCAGTTTGCTGCCAAGTGTGTGTGTGAGGGTGTGTGTATATATATATATGTGTGTGTGTGTATTCATATATCTTGCCCCGTGTGTGAGTGTGGGCTGGAATTGGTGAACAAATGTGGTAGCGTGGGTATAAGTGGCCATTTGTGTATATATATATTTATGTATGTTGGTGCTCAGGCATTCATGTGTATGAACATATATGTATGCTTCAAATTATGGATGTAAGCACTCATGGATGGCATTTATGATGTGTATCTCTTGTATTAGAAATGTATGTTCTATATGTGTGAGTATACGTGTATATTCCAAATTTAAAGGATGATTAAAAAATGAAATTAATGGTGCTGAATATTGTGATAGAAATCTTTAGAAATTATTTGGAAGGAAATCTAATAAAAATATTGTTGGCCTTAATCGTTAGAATCGCTCCGAAATAAAATAGTGAAGTAGTTGAGCTGATAATATCTTGATCCATGTATTCCATTTGGATGTCCTGAGATATGTTTCTTTGTGTTAATTTTGATGGTGTGAGTACGGTCTGGTCAGCACCGAACGACGTTCTGTTGTTGATGTTGCAAAGTTTTCTTTGCGTTATACTCGGTGTGTGAGTATTTATATTTGTTGGCTTCTTACGGTCAATATTGAGGAGAGTGTGTGAAAACAATAAAATATCTGGTCGAATGGGAGACTTTGGTACTTTAATGTGGTCTACACTTATCCGATACTGATTTCCGTATCCTGGTGGGTTGAGGTACATTGCCTAGTTTGGCGGATGCTTATGGCCCTGTGATCATCATATATCATAATATCGTGGGTATCATAGCGGGAGATGCTGGGTTTGATGTGT
Organism: Nepenthes gracilis; assembly: GCA_033239525.1. Taxonomy (NCBI): domain Eukaryota; kingdom Viridiplantae; phylum Streptophyta; class Magnoliopsida; order Caryophyllales; family Nepenthaceae; genus Nepenthes; species Nepenthes gracilis. The sequence continues at coordinate 16,052,246 of BSYO01000021.1, read as the reverse complement.
GAGTTGTCTTCCGTACCTGGTAGAGTCGAAAGTGGAGCATGTAGATGAGGTCATCTATCCTAGTTGAGTCAGATAATGAGCATGCTTGGGAGACGTTTGTACTCTATGGGGCAATCTCTATGGACCATGGATTTGGTCGGAGATCAAACTTGCGAGTGTCGGGTAGCCCGTGCAAGTACCCAACTGTCGGGGGATATACGTAGCCTTTGGTTCACAGTAGCGGAATAAGATCTGGGAGATTTTTTGTGATTTTCTATGATTGTGAGTATCTCATTTGTTATGTTGGTAGTATCCTTGTGTGGATTTTGAAATATTCAGATTCGGTGGAATCCATATTGATTGTTATCGTGATTATGTTAGTCATTCTTGCTGACATATGGACCGGAAAAATTCTCAATCATCGTTGATATCGAATTCTAGGGGATTACCACTGTTTATTGGCACTCTTGTTGTTTTTGGATGTGCTAGTCTTGTGGAACCCATTCACCTAGAGTGGTATTTACGACATGTTATAATCTATCTCGGATATAGTAGGCTTTCAGAGTATGTTGAGACCTTGGTAGATGGTATTCGAGATCATTATTGTTATTAGTATTTTTTATTATTATCACTTGTTGGGCTTTGGCTCACCATTATGTTTTCTTGGCTCCAAATTGAGTTGATAACGTTTAGTTTGGAGGAAAAATGCATGAGAAGATGGTCCTGGTAGCCAGATGATGAGATTAAACTGTTATTGAGATTTATGTATTTTTATTTTGTTGGGGTTTATCATGATGTAGAAATTCAAGTGAATGAAATAGTTAAAATGTGAAATTTATATTATTTCGTTTTAAATCTTTAGTCCGCGTGAGCGGCTTGAGCCATGTGTTTGAGTATTTAGGCTCGGGTCGCCACACTTTTAGTCTGAGGACGTAGCTTGAGGAAGAGGATTGTGTGTGGCTATAGTCTGCGGACTTGTTTGTTGAGTGTCCGCGGACTCTGTGCAGTATAGGCACAAAGAATTTTGATCAACATCCGTTGACCGGCAAAGGAAGCATTGGTCCTATGAAAATAATCAGTCAACCTATTGACTGGCCAATTATACATTACCGTTTATTGTGGTTACCGATCAATGGGTGGACCGGCTGAAGGTGCACGGCCGACTGAAGTCACGTGGCAGCCTTGGTGCAAAAGTGCCGGTCACATTGACCGGCCAAAGTGACAAATCGGCCGGTTGGCACAATAGAAGCTTTTGAGGCAAATGGTCAATCAATGGATTGCCAGGTCAATGAGGCAAACGGCCAAGGAGGCCAAGAGAAGAAAACGATCGATGAAATGATGATCGTCCATCAGAGAATTCAATAGGGCCCATGGGTGCCAACTCAGAAGATTTTCTCAGTATGTGTGATCTTAGGAGAATATGCGCGATCTTTGCAGAGTGGGCGCCATTACTACAGAGTTCTACAATTTACAAAGCAGTTATATGTTGTTTTGACATGTGTCAAATTCTGTCGTTGTAGGTGATTGCAAAATGTGTATATGTATGGTCATTGAAACAGCGTGTGTGTAAGTTTTTTAAAGTGTGCAAGAGTGTGAAGAGAGAATACTGTGAGCGATTTGTGCTCTTACTCTCTATTCTCTTCTCCAAAAGTTTGTATAACCGTGAAACTTACATAGTGAAAATTCGTTTGTGGACTAAATATTCCGTGATTTTTTTCTTTGATTTGTGAAGGAATTTTTTTCTTTGTTCATCACTGTGTATGCTTAAAGTTGTCTGACGCTATTTTCCCAACACTGTGATACATACGGGAGTATTTGGGAGCACTAGAGTTCATTTTATCTTCATCGCCACTGAGCAGCACTAGAGCAGTTCAAGAGGCTAGCTATGACCATATCGTCTTTCCTAAGGCGATCTTCATTGAGCTTATTGATAATCAATTTGCCCCTTGTAAGGCAAAGTGAAAGGCTGCATCTTGCGCAAGATGATGTAGTCAAGTTGCTATCTTCTTGTTTTGACTAAGCCTAATCAGAACTTGCACTTAATCATACTTTGAGTTAACTTAATCAGTCAAGTTGGATTCATTTCAACGTCCCAAACTACAGGACTTGAGCTTTTTCTTTGCCATATACACTTGATTATTTAGGCAAATTTTCAATTTTAAATTGAAGAATGAGTTATTGTACTGTATATAATATAAACATATTAGGACACCGAGTTACATCTCGAGGTTGAATTTTGGTGGTTCTTGTTTGGTAAGAATATAAACCTTATTTATAGTTGGTTAAACATGCTAGTTTTTATTTCTCAATTAATATTCTTGATGTGTATGGCCATAGATATACCGGCCCAGTGCGGAAGTGGATAAAATGCTCAAACACTAACGGCTCAATAGAAGACGTCTCAAAACCCATCAGGTAAATAACCACCAATACATGAACCAAAAATTATGAAATAGATATATTAGTAAAAACTATTAAATGAAATAAAAAAGGCATTAATTTTTTTCTAATAGAAGAAATGTTCCACTATACTTTATGAATTCAATAAAAAAGTTAAGAATGAAAGTTAAACAATCACAATTATCAATGCATGATTACAATCATAAACTATTATATTTATTATACAATGAAACGTATTTATTAGGTTCCTCTAATATACAATGGAGAAATAATTAAAACTTTTACAGAATTGAGTATTTTTGTATTAGTCTACTTTCTTATAAGCATATCCCTTGTATGGAAGATAATTAATGGAATAACTGCTCAACTACTACTTTTTCACCTATAAATACCAATAAAATCAAGCAATTCAACACATCATTACCCAATCTAACCCCTTTATTTAATTTTCTCTTTTGTTTTGAAATTAGCTTCTGCTCAAATATGGCCCAGAGAAAGTCAAAGGGATGCCAGAAGATCGAACTGAGGAGGATTGAGGACGAAAAAGATTGCTTGATCACATTTTCCAAATGCCGTGTTGGGATTTACAAGAAGGCTACCAAGATCAGCGCCCTTTGCGGAGTTGAAGTGGACGTGCTCGTCTTCTCTCCGTCTGGGAAGCCCGTCGCGCACAGGGTCACGAGCATCGAGGCCGTAGCTGATGAATTTCTTGGGACGGAGAAACCGCCGTCGCCAAATGACATCACCGCTAAGCTGTTTGAGGCTCATAGGAAGGCAAAGATTGGGGAGTACAACAACACTTACAATGAGTTGGCTGCCTGCGTGGAGCTTCTTAGTGTAGGGAAAAATGATGACCGGCTTGTTAACGGACAACAACCAAACAGAACAATAGTAAAGAGGGAATAATGTAGAATAGAAAGAGTACTAAATTTTACGTGAAAAATCTTTTTGAATTAAAAAAAAAATTACGGGACGCATAGTCTACAAACAAATCTACTATATGAAATTGGTTATAAAAATCACACGGTTATACAGGCCTTAGAGATAAAGGATGAAGAACAGTGCACAAGAAAACAAAGACCTTCACTATTTGTTTTTCACTAACTACTCTACTTTTTCTTTTTAACTATTTTATATCTCCACACTTAGATATATTTCACCGTTTATAATATGTATATATATTGTTGATCTATTAAATATTCTATTTTTGATAAATTCTGTTCATTCCAACAATGTAAAGATGCTCTGCATAAACGACACCCTCTGATTATTCATATCATCTTGAAATCATGCATACTCAAAAAATCATTTGAGTTGGCATCTGTGGCCCACACTGCTTCTCTTGAGAATGGTCAAGCCTCCATTGACCGTCTTCTTTACACAGTCAGTCAACCGTCTTCTGCATATACCTGGTCAATGCCCCATTGACTGTCTTCTGAAGCCTTCAACTATTATGCACAACCTCAGCCGGTCAACAACATATTGACCAGGTTGTTGATCGGCATGTTGACCGGATTCACACCTCAGCCGGTCAACATACTTTGTTGACAGGATTCATGTTGCCCGGTTGGTTGATTTTCACTTCGGCTTTTGCCACATGGGAGTAACCCCAACAAACTTTCTCTCACGACTGTGTGCGAATCAACTTTTAATAAACCGGCCATATTGCAACAAGTTTCAAGTTTTCCTTTTAATAGAACATTGGTCGTCATGTCTGCCATGTTCTCCTCCATTCGGACTTTTTCAAGTGATAGCAATCCTTGATCAATGATTTCTCTCACCTAATGATATCGAATATTAATATATTTCGATCGTGAATGAAATGAGAAATTTTTGCATAGATGTATAGCACTTTAACTATCATAGAGTACCAAGTACTTTTTCTGCTTCAAGCCCAAGTCTTGGATGAACCTTTTCATCCACAACATTTTCTTACTGGCTTCAGCGACCGCAATGAACTCCGCCTCTGTAGTAAAAAGAGCAATACACTTTTGCAGTTTAGATTGTTAGGAGATTGCTCCTCCGGTAAACTTTACTAAATACCTTGAAGTGAATTTTTGAGAGTCAACATCTCCGTCCATATCTGCAACTGTGTAGCTAATCAACTGGGGCTTCTCTTCTCCAAAGCACAAACACATCCTTGAAATTTTTCGGAGATATCTCAGAATCCACTTCACAGCGGATAAGTACTCCTTTCCTGAATTTGAGAGAAATCTACTAACAGTTCCAACCGCATGAGCAATGTCCAGCCTTGTACACATAACTGTGTATATTAAGCTACCGACGGCCGACGAATAAGGTATATCTCTCATGCTAGCCTTCTCTGTATTCGAGGATGGGCATTATCTTTTACTCAACCTAAAGTGGCTAGCTAATGGTGTACTCACAGGTTTTCTCTTGTCCATGTAAAAGCGTCGTAGCACTTTCCCAATGTAGCTCTCCTGGGACAACCAGAGTGTCTTATTCTTCCGGTCGTGAAATATTCTAATCCCCAAAATTTGCTTTGCTGGCCCCAAGTCCTTCATGACAAATGTTTACCCCAATTACTTCTTCAACTTCTTGATTCGAGCATTATTTTGTCCGATAATCAGTGTATCATCTATATTGAGGAGAAGGATGATAACGTTATATTTTGAAAACCTTTGAATAAATACGCAATGGTCGGAGGCAGTCTTCCGACAGCCTTGATTTACCATAACAAACTTGAACTTCCTATACCATTGTTAAGGAGCCTGTTTTAATCTGTACAGGCTTTTCTTCAGTCAACAAACAAATCCTTTCTTCCCCTTGACCTCGAACCCCTCCGGTTGCTCCATGTAAATTTCTTTCTCCAAGTAACCATAGACGAATACTATCTGGACATCCAACAGTTCTACTTCTAAATCCAAAATAGCTGCCAAATCGAGCACAATACGAATAAAGGACATTTTCACTACTGGCACAAAAACTTCATCAAAGTCTATGCCCTTTCTCTAATTAAAGCCTTTAACCACCAATCGTGCCTTGTACCTTGGCTACGTGGTGTTCTCATTTTCCTTTAATTGGAAGATCCATTTATTCTTCAGAGCTTTCCTCCCCTTTGGCAGCTCAACCAAATCAAAGGTATGGTTCTCATGTAATAAAGTCATCTCCTCATTCATTACTTCCAACTATTTTTCTTTATGTGCATCCTTAATAGCCTCATCAGAATTTTTAAGCTTACATGTATCAGTGAGCAGGACGTACTCACTAGATTGCAGGCGTACAAGCGGTCTCCTGTCTCTTGTAAATCGGCGGATAACAACTTCCTCGTCCGATTGAGAAATAACATCATCCTGATCTTCATCAGACGCTGCGCCTGTTTCATTATTTTTCTCGGCCATTCCTGGAGTGCTGCCTTCACACTGTATTGGTCAAACAATATTAGCACTAGTGCCTGTCCGACCGGCATCAGACTTGATCTTCTTACCAATATCTTCAATCGTTTCATCATTAGTAAATGTTACATCCCTTGACCGGATAAATTTTCGCTCAGCATGATCATAAAATCTATAGGCCAGTTCATATTTCCCATAGCCTAGAAAGACGCACTGCATCGTCTTTGGCTTCAATTTTATCCTTTTATCTTTTGGAATATGAACAAAGGCCTTACACCCAAACACTTATAGATGGTTATAAGAAGGTTCCTTTCCTGACCATATATTCTCCGATACTTCATCCTTCAATAGCTTATTGGGCGACCTATTGATTACATAGACCACCTTCTTTAATGCTTCTGCCCAAAAGGAACTAGATAGCTTTGCTTCAGAAAGCATGTATCTTACTTTCTCCAGGAGTGTGTGGTTCATCTGCTCGACCATGCTATTTAATTACAGAATTTTTGGAGGCGTCCTCTGATGTCGGATACCATGTGACCTACAATAGGTATCAAATGTCCCAAGATACTCTCCACCATTATCACTCCGGACAGCCTTCAGCTTCTTTCCTGTCTCACGTTCAACTAGAGCATGAAATTACTCAAACACTTTGAAGACCACGTCATTGGATTTAAGTGAATATACCCACAGCTTCCTCAAGTAGTCGTCAATATACAAGACAAAGTACTATGCTCCTTCAAAGGACTTTTTCTTAAATGGTCCACAAATATTAGTGTAAACAAATTCAAGTAACTCGGACCTTTTGAATGATGATGAGTCTCCTCGAAGGGAGACTCTCCTTTGCTTACCCGCCATGCAGTGAGAACTCACTTTCAGTTCGTCCTCGTTCATTCTTGGGATGAGGCCCTTTCTGGCCAAATGGCTCATCCCTCTCTCACTCATGTGACCCCAACCTCCGGTGTCAAACCAGTGGACTCTCCACTGCATGCTGCATTCACCTCTCTGGCTAAGGCAGACCTTTTCATCACATAAAGGCTGTAGCTCTTCTTTGCATGAGCAATAACCAAAAATCATCTGGTCAACTTTCATTCTCCTTCACAGAAGGTATTACAGTAACCCTCGTTATCAAGTCAACCGGCTAAAATGATATTTAGCCTGATGTCAGGAACATGCTGGACGTCATTTAACAGCACCCTTGTTTCATTATCTGTGACAAGCACCCCTTCTGGACGTGGTGTGCAGAGAAGCACCCGTATCTATCACCCAACCGGACTCGTGATCCATCATGCTCATTTCGCTGTCCATTTTACAAGTTAACAGGAGGTCTCCTCCTGTAACTACTGAGATCAAGGCCTTTTCTTCACCTTATCCCTTTTCTCATTTGCTCTCCCTTTCAACATTTTTATTTTTCCACTTGTAGTAGTATCTCTTAATGTGATATTTCTTACCACAATGATGACATTCAATATTTTAGAATCTTGACCTAGACTTATTGCAACCCTTTTCACCATGCTTTGGGCCACGTCCCTTCTTCCCCGTAACTCAATTATGAGTTCCTCAGAGTGGGAAGAAGTGGAGGTCCCCTGAGATTGCCGTCTCATTTTTGCGTTCAGCACAACTCCTTTGGCTATCTCTAATGTCACAATACCATTTGGAGCTGTGTTTATAATTGTGATCCTTATCATCTCCCAGGAGTCAGGTAGGGTTGTTAGGAGCCACAGTCCTAGCACTTCGTTCTCAAATTTAATAACCAAACCACTCAACCGGTCTACACATCCTTCAAATTTATTTAAGTGTTCTGCAATGGACAAGTCGCCCTTGTTGCGAACTTGCATCAACTTTATCAGATGATAAATCTCATTATTGCCAATTTTGGAAACATGGAGAGTTTTCAACTTCTCCCACAACGCCTTGGCGTTGGTTTCGCTTCTAAAGTGGTTATACACATTATCATTTACAAATTGTCATATATAACCACATACCTGCATATTCTCTAGAGTCCATGCCTCTTCCGATTTCGTCTCCGACTTTTGAATGGCAAACACCGGAAGATGCATGAACTTGACGAGCAATAAGTTTGACATCTTATTATGCCAGGTGTCATAGTTAGTGCCATTCAAGCAAATTATCTTACTTCCAACCTCCATAAACAGCGTTCAACAAAGTCACTGGCCAAAGAGCCTCTCTCTGATATCACTTGTAGGAAAAAATGATGGCCAGCCTGTTAACGGACAACAACTAAACAGAATAACAGTGAAGAGGGAATAAGGCAGATCAGAAAGAATATCAGATTTTACATGAAAAATCATTCTGAACTAAGAAAAAAATTACAAGACGCTTACTCTACAAACAAATCCACTATATGAAATTGGTTATAAAAACCACACGGCTGCACAGGCGCTAGAGATAAAGGATGAAGAATAGAGTACGAGAATACAAAGACCTTCACTCTTTGTCTTTTACTCACTACTTTTCTTTTTCTTTCTTACTCTTTTATATCTCCACACTTAGATATATTTCATCGTTTATAATATGCATATATATTGTTGATCTGTCAAATATTCTATTCCCGATAAAATCTGTTCCTTCCAACAATGTAAAGATGCTCTTTATAAACGACGCCCTGAGATTACGTATATTATCTTAAAATCACGCATGTTTAGAAAATTATCTAAGTTGGCATCTGTGGGCCACACTGCTTCTTTTGAGAATGGTCAAGCCTCCATTGACCGTCGTCTCCACACAGCCAGTCAACCGTCTTCTGCACATAGCTGGTCAATGCCCCATTGACCGTCTTTTGAAGCATTTAACTATTATGTATAACCTCAGCCGGTCAACAACAGGTTGAGTGGGTTGTTGACCGGCTGTATGTTGACCGGATTCACACTTCAGCCGGTCAACATACCTTGTTGACCGCATTAATGTTGCCTAGCTGGTTGATTTTCACTTCGGCTTTTCCTACATGGGAGTGACCCCAACACTTAGGAGGGAAGGAGAGAGGCTCGCAAAGACAAAGCAAGCCATCCAAGAGCAGTGCCGGCGGGATGCAAACATCGAGGATCTAACGCTGCATGAGGAGGAATAGTTCACAGCGTTGATGGATAAGTTGAAAAGGACTGCGATGTAGAGGGTTGGGAAACTAGCGGGGGTTGGCGCTTTTGCTTCTATATCTGCTCCTTGGATAGTGGCTTTGTTTTAAATTTAGAAAAGACCTTTTATATTAGAAAAATTTGATATCAGATTCAAAACTTGTATATTTTAAATATTTCATTATATTTTTAATCTCATCTTTTAGTTTATATTATAAGTCTGATATTATTAAAAATGGTATATTATTTGATGGTTTTTATTACATAAATTTATAAAATAATGCCTCATACAATATTGTGCATGTTGATACTGATATTAAACGATGTATTGTGAATGAATATTCCTTTATACTGTGGCATTGGAGATAATGTCATATCTCTATTTAAAGAATCAAAAGATTAATAAATGATAGAGTACTTAGTATTCTAAATTTTATTGATTTTGAGATTTGTGTGAATTGTATAAAAGAAAAGCAGATTAACAAGACTAAGAAAGATATAATTATGAGTTCAGATATATTAGAAATCATACATATAGAAATTTATAGTCCTGACATTGACTCATATGATTCAAAATATTTTATCATCTTTATTGGTGATTAATCACAATATATGTATCTCTAATTGCATTATAATAAAAATAAAACATTGGATACTTTTAAAATATTTAAAGTTGAAGTAGGAAAATAATGTAAAAAATAAATTAAAATTGTGAGATCAGATATATGTGGAGAATATTATGATAGATATAATAAAAATGGATAAATGCCTGGTCTATTTATAAAGTTTTTTAAAAAATATAGGATAGTTGCCTAATATACGTTGTCTAGTTATTCATATTAAAATGGTGTAATAAAAAGAAAAAATTGAACGTTATTAAACATGGTACGTAGTATGTTTATTAGCTCTAATCTTTCAAAATTATTGTGGATCGAAGCTCTTAAAATGGTAGTTAATATATTGAACCGTTTTTTAACAAAAGCTATTCTAAAAACTCCTTTTGAGTTATAGAAAGGTTATAAATTGAGTTTACAACATATACGTATTTGGAAATACCCATCTGAAGTAAGAGTTTATAATCCACATAAGAAAAAGTTGGATCTAAGGTCCATAAGTGGGTATTTTATTAGATATACTAAACAGTCCAAATGATACAGATTTTACTGTCCATATCATAGCATTAGGATTGTGGAAGCAAAAAATATCAAATTTTTGAGAATGATTTAATGAGTGGGAATAAGTGATACAGAGATATAGTTTCTGATAATAATCATTCAAATTCTCAACATTTCGCTTCATATGATTTGTTGATTGTAATTCATAACACCCTCAAGTTCAAATTGATGTTGAATAATCAATTAATGTCATTATACAAAATGCTAATATTAGTCAAGTTGACCATGATGTTCAGGATTTGCCTGAGATAATTGAACAACATACTTGCGTGGGAATGCTGATACAACATTAAGAAGGTCCACTAGAATAAAAAAATTAGCAATTCCTAGTAATAATATTAAAGTTGAAAATGATCTGAAAATATTTTCACAAGTTATGAGTTGTAATAAATCAGAATTATATTATAATACCACAAAGGAAGAGGTAAATTCCATAAGTTGCAATAGAGTTTGGGATCTTATTGAATTGTCTAAAGGGGCGAAAGTCATTGGGTACAAATGAGTCTTTAAAACAACGAAAGGCTCGTTAGACAATATTAAAAGATATAAAGTAAGACTCGTTGTTAAAAGATTCATTCAAAAGAAATGATTTGATTACAAGAAGCTTTTTCTCCTGTATCTAACAGAATGCTAATATTAGTCAAGTTGATCACGATATTTAGGATTTGCCTGAGATAATTGCACAACTTACTCCTCTTGAGAATGTTGATACAATATTAAGAAGGTCCACTAGAATGAAAAAAATTAGCAATCCCTAGTGATAATATTAAATTAAAAATGATCTCGAAATATAGTCACAAGTTATGAGTTGTAATGAATCAGAATTATATTATAATGTCATGAAGGAAGAGATAAATTACATAAATTGCAATAGAATTTGGGATCTTATTGAATTGTTTAAAGGGGCAAAAGTCATTGGGTACAAATGAGTCTTTAAAACAAAGAAAAGTTTATTAGATAATATTAAAAGATATAAAGTAAGACTCCTTACTAAAGGATTCATTCAAAAGAAATGAATTGATTACAATGAGGTTTTTTCTCCTGTATATAACAAAGATTCTATTCGTATTATTTTGGCATTAGTTGCCAATTTTAATTTAGAATTGTAACAAATGGATGTGAAAACGGTATTTCTAAATGGTGACGTAGATGATAAAATTTATATGAAATAACTAGAATGATTCTCCTCTAGTGATGATGAGCAATTGGTATGAAAATTCATGAAATCTATATATGGATTAAAATAAAATTCTCGTCAATGGTATTTAAAATTTGATGATGTTGTTTCTTTATTTTGTTTTAAAGAGAATATTTTGGATCAATGTATATACCAGAAGGTTAGTGTGAATAAGATTTATTTTCTTATTTTATTTGTAGATGATATTTTACTTGTATCAAATGACAAAGGTTTGTTACGTAAGGTGAAATAATCTCGCTGATAAATTTAATATGAAAGATGTGAACGATGTATTTTGTCATTGGCGTTAAGATTTATCGAGATAGGCTGAGAGGCATTTTGTGTTCGTCTCAGGAAACCTGTATCAATAAAATTTTGTAGAGATTTCAGATGAAAAATTATTCACTAAGTGTAGTACCCATTGTGAAGGGTGATAGGTTCAATTTTAACTAATGCCTGAAAAATGATTTTGAATGGGCACAAATGAAAAACATTTCATATGTTTTTGCTGTTGGGAGTTTGATGTATATTCTGGTATGTACTAGACCTGATATTGCTTTTGTAGTGAAAACGTTTGGAAGATTTCAGAGTAATCCAAATATGGATCATTGGAAGGCTGTTATGAAAGTGATGAAGTATATTCAATGTACCAAGGATTACATCTTTACATATAGACGGATAGGCAATTTGAAAATATGTGGTTACTCCTATTCAGACTTCACCGGATGTATTGATTCACTTAATTCAACATTTGATTATATATTTACATTTGCCGGTAGAGTTGTATCCTAGCGGAGCGCAAAGTAGACCCTAATTAGTATTTTCATTATGGAAGTCGAGTTCGTTGTTTGTTTTAAGACTATAAAGTATGGTGTATGGATGAGAAATTTTATATCTGGGCTTAGAGTGGTGAATTCTATCTTAAGATCATTGAAAATATATTGCGAAATTCAAGCTGCTATTTTTCTGGCTAAAAATAATAAAAGTAGTAGTCGAAAAAAAAATATCGACTTTCAATTTTTTGCCATAAATGAGCGCATTAAACAACAAAAAATTGCCATTGAGTGGTGAATTCCATCTCAATACCATTGAAGATATATTGTGACAATTCAACTGCTATTTTTCTGACTAAAAATAATAAAAATAGTAGTTATAGAAAACATATCGACATTCAGTTTTTAACGATAAATGAGCGCATTAAGGGAAAGAAAATTGCCATTGAGTGTATTAGTACTGAATTAATCATCGTTGATCTGTTGACGAAAAGCATGCTACCATTGAAATTCAAAGATCATATAGATAGAATGGAATTAAGTCCCATTATGTGATTTTTATTATATGAATAATGATGTTTTAATAAAATTTCTATTTATTTGTGATATTTTTTAAAATTTTGTATACATATTAGCCAATTATTTTAGAAATATCATAAATTATTAGATCAAGAATAAATATAAAATTTATTCATAAAATATCGTTACTATATTCGGATGCGTCTTGAGAAATATAATACATTTTAATACATGGATGATATTACTTATTCATAGAAGACATATAGTCTTGATTCATGTATTTGTTTCTCGAGAGTGAGGATTGATGAATTCTTGGTTATCATATTTACCAAAATATGGACCAAGTGAGAGAATGCTGATTACTTAATTTTTTTAAAAAAATCAACAGATAATGGTCCACGTTTGGTAACTGTTTTGCCCAACTCCTTCCCTTCATGGTAACCACCATTGACAATTTGATGAAAATTGTCCATATTTTAGGTGACTTGGTTTTGGATCTCGGAATTTGATTCTCTGACAATACACCATTGCTAAAGAGGATTAAGATTTGAAAGATAAAAAATTAGCGAGTAATTTTGTAGAAATTAGAGCAACTTGCAGCAGCTTCAATGGTGGGAGGTTAATCCGATTATTAATTTTATTCCGCATTTGGTATTCTTATGGCATGATTTCAAAAATGGAAAACTAATTTATGTCTAACAACATTTTCTGTTATGCTTTGTGAAAGGCTTAGGATAAACTATAATTATTAAGTGACGGACAAATCTAACGATCACAATTATAAACTGTTATATTCGTAAATAAAATTTTCAGTTGATTAATTAAATTCCTAAATATCCAAATCAAAAAATAATTAAAAATTTTTATAGGATTCGATATCTTGAATTAAGCTACTTCCACATCTGCGGATGCCTGGCATGGAAGATGACTTATAGAACAGCTGCTCAACTACTACTACTACACCTATAAATACCAACAAAATCAAGCAATGCAACACATCAGTACCCAATCTGCATCCTTTATTTCATTTTCTCTTTTGTATTAAAATTATCTTCTTCTCAAATATGGTCCAGAGAAAGTCAAAGGGATGCCAGAAGATCAAACTGCTGAGGATTGAGAATCAAGAAGATGGCCTGATCACATTTTCCAAACGCCGTGCTGGTATTTTGCAGAAGGTTACCGAGATTAGCACCCTTTGTGGAGTTGATAACGTACGGGTCCCGAGAATCAAGCCGTGACAAACAAATTTCCTGAGAGGGATAAACCACCATCGTCAAATGACATCATCGGCAACCTAGTCGAAGCTCACAGGAAGGCAATGATCGATGAGCATAATAGCTCATACAATGAGTTGGCTGCACGCAAGGAGGTTCTCAGGAGGGAAGGAGAGAGGCTTACAAAGACAAAGTGAGCCATCCAAGCTGGGATGCGGACATCAACGATATGACGCTGTGTGTGGTGGAGTAATTCATGCCATCAACGGACCCCAAGAGCCGATGAGTTGGCGAGTGCTGGCCGTTCTCCATTTGTTTCTAGTGTTACTGGATCATCAGCTAACTTTACTCCTACATTTGATCAAGTCGCTGTTTTGGTGACGGGCGTGGACCTTATGCATGAAAGTAGACACATTGATGTGGAAATTAGGAGCGCATTTTTTCTTTTGAAAAATAATTTGGCTTATTATTCATGGTTTCACTGCTAGAGAAATGTTTTCATTAGGCGGTCTGTGGGGTACCATGAAACAATCTACCGAGTATATAGAGCGAGATACGTTGGGCTGGTGAAAGGTCCATATAAATGCTTGTGAGAAGGATCCTGGCTGTCCAAAACCCAAATGGTTTGCGGTGCTTTCACCACAGGTATCTATCATTGGATTTAAATCAAATGACAGATGTTTTAAAATATAAGATTGATTCTTTTTTGATTTTTTCAATTGAATATTAAACCAACTATGAGTTTTTTTAAAATAACTATTTATAAATTTTTTAATGTTTAAATGTTATCTGTTGATTTTTTTAACCTTTTGAGTAAGATAAGAGTCAAAGGAATTACAACTCCTGTGATGTAGCATTCTTTGGACTTGTCCTAAACCCCCTTAGAAGTTAAAAAAAATAAAAGTAAAAACAGTTTTGGCTCTAATTTTCTTTTCTACCGGGATGATGAAATTTGATTGCTTGTAATTTGAGATCTTATATAAATGACTTGACTATATATAATGTTTAACGACTTTTTATTTTAAAATTATTTCCCATGATAATGATAAAGAGAATTTAATTCATCTTTTTTTAATCTACTAAGAAATTTGAATAGGTAAGCTACCTAATATCAAAACAAAATCTCTTAAATTTTACTTAAATTCTTGTTCTTTAGTATTCTTTTTCTCATTCTCTCTCTTCTCTGTAAAAATCACAGCAAAATAACTAAAATAGGCTAAACGGGTCATTTTATAAAAAGCCGGTGCATGTGTGCTTATCGTTAATTAGGGTATATATCATATGGCGTGTAAGCATTCGTCAAGTGTGCATTATATGTCATTATTCTACCTCGAATATGCATGTACGTCACATAAGTACACATTGAGTGCGATCAACCTTCCTAAAATATGCACGATTGCCCTAAAGGTATTCTTTAGGCATGTTTTTATTGTCCAAAATGCATTTGTATGTGCATTAATTGTCGGTCATATGTTATTCAATCTAATATAATCCAATTAAAAAATTAATTTTAATCTAAATTTTATTTGGTCTTGATATTTTCATTAACTTAATTAATTATTATTAAAAATTATGATTCGAGATCCATATCTTACAATGGTTTCTTATTTTATGAGACAGCGACTGCTAGGAGGATTGTGTTTGTTCCATGATTGGCCATTTGAGAGACGTATAATCGATGGTGCGGACAGCTATGGATCTTGAGTAAATGATTATAGTTATGCATGTAGTGGTCTGTATGATATTTTTTATAGAGTGATATAACATTCACTCAATAAATTTCGATAACCAGATTCTGCAAAAAATGCTTTACCCAAAAGGTTAAGAGACAAAAGTTTAAAATCTTTTGCTTGTGTATCTCTCTCTCTTTTAGAAGTTAAGCCTTATAACAGAAGATGACAATTATTATTATATTGAAGTGGTAAAGATTATCGACACAAAGGTTATAGACCTTGATTGTTGTCTTTGTGATCTGATGACCATAACGGACATTTTCTTATCATTATTAGTTTTATTGTTACACTGTTGTCATGTCCCTCTTTCAATCCCACAACAATTAGTGAGATTATTTGATTTTAAACTAATAATTATAAATAATATTGGATGTGATTTACAAGTCAATATTATAACTTATCTAAAATAAAATAAATAATCAAATCATACGATTTGAAATGTCACATTATCAAGTAGCTGATATTTTTCGACTATAATTTAAATTTCAACATTTGGAAGGATAAGTATTTTATTGATATTAAAGTACTGATAAAATCATGACTCAATTTTGTTAGAGATAATCAATTGTCCAACATATATAGCTAATGAGAACTTTTATAGCTTTCATGTATTACGATCCATAATTCGAACAAAAATTATACATCCTAAGTTAATATCCTGGACGTAGTACAACATCTGCCAATTTCTAATTACAAATTCTAACTTTTCTTGCGCGGCCTCATTGCCAACCTTCTCAATCTGCAAGTGGTACAAACCCATAATTTGAAGGGGATTAACAAAAATAAAAATAATAGTTAATTAATTATTCAGTAAAGCATCTCGTTTATATAATCAAACTTATAATTTATCTCAAAACTATGCCAAAAGAAATATGATCAAATTTTAGATATAAAATCAAAAGATTTTCATAACAATTATACATAATTTTAAATTGATAACTCAGTTTTTTATTCTAAATGCTACACGATAAAAAAATATATTCAAATTATATTACTTCTTATGGACCAATGGCTAGTAGGGTCTTACCAATAAAAATTGGGTTATACTTATTTTTACACAATTAAAAAATTTACGCTACTATTCAATACTCGTAGGTAGACTATCATATATATAATCTTATAAATAGTATTGAACACCGCTTTCATTCCATAAATATTAAGACATGTTATAATATATCACCGTTGATTTCTTACAAAAACTCGATATATAACATTCTAGCATAATCTATAAGTTTCCAACCTCATTAAATTCTGGTAGAGTATAGAAAATGTAGTGTTTTTTGTGTTTTCTTTTGTAGCTGAATATTATTTTTTGTTATTTAGAATGGGTGTTTGGATTGTTGTTATCCATCATCTTCTTGGAATGTACTATGATACTCCCTTCAATATTATGGAACAGCAAACGCCTAGCTAGTTTGGGCATCTTGAGTATTTCACCAATATTCTATTTGCACATTCGATTCAAATGCAGTGATTTGACAGCCTTATGGCATGAATTCACCTCTGGGCCTAAAATTGTGAAACAAAATTTGGGTTGCTATAAATTATGATAAATTAGCTGTGCATAGCTAATTAATTATATTAAAGATGACTCAATTTTAAAATCAAATGATCAATGAAAGTAATATTTTTGTAAGTAAAGACCACGATAAAAAAAAAGTTATGTCATGCATGCTTGCAATGTGTGGCAAAAAGTTTATACCACGCAAAAATCTATCCTGTAGTTATTTTTTGATATGGAAATACGTATTTGTTATTTGTCAACTTTATATTGCTTTTCTTATTTGTTTGGTTCAACTGATGTGGTGTTGAGGAGACGAGTTTTTTAAGTCAGTAATTAATTTGTATTTAAGTTAAGAATTTGAAAGCGGAGAAGTATTTTTGGTGAGTAATTAATAGTGTCGGTGAACTTAACCAGCCATGTCTCAATGATCTTTTTCTCTACCATATAATATAGCTGGACTTGACTATTTGGGCATAATGTCTATTTTAATTTTAAGAATGCCTTGTTGCATTATTGTTGTTTAGCGCAAACGAATTGGGACGAAACCTTGATTTATTAACTATTCTACTACATTGCCTTTTTCCTCTCATTGTATACGATTTAACTTCTATCATTGAATGTGTTGCTTTTGTTTTATGATATTGCTATTATAAGATATTTTATTTTGTTATAAAAGTCTATAAATTTCTTAACATATAAAAATACTGTCTAATAGTTGTTTTAGTATTATAGTACTTATTTTTTGTAATATGTTTGTTTTATTAAAAAAATTTTAGCTTACTATATAAATAAGTCCAGTGTACTTAGCCAAGTATAACTAAAATTATGAATTAACTATATTAGTAAAAGCTATTAAATGAAAAAAAAGGCATTTATTTTTTTCGAATAAAAGAAATGTTCCATTATACTTTATGAAATCAATAAAAAAAGTCAAGAATGAAAGTCAAACAATCACAATTCTCAATTAGTGATGAAAAAAATGTATTATTACAATCATAAACTATTACAATTATTATACAAGGATACGTATCTTATTAGGTTCTCCTAATATTCAATGGAGAAATAATTAAAACTTTTACAGAATTGAGAATTTTTACATTAATCTACTTTTTTATCAGCTGATCCCTTAAATGGAAGATGATTAATAGAACAACTGCTCAACTACTACTTTTTCACCTATAAATACCAACAAAATCAGGCAATGCAACACATCATTTCCCAATCTACCTCCTTCATTAAATTCTCTCTTTTGTCTTGAAATTTGCTTCTGCTCAAATATGGCCCAGAAAATGTCAAGGGGACGCCAGAAGATCGAACTGAGGAGGATTGAGAATGAAGAAGATCGCTTGATTACATTTTCCAAACGCCGTGCTGGGATTTACAAGAAGGCTACCGAGATCAGCACCCTTTGCGGAGTTGATGTGGGCGTGCTCGTCTTCTCTCCGTCTGGGAAGCCCTTCACGTACGGGGTCCCGAGCATCGAGGCTGTGGCTGATAAATTTCTCGGGAGGGAGAAACCGCCATCGGCAAATGACATCACCACTAAGCTGTTTGAGGCTCATAGGAAGGCAAAGATTGATGAGCATAACAACACTTACAATGAGTTGGCTGCCCGTGTAGAGGTTCTCAGGAGGGAAGGAGAGAGGCTCGCGAAGACAAAGCGAGCCATCCAGGAACAGTGCTGGTGGGATGCAGACATCGAGGATCTGACGCTGCATGAGGAGGAACAGTTTACAGCGTCGATGGAGGAGCTGAAAAGGACCGCGATGCAGAGGGTCGGGGAACTAGCGGTAGCTGGCGCTTCTGCTTCTTTGACTGCTCCTAGTGTCGCTGGATCATCAGCTAACGCTACTGCTCCTACGTCTGATCAAGGCTTTGGATTTGGCGACGAGCGCGGACCTTGTGCATGAAAGTAGACACATTGATATTGAAATTGGGAACACATTTGCGTCTTTGAAAATAATCACGCTTATTATTGCACCTTTCACTACCATAGAAATATGCTTTGATTAGGAGGTATTGGGCCACCATGAAACCTTATAACGAGTTTAGAGCAAGATCCATTGCACTAGTGTAAGATCCATATAAATACTTGTAAGAATTATCGTGGTGGTTCTAAACCACCTAGATTTAAAGCTTGTTTAAATAAAATAAAAAAGTGAAAGGCTTGTTCTCTACTTTTTTTTTTCAACAAAGACGATGAACTTTAATTACTTTTATTTCAAGATCTTACACATCGAGTATTGGCAATGGGTTCGACTATTTATAATGATTAGCGATTCCTGGTTTTAAAATTATTTCTCCTAATATTGATACAGAGAATTTAGTTTATATTCTTTTTAATCTACCAATAAATTTTAATAGGTATGTTAATTAATTATTTCATTAACTAACTTTCATTTTTTAAGCAATTTTATTGATATTGTTAAAAACAAGCAATATAATTGAATATGTTAACTATGAAACGACACGGTTCCTAATTGTTATATTTGATAATAGTGTAAACATAGAAGGGTAGCTTTTAAGATGTATTGACGATTAGTATATTATTTTTTTTTTATTACAGTATGTATATAATATGCTTTAAATATAAATTACTATAAATATTTACTATTAGGTGTAGAATAAATAGTTATATAACTTCTATAGAACACATAGTATAATATAATGTATTAAGGCCAAAAAAATGAAGTGAAACCAATCGTTTTTCACCATCAACAATATGGTGTAAAATTTTCATCATTTTGTATTTTTTAAAAAATTGTTTTTTCATTAAATTTAAATCTTACTCACTGTATCATAATCTGTTGCATTTATACATTTTTGTCTTCTTTTTTCTCTAATTTTGGAATTAATTTTATTTTTCATTTTTCAATTTGCCGTGTGTGTATATGTATATATATAGTTATTTGATGTGTACTTATGACCAAAATTATCGTACGAATTAGGAAGTCGGACAAAACCATCATTTTATCAAAAGGTCTGCGGGTCTGGTCATTATAGCTAGAAATATTGACCTTGCATATTACAATAACTTAGTAAGAGATTTGAGTTATATAAGATTTATTCTCCCAATATATCCTACGACCTTCAAATTAATAATCTTTTAGAAAGAATTCAAAAGATACAAAAAGAAAGCAAAAAGGGGATGTGAGCAAAGTTTTGTTAGTTTGAATGGTCATACTCCATTTTATTATACTTGTTATTGACGATTGTATACAAAAGTATGACTTGTCCCCATTTTTGGCTGAAAGTTTGTATTTATAGTTTACAGTTCAGTCAACATACTCGTTTGAAACTATCGCCAATAATTGGAAGCGTTTTGTTGTATAGATTGTTAGCCATTATAATAGTTATATAATCATAATTTTTTATTGGTTTGATAACCATTCAATCAAAGATGTTTGACATTTATAAGTTTTACTGTGGCGCTGGCATGAACTGAAATCGATCAAGTGTCACCTGAGATTACTCAACCCTCTTTCAATAAAGAGAGGGCCTTAATATTCTAGCCAAATCTATTTGTTTCCAACCTCATTGGATTGTGGTAAAATACTGGAAACACTAGAGAGCATCCTTTGGGTATTCTTTTGGTGTTAACCATTATTTTAGGTTATTTAGAATGAGTGACTGGATTGTTGTTATTCATTATTTTTCTGAAATTTTCTATGATATTCCCTCCAATATCATGGAATGATAAGGCCTAACTAATTTGGGTTTTTCTTAGTGTTTCACATTATTTTATTTGTACTTTTGGTTCAAATGCAGTGATTTCGACGGCCCTATGGCATGATTGCACTTTTGAGCATTATATGTTGAAGCAAAATTTAGGTTGTTTCAATTCATAGTAGATTAATTATTGTAATTTTTATCATATTGTAGGATATTTGGTTTAATTATGATTAGTATACCATACTGGAATTTATCTTCTTATGTGAGTCATGGTTTAGGAGATGTTCTGTGAACTTGATTAGAAGCCTCAATTTGAGAGATGTTGGACTATTTTAAATAAAAAATTTAACCATACAAAATATTTATTTCTTTTTTTATCTATAATAACATAAATATTTACATTTAAAGTAAATATAAAATTAGTTGTGCATAACTAACAGATTAGATCTGATGGTGACGCTAGAAATGGGTAGGTCCAAAAGGAGTAAGTGGCCCAAATTAAGCAAATGCCTAATTGCGCTCCGTATGGTCAATGGAGATGTGGACTAGAAAGATGGCAAGTGGGCCAGTTGCAGCTCAGGATAAATACGGCACAAGTCAAAGTTAGTCCACGCATATCTCAATGGTCGCTTGCCCTAATTCTCCACACCACTAGAAAAAGCAATCTCTATTTTAACAGTAACTTCCCAAAATTAGAGCGTATCCCGAAAGAAAGGCGTACGAATTGGCGCATAATTTACAAAAGAAACTTTAACGGTTACTTTGTGTAGAAGAAAAGGGATCCGCATTATTGACCGTTGCAACCAAGAATGACACCTACATTCAAGTAAGAAAGGCAACGATCCCCACAAAAGGCGGCATCCCGTCTTGCAATGTAAGGAAGGTTGTGGAGGATTATGATGCCCCATATTTTTTACGAAAAATTTGGTAGAGTTTCGATTGTAATACGAACGTTAACTAAATACAAAATTCGTAAATATTCTATACAACAATTACAATTTACAAAAACATCCCAACAAGGAACCTAAAAATAAACAACAAAATCTACTATAACACACAGGATCGAAACACCACAAAATTTTACGTAGCACCAACGTCATAACTTCGATACGACGTTGGCTCAGAACAGATGCCACTAGGTATCCAAAACTAACCATAAGTACCTGCGGAAGTATATATATTCAACAATACAACGGAAACTATACTATGGACATTCCTTATCGTTAACATCATCATATGCAAACATCTATGAACAAAATTTATTAGAAATACAAAATATTTTATCGGAAATTTCAATGCTACAAAACTAAGTCTATAGGGTCATTTTCAACATCTTTGAACCTAGCCAACTCAAATCTTCTATCCTACCTCAACGGGTGCAATTCATACTCATCTGGAAGGAAAAAAAAAAAAAAGAGTGAACTAAAACTCAATAAGGCACATAAAAACATTGAAGAACATGCATGTTCATATTCAAAATGTAACAATGTATTGAAAGACATGCACAATTTCAGGTTTTAAATATAATAATGTATATACGAAGGACAGTGATGCATATAAGACTATAATTTATGATTCAATAAGGAAAGCTTTCATGATTCATTTTATATTTATTTGGTTCATTCTTTTGTCTTATCTTAGTTATTAATTTATGTTGAAAATTTATTTCGTTTGGAGGTCAAGATCAGTAGATCTCACAGACAAAAGAGCAGTTGGTCTAATTTGAATTATGTGCACCTATACAATTAAAAGTCTAATCCCCTCCCATGTTAGACCCAAAGGTGGACCATCTACATACCAATCCCTGTAGACGTGGCCAATCTGCCGCCTAGAGCTCCAAAATGGACCATGACATCCCACTATAACATGCTAAGGTATGTTAAAGATATCACATGCGATAAAACACAGTCAGGATATATGGTCAGAGTAATCATCGAATTTTCACCGTAATATTTTGAGATGTCTAAATTTATTATCCATAACTCTCTGTCTAAATTCTTGTTCATTGGAAAATTCTGTTCGTAAGCACAAAATCCAGAGTTCCCACTCTGCCGAAGAATGTTCAAAAGCCAATTAGTCCAAAGGTCCAAACTCCTAATTATTGAATTTTCTCCATCATCAAATTTCCTTTCTTATTTCTATAGTAGTATTCCGAATACAAATTTTTATATTTTCGTCAACTTGGGTCCTCACACAATTATAGTCCATGCATAATTCTTCTTTGGAGCTTAACATTTGGATACAGATTTTCATATTTCTTATGAGCTTGGTTCCTCACGTGTTCTTGATTCCATGCATAATTTTTTTTAGAGCTTAAAGGATTTTGGATTTTCTTTTACATTAAACCAAGAGAATCTTAAGTGTTCGATCTATAATTCTAGACAAATGGTTCATAATGCGATTCTTAAAACATTTCAGATTAATATATTTGTGATGTATGTATAGATTATCATAAGATTTAGAACATGTAGAAAATTCTTACCATGATGAGTCAAATACACTTTTAAAACTTTTAGATAACAAATTTCTTCATAATCACATACATTATTATTTTCAGAGCATATATAAGATGATACAATTAGCGTACGTGCGGTTAAATATTATTGCATCTATCCGACTATATTTCTAGGATACATAAAAATTATAATATATAATTCCTTTGGTATAAATACCAAACATACAGGGTGCTCGCGTCAATAAAACCAGAATTATAAATTTTTAAAGTCAAATTATGTATAAATTAAGGTCAATTTAGGTAAAATTCGAAGGGGTGTGGGTTTGGATTCCGATGAGCACAAACTTATATAAAATCACTAATTCGAATACCAAATTAATAAATTAACATATTCAACATGTGGGTAACCATGTTCTAAAACTAATTTATGCATAAATTCAAATTTAATGAGTGGACTCCTTCGGGGCACGTGTTTAGAATTTCATGTCCGAAAACGGGTAACAACTACTAAATTGGGCACGAAATTCGTATATTTATATAATTAAGATATGGGTAACAATTACCTAAGGCCAATTCATGCATAATTTCTAAAATAACGAGAAAACTCGGCCCGGGTGAGGGTGAACGGTATCGGGTGCAAAAATTCACATAAATCTCACAAATTAGACACGAAATCGAAATATTTTCATGTTAGGGTTATAGGAAATAATATTCTAAAGCAAATTTAAGCAAAATTTCAAAAATTTGAAAATCGAAACCACCCAGGGTGCTAGTGAACTGTGCCGTCCCAAAATAAAGGTGTAATATCTTCAATATTTTTGAGTTTATAATTTTATAAAAATAAATTATTTAATTAATTTTAATAATTATTTGACTATTTTAATAGTTATTTTGGGTAATGAATCTTGTGATTGGGTTTGACATTCGAGCTATTAATTTGAATTAATGGTTTAAACTTGGGTGTTTCGATCCTTAAATTTAGTTAAAGTAACTAATATGTTTAATTGAGTTAGCTTAATTATAGGTTTAATTAATCAAGTGAACTATTATATATTTAAATTATATGAATATTAGTATATTAGAATTTATTAAAAGATGATTTTATAATTAAATTTGAGAGGTCAAAATATTATAAATTAATATTAAAATTTTAAGTGTTATCATAAGTAGATAAATAATTAATATTTTAATAAATAATAATAATAATAATAATAATAATAATAATAATAATAATAATAATAATATAAAAGAAAGAAAGAAAGAACGGGTGAATGAATGGAAAGGATGAATGAAAAAGAAGAAAGAAAAGAAAGGGATGAAGAAAAGGAAGGAGGAGATGAAGGAAAGGGCAGAAGCGACGGCGTGATTCGTGGCGGTGGGACAGGGAAGGAGATTGGCACCCTACATGGAAACCAGCAAAACCCTAGTCGGATTCTCCTTTACTTAAGGAGCCAGTGGTGAGGAGAGAATGGGGATGAATCAAGGAGGAAAGCTACGCACAGGCCGAAGCAGAGCAAAGTCATCGCTGCCGTCGTCAACTAGTGCTCGAGGGAGTGTTGCTGTGACTTTCGAAGCTGCCACCACCTCTGTAATCAATGCCACCGTCGTATGTTTGGGCTGTCGCTGCCACTAAACCCTAGCTGTGTTACAGTTCATGCAAGTAATCCTCCATTTTTAGCAGGTAACAATCCTAATTTCATCAAGTAAATTCTTCTTTCCTTCTTGTTGATGTTATTCCCTGTGTGTTTATTGTGATTTTGTGGAAATTGGTTGCTTTCTTGGTTGTCAATTGAAAAATAGAAAAATAGAGCTACGACTCTAATTAACAAAAAAACTGACATTTGTGAGGGTTTAATAACCAATTGGAGCTTGCTAATTTTTTTAATGGAGTTACAAATTATATGTTTTATATATTATATCTCAAGTTTTTTGATTTCTCATTGGTTTTATGTAAATCTGAGTTGGAAGAGAAACGGAGCATAGTGCTCTATTTCGCCTTCTGGACATAGCTCTAGGATTCGAAACGGGCAGAGTGGATAGCAGGTGTATACGGCGTGTATATATGGTATAAATATATTTAGTATATATATATATATATATATATGAGGTGCATAGCTATGTGTTGCCATGAGCCGGGGTGTGCAAGGTGGTGTGTGAGAGAGGGAGTTGCATTTGGATGCCGACAGAGTGAGGGGAAGACACTGCTGCCGTGTGCATGTGGGCGGTGTCATACAGGGGTGTATATACACCTCCTATGGGTGGACACACACACATATATGTTGGTATAGTTTGCATGTGAATATATATATTTATACTCGTATGTAGAGAAATGACATACACGTGTTTGATTTACATGAATGTGAAAGTTAATATTGCTGGATATCAAAAACTGTAAATACGGGCCTGAATGTATTGTATTAAGGTATAAGTTAGTTAAGGTGAAAATATGGGTAAATTATTATTATGATTGGATTCACACAAAATTAGCCGAATAGTTGAAATAGACTTGATAATTATGGGTCTTATTCATTGACGTCGAAATATAAGGTATTTTGCAGTCTTAGAGATAAGACTCAGGTCATCGAGTAAATTAGAAAGGATCTAGTTAAATAATATAGTATTTGATTGAATATTTAAACTTTCCTTAAACCTTCTCTCACTACTGTGATAATGATTCTTTACGTTGGTTTTGACCGCGTGTATATATTTTATTAATACTCTATAGATAAGTAAATGAGAGTGTGTGAAGGCTCTATGGTAACCGAACGAATGGGAGTCCATGAGACCTTAGAGTAGAGTAGTTTATACTTTTTAATACCTATTCTATTTTGGAGATGTAGGTCGTTGATATTGAGGAGGGATGCTTATAAACTAGTGACCATCGTAGATAATAATATCAGTAATATCATTAGCGATGGGTATTAGAGATGACATGAGCATGTTACGGATACAGCCTCTAGGAAAACTGTATAGGTAGTGAGGATACCATGGATACCGGATAATTTCGTGGTACTCATCCAGCCGTTGGGGGTGTAAATACGCAGTCTTTGGTCCACTATGGTAGAATAAGGTCCAGGAAAATTCTTACTATCTTGTACAGTTATGACCTCAGATTAGTTAATAATCAGATTCTTGTTATTTTCTATAATTGGTCAGGGTCATTGTTATTGAGGAGCGATATTTATCTCCTAATGACCATCATAGAAGATAATATCAAGGATACAATTAGCGAGAAGTATCAGAGATAGTATGAGTATACTACCGGACATAACCTCTAAGAGGACTGTAGGGGTAGTGAGGATACCGTAGATATCAGGTAACCTCGTGGTACTCACCCAACCATTAGGGTGTAAATATGCGACCTTTGGTTCACTACGGTAGAATAAGGTCAATGGGGATTCTTGTTATCTTATACGGTTATGACCTCGTATTGAATTGATAATCGAATTCAATAGAATTCATGTTGCTTTCTTGAGATCCAATTGTTCATATGGCTTCGGGGTCGTGGAACAGACTTGTTGTTGAGTCTCGAACAGGGGTGGGTAAATCACCTACTATAATTAATTTTATGCATTTATTTTTATTATTCGGAATGCTTACTCGTACTCCTCCATTATTGATTATTTTTACTTACTGAGTATTAGGCTCACTTTTATATTTAATTGGCTCCAGAGTAGATAAGTTGATATCAGGATAAAAGAGATCGTGTGATTATTATGTAACCACCAGACAAAAGTGATATCAGAGATCAAGGCTTCCATTATAAATATTTGAGATTTTTGTTATTCATTAAGTTTTAGATATTTATCAGATGTTTATTTATGAGGATTTGATATTATGGATATTGATATTTATTTATTTGCAAGTAATTTATTGGCATTATGGATGTTTAATTAATAATACAATTATGATGATCATTTATGGTATATTAAATATTAGCGATGTGATGATTTTGAGTACATTCAAGTTGTTCGATATTATAATCTATGACGTATAATTGATTATTTTGGATGATTCTAAATTTTTACTTGGACGGTCCGGGTTTGGTTTGGGTTCTTGAACTCGAGTCGTTACAGAACATGCATAAAAATAAAAAAGGAGAGTATGTGTGTACTTGCTTGGACCGAATTTACTACTTTTCCAACTAGCTCGAAGTCAGAATCAGACTCGGGAATCTCCGTTTCCTCCACTTCTCCTTTGCGCGGCTCTTTGCTTCGCCCGGCCTCCTACGACTGCTGCCGTGCCAGCTAGCCACCACTGCACGGCCATTATCGGCTACCACCGACCACCGCACAAAGCCTCCCATGGCGCAAGCCCCCTCTTTCTGTCTCTTCTTTCCCGTGAGGCCCTCGCTCGAAGCATCGCTCTCTGTTTTCCTTATTATTATTATTATTATTATTATTATTATTATTATTATTATTATTATTATTATATTCCGTTTTCTATATTCTAAAACCCAAATCGATACTTGGGCAATCGAACGGGCGCACTTTGAGCGCCGACCCATTAAATTCATATATTCTCTAAAATTTTATAATATTTTAGAATTTTTTCTTACGTCCAAATCACCTAAAATAATAATTAATCTTAATTTATTATGGATAAAAATTCTGAATGTTATAAGGACTATGCCTATAAAAGGTCATGGAGACTCGCTCCACAGGCACGCTCGCAATTACCTACAAACACCCTTTAGCATGCAGAAGCTCACAGAAGCTCTCTACACCCTCAAACTTTCCGATGCATTCTCCCTTGTTCTCTCTACATTGTACAGAGAGTAAATTGTTTTATAAAAGCAACCTCCAACCATGCCACTCTCTTTATGAGTGCGCCTCCTACCAACATACTCAAACACACTCCAAAACACTTGTATTAGCATTTTCTGTATTTCCCTTATCATCATTGGAAGGCTCTATACTGACTTAAGCATAGGATTATTTTCGATGAGATTAAATTTTGCTGTCACTTGACCTCTCATTTTAAATTATGGTGTGCAGGATCCTAAACTCGGTAGATAGAGACTGAAATTCGACGGATAGTTCGACTCGAATCCACTCAAAGTTTGGGTCCAGAACGCATAATTGGTGCTGTCTGTGGGAACGCTGACTAAAAGTCGACCAACTTCATCCCTCAAACCAACGTTATTTAGCAAAATGGTGAACACTAGGGCTCAAACTAGCGTTCCTGTCAAAGGGGCTACCTCCCCTGACTGTGGCTACTCCGCCGGAAGTCAGGTCGGAGGGAAGCCTATCCCATTTTTTTTGAACCTGGTAAAACAGATGAATAACATGTCCCAAATGCTCCAAATACTTTGCACTCGCCAGGGCAAGAAGAAGTAGCAAGCCCAATCCCCTTGCTCCCTTTCCGGCCTCTAGGGGAGGAGGCCAGAGGAAGAAAAGGCCGACCAAGAAGGCTCCGGTGCCGGATAACTCTCACAGTTCGGCGGCCTCCAATGCCCACAGCCATTCAAGGCTTGAATGGCGTTTGAGCCGTAGGACTCCAGATGAAAGTCCGGAGAGAAGAAACCCCCGGTACTCTCAGGACAAGCAAAGGTCTCAAGCACAGGAGGGAGCCTACCAGATCGACCGATCTATGAGTGGTAGCATTCGGCCAACAACGTGCCGCACAGTAGAAAAAATAAAGTTGAGAACTTACCTCAACTCCAAGACATCAGGAAACTCCTCCTGAGTGGAGGAAAAGGTCAAAAAGATCTGGAACCGCATGTTCAGGGATGATGAACACGCTACCGATCTGGAGAGATCTCTCTTCACCACAGAGATCCAGAATCGTTCAATGCCTGCAAGTTCAAGATGCCAGCCTTGAGTTCCTATGATGGGAGCACTGATCTCATGGATCACTTGGATCACTTTTGTACCCATCTAAGCCACTAGGGCCAGGATGAGGCGGCAATGTGCCGATGTTTCCCCCTCACCTTGAAGGGGGACCCCCAAATCTGGTTCCATCGTTTTCCTCCCAACTCGATCCAGACCTTCAGAGATCTCACCGATCTCTTCTTGGCGCAGTACACTTTTAGCCGTCGGGAAGAGAAACAACCGTAGAACTTCTCTCACATCAAGCAGAGACAGGACAAGTACCCAAGGAAGTTCCTTGAGCGGTACGTGGCGGAAGCTAAAAGAATCCCCAATCTCACCGAAGAGATGAAGCTTGGCAGTTTCATCTCTGCGTTAGGGCCGGGCAACTTCTTCAAGCACTTCACCCATAAGAACCCACAGACCTTTTGGGAAGCAGAGGCCAACACCTGGGCATACGTGGCCACCGAAGAAGCCAATAAGGCAAAGTGTCCGAAGAGGACCGACCAGCCTCGCCCTTTCCCGGCCAAAGGAAAGAGGAAGACTAGTGGCGATGACAATCCCTACCAAAACCAATTTAGGATTGGAGTATTAGACTGAAAGGAGTAGAGGCCCATCAACCTAACTTCACTGAACGACACACGAGCCAACATCCTTATGTAGATCCGTGAAAAAAAGTTTGTTAGGTGGCCAAAGCCACTATAGAACACGGAGGGAAAAGATCCAACGAAATACTGCGATTTTTATCGATCTCTAGGGCAAACCATAGAGGATTGCAAAACACTCCAACAGGAGATTAAGGAGCTGATTTGCGGGGCCATCTCACCAGATTTGTGAGGAACCCCGGACACAACTTCGGAGCCCTAGGTGGAGAAGGGTTAGATCCACTCCAGCCACGGAATCGAGTTGCGACTGAAGTAGTCCACTTGATAATGACCTGATTGCCCAAGACCCACCAGACAGATCACCAGGGGAGGCAAGCTGGATGCAAGAAGCAAAGGGTAGAGGAAAACGTCATTAGCTTTAGTGATAATGATATGACTCATGTAATTATTCCACACACTAATCCCCTGATTGTATCTGTACTCGTTTCAAACGGTACCGTTGATTACCAGGTGAAACGAATTTTTATTGATAATGAAAGTTCTAAGAATTTTCTTTATCTCGATACGTTCTTTAAATTAGGACTCAAAAAGAATTAGTTCAAATCGGCCGAAGGATCATTGTATAGCCTGGATAATGAACCAGTTGTTGTTCAAGGGATGATACAGTTAGAAGTAACCCTGGGCACGTACCCTAGAACAGCGAGTCATACACTCACCTTTCTGGTTGTTGACCTGTCATCCGTATATAACGTCATCCTAAGCTGACCGTGTCTAGTGGCGTTTGGAGCCGTCACCTCAATGGCGTACTAAAAAATAAATTTTTTAACAGCATGAGGTATAGGTGAAGTATTGGGTGACCAGGTAATCGAATAGATATGTTACATGTTAAGATAGCCCCAAGCGGCAACGAAAGGTCCGCAAAAGAGCTGGACCGTCGAGACGAAGCAATCCTGCAGCAGGCGCAATCTAGCGAGGCTACCAACCTAGTACCACTGAATCGGGAGAAATGCGTACAAATAGGAAACTCACTTGCCGGGCCCCTACAAGATGAAATGGGAAGCTTTTTGAGACAAAACGCAGATGTCTTCGCGTGAACACCGGCCAAGATGCCAAGAATTTTTGCTGGATTAATGGTCCATAAGTTGGGTCTTGATCCCGATCACAAGCTCATTGGACAGAAATGTAGGAATCACTATGTTGAGAAACTCATAGCCATCTAGGAAGAAGTGAAGAAGTTGTTGGATGTCAGATTCACCAGAGAAATCCAATAGCCGGATTAGCTTTCCAACGTGGTCTTGGTTAAGAAACGTATGAAAAATGGTGAATGTGCATCGATTTCACCGACGTTAACAAAGCCTGCTTAAAGTATAGCTTCCCTTTGCCCAGGATCAACTTATTGTGGACTCGATCTCTGGTCATGAGTCACTGTGTTTCATGGACGCGTACTCGGGTTATAATCAGATCAGGATGAGCTTGGAGGACGAGAAAAACACCTCATTTATGGCCAATCAAGGCACCTACTACTACAAGGTTATACATTTCGGTCTGAAGAACACGAGTGCCACTTACTAAAGGCTTGTGAATAAAATATTCGAGAAGCAGATCGGTCACAATATGGAAGTGTATGTAGACGACATGCTCGTCAAGGGCGGAGCCACTAGCGACAATATTCACAATATGGCTGAATTCTTCGAGGTATTCTGTGCCCACCAGATAAAGTTGAATTTGACTAAGTGTGCCTTCGGAGTATTCTCAGAAAAAATCTTAGGTTTCATCATCTCTTAGTGAGGGATTGAAACGAATCCAAAAAAGATCAAGGCCCTCACAGATATGTCTCCGCCTCGGAGTGTCAAGGATATCAAGAGGCTAACCAGAAGACTGGTAGCACCGTCTCACTTCTTGGCAAAGTTGGAAGATAAGTATCGGCCTTTCTTCAAGGCTCTAAGGGGAACGAAGGCAAATAGATTTCTGTGGACGGTAGAGTGTCAGGCCACCTTTGAAGAGCTAAAGCAGTACCTGGTCAATCCGCCATTGTTGACGTCCCCAAGAGATGGAGAAGTGCTATACTTGTAGTTGGCAGTATCAAAGATGGCTTTTAGCTTTATTCTGATACGTCAGGATTTCGACACACAGTGGCCGATTTATTATGTGAGTAAAACGTTAACTGGCACAGAGACACTCTACCCACGTGCTGAGAAGCTTGCTCTTGCACTCGTCTTCTTAGCCTGGAAGTTAAGACCCTATTTCCAGGCTCATTGTGTAGTCGTCCTGACTGACCAACCGTTGATGAAAATCCTTCAGAAACCTAACGTTTTCGAATGATTGGTCAAGTGTGCCATCGAGTTGGGAGAGTTCGATATCAAATTTTCGCCCAAGCTAGCCATCAAGGGGTAGGCCTTGGCTGACTTCATCGTCGAGACCATGACTCCAATCACCAATGAGCACCACATTGAGGACGTAGATCACTACCTAGAAGAGCCAAAATGGGTTCTTAACGTAGACGGTTCATCCACCAGCTCAAGCAATGGTGCTGGAGTGGTTCTACGGAACCCGGATGGGTTTGAGGTGAAATATTCATTTAAACTCAATTTTTCAGCCACCAATAACATTGCCAAGTGTGAAACCATATTAGCCTGATTATGACTAGTCAAAGAGTGGTCAACTAAGTGACTGATCATTTATAGTGACTCAGAGTTAGTCGTTAACCAGATCAATGGGAGCTTCGAGGCCTGCAACCCTCTCTTGGCTAGATACTTCACTAAGGCACAGGACACGATCCGGAGATTTGTTAAGCTAAACCTGGCCTTACATCCCCGAAACTAAAACCGAAAGACCAACCAGCTCTTAAGAGTGGCGGTGAAAAAAAATCTAGGGCGGTACTCGAGGGATTTGCAGGAAGTTTTGAGCGCTCCTAACATAGAGAAATAGAAAGTTATGCAAGTCTCTAATGGCGAAAATTGGATGATGCTATATTGAAAGTATTTGATGGATGGATCACTGTCAGAGAACTCAAATGATTCAAAACGGATCAAAAAGACGACTGGCTGGTACACAATTGTCAATGGAAGGCTATATCACCAAGGATACTCAACTCCGTACCTCTGGTGCCTTACATTTGAGGAGGCCGACTATGCTTTAAGCGAAATCCACATTGGGATCTGTGGATCATACATCGACGGTAAAAACCTAGCGTTCAAAGTCATGCACCAGGAATATTATTGCCCAACAATGAGAAAGGATGCCCAGGAGTTTGTGAAAAAGTACGAGAATTGTCAACTCCATGGCAATCTTCACCACCAACCTCCAGCGGGGCTGAGATCTCTCCAAGTTCATTGGCCTTTCGCGCAATAGGGGCTCAATATTCTTGGCTCATTTTCCATCGTGACCAGGTAGAAGAAGTTTATTATCGCGGGTATAGACTACTTCACCAAATGGGTTGAAACCGTTCCGCTGGTTAAGATCACCGACCACAACGCTGTGATATTCGTCCGCCAGATCATAGTGAGCAGATTTGGCGATCTCGAGGTTATCACGACTGGCAATAGAACCCAATTTTTGGGGAAATGCTTTCCCAAGTTTTGCTCCAGTTTGGGTCTCAGATTGGTCCACATTCGATAGCATACCCCCAGGCGAACGGGAAAGTGAAAGTCACCAAACGGATGCTACTGCACGGCCTAAAGACCAAATTAGAGGACACAGGGGACTCCTAGGTCGACAAATTACACTCCATGCTATGGTCATACTGGACAACTCCGAAGGAATCAACTCGTGAGACACCCTTTAGTCCCTACTATAAGACTGAGGCTGTGATACCGTTTGAGATTAGGCTCCCAAATCTTAGAGTTGAAGCCTTCGATCCACACGACAATGCCTAAAAGATCAAAAAATACCTAAACTTGTTAAAGGAAGGCCGTGACTTGGATAGGATGTGCTCGTCGTCTACCAATAATAAATCGCTCGTTATTACAACAATAAAGTAAAAGCGCGAAATTCAAAATTAGAGATTTGGTCTTGCGAAGCATAGAGGCCATGGGTAGGACAGCCAATTGGAACAAACTTTTCATCACAAAGCATAGAAGCCATGGTTATAACAGCCAATCGGAACAACCTTTCCCCAAATTGGGAAGGCTTGTTTCTTGTCTCAGCTATTTTGTGAAGTAAAGCATATAAACTATGAACCCAAAACGGCAAGTTGGTTCCGCAAACATGGAATGCAATCCATTTGAAATGGTACTACCAATAAAGTCTCAGGTAGGTCATCTGTGTGATTTGAGTCAACAAATTCGGTCAACTCTCTTTCTGACTCAGTTCTCCGGATTCTAACATTGTTGTCAATGAACCCAGTCAACACTCTTTCCAACTCAGCTCTCTGGATTCTAACGTTATCGTCAACGAATCTGGCCAACGCTCTTGCCAACTCCGTCATCCGATTCAAGCGCCCTGGTTAACGTATCTGGTTAACATCCTCTCCTACTCCGTTTGTTGGGTCCAAACGAATCAGACGACGGGTCCAGAGACGAGGGCAAGGGAATCACACCACCATCAATGGGCAGGAGAATCTAGGACAGGCTTGAAGGATAACGCAACCCAAACACATCCCATCGTGAACATGCCGAAGGCCCGAATCCTAGACCACCTGTATGGAGAGCTAGTGATGGGGACGCCAAAAATGGGTCGACCCAAAAGGAGTAAGTGGCCCAAATTAAGCAAAGGCTGAACTGTGCTCCAGACGGTCAATGGAGACATTGACCGAAAAGACGGCAAGTGTGCTGGCTACAGCCCAGGATAAATGTAGCTCAGGTCAAAGTCAACCCACGTATGCCTCATTGGTCTCTTACCCTAATTCTCTGCACCTCCAGGAAAGGCAATCTCTATTGGAACGACAACCTCCCAGAATTAGTGCATATCCCTGGAGGAATGTGCACGAATTGGCGTGCAATTCATAGAAGAAACTCTAATGGTTACTTTGTGTAGAAAGAAATGGATCCACATTCTTGACCGTTGAAGTAAAAAATGGTGCCCACATCCAAGCAAGGAAGGCAAAGATCCCCACAAAAGGCGGGTATCCCACCTCGCTACGTAAGGAAAGTTGTGGAGGACCATGGTTATAAAAGGCCATGGAGACTCACTTTACAGGCACGCTCGTAATTACCTACAAACGTCCTCTAGCATACTGAAGCTCACAGAAGCTCTCTACACTCTCAAGCTTTTCGACGCTTTCTCCCTTATCCTCTCTACACTCGATCCTTTGCAAACTTAGTAAGAGAGAAAATTGCTTTATAAAAGTAATCTCCAACCAAGCAACTCTTTCCACGAGTACACCTCTTACCAACATACCCAAACACACTCCAAAATACTCGTCTTAGCATTCTCTGCATTTACCTTCTAATCCTTGGAAGGTTCTATATTAATTTGAGCGTCAGAATATTTTAGGTGGGATCAAATTTTGTCAGCACTGACCTCTCGTTTTTAAGTTGTGGTATATAGGATCCCAAACTTGGTGGATGGAGATTGGAATCCGACGGACAGCTCGACCTGAACCCATTCAAAGTTTGGATCCATGACGCATTAAGATCAAAGATGACTTGACTTTAAAATAAAATGATTAATGACAGTGTTCTTTACGAAATAATAATCAAGATAAAAAATATACACACACATACATATATATATATATATATATATATATATATTTATATGCCACGCACGCTTGCAACATATATATATATATGCCATGCACGCTTGCAACATATGGCACCCACAAATCCTTCCTGTACTTATATTTTGGGAAGGAAATACAAATTTGTTATTTTTCAACTCTATATTGCTGTTCTTACTTCTTGTTTGGTTTAACGTTTTATTATTATTATCATTATTATTAAAAGAGAAAAGAGAAGACAAGGCAAGTGGCTGTGAATAAAAACTCTTCTCTTCAACGCTCCCTCTATAATAATAATAATAATAATAATAATAATAATAATAATATTATTATTATTATTATTATTATTATTATTATTATTATTATTATTATTATTATAGAGGGAGCGTTGAGGAGAAGAGTTTTTTAAGTAAGTAATGAATTTGTATTTATGTTAAAAATTTGAAGGAGAAGAAGTGTTTTTGGTAAGTAATTAACAGTGTTGGTGAACTTAACCAGCCATGTCGCAATGATCTTTTTCTCTACCATATAATATAGCTGGACTTGATTATTTGGGCATAATGTCTATTTTAATTTTAAGAATGCCTTATTGCATTATTCTTGTTTAGGGCAAACGAATTGGGACGAAACCTTGATTTATTAACTATTTTACTACATTGCTTTTTTTCCTCTCATTTTATACTATTTAACTTCTATCATTGAATATGTTGCTTTTGTTTAATGATATTGCTATTATAAGATATTTTATTTTGTTATAAAGGTATAGCATTTCTATACGTTTATTAATGTATAAAAATATTGTTTAATCATTGCTTTAGTATTATAGTTTTTACTTTTTGTATTATATTTGCTTGATTAAAAAAATTTTAGCATAGTATATAAATATGTCCAGTATATTTAACAAACTATAACTAAAATTATGATGTAACTATATTAGTAAAAACTATTAAATGAAAGAAAATGGCATTTATATATATATTTTTTTTTGTAGAAGAAATGTTCTAATATACCTTGTGAAATCAATAAAAAAGTCAAGAGTAAAAGTTAGACAATCACAATTCTCAATTAGTGATGGAGGACATGTATTATTACAATCATAAACTATTACATTTATTATACAGGGGAACATATTTTATTAGGTTCCCCTAATATTCAATCAAGAAATAACTAAGACTTTTATAGAATTGAGTATTTTTGTATTAATCTACTTCCTTATCAACAGATCCCTTACAAGGAATATGATTGATAGAACAACTGTTCAACTACTACTTTTTCACCTATAAATACCAACAAAATCAGGCAATGCAACACATCATTACCCAATCTACCTCCCTTATTTAATTTTCTCTTTTGTCTTGGAATTAGCTTCTGCTCAAATATGGCTCAGAGAAAGTCACAGGGACGCCAGAAGATCGAACTGAGGAGGATTGAGAACGAAGAAGATCGCTTGATCACATTTTCCAAACGCCGTGCTGGGATTTACAAGAAGGCTACCGAGATCAGCACCCTTTGTGGAGTTGATGTGGGCGTGCTCCTCTTCTCTCCGTCTGGGAAGCCCTTCACATGCGGGGTTCCAAGCATCGAGGCCGTAGCAGATAAATTTCTTGGGAGGGAGAAACCGCCGTCGGCAAATGACATCACCGCTAAGCTGTTCGAGGCTCATAGGAAGGCAAAGATTGAGGAGCATAACAACACTTATAATGAGTTGACTGCCCGCGTGGAGGTTCTCAGGAAGGAAGGAGAGAGGCTCACAAAGACAAAGCGAGCCATCCAGGAGCAGTGCTGGTGGGATGCGGACATCGAGGATCTGACGCTGAATGAGGAGGAACAGTTTATAGCGTCGATGGAGGAGCTGAAAAGGACCGCGGTGCAGCGGGTCGGGGAACTAGCTGGGGCTGGCGCTTCTGCTTCTATATCTGCTCCTAGTGTTGCTAGATCATCAGCTAACGCTACTGCTCCTACGTCTGTCTGATCAGGGCATTGGTTTTGGCGACGAGCGTGGACCTTATGCATGAAAGTAGACACGTTGATATTGAAATTAGGAACACATTTGCGTCTTTGAAAATAATCACGCTTATTATTGCACCTTTCACTACCATAGGAATATGCTTTGATTAGGAGGTATTGGGCCACCATGAAACATTATAACGAGTTTAGAGCAAGATCCATTGCACTAGTGTAAGATCTATACAAATGCTTGTAAGAATTATGGTGGTGGTTCTAAACCATCTTGATTTATAGTTTATTTAAACAAAATAAAAAAGTGAAAGGCTTATTCTCTACTTTTCTTTTCAACAAAAATGATGAAATTCAATTACTTTTATTTCAAGATCTTACACATTGACTATTGGCAATGAGCTCGACTATTTATAATGATTAGTTACCCCTTATTTTAAAATTATTTTTTTTAATATTGATACAGATAATTTAATTTGTATTCTTTTTAATCTACTAAAAAATTTTAATTATGTATGTTAATTAATTATTTTGTTAACAAACTTTTATTTTTTAAACAATTTTATTGATATTGTTAAAAACAAGCAATATAATATGATATGTTGACAATTACACCACATGTCTCCTAATTCTCAACTTTGGTAATAGTGTAAACATAGAAGGGTAGCTTTTAGGATATATTGGCAATTAGTACAACATTTTTTTATTATAGTATGTATATAATATGTTTTAAATATAAAATATTCTAAATAATTACTAATAGGTGTAGTATAAATAATTATATAACTTTTATGGAACACATAATATAATGTATTCAGGCCAAAAAAGTGAAGTGAAACGAATTGTTTTTCACCGTCAACAATATTGTATAAAATTTTCATCATTGTGTACTTTTTATTAAAATTAAATCTCACTCATTGTATCTTATTGCATTTGTACATTTTTGTCTTCTTTTTTTTATCTAATTTTTGAATTAATTTTATTTTTTATTTTTCAATTTGCCGTGTGTGTATATATGTATATTTATAATTATTTGATGCGTACTTAGAATTAAAATTATTGTACGAATTAAAAAGTCAGACAAAACCGTTGGTTGATCTGATGGTCTGCAGGTCTAGTCTTTATAACTGCAAATATTAACCCTGCATACCACAATAACTTAGCAAGATATTTGAGTTATATAGGATTTATTCTCCCGATATATATCCTACGGCGTTTAAATTAATTACTTTTTAGAAAGAATTCAAAAGATACAAAAAGAAAGTGGAAAAAGGATATGGGTAGAGTTTTATGAGTTTGAAAGGTTGTATTCCATTTGATTATACTCGTCATTGATACTTATATGCCAGAGTATGATTTGCCCTGATTCCTCGCTAAAAACTTGTATATATCGTTTAGGTTTCAGTCGGCATGCCTATTTGAAACTAGTGCCTGTAATTGGAGACGTTTTATAGTATTAATTATTAGCTGTTATAATAGTGGCGTAACCATTATTTTTATTAATTTAGTAACTGTTTAGTCAAAAATATTTGATATTTATTGGTTTTACTGTGGCGCTGGCACGAAATGAAATCAATCATGTGTCACTTGAGATTACTCAACCCTCTTTCTATCGAGAGACAATCTTAATATTCTAGCCTAATCTATCTATTTCCAACCTCATCGGATTGTGGTAAAATACAGGAAATACTAGAGAGCATGTTTTGGGCATTCTTTTGGTGTTAAGCATTATTTTAGGTTATTTAGAATAAGTGATTGGATTGTAGTTCTTCATCATTTTTTTGAGATTCTCTATGATATTCCCTTCAATATTATGGAATGACAAGTCCTAACTAATTCGGATTTATCTGAATGTTTCACATTTATTTTATTTGCACTTTTGGTTTAAATGCAGTGACTTCGACAACCGTATGGCATGACTGCACCTTTGAGCCTTATATGTTGAAGCAAAATTCAGGTTGTTGTAATCTGTAGTAGATTAATTATTGTAATTTTTTATCATATTATAGGATATTTGGTTTAATTATAATTAGTACGCCATACTGGAATTTTTCTTCTTAGATCAGTCATGGTTTAGGAGATGCTCTATGAACTTGATTAGAAGCTTCAATTTGAGATATGTTGGACTATTCTAAATAAAAAAATTTAACCATGTAGAATACTTATATATATTTTTTATATATAATAACATAAATACTTACATTTATAGTAAATATAAAATTAGTTGTGCATAACTAACAGATTAGATCAAATATAACTCAACTTTAAAATAAAATGATAAATAATAGTATTCTTTACGAAGTAATGACCAAGGTAAAAAAATAATAATAATATTGAGGGACGGCTGAGGAGAGGAGTTTTTTAAGTAAGTAATTAATTTGTGTTTAAGTTAAAAATTTGGAGGAGGAGAAGTGTTTTTGGTAAGTAATTAACAGTGTTGGTGAACTTAACCAGCCATGTCCCAATGATCTTTTTCTCTACCATATAATATAGCTAGACTTGACTATTGGGGCATAATGCCTATTTTAAATTTAAGAATGCCTTACTGCATTGGATGATATAAAACTATTAGGACATAATATCTGTATTTGGAGGTTGAATTTGTTGGGGCAAACGGGACGTCCGGATAGAATGCACCGAGAGTGCAATGACCGAGAGGATACAACACTCGGATAGAGGGACAGTGCTCGGACGGACAGCCAAAGTAGAAACAGAAAACTGAGAGAAAACACATAAACTTTAATGTGTAAACCCTTCTGTAACCGAAGGAAAAAATCACGGGAGCAGAGCCACAGCAAATCCACTATGTGAAATTGGTTACAAACCTCCAAGATGGAGTATCCGCTACACACCCAAGAAGTCAAAGAGAAAAACGCTCCAAAGCAAATCAAGAAAACACTCTTTTTCTTTTTGCTCTCTATTCTTCTCTTTCTTCATTCTTTCACCGATGGTGCACTCCTCTTCTATTTCACAATAGCCCTTTTGCTCTCTCCAATATTGCTATCTCAATCCTGCTCAGCTCTCTCTCAAGCTCACCGCTTACCAACCGGCAGCAGCCCATATATATAGCCACAAGGGTCCTAGGTCCAGCCAGCCACCCTACTGCCAATAGGGAGGCAGGACCATGCCCCTTAGGCTTGCCATGGCAGGCGCACGTCTGGCGTGCCAGGATGACAGTCCTGATACCATGGAAGTTGTAGCCATCTGCCCACCTACAACACGCTGCTGCAGCAGGCCTATTGAGGAAGTCAACGCCTAGGCTTCAAAGTCCTCGTCCATGTCCTCACCGACCTCTCGGACATGATGCCTCTAATGAGTCCTCGTCCACTATTTCCACAACTTCTCGAACAATAGTTTCCGGACGGATTTTTCAGCCACTGCTCCTCCTCAATAGTCATCGTCCAAATCTTCCAGCTACCCCGAAGACGAACGTTTCCAGATTTCTCTAAACGTCTACGTCCATTTGTCTCCACAAGTCCGTGGACACAAACACCACAAGAGAGTGACCCCAACAAACTTCCCCTCACGACCTTGTGGGGAACCTTCGCCGTTGTTGGGCAACCGTCATCTCCTGCCTTCCGGTAGCTTCCCCTAAATTTGGACTCCGCCATCAGCCTCTGCAAGCCTAAATGACACCTTCCACCGCTCCACTGAACTTGGAATAAACCTACTCTCCTTCAGCTCCTTATTCTCGGACTTGTCATTCTCCCTTGCCTTCACCACCGCAGCTTCGCCGTTGACCCTGCTGGCTCTGCCATTGGCCCAACTGGTTCCGCCGTTGGTCCTGATCAGCTCTGCCCTTGGCCCTCTGCCGTTGGCCATGCTGACTCCACCCTTGGCCCTACATAGCTCCGCCCTTGGCTCTGCACAGCTCCGTCCTCTGCCTTGCTGGCTCCGCCGGCCTCTCGGACGTCCTCTGCTACTACCCGGCCGTCCTCTCCTGCCACCTTGACTAATGTCCCCGTTGGTCATCCTGGCATTTCCTTTGGCAATATAGGTCTTCATCAAATACCGCCCTGATGTCCTGCTTCCCCTTGCCATCACTGAGGCGCCTTTGGTGAGCTTCCATTGGCCGTCGCCAAATGTCATCCGGAAGCCTTCCTCATCAAGCTTCCCGGTTGAAATCACATTCAACCTTAGATCCGGGGCATATCGCACGCCCTCCAGTACAAGCCTATTCCCGTTGCGTGTCCTCAATCAAACATCCCCAATGCTAACAACCCTAAACGAGCCACCGTTACCCATCTTTAACACCACTCGGCCAACGGGCATATAGTTCCTGAAGTGGGACTTCCTCGGTGTCGCATGGTGTGAGGCCCCATTGTCCATCACCCAACTCGTCTCCTAGCATGGGCTGCTCCGTGCTTCCTCGGCATGGACCACTAGGAGGTCTCCGCAGAAAGCGATGTTCTCCAGATCATCAACCTGATCCTTTTTCTCCTGACAATCGCCTCTGCCATCCTCATTCTGCCTCCTGCGCGAACAGTCCTTCTTTATGTGATCTTTTTTGCGACATAAGAAGCAGCTCCTTCCTTCAAGCTTGCTCCGACTGTTGTTCCTGTCCATCCTGCCACCCTGTCCTCGGTTAGATCTCCCTCGTCCCCGACTGCTGGTGGCCATAAGAAGACTTGGCCGAGAGCCTGAGGCCTCACCGCTTTCCCTCCGCCTTGACTCTTTCAAAAGCAGGGAAGCTATCACCTCGTCCAGCTTCAGTGTGTCTTTTCCAAACAGCAACGTCGTGATAATATGATCGTATGAGGATAGCAAGAATGCCGGCAACACCAACGCTTTGTCCTCGTCCTTGAGCTTCTCATCAAGGACCGACATCTGTGTTACCAGCTGGTTGAACTCGTCTAAGTGCTTCTCGAAGCACTCACCTTCCGACAACCTCAGGCCAAAGAACTGCTTCTTCAGATGTAGCCTGTTTGTTAAGGACTTGGACTTGGACTTGGACTTGTACCTGCTCTCAAGCTTCTCCCAGACCTCGGCCGGGTCTCACAGTCCGAGAACCTCCTAGAGTGTGTTGTCTGCCAAACACAATTTAATAGTGGAGTTGGCAAGATCCCTCTTTTCCTACCATTAGTCCTCGGACAGTTTCTCCATCTTCTCATCCTTTTTTCAAGAGCTTTTACCGTTTCTTTCCGGGTCAAAATATTCCTCACCCTTTCCTGCCAAAGAATGAAATTATTTTGCCCATTGAACTGCTCCACACTGAACGTCCCATTCTTCGCCAACAACGCCATCTAGCCGACAGTTCACGAACCAGTCTCTGATACCACTTGTTGGGGCAAACGGGGCGTCCGGACAGAATGCACCGAGAGCGCAACGACTGAGAGGACACAACGCTAGGACATAGGGATAGCGCTCGGACGGACAGTCAAAGTAGAAATAGAAAATCGAGAGAAAACACACGAGATTTCACGTGAAAACCCTTCTGTAATCGAAGGAAAAAACCACGGGATCAGAGTCACAGCAAATCCACTATGTGAAATAGGTTATAAACCTCCAAGATGGAGTATCCACTGTACTCCCAAAAAGTCAAAGAGAAAAACGCTCCAAAGTAAACCAAGAAAACACTCTTTTTCTTTTTGCTCTATATTCTTCTCTTTCTCCCTTCTCTCACCGGTGGTGCACTCCTCTTCTCATTCACAATAGCTCTTTCGCTCTCTTCAAGATTGCTCTCTCAATCTTGCCCAGCTCTCTCTCAAGCTCACCACTCACCAACCGGCAGCAGCCAATATATATAGCCATAAGGGGCCTAGGTCCAGCCAGCCACCCTACAGCCAGTAGGGTGGCAGGACCATGCCCCTTAGGCTTGCCATGGCAGGCGCATGCCCGGCATACCAGGATGGCAGTCGTGATATCTTAAAAGTTGTAGGCGCCTGCCCACCTGCAACACGCGACTGCAGTAGGCCTACTGAGGAAGTCAACGCCTAGGCTTCAGAGTCCTCGTCCATGTCCTCACCGACCTCTCGGACATGATGCCTTTGATGAGTCCTCGTCCACTATTTCCGCAACTTCTCAGAAAATAGTTCCTGAACGGATTCTTCAGCCACTACTCCTCAATAGTCCTCGTCCAATTCTTCCAGCTACCCCGAAGATGAACGTTTTCAGATTTCTCCAAACGTCTGCGTTCATTTGTCTCCACAAGTCCGTGGACACAAACACCACAAGAGAGTGACCCCAACAAAATTTAGGTTGTTCTTGTTTAGCGTGAAACGATTCGCACAAAACCATGACTGTAACTATTTTACCACACTATTTTGTACTATTTAACTTCTATCATTGAATATGTAGCTTTTGCTTTCATGATATTGCTTTATAAGGTGTTTTATGTTGTTATAAAAGTTTGGTGTCTCTATACGTATCTTAACATATTAAAAAACTGTTTAATAGTTACTTTGGTATTAATAACATTTTTGTAAACATATTATTTACTTTTTATAATATGATTGTTTTACTAAAACCGATTCGAGTATAATGTACAAATCAGTCTAGCCTATACGGTATCTAGCCAACTATAACTAAAATTATGAATTAAATATATCTTTAAAAACAATTAACGAAAAAAAATTGACATTTATTTTCTTCCCATAAAAGAAAATATTTCACTATACTTTGTCATGCGTCCTGGATTCGATTCTTG
Organism: Nepenthes gracilis; assembly: GCA_033239525.1. Taxonomy (NCBI): domain Eukaryota; kingdom Viridiplantae; phylum Streptophyta; class Magnoliopsida; order Caryophyllales; family Nepenthaceae; genus Nepenthes; species Nepenthes gracilis. The sequence goes on along the minus strand of BSYO01000021.1, from coordinate 16,008,524 downwards.
GACGAATTTTGGTTCAATGGCTCCTTTGAGTATTGTCACCGTCCTATATGCCTGGGATCCTATACACCACAACAGACGATGAGAAGTCAACGGAAAATGATGGGACTCGCTTTCCGATTTATCCTCTGATATTTAAATCAGTAAATTACCTTCCAATAAAGAGAAGGTAAAAAACAAAGTATACTAGAATGAAAGTACGGATAGGGATTTGAGAGTAAGAATTGATGGTGCACTCGTTGAGAATGGCTTTAGTCGTGGAATGCTCGTTGAGAGCGGCCTCTCTATTTACTAAGTTTACTAGAAACTAGTAGCGGAAGAGATGACAGAGCAATTAGAACTTGAGAATTGGAAAGCTTATGCAAGTTTAAGTATGCCAGAGAGTATGTCAATGGAGTGAGTCTCCAGGGCCTTTTATAACCAAGGATCTTTGCTGTTTTTATTAGGTAGCAAGGCGGGATACTCACTTTCTTAGAGAATCATTTTCCGTCATTGTGTGGATGTGAGCGTCATTCTGGGCTGCAACGATTGGGAATAAGGATCTTTTCTCCATGGAAATGTCGTGCACAATGAATATTGAGGTTACCGTTACGAGCCACGTGCTGATCTATAGGCGTTCCTTTCGAGATACAGTTTGATTTTTGGGGATTTTCGTTATAGAGGGGGTTGTTATCTTAGCATCACGGCCAACTAGGGCAGATAACCATTGAGCATATGATAGGGCGTATGGGCCGATTTCGGTTTAGATCGTATCTATTTTGGGCTACATCCGATCTACTTAAATGCCTTCTCCAATTAATTGGAGCATTGACCATCCTTTGAACAAGTGGGCGTACTCATCTTCTCTCCGTTTGGGAAGCCCATCACGCACAGGGTCACGTGCATCGAGGCCGTAGCTGATAAATTTCTTGGGAAGGAGAAACCGCCGTCGCCAAATGACATCCCGCTAAACTGTTTGAGGCTCATAGGAAGGCAAAGATTGAGGCGTATAACAACACTTACAATGAGTTGGCTGCCTACGTGGAGCTCCTTAGGAGGGAAGGAGAGAGGCTCGCAAAGACAAAGCAAACCATCCAAGAGCAGTGCTGGTGGGATGCGTACATCGAGGATCTGACGATACATGAGGAGGAGCAGTTTACAGCCTCGATGGAAGAGCTAAAAAGGACCGCGTGGCACCTTCTCTGATACCGTCTTGATTGTCGAATTTAAAATTTAATAACCGATATTAAAAATTATTAAATAAAATAATAATTATTTTTTTTTCTTAATCAAATACAAAAAATATATATATATATAAATAATAAAATTAAACTTTTTTTAATATATATATATATATATATATATATAACCGTTAAATCTTTTTATCTAACGACTATTCGAGCGTTAGAAGGACTATGATCCCCCCCTCCCTAAATGAGGGTTGGGGGCTGGTGCTTCTATATCTTCTCCTAGTGCTGCTGGATCATCGGCTAATGCTATTGCTCCTATGTTTGATCAAGGCTTTGGTTTTGGCAACAGGCGTAGACCTTATGCATGAAAGTAGACACATTGATATTGAAATTAGGAAAACATTTTTATCTTTAAAAATAATCTCACATTTAATTTTACATTTTACTATCATAAAAATTTGTTTTGGGCCACCATGAAACATTATAACAAGTTTAGAGCAAGATCCATTATAGTAGTGTAAGATCCATGTAAATGCTTGTAAGAATTATCCTGGTGGTTCTAAACTACCTAGAAGTACAATTTATTTTAAAAAAAATAAAAAAATAAAAGTCCTATTCTCTATGTTTTTTTTTTTTTTTTTAACAAAGACAATAAAATTCACTTACTTTTATTATAGAATCTTACATATCGGCTATTGGTAATGGGCTTGGCTATTTATAATGTTTAGCGACTCCTTAGTAAATAAAACATATTTCAGGTATGCTCCTTTCGCATTTACTGTAGTTGAGTTTCACTTATCCACTTACTCTTTGACAACTTGAGAAAGGAAAAAAAAAATACTAAGTGCATGTTTGGTTGTAGAAATTGGAAAAAAAAAGAATTTCTATTCTTGCAAAAATAAAAATTTCTTCGTTTGGTTAGCCTATTGATGGGAATTGTAATTCCCACCATTTATATGGGAATTGTTATTCCCACACATGTGAAAATATCAATTCCCACATATTATTATTATTATTATTATTATTATTATTATTATTATTATCGTTATTATTAATTATTAGGTATTTTTATTTATTTATTTTATTATTATTTGATATTATTATTACATATTATTATATTATTATTATTAGGTATTATTATTTCATATTATTATTATTATATTTATTATTATTATTATTTATAAGGTATTATTATTATTATTATTATTATTATTATTATTATTATTTTTTCACCTTATTCCTCATACTATTCTACAAACCAAACAATGGAATACTAATTTCCACCTTATTCTATTCCAACAACCAAACATAAGAATAACAATTCCAACTCTATTCCCATCCTTTTCTATTCCCGAATAACTATTCTATTTCCACATAATTCTATTCCAACAACCAAACGTACCGTAAGCATTGATTCTGTGTCATCACGTATTTCCTAAAACCTTATGGCTAAATCACAGCCGAAAAAATCAGAGTCACCTGAGACTTACGGCTGCTCAGGAAACCCCATGACTGATTTTAGGATATACCCAGGAACTGATACCTGATATTGTTTTTAGTTTTTTTGGTAAGTGACCTGATACCTGATAATTTGGAGGAAAACCTTGCAAAACAATCCTGTCAACTGACTACGCTTGAATCAATCACAAATAGACTGCAAAGTTGCGGCAAAGCATGGGGAGCAAAAATTCAAATGAAAACAGAATGGTCAATTTATCCAGATGCCACACGTCACATACTAGCTAAAAATAATAGGGGGCTTCACAAAAGAAAGCAATAATATGACTCGAGCAAATGCCACATTGTCCACAATGCTGAGCACAATTACCTCATAAATGGCTCTGGAGTACCCTGTTTGCATATCACATTGGCTCCCTGTCCTACTTCCCCTCAACTGTGTGGGACGGAATATAGAAACTAGCAACAAATTTTAAGGTAGAAACACCTCGATCACAATGGTCACCACCTCCAGCAGCAAAGCACAGAGTGACCAACAACATTTTTCTTGCCACAACTGCAGGTTGGCATTGCAAGCATTCTGATCTTCCATAGTGTCAGATGGAAATGAGAGAGAGAGAGAGAGAGAGAGAGAGAGAGAGATGTGGAGCACTTGAAACTTGATTGGGGAACATATGTTCAAGCATAATTCTTCAGATTCGCTACCCCAAGATTCTGTGCTTCCACTTTCAAGGACTTGAGATACCTGACTGCTGCATCCAATATAGCCACAGTATTCATTTGATCTCCTCCAGGTACAATTCCACGCAATACCTGGATCATCTTCTGCAGTTTCTTTCTCTTCTGTTCATCATATCTGCCGCCACAATCAGATGACTTTTGAGAGGAAGAAGGATGCTTAATCTTTCTGGATTTTGAACTATTATTGGAGAAAGAATCAAGGGATCTGCTTCCATCATCTCCATGCGTGTTTGCTGAGCTGACCTCTTCCTCATCAGAATCCTCCACTTCATCATCAAAGCTCAACAATGCATCAATTTCATTTAAATTGTCATTAAATAAACAGGAAATTTCTTTTTGCTCATAATTTGCATTATTTCTATCAATATTGTCTCCATAGCAAGATGCGTTGAGTTCTAAGCCATCATAGCTGAGCTTCTCGCCTATCATAGGGTGGAACATGATCTGGCTTCTATCATGTGTTCGATCAAAAATTATGAACTTCTTTGGGCAAATTTCAGAAGGCTGAAACTCCGCACAATGAACAGCCCCAGAGTGCTTCAGACCCAGAGGTAAATCTGCAGCAAAGGCAGATGCAGCAGAGGAATTCTGCATGTCACCAGCATCCACTAGATTTTCAAGAGGGAGCACCACCTCCCTCGGGTAATATTGTCTGTCACTCTGCATCCGATGTTCTGTAGATTAATCTGAGTTTGTAGACCAGATGCTTCCCTACCTTTATGACCAGGAGTTTAAAAAACACTTCAGCTGGATGAAGGTTAGTATTGTTATGACAAAGACTAATTAGCAAACTTGTGACATAGCCATTACTGCTATGAAACCCTGTCTATTTTGGCTTTGTAGTTACAACAACCAAAAGGCTCATTTCTCTAATGGCCATCTAACTCACGGACATGAGCAGAGGGCAGCCTGAAATAATGTCCCAGCAAATTGTGGTGCTAGACTACGTAACAGGTTTAAGCAATTGGCGGAAATACTGAACCTGCAATAACACCCGCAAAGTTAAACAGGTAACCAAAAGCTACAAAATCGGCCATCTCTACTATCTCCACGTCACAACAAGGATATAGAGAAACTTTTACCTGGCAAACTTGCATCAATCTGTGACACCCAACAATCCCAATGTTCATTCTGATCTTCTCAATTTTGTCAATTGCTTGGTAGCCGTCTCTGTTTATCACAATGAACATTCTTGATCCCAACCAACACCAGTTCCAAAAGGCTAAAGCGTAGGTCCAAAGAGCCCTTAACTGGTTAAGGCATTCGCCTGAAATCAGAGTTAAGAAAACAGCATTAGATTATCTCATTGTTCTTTGAATATCAAAAGAAGAATAAAACAACAACGTGTTGGATACAAAAGACCTCCGTACACGCAATAACAGACACATACAGGTACAAACTTAACTCAAACTCAGAGAACCTATCTAGATAATCATTACAGTGGGGGGTAATCCTACAGATACCTGGTAGATCACAGAATAACACGAAAGAACACCACCAAGAGAATACGCTTGCCACTGTAATTCACAAATGTTGATGACCACGGCATATTGACCCAGTCCTCAGATCCCAATTTGTCAGTAATAGCGCTTCAACACCTTCAATAACGCCTTCTTTTGATGAGTTCCAAATCTATGCTTGACATATAATCAACATTGCTTAAATAGGAGCAAAAACAAATGTCAAATTCTAATCGTATCGCAATTCAATCATTCAGAAAAATAAATTCCAACTACAACTTTCTATGCAAGAGAATAAAATCTTGAATCAAACAGTAACAGAACACAAAAGCTAATCACGATCGCTAAACCTGAATGACCGCTTATAACTAGCACTAGATAAAATACAAAATGAAGATATGGAAATATAACAAAATGGAAAACGCGAGGAATTACTGTATGACATGCATTATCATTTTTCGGGAAAAAAAAAAGATATAGCATAATCCTAGCAAAACGAAGTGAGCAATAAATAATCTCCACAAAATACATGCACGCACGCACGCACCATACAGCGGGAGAGAAAAAGGTGGATAGATGAAGTCCTGGAAAACTTTAAACAAAGCATCAAAGAAATCGTAAAACTCAATCCTCCTCCTTTTACCGTAACAACGATATAGGCACGGGAGTTCCTAAAAGATGAAAAATTAAGATTACAATCAACGATCAGAGCCAAACCTAGGGTTTCCGATGACTTTCAGGTCGAAAGTTACACCAATATTCACCGTCAAATCTGTTGGATATCCAGAATTTATCGAATTGAAGAACTCCACACACCGAGAGATAGAGAGCGAGAGAGAGAGAGACTATGTGAGATACATCTATCAAGTGCAGCGTGCAAGTGGACAGAATTTGAGCAGCCGTGTTACGTTTTGCGTATCGGGACGTGCAACTTAAGGGAGACAAAATGGGTGATTTAGAGCCGTCGGATGCCGCGTTGGGAGTGCTTTCCGGACCGGATATCAGGTTGAAATCTTGATCGTCAGCTACCTGCAGGCGTGATAGTGTGTGGGGCACACGAGGTTTGACATTGTATAATGTCGACATTTCTTTGAAAACACAGGCCTAATTAAACGGAAAAATTGGACTGAGACATGCTCTCGAGCTCAGTAGAGACATCGACGTGGCGGACAGGTTTTGGAGGTGACAACAAGTAAGCAAAAGAGTCAATGGTGTGATAAACTGATATATTTCCCGATAGGATGATAAACTACGGTGATTAAAAAAAAAACACCCTCTTCCCGTCCCTCCCTTCCCCCGTCCCTCCCTTTTTTTCTTTGAAGTATGAGAAATAACTGGTTTTGCAAAGATAAAAAAAAAAATAACAAGTAAAATATGCATGTGATTCAAAATTTTCTTAAAAGCTTTGCATCAAATGAATATATTTTTTAGACATTCAGGGCTTACACGAGTAAAGAATTATAATAATGTAAGAGATTGGCATCTGAAAAACTGTATGTGTGTAAGTAATAATAACAAATATACCTGGTAAAATATTTTTATAACGGTAACAAAATATACGTAAAGATATTTTTTATCTTCATTGTTTGAACGCTAAAGCTGCTTTACATTAATTTATATCTTTTAACTATTAATAATGTTAATTTATCCCGTATGTTTCTCAAATATAATCGAGCCCATGAAAGCATAAAAGGTGGGCCAGAAGTGTTCAAGAAGACATCCCCCATTACTTCTTTCCTTTAAGTAGTCGAGGGCTTTTACACTTTTCAACAGAGAAATCCGCGTCCGGGAATCAAGTTTGGGTTTGGCATGCTGATTACGTAACTTGCACTCAAAGTCTAGCTTGAACATCCATACACATATTAAGTTATTCCAATTATAACTTAAAACAAAATTAATATTTTTACTCATACTTTGCTACTATCTTATTGAAGAAGTGCAAAAACAAGTGAAACATAGTTAATTTTTTCAAATAAGTAGCGGTAGCCAGCCGGGTATTATGGTGATATCACAAGGCAATAAATCTGACTTTGGGCAAATTATTAATCATATATTTATTTTTGTCCAAACACAGATCAAGGGGCTATTGTGTTAATGGAAATTAAGGGAGTTGAATTAAATCTCATATCCAATTATCTAGTTATGAGAGTCGTCAAAATCTATGGAATTGAAATTGTATACTATATATTCGATCTAATTTACTTTATAGTTTCAAATCATACGAGGCTGAGAAACCTTCAAATATGTCATGCCGTGTTGAGATCAGTTAATTCCTTAATAATGTAATATTAAAACTTTTATTTATCTTTAATCTAAATATGTAGAGTTTAAAATCTTTGAAATCATAATTTTTATAGGAGATATATTTTAGAGAAAGCATGGGTTTTGTGTCCTCAGTTTATACTTCAATCCAAGGAAATCACTTGGTTTGAGAGGGTGCACTAAAGTATAAATCTATACTTCAACGTTTGCCTAATCATCCAAAACCAACATTACATAGTCCATTTGCTTTTTAACTAATTTTTCTTTTGAAGTCTTTTGTAAAATTTGATGACCATATCTTTTCAAGAAACAAGCACATATTTGCAATTGAAAAATCCCCCCCCCCCAAAAAAAGGAGCAATTTAGAACTCTCACCCCGTTACACCGCTTGTGGAATAGTAGTGGGAAAAATAATTCTTGAATCATAGATTGAATAGCCAGCATAATGATTTATAAAATTCGTAATATTCATGCTACATTTCGAAACCATATAATGAATAAATGATGCTCATGAGATTGCTTCATGAAATCTTACTTCTACTTTCCGGGGACAAAGTTTGTGGCATAAGCCCATGCATTGTTGTTGACGGGCACAGCTCAGGTAGTCAGCAAGGTTCTCCAATGGCCCCTTTCCGGTGACAAAGGCTTGAACAAAGAATCTGAACATTGAAAACATGGCGAACCTGCCATTCTTGATCTCCTTCACCTTCAGCTCAGCAAATGCCTCTGGGTCATCTGCAAGGCCCAATGGGTCAAAGCTCTCACCCGGATAATGTGGGTTGGTAATCTCACCAAGCGGCCCACTAGCTGCTGGGTTGGGTCACTTCCTTATAGGTAGATCAACAAATAGACGCGTTATCGGAAGATCGTACAGGGCTTGTGCGAAATTTGGAATGTTGCAAACTAACTGCAATAAAGTAAAGATCGGAGAGACCTATTTGTCGGAGTCGACAAATCTCGAAGTAGGCAAAATTCAAAATGCTCGCACGCGCGATAAATGACCAAAAAAGTAGCAAGAATGCTGCTCTTTGGCCAACCGATCGGGAAGCAGAAGGTCGGCCAACCGAAGAGCAGACAGCCCAGCCGAGCAACAAGATGCCGATTAGGGAAGCTGACTGGTTGAGAGAAGAAGCCGGCCAGGGAGGCCTGCCTACTAAACTGAGATGAGGCTAACCAAGGGCAGCCAGGCAATGCCAATTCAGAGGAGTTGATCTGGCGAAACCAGTAGATGACATTGCAGAGTAGGCACCAGGTTCTGAAGAGTAGGTGGCAGGCTTTTTAGAGTAGGTAGTTAACTTTCAGAATTGATAAGTTGACTATGTAGAGTATGCACCATTTATATAGAGTAGGTTGACTTGTAAGACACACGTACAAGCTAGCAAAATATAAGCCTTCTAAGGAAACGCAAGAACTGGTGAAGACGCAGAAAATGATGTAACAAATCATCTAAAGTCGACGTCATTATAAAAGCGCACCAGGGGCTTCAGAAGATGTGTGAACGGTGTGTAGATGAACCATATGTGTAACGAATGGTGGAACGGAGTAGAGCTAAATGCAAAAAGGAGCCCTCACCAGTCACCGTTCACTACCACACTTGTAAAATCAGTGAGCAAAAAGTACTATCAGTGAGAGTAATGAGAGAAAGAAAAATTGAAAGAAGAAGAATGAATAAGAGTTTCCTTACTCTGGAGATTCTTTTTCTTATTTTATCTCGAGTGGGTTGTTGGTATTCTGTCTCGAGATTTTTGTAATTGATTTTACATTGTGGAATTTGTTTCAGAGTTTGTTCCGTGGTTTTTTTTTTCTTGGTTAAAAAGGATTTTTCAGGTTAAAAATTGTTATGCATTCTTGTGTTCCTTGTGCCCACTAAATTGGTAATTGATGGGCAACGGGAGGGTTCAAATTTTTCCACTGCGCTGAGTTGTATGTGAATTTGGATGTCAAACCCAAACACCAGCAACACGGTGTCCCTCAATGGCTCCCATCAAGATGACGTGGCATGCCCAGATGGCTAAGATGCTTTGGGCATGGACCAAGCTTGGGTTTCCCAAGTTGTCTAGCCCGCCCTCGCTAAAGATCTGTGCCCCTGCCTTGAACCACACAGCTTCTCTGAATTTCACACTGTTTCGGGCCAAAAGCTTGAGGAAGATGCAACCCGGTGCACCAAACATGGCCCATCTATCATGGATCACTTCGAGTTCACGCTTCTTTGCAAATGTTTATAGGCCTGCTGAGAGACCAGCAGTATCCCAACCATAGTCTCCAGGGAACTCTCCAGTGAGGTACGATGGGGATTCACCAGAAAATGGACCCAAGAACTTTACATGGTCTAGCCATACTATGAGCTGCTGGAAGAAACAGGCTTGGGCTTTGCCACACTCTTCCTCATGGAGATCCTGTTAAAGAAGAGGGCAGACCACTTTCCCCGATTAGACAGGACAGTAAGAAATGAGGACGAAGAAGAACAATGAATACAAGAAATATTACATGGAAAACCCTTCTCAATTAAGGGAAAAACCACAGGACAATCGTCCACAAAAACGTGTTTCACTGTGAGATTTTTGGAGACAACAGTAGTAAACAAAGAGAAATCGAAGAGCACTACTTCACCGTTTTTTCTCTTACTCACTCACCTCCTAATCCTACGTCACACTACTCCCATTAAAAAGATATATGGAGCAATATACAATACATAAAAGAACAGAAATAATTCCTTCCAACAATATGAATATTCCCCTGTCCAAAAATACGGCTCCTGCAAAACCGCAAGAGATCGTATACCTCCAGAAGATCTGCTGAGCTGGCACTGTCCTGTATTGCCTGGCGGGCGGCGCACAGTTGGCCGTCCGCGTTCTCCACAAGGACGGTCAACATCTCCATTGACCGTCTGAAATACGTTCATTTGAAAACTCTAAGAGAAACTTGCCTACTTCTCTGCCAAACCGGTCAACAGTCCATTGATCGTCCATCCGGTCAACTCCTCATTGATCGGAATTTCATTCCTTTATAAAATAGCACCTTTGTGCTCCGCCCAAGTTATTCGATAATAAGAGCTCCTTTACGGGAGTGATTCTCAACAAACTTTCCCTCACGATCGTGAAGAAGTTGGATCCATCAGCCCGGCTATCTTGCAGCATGCCTCATTCTTTCCTCGTGATAAAATCTTAGTCATCATGTCTGCTCCATTGTCTTCAGTACCAATCTTCTCCAGTGATAATAGACCAGCTTCCAGCACGTCCCACACCCAATGGTACCGAACATCAATATGCTTGGATCTCGAGTGGAATGAAGAATTCTTGCAGAGATGTATTGCACTATGACTATCACAGAGTACACTGTACTTCTCTTGTCGGAGACCCAATTCTTGAACAAATTCCTTTATCCATAGCATCTCCTTGCACGTCTCTATAATTGCAATATATTCGGCTTCAGTTGTGGATTGAGCTACATACTTTTGTAGCTTGGATTGCCAAGAAACTGCACCGCCCGTAAATTTTATCAAATAACCCGATGTAGATTTACGTGTGTCAATGTCTCCGGCCATGCCCGCATCTGAATATCCCACCAACAGCGGTTTGTTACTTCCAAGACATAAGCACCTCTTGGAAGTTCCCCGAATGTATCGCATGATCCATTTCACCGTGGACCAGTGCTCCTTACCCAGATTTGATAGAAAGCGGCTAACTGTCCCGACGGTATGAGCTATGTCCGGTCTGGTACACACCAAAGCATACATGAGACTTGCCACAGCAGAGGAATAGGGCACGCCTTTCATGTATCTTTTCTCGTCATCCGAGGACGGATATTGATGAGTGCTCAGCTTGTAATGATTCGCCAAGGGTGTGTTCACGGGCTTTGACTTATCCATATTAAACCGTTTGAGCACTTTCTCAAGATAGTTTTCTTGAGACAGCCACAATTTTCTAGCATTCTGATCGCGTATAATTCTGACTCCCAGAATTTGTTTCGTCGATCCAAGATCCTTCATGGCAAATGACCGTCCAAGCTGCTCCTTCAACTTCTTTATCCAGTCAATATTCCGTCCAACTATCAACATGTCATCCACATATAAAAGAAGGATGACAAAATCATTATCAGCAAACCCGCACAAATATACAGTGGTCACGAGTAGTCTGCCGGTATCCTTGGCCGGACATAACAGATTCGAATTTCTTATACCACTGCCGAGGAGCTTGTTTTAAGTCATATAGACTTTTCTTCAGGTGACAGACAAATTGTTCGTTTCCTTTAGCCTCGAAACGTTCAGGCTGTTCCATGTAAATCTCCTCCTCAAGCTCTCCATGGAGGAATGCAGTTCAGACATCCATCTGATCCACCTCAAGGTCCTAAGCGGCAGCCAGGCCCAGTACCACTCGTATGGAGGATATTTTCACTACCGGAGCAAATATCTCATCAAAATCAATTCCTTTCCGTTGTCCGAAACCTTCAACCACCAGTCGAGCCTTGTATCTTGGCTCCTTGGTGTTCTCGTCCGCTTTCACCCGAAAAACCCATTTGTTTTTCAGTGCCTTCTTCCCCTTGGGAAGTGTAACGAGATCAAAAGTATGGTTTTCATGAAGAGAACGCATCTCATCCTTCATGGCCTCCAACCATTTTTCCTTGCCTTCGCCGTTTATAGCCTCTTCATAGTCTTCAGGCTCACCGGCATCCGTAAGCATTACATACTCACTGGAGAACAGACGAACAGACGGTCGTCTGTTTCGGGAGGATCGTCTAATAGCGACTTCTGCAGCCTATTGAGGCATGGCTTCAGTCTGGTCATCATCAGGCACCATGACCTCCTCACCAGTATCTTCAACTGCCTCAAGACCGCCAATCCGGTCAACTCCTTCTTGACCGTATGAGCCTGTTTTCGATACAGGACGGACATCTTCAATACTTACTTTGTCCGTCTGTTTATCATTATAATTTGCCTTCCTGCCGATGTCTTCAATCGTCTCATTCTCGGTAAATGTTACATCTCTTGACCAGACTAGTTTCCTTGTGGCAGGATCATAGAATCTGTAACCCAGTTCTTCCTCTTCATAGCCCAGAAAGACGCATTGCATCGTCTTTGACTCCAGTTTCGTCCTTTCATCTCTTGGAACGTGCACGAATGCTTTACATCCGAACACTCGTAAATGATCATAGGACGGTTCTACACCCGTCCATATCTTTTCTGCCACTTCACCCATCAGTGGTTTGCTCGGCGACCTGTTGATAATGTAAGCCGCCGTCCGGAGTGCTTCTGCCCAAAATGATGCATTAAGTTTTGCTTCAGAGAGCATACAACGTACTCTCTCTAAGAGCATACGATTCATCTGTTCTGCCACTCCATTCAACTGTGGAGTTTTTGGTGGCGTTTTCTGATGCCTAATATCATGCAACCGGCAGTAGGCATCAAAAGGCCCCAAGTATTCGCCGCCATTATCACTACGAACGGTCTTTAGCTTCTTCCCTGTCTGACGCTCCACAAGAGTATGAAACTGCTCAAAAATACCAAGGACCTGATCCTTGATCTTTAGTGGGTAGACCCATAGCTTTCTTGAACAGTCGTCAATAAAGGAAACAAAATACTGAGCACCACCGATCGACTTTTCTTTGAACGGACCACACACGTTTGTGTGGACAAGCTCTAAGAGCTCCGCCTTTGGGCCGGACGAGTCTCCATGAAATGAAACTCTCCTTTGCTTGCCGGCCAGGCAATGAGGACATGTTTTTATCCCGTCCTATTTCGTTCCTTTGATTAGGCCCTTCCTGGCCAAGTAAGACAAACCCTTTCCGCTCATGTGGCCGAACCTCCTGTGCCACAAATCCTCTATCTCCTTACAGATTGCAGCGTTTACATCTCCGCCCATAGCACGGACCTCCATTACATACTGACTGAAGCACTTTTTCCCTCTAGCTGTAACAAAAGATCCTCTGGTCAACTTCCATTCACCTTCACAGAAGGTGTTGTAGTAGCCCTCATCATCCAATCGGCTGGCTGAAATGACATTCAAACGAATGCCAGGAACGTGATGCACATCTTTCAGCAACAGTCTTGTGCCATTATTTGTGACCAGAGTAATATCTCCTCTGCCTACAACAGGAGATGTTCCTTTATTTCCCATCCTAATTACTCCAAAATCTCCTGGAGTGTAAGATGTATACAGTTCCTTCCGGGACATAACATGTAGGGTAGCGCCCGAATCAATTACCCAACCAGATTCCAGATCTGTCAAGTTTGTCACCTCTCCTTGACATGTTAATAGGAGATCCCCACTTGTGACTACTGAGACGGATGACGTTTCCTTACCTCGTCCTTTGTCACCCTTCTCCTTTTCTGCATTTTCTCGCTTCCATTTGAAGCAATACTTCTTAATATGACCCTTTTTGCCACAATGATGGCACTTCAGGTTTTGGTATCTGGATCGAGACTTGCTGCGACTCTTCTCTCCCGGTTTTTGGTGGCGTCCTCTGCTTCTTCCCCTAGATTCGGTCACCAGGACCTCAGAATGAGAAGATGGTGAGGTTCCTTGCGACCTCCTAGACTCATTCATGAGTAGAGAGACAATAACCTCATCCAACCTTAAAGTATCCTTGCCGAACAGCAAGGTTATGACGATATGGTCATAGCTGGCTGGCAGGGAGGCCAGCAAAACCAACGCCTTGTCCTCCTCCTTGATCTCCTCATCAAGTGCAGACATCTGGGTCAATATCCGATTAAACTCATCCAAGTGTCTCTCAAAACTCCCTCCCTCCGACAATCGCAGGCCATAAAATTTCTTTTTAATGTGAAGCCTGGTTGTCAAGGATTTAGACTTGTAACGACTTTCTAACTTTTCACAAACCTCCGCCGGATCAGTTAGACCAAGAACTTTTTGGAGAGTGTTGTCCGCCAGACAAAGCTTGATGGTGCAGTTTGCAAAATCTCTCTTGTCTTGCCATTCATTATCGGTCAGATTTTCAGGCTTTTCGTCCTTCTTCAGTGCCTTCACTGTCCCTTCCCTCGTCGGAATGTTCTTCACCCTCTCTTGCCAGAGGATGAAGTTGCCCTGCCCATTGAATTGCTCAATGTTGAACGGCAGATTCTTTGACGACGAAGATGCCATTAAAACAGAATATGGAACCTGTCTCTGATACCACTTGTGAAAGAAGAGGGCGGACCACTTTCCCCGATTAGACAGGACAGTAAGAAATGAGGACGAAGAAGAACAATGAACATAAGAAATTTTACGTGGAAAACCCTTCTCAATCAAGGGAAAAACCACGGGACAATCGTCCACAGAAACGTGTTTCACTATGAGATTTTTGGAGACAACAGTAGTGAACAAAGAGAAATCGAAGAGCACTACTTCACCGTTTTTTCTCTTACTCACTCACCTCCTAATCCTACGTCACACTACTCCCATCAAAAAGATATATGGAGCAATATACAATACATAAAAGGATATAAACAATTCCTTCCAACAATATGAATATTCCCTTGTCCAAAAATACGGCTCCTGCAAAACCGTCAGAGATCGTATACCTCCAGAAGATCTGCTGAAATGGGCACAGTCTCTGTATTGCACGGCGGGCGCGCGCACAGATTGGCCGTCCGCGTTCTCCACAAGGACGGTCAACATCTCCATTGACCGTCTGAAATACGTTCATTTGAAAACTCTCAGAGAAACCTGCCTACTTCTCCGCCAAACCGGTCAACAGTCCATTGACCGTCCATCCGGTCAACTCCTCATTAACCGAAATTTCATTCCTTTATAAAATAGCACCATTGTGCTCCGCCCAAGTTATTCGATAACAAGAGCTCCTTTACGGGAGTGATTCCCAACAGATCCCGCCATCACCGAGGAGGTCAGGCACGGAGGGGGACAGCTTTACCGGCTTTTCGGCCAGCGAATGTGATGGGAGAGCCATTGTGGAAGCAGCCATTAAAGAAAGTTGGGGTTTGCGTTGAGTTCCCTTAAAATTTCTTAGTTTGGGTAGTGATGGTGTCCTGTGGCCGGGCTAATCGGGCTTTATTTATATTGAATTTGTGGGGGGAGGGTCCTAATCCGAAGTGGACCTCGTAAGCATTCTCATTGGTTCAACATTATGCTCTAGATTTTGTTGTCCACGCTGACTGCTTCTGTGCCACAAATAAAAAAAAAAAAAAAGAAACTATTTTATGGTGGTTCTCGAACCCTCCAATGAGCCACTGCCACTTGTTCAATTGGGATATTGCTATATGGGTAGAGATAGTTAATTTAATTTGTGATGTAAGTGAGATAGTAGAAGGAAGATGGGGCTGGAAAAAAAATCTGGTACGCGAGGCAAAGAAATGCTTTGAAAAGATATATGGCGTGTTAGCCCCAGGATGGAGGGACATCTAGTTTGATGTTGGGTCTTAGTACCACAAGTTAGTCCAAACTTATTGAATAAAAAAATTTGATTTAGTAGTCCAATCTAGAATAATATATATAATACGTGCACGGACGGTAATGGCACTGGTTAGTGAGGAGTGACGGCGAAATCAGAGGAAGAGACTGGGAAATGGGAGTTCGACAGAGGAGAAATCGGAAAAAAAAGGGAAAACAGATGAGGATGAGAGAGACAGAGAGCAGAGAAAGGGAAAGGGAAATGATGACAAAGAAGACAGAGAGGATGGGAGAGAAGACAGCAAGAGGCAGGAAAGGAATATCTCTTTGTTACCCCAACTACAATTACACAGTATAATATATAAGTAACTATAACTAAATCAGTTATATTATAATCCAACCGTAGACGCATAGTGAAATAAAAATTGGGCCCGTAACATTGCCCTCTCCATCAATAAAACCTTGTTCTCAATATTAAACAAAAGAAAAACTTGGTGAAATATTGCCATCGATAAATTGCTTGACATCAGCTTTAGCGCAAGCTTGCCCAAAATCCCACGTTCGACGTAGCTACTCCTCCCAGTTCGTGAACTGCATTAGTACCACATGCTTCTGTTTCAGTCAACAGTGATAAATATATCATCAAGTATGGCCAAGACTACAGTTAAAGGTTGAAGAATTCTTGTAGCTTTTGGAATCTCCTCCTCAAATAAGTCCTGCTCTTGGTGTTGCAACGCCAGGGATGAATGCTGCAATGTATGGGATATAAGACTAGTTGCAACACACGGGTAGTAGAGGCAATACTAATGTCTATTGCCACCGGTTACATCCTTAGCCGCTTTCCAGTTGTAATTAGGCTACCAAAATAATAACAAGGATATGGAGGCAGCCTCACCGATATCCCAACCAATTTTGTCTCTTAACAAAGGGATAGATTTCCTTTTTGGCAGCGCATGCCTCTCATCAACTACAGAAAACTCGGCCCACAATGTCATTAAACAAATGCCATACTTAGAGAATCAAGCAAAGCCAACTTGAAATCATTAGTTACAACATCACTGGCATCAAGTTGGTTGAGGAACGTCACATGAAATTTTAGAACACCAGTGAACTGAAGTGGACTAGTTTGCGTCCACCTGAAGGTTTGGCTAGTTGGAAATGGTAGAGGTAAGGAGAGCACAAAGTTTTCCAAATTTAAGAGTGCCCCTGTCTGGATTTGGACCGGGTTTGGTGAGCATCTCACTGTGATGGTTTGGGTGAAAGAGTGTTCCAGTTCAACACCACCGTTTTCCTTCTCAGATTCAGAGTACTCAAGTCAAGCAGCAGCATCCTGAGAATGCATATCATTAGGACACAACTTCGCGGCTGTCTGAATAGGGGCTGGATCAAGGAATCTAAGTTGCTTTGTTGAGGCAAAAACTGGAAGAAATGGTTCGACCCTCATAAAGTGAGCCAAGTGTTGCAATGCAACTGTCTTCTGTAATGGTGAAAGTTCTTCAAATTCAGAAGCGGTGTAAGAGAATTCAACAAATTCCTCCAAGTGATCAAACACTCCTATCTTGCGGCACAATGATTTTCCTGTAACAATTATAACACGTCTACCAGCATTCATACATGGTAGGATAGCATCTTGCACTTCTTCTCTTGGTGGGTCCAGCATCCCAACCAACTCAATAAGTGTAACGTCTTTCTCATCCTCAAACGCAAGCACCTGTTGACCCATAGGTATCCGTTTGAGGGCCCAAATGATACATCTCAAAGTTTCTTTTCCTGCAAAACTATTAAATCTAGCCTCCCATTCAGCTTGAATTTCGAAAGTTAATGGAATTATTGAACCATCTTCATTGCACAAAATGCCTATGCATCTAGACATTATATTTTCCAGCCTACTGAAAAGTAATAGGCTATCCTTGTAAGGGAGGAGAACCATATCCTTTCATTCGACCCCATCAGAAGCCCAATACCAGCATAGAGCCAGCAATACTGCAGGATTATTTCTCAATGTACTATTCTTAGTTGCCTCATCCATCAATGATGCACCCACAAGCATCTCTTTAATATCAATACCTTGAAGTGCTGCAGGAAGTAAACCGACTGTAGACATTTCATAAGTTCTATCACCCACCCAATCAAACATAAGAAATCTAGCCAACCACCCCTCAATTCTTACAGTGTTGTCCAATAATGAATTCTCTTGCGTAACAGCAACACCTTGTTGTGAAAAATCTCAAGCTAGCTTCACGAAAGGCCTTATGCACCTCCAATGAACCGTTTCATGTCTCAGGAGTGCCATCAAGGGTAGAGGTCAACTCAGGCCCTAACTGTACAATTTGATGATCGATCCTGCGGGATCTGTATTGTCAATAAACTGTGTCCTTATAAAGATTCGAAAAATCAGTGGTGTGCAATTGTAGCCCCTAAGTAGAAATGGAGTAGTTGCTCTGAAGGATTCCATGCCATCAGTGCCCTCTTAGTCAAGTAGGCCATGGGATGAGCTGTTAATAAGTGGTTGAATTCGCTACAAGGAAAGAAGTGTTCGCCCGAATAGACAAGAGAGCTGCTGCTGGAAATCATCCTGTGGCAACCAGAATGCTCCAGACCACACTCCAAGAGGATCAACAGTCCAGTACAATGCAACCCAATTGCGCCAATCAAATTTGTCCTGCAATAAACGGATTGATTTCTTGTCTAGAAGCCAAAATGTGTGAAGGAAGAGAAATTCTAGGGAAGAGGCAAATTCAGTGGAGACGGCAATTTGTGTCATCGTCTGGACAGAACTATCTTCCATGGCTATCACACATGAGAACTAGAAGAGTGGATGTAGCGTCCCAATGCAAGCTTGAGATGCCAAATGTAGGGGAGTTAGACATTTAAACTTAAAACAATCATTCAAAGGAAAATTACCAAGATCCTAAAGCACTCCTTGCTCAAGCCTCTCATCATCTATAACCAGAATAAGAGCAGGATTGTTATCGTTAATGGATGCAATGCTGCCCGTGTGTGGCTCCTCACCATCGACGTCAACAACCATAGGACCAAGGTCACAGGAGGTTGGTGGGTTTGGAGTCGGGTGGGGCCAAATCTCAGTCGAAGATGCCATAGTCGAAGAAGGATTTGGAAGCAACGTCGGAGGCATGGATGATGATGCCTGCAGAAGGAGGAATAGTAATTGAGCAAGTTGAGGTAAAATAGTAGAGGTGAGAGTCGTGAACGATGAGAGAGTCGGAGAAACAGGGAGATTTGTGGATGACACTATTTGTCGTCCGATTAGGGTTGGTGAGCATGGGCTCTCATCGAGAGGTTGCTGGGTGTGTGCCTTGGTGGAGGTAGAGCTAGTGATGCCGTTGTCCTGTGGGAGTACGGACGCAACGAAGGGCGCAATTTTCGGTTGAGGTAAGGAAAGATGGAGAGCGTTGGTGGTGCCTGGTGGAGTGGGCAGTGTTCTGAGTGAGGTTTGGGTTGGGATTTGCGGGCACGGTAGTGGAAACGTGGTCAAAGATGGGCTAAACACAGTGGTGGTTGGAAGTAACGGTGAATGATGGAAAATCACAGATGGAAAATCAAGTTAGATATCTTCTGCAATAAACGAAAAAATACACGTTTAAAGGTAAACGTGATAAGAATGCAAAGATACAGTGATGAGGGGAGTGTGAGAGGAATGTATTTGGAGGCTTGAGCTCCAAGAATGCGCTTGGTAGAGGGGCGGCTTACCCGTACGCCCGTGGAGGGTGGCTTAGAGGTGCACCCGTGGAGGGAGACTTATAAGTGCGCCCACGGAGGGCGGCTTGGAAGTGCGCCCGACAGAAGCACGGCTTATAGGTGCGCCCGATAGAAGGGCAGCTTATAGGTGCGCCCACGGAGGGCGGCTTGGAGGTGCGCCCTAGTAGAGGGACGGCTTATAGGTGCGCCTGCGAAAGGCAGCTTGGAGTGCGCCGGGCAGAGGGGCGGCTTAGAGTACACTTGGCAGAGAAGCGGCTTATAGATGCTCCCGCGGAGGGCAGCTTACAGTTGCGCCTGGCGCCCGCGAAGGACAATTTTGAAGTGCACTCGCGGAGGGCGACTTTGAGGTGCACCTGACAGATCGGCGGCTTATAAGTGCGCCTGGGGAGGGCGGCTTAGAGTGCGCCCAGCAAAGGGGCGGCTTATAGATACGCCCGCAGAGGGCGGCTTATAGATACGCCCACAGAGGGCGGCTTGAAGTGCGCCTTGCAGAGGGGCGGCTTATAGATGTGCTAGCGAAGAGCGGCTTATAATTGCGCCCGACAGAGGAGCGGTTTATAGGTGCACCCACGGAGGGCGACTTGGAGGTGCACGCGCGGAAGGCGACATGGAGGTGCGCCCCAAGAGAGCGGCTTGGAGTGCGCCCAGCAAAGGGGCGGCTTATAGGTGCGCCCGCGGAGGACGACTTGGAGGTATGCCCGGTAGAGGGGCGACTTAGAAAAGAAGAATTAAGTTGTACTCGTGAATAAATGTTTTAGTTACTTGAGTAGATGATTAACTCTTGGATAGCAAGCTCCTGACTCCGAGATGGAGGGATCGTGACTTCAAGACGAATAGATAAATGCCTCCTAGCTGGCGGAGGGCTGAGGGCTGAGGGCCTCTGGACGGCGGAGGGTTGATGGCCTCCAAATAGGAGGAGGGCTGAGGGCCTCCTGGTGGCGAAGGGACGATGTCCTCTGTGCCTCATGGAAGGAGGAGAGCTCCGCGTCTCCTGGATGGAAGACTGAGGGCCTCCGGATAAGAGAAGGGCTGAGAGCCTCTTAGTGGAGGAGGGCCGAGGGCCTCTGGACTAGAGGAGGGCTGAGGGCCTCCTAGCAGACGGAGGGCTGAGGGCCTCTCGGATTGGCAGAGGGCCGAGGGCCTCTTGGATTGGCAGAGGGCCGAGTGCCTCCAGACGGAACAAGGGCTGAGAGCCCCCAGGCGGCAGAGGGCCAAGAGCCTCCGGACTAAAGGAGGGATGACGGCCTCATGGCAGGTGAAGGGTTGAGGGCCTCCTAATTGATAGAAGGCTGATGTCCTCTGGATGGGAGGAGGGCTGAGGGCCTCCTGGCGGTAAAGGTCGGACGACCTCCAAACGAAAGGACTAAAGCCTCAAGAACCGGAGGTGACCAAGGGGCCCCGGATGGGCGGAGAACCGAGGGGCCTCCTGGATGAGAGGAGAGTCGAGGGTCTCCTGGCCGTCAGTTTGCTCTCATTGGAGATCGATTAGCAACGGTTATACCATTCTCCGAGCCATATGGAGCATCATGGAATTTTTTCGAGCTTCTTCAACTTGTCATTCAATGCTTGAGGGTGCTTGCTTTTATAGTGGGATTTATAAATATATTATTTCTCACAAAGTAATATGAAACTTTTAATTTAAAAGGAATATGTTGGATTGTGGGCTTGATATGGGGCCTGGCTCATTGGCCCATGGTTATTGAATCCATCAAGGTTAAAGGTAAGCCTAAAAATATAAAGAGAAAACAAATATATATTTTTTAAAATAAAAAAAATAACAACAAAAACAGTGGAATAAATAATAGAAAGACAATAATAATAATAATAATATTATTAAAGGGACTTAATAGTAAAAGTAAGTGTGAAAGATACGACTATGGGAGCACTTGGACAACTAATGGAGGAATTATTACGTCTGCAAATGTTTAATTATTCAAGCGCGTCTTGTGATCTATCAATTAATTTTTTTAAATTGAGACCTCGGAATTTCTTTTTTCCGAGTGTGGCCATGCCCTTGGTCCGCGTGCCCTACAAGTCCACACGGAATTTCTTTTCCTCTCTCTATCTCTATTTGTTTACGCAGGCTGGCAAAAAAATGACCTTTCTCCACGTCCATGAGGCTGCAGCGGCGCTCTATTATACTTAAAACCAGTAAAAAAATTGGCTATTTTTATTATTATTCTTTTATAATGTTTAAATATTAATATATATATATATTATTTAAAAAATATAATAATTTATATATATATATTTTTTTATCTTTTCTACGTATAAAATTGGGACCGTGACTGGGGGCACGGGCACCCCTCACTTTTGGTCCACCCTCAATTCCCTTAAGAGGCAAAAGATAGCAACCCACTCTATGCGTAGGGTATCTATTCAATTCCTGCTATTTAGTTACAATCATAGTAATATTTAGGTTGATTTTCTATCATTTTAAATATATTAAAATAATATAACTTTATTTTATTTTTGAAATTTTACTTTAAAATTTTCCGTAATAGCATTTAAAACGTTGAATATCTTTATGTGGTATCTAAAGTTACGGGCCTATTTGCCTATGCACTCCTTTTTTGGATTGAGGGGGCGTCCTTCTCCCCTATAGAGAAGGACTGTCCTTCTCTTAATTTGGATCGTCGGATGTAAAATTTGACGGTTACGTATTTTGGATGATTAAATTTAAAATCGAACGGTCCACGTTATATTATCCATTTAAAACATGTGGACCATCGAATTTTACATCCGATAATTCAGATGGGGAGAAGGACAGTCCTTCTCCACAAGGAAAAATGATGCCCCCCGAATATCTCCCTTTTTTGTTTCTTGTAATGCTCCATTCCTAAATCAGTTAGCACCTGGGGAGGCCTTTTTTATCAAAACAATAATTTACAGTGTAGTATAAAATGGACTGTCATATGCCAATCTAATTAGTGGTTATATTATTTTATTACTTAACCAAAAAAAAAGGTTATATTATTTTATGATATCTTATGTTTTTATCTGTCCGACGAGCTTTTATTAGGATGTTCCTGAAATGGCGTCAAATCATAAAAGTGGGATCCTTCATACTGATTAGCTTTCCATTTGCTCAACCGATTGATATTTAAATTAAATACCTCATTCGATTAAAGTACAATATTTTACTGTTTCCCGGCAACCTACAAGTCTGGCAATTTTTATTTATTTATTTTGTGTTTGGTTTGGGGGAGGGGGAGATCTGAGAAATTTGCAGCTGCCTGCTTGATATAAGTGAAAGTGAATCTCACACGGCCACAAAGACTCGCGCGAAGAATTCAATGCTCGTTCTTGGGGTCCAAATATATGCAATTTTTAAGCTTCAATACAAAATATTAGAACTGGGGAGGCCATCAAAAGTTAAAATTTCATGCATTATCACTTTCATAAAAACATACAAGTCATACTCATTATGTTGGACGTCATCTATTTATAAACTACTTCAAATAATTATTTTATTGGAAATTTTGGCACATACAATACAGAAAACTGCTTTTTTATCTCCCTTCCAACTTCTTCTGTTGGCTATTGCTATCAATTGGGCAGTAAAAAATATCTTCCCCATTATAAAATTCATTCGCGTTTCAAGCAAAGTTATGCCTTAGCTACTAAGTTACAATTACTAGGATCTCAGAATTCATGAGCTAGCTGCTCGAAAATGAAATATCAATGCATGTAACTAAGAACAGTACATAAATAGGGGTATGTAGATGGAGAGGACAGAGAGGGAGATGAGGTTATTGGCTATATGGCTCTTGTTTAAGGATAAAAGAGGGAACCACATCCTGCAAAAGCCCATAATCAGGAAGCTGCTGTTGCTGCTGCTGATGATTATGAAGATGGTTTGTAGAGGTATTAGTTGTTGTGGGGTTATAGGCGGCAGAAGCCGCTGAAGGTGTGCCGCCTCCACCGGCATGGTGCCCCATATGAAAGAAGAGATCATAATGGCGATTAAATTCAATGGCTGATGGTGGTATCGGTAGCATCGGATGTGATGGCAGCATATATCCAGACGCTGCTGTTGCTTGCCCCCTCAGCGTGGGGGGGACTTGGTGGTTGTGCTGGCCTTCGTAGGTTGTTATCACTATCGATGAATCCTCAAAGGACCTCTCCACTCGCTTCTTTACCTTGCACTTCTGCGTTGTGCATCGGTAATAGCTCCTGCAATAACGTTAGCAATGTAGCTTCAGTTAGTCTTCTTCTATGCGCAGACTGCATGAGGATGCAGCGCGTGCATCGCACCCGTCCATAACTAGTGAGGATCGAAAGTAATGGATCACATTCAGCATTTGAAACTCGAACTACTTGGCATGTTTACATACCGTATCGCTACTACTACTCTTACCAATCGTACATATACCTTTCATCGAGCAACATAATTTCTTCCATGTTTACGTGATTTATGTTTCCAAACATATCCTAGAGGTTGAAGATTATGCCAACTAATTTCGGATAGGAGAAAGGCTAAAAAGACCTATGTTTGTGAGAATTCAATTCGGCCAAGAACCAAATGAAGAGCAACTTAAAGCAAAAGAAATGAAGATTATAGGCATGCGTTAAGAAATGAAAGAACCGGTACGAGGCTGGATATAAAGTCTAGTGGTAAACGATGGATCCAGAATCACCACCCACCAAAAGAAAATGATGAACCTAGAATTACCAATCAAAGGAGAGATTATTTGCCAAAGTACATCCAGTGCCAAACTATATATCGAGTACATGGGGAAAGAAAGAAGTTAATGACTAGCGTCTATTGCACATATTCAACACTTGGTCTATCATTGAATCTCAAGTTCTCTAAGCAACGCTGATGAGTATATACTAGTATTTTATTTTCCTGACAGTCAGTGAAGTTTCAGAGAAACAAGACAAAAAAACTGACTTGTATATTTCAACGCATCGAGCAGAAATAAAGTAGTTGAGCATTCCACTCACTTGATTTCCCACTAGCTAATTACACCAAACAGTACTTTAAAATCAAAGTGGTTGTTAAACCATGAATCTGAAAATGGTTGAGTAGCAATTCAAAGAAGTAGTACCTAGGGTAAGGACTGTTCTTGACGGCCTTCTGTCCATATTTTCTCCATCTATATCCATCTTCAAGATGGTCTACTTCACTCCTGGTCATGAAGGCAAACCTAGGCTCTCTTTGCTTCTTCTCTACTTTCTTCTTCGTTTTATTTCTGTAAATCAACAGTTAATCTTAGACCATTAGAATATGCCCGAAAAAAAGATAAGTATTTAACTTGCATAAAATCAATTAGTTAAACTTACACTTTCTTGGAGTCCTCTCCACCCTGATCTTTAGGCCCTTTTTTCTGCTGCACATCCTTCTCGCCCTTGCTGATCAGATCTTCCTCTGCTTCTGTCGACGAGGAAGAAACCGAACAGTTTGGCGTCTCAGCACTTTCCCCCACTGCTTCTGTCACTTCTGCAGCTGGCCCCTCATCGTCAAAGAAGCCCGGGTTCGAGATCGTTTTATAATTGTCCAGAGATCCAAGTAAAAACTGAGTGAAAGACATGTACGAAGGGTCAGAACTTCGCAAATTTTGAGCAGACGACGATGATGAAGAATCGATAGCATTAGTAGCGGTAACAGTGCTAGTGGGAAAGAACGAATAATTAACATTAACGCCTTTATGGAATTGATTGTGGCGGGTGCACGAGAGATCATCTTTAGCTTCATCAGACATAGCGACGGAATTCAATGAAAAACTATCTTGCTGGCCAGCTTTGACTGATAAAAATTACATAAGCCGGGGTTTTCAAGATCTTTATCTTGCTTTAACTGAGACCAGAGACACAGAGAAGGGGGGGAGGGGGGAGGTGACTAGTTTTATCATCGGATGATAGAGTCCTGTAAATCAGACTTTTATGAGGCTGGATGACAAAACAACGTTCCAATTAAAACAGTGGAAAGTGACCGGCAGATTTGTTGATTAGTCATGTTCTAATTCTGAAAAATTACACACTACGGTAAACATATTATGTTATTTTTTTTATATTAATTAATTTTTAAAAGATACACACAATTATTATATATTTTAATAGCAATTTAAGTTTAGCACATAGTTTAAAATTAACTATATATTTTGAATATATATTAGTATTAAATTTAAAATAGCATAAGGATAAGAAAGATTATATTATTGGGATTTCTTCTTAATGAATCTGTTTATACCAGCTGTTCTCCCTGGCGACGTTTCTACTAGGTCAGTCTTTTTTCGGGGCATGATCTTCTTTTGTTTCCCTTTTTTTTGTGTGTGTGTGAATGCATCGTTTATATATATATATATGTTATTTTATTTTATAAAAACTGGTAAATATTTTTTTAATTTAAACTAAATTTAAAAAATTAAAAACTCCAATACATTAAAAAAGATTATTAAAATAAATATCTACATTTACTAAATAATAAAATTTTTATCTAATTAATGATTATATTCATTTATATTTTTTAATATTTTTTTATCTAATTTGTCCGATATTTATATATAAATTGTTAGTTAAAATGAATTATACTTTACGTATTTAGAAATATGATTTTATTTATTATGTGAAAAAACTGAAATTATAGTTTTCAATCAATATTTAGTTTTTTTATCATGATAACACTTATATTATCATTCAGCATTTCCTACCAATTATGAAAGTACTGCCAATTGTTAATTTGATAAAAAATTAAATTAATTATATTATTAAAAGTGCTGTCAATTACTTTGATATATTGATAAAAAATATATATACAACCATAAAAAAATTAAATATTAGTTGATTTAAATTTAAATCATTGTTTTGATAATAATAAAATAATTAAATCGATGATGACTTATCAGTTTAATAAGTCCAAGTCTAATAAATTGAGCCCACGGTTTTAACTCAGTTGTACTTAATGTCTTGACATCGAATATACACAGTACATTATAAAATATACGTAAACATAGATTATTATATACATTATAATTAAGAACTATCTACAATATATAGTTTACTATTGTGTTACACATATTTATTTTGTGGCCTTGGTGAACTATAAACCAAGTGATCATAAATTGAGTTTATTATAAGTAAATATGTTGAGTAAATATATTAAGTAATTTATTGATGTAAAAAATATATGGGGGACGATTGAAAATCTACTAACACATGTAATAAATATCATCTCTTTAAAATATTTATATTTCTAATAAAAATAAATAAATATATTTTTTAAAAAAATAAAAAAATAAAAGAAAAAAATTTTTTTCTAAATAAAGGGGATAAAATACTTTTATTTTTTCCCTTCTTTGACTCAGCGAATGTTGTTGTTTTAAGTAACCAACAATAAGGCATCATATGAGAAATTATCCAGCGACGAGGAGTGGCAGTGAGCGTTGATCAGCGACGCAAAGACAAAGTTGCATCGTCGGAGGGAGGACGGACGTCGGAGGGGCTATTTCAACGCCAGGAGAGAGATGCTTATAGCACTCATATTCTATTACCATTATTAAATTATTTTAAATTTAGATATATGTTATAATTTATATGGCATATTAAATTGTCTAGACCAATGAACTATACCAATTAAGTAATATTCTTAAAAAAATTAAAAATAATTAAATATATATTCATTTAACATATTTTTCAACGATCAAATATTATTTTATTTTTTTAAAAAAATATTTTTCACACGAAGAGTATATAAATTAGAGTTAAAATAGATAACGATAACTATAAAAATAATATTAACCGTCAAAAAAAAAAAAAGGGGAGCGTAGAGAGAAGACAAGAGTAGGGGAGAATAAATTTGATACCATCAAGGATAAATAAATGACTAAATTGTATTATTTTATATATAAAATCTAAATTTTAAACATTTTTTTTAAAAAAATTTAATAATTTAATATAAAATTTTCTTACTTGAGTGTATATATTTATATATATATATATTTATTTAGATGAATGAATATAAATACTCTTAGATCTCTGCAGAAGCACCAATAGTTTGCCACCGCTTGCATGGCACACCGTGGGACACGTGCTCTGGTCAATCAACGATACAGTCCAATGAAGAATAATTTTGTGATAATGTTGCCTTTAATTGTGAAAACTTTTACATTTTTTAATGTGACGTTAAAAATCCGCAACCATTTTGAATTTTTTTTTTTAAGAAAAAAAAAAAGGATTTGGAAGGTACTAGAATCTTTAAGATAGCCACCACATAAACGCATTGATGAAGTACCGCTGAAACAATCTTGCTCAACCACCATGACCGGCTCAATGATTTAGGAAATACGCCACCATTAAGTGAGGATTATTATTTTTTTTTTTTATGTGTCTTATCTTTTAAATTAATGTCGGCATGCTGATTTAATCATTTTGAGTTTATAAAATTTATTTATATCTAAAATAAACTCTAACTTTTTTAGATGATAAATTCTAAATCTTATCCTTTTATTATAATTGTTTACTTAGATTTAAATAATTAATTTTAATATTTTTTTCTTAAGTCCCTTGTCTCTATTTTTACCGGTATCAATCTCTCTTTTCATACTCTGCCAAATTGTAGGCGCTGGTATTTCACTTATTTTCCTTTTCTTTCGTTTAGATTGCAATTGTATATATGCATGGCTAATATATCTCGAGGTTATCATTAGTTAGAATTTTTCAATTGGACTAACATGCTTCACTTTTCTCAACAATTATTATTTCACAGTTTTTTTTTTTTTAAAAAAAAACAACACCTTTAAATTTTTTAAATCTAATAAAGTCTACTGAACCATTTTTTTTAGGTTTCTCTGATTCAAAATTATCAAGAGTCTCTTAAAAAAACTGCTTAAGTATAAAAATAGAAAAACTAATGATCAAATTTGGTTTTGTGTAACAAAAAAATATCAAATAAATGACATAGAGGGAACAGTATTCATGGACTATGATATATATGAGGGAAATTTGCATAAATATGCTCAATGAAACACCTGTGCAAGGTCCTAAAGGACTAGAATTTCCTAGGAAAATAAGAAAAGTAGTAGTATTGCTAATTGACTCATTGTTAAACAACAATAAATAACAAATTAACTTACAATAGACTAATATAGAAATAAAGTTACACTTTCTTTACTTATATTTTAATAATTCATGGTTATAATAGTTGTTAATTAAAAATATAAAGTGCATACACACACCGTTATAGATTTGCTCGCTTAGTCTCTTATTAGAGCAATATAATATATTTATGGTTAATATATAATGTTATTTTTGAAACAATTTTTGTCACCCATTTTTGGTGAGAATGGACAATGCATTTGTAATAAAAGCCATTTTATGAGTAATAAAGGGTTTAATTATGCACACTCACTACAAGGAACTTGAAAAAAAAAAAAAACTCATTCATATATGAAAAGAAGAAATATACATATTTTTTCGAACACCACATATGACACTCCGAGATTTGTGATTCCCTTCAACATCATAAACCAAGACAAGCCATTAAATTTGATGGGGCTTTGAACAGTAATCGAAGTAAGTTGATCCATAACACATGTAGAAGAGTACATTTGAGCATAGTAACATGGCAAATTAGTCAATATTTCAATTTGCAATGTTTTGACATGCATCTACCATATGGCAAGAGCATAGGTTCATGGTACGGTGGGGCCAGGTAGGGAGAATTAGCAGTGGTATAAGAATTGCCAATAATTAAAATTAATTTTATAATATATACATATTTAATAAATTATTTATTAAATCATTACGTGACAGAGACACCATATTATATCTATATTATTAAATAGTTATAAGATTTTCTATCTATTTAAAATTAATTATTTGTTAGCGTGATTGGCTAATGTGATTGGTAAAGTCTAGCAAACCAATTTCAAGATACAGGAGACTGTATCTCATATACTTTAGATCTAAGGGAGGGTTTTTTTTATGAGATAAGAGGGTTACCTCTTTATTTTCCCACGTATAACAAAATCCGAAGCCTATTGCCTCGTAAATATGAGACAACTAATTTGAAAAAAACGAACGAAATTAGCAATCTTAGGATGGGGTTAAGGTTTAGAGGAGGAAAGACTACTGTTTCATTTGACTTTGTCAGCCTCCTGCGCATGTTTCTCGACGAAAGTAAATGGATGGACCAAACAAGTTAAGTTAGTTTAGCCAACTTATGAAAAGTATATATATATGCACCCTTTTAGTGAGATAAATTCTTTCAAAGGATAAATTTCTAGTGCAGTGTTTTGGTATAAATAAATAAATATATATATATATTGCTATTTGTAATGTCTGTGGAGATTCAGAAGGTAGGAGTACTAGATGCAATTTTTTTGAGGGATTCTCAATGCGTGGAACTGAGTATTTTGTCAATAGATATTTAACGTATTTTAGTATGATTTTAGAACTTTAGAAATAAAAATAACTTTTATATAGGTAACACATGAATAATCAAGATTACGTGTATATATATATAACCTTTTTAATCTCACAATGCGAGTAATTTGTGTATTAAAATATTTTTTTATTACAAAATATCTAAATTAAAAATTATAAGTGCTATTATATTTTTACATAACCAAATATATGGTGTGGTAGTGTAGTAGATGGACTAACATAAATACAAATAATTACGCCAGGAGCAAAACTGTTCCACAAGCATGGTTGCTCTAGAACCAAGGGCTAACTCCTCAGGAGCTGATTCCATCGGAGGAGCCATGTAGATTACAAGATCACTGGATAAAAAATTTGACAATCTTTACGAAAATAAAAGTTATAATAATTGTTATACTTTTAATATCTTTTATTATATAAATATTTTAATATCTTTAAAAGAATAAAAAAAATTAGTTTTTTTATAGCATAGCGTTGCGGCGCGCCTGTAGGGTTGGATTAGCCCTCGGGACTCTGATCGCTCATCTGGATACGTACCTGACTTGTGCACGTCATGCGTATATCACCTACATCTATTTCATGATTTTCATTAGTTATAAGACGTAAAAGGACGTCATAAAGAAGCCATAATCACCACTGTACTAATCAAAGTTTAGTTATAGGCAGGGTGAAGTAGACTTCATAATAATAATAATAATAATAATAATTTGCAAGGATGCATCGCCCGTCCTTGGCGATGTGAAACGGAGTAGAACTCAGATGGGACGGTTGCTTAAGTCGGACGACTTTCAATAGGGCATACAACGACTGGGCATAAAATTGTTGACCTTTCTGTGCCCCATTAATTAATATGTTTAATGGGTTTTTTTTTTTATTTGGGTGTTCATGATCTAAGAGGTCTCTGTCAGTGGAGGAGAGGGCAGGTTTTTGTTAGGTGTTTAACAATGAATGAGAATCTTTCAGACATTGGCAACATTTCTAACGTATGTATATAGTTTTGCTTGGTATATACGGTGGATATGTACACATAATAGAAGCGGATTAAATATGAGGCCTAAATGAGCTGGGTCATTCTTATATTGGCACTAAATGTTTAATGGTTAATTAAATATTATTTTATATTATTATGAGAGTTTTTATTGTGCCATGTCATTTTTTTTTAAAATAAAAAAGTGATTTTTTTTATTTGTGTTTATATTTATACGATACTATTATCCCTATATTTAGATCCATGCATCATAAATGTAAGTTAGCCTTTTAGTTCAATGACCACTTTGGATACAGTATTATAATCTAATATTATATTATACAATATCATACCATAATTTATAAAATATTTCAGTATATATAATAAGAGTTTATGCTGTGTCATGTCATTTTTTTTTTTTAAAAAGTGACATTTTTTTATTTGTACCTATATTTGTATGATACTATTATTCATATATTTAGATCCATGTATCATAGATGTAAGTTAGTCTTTTAACTCAGTGACCACTTTGGATACAGTATTATAATCTGATATTATATTATACAATATCATACCACGATTTATAAAATATTTCAGTATATATAATAAGAGTTTATCTATACTTCTCTCGATCGTATAAATAATAATAATGCGAGAGAAAGATTGCGACGACATGCACTGAGAGCCAATAGGAAGCATCCATCTGCATCATAAATTATAAAAAGACCATCAAAAGTCCAACCGATAAAGTGAAGGGAATTATGAGTAAGGGGAGAAGGTATCAAAGATGAAGGAACTTGTCAAAGGAAAACTTTTGGTAGTTAGAGACCCACTATCTCTTCCTGTTTCAAGTCATGCTTTCAACTTTAAAAGCTTTGGTCAAGTCGATTGAACCGATGATATGAATGTGGCAAGTACGATTTCTCTTATCACAAAAAATATTATAATTATGGAATGACCATATGCAAGCTTTATAGTAAAGGATACCCTTCCTCTAACAGAGAGCTTCCTTCCCAAATCCAATACTTGCAGGATCAAATTCCATGATTTCAATCCGTTGCAGATTAAGGATATGCGTTTTTTCGCTGATATTGTTAAGAGAAATCAAGTGGGAAAGAGGAATCTAGTTTTGACTCTTTCCCTGTTGTGTTTTTAAATTTTAGAAAATAATAATGTATAGATGTCAACTAGCATCCTATATTGATAATGATACTATTGGGAATTATTCTGCCACTTGTGTTGCTGCGGTTCATACAACATAGCAAAATTTAAATTTTATGATATTATTAGCAATTATTCTCTCCGATTCAATACGATAATTAATAAATAATAAGGAAACTAATCACATAAGTTGTATAAAATACTTTAAGTGAAAACTATTTTTAACTAAAGAAAAATAACAAGAGTTTCCATTCAAAATATCTCTACTAGCTTCAAAGATCTATTTATAAACAACCTACATAAATAGGACATTTTATGATTATAACACATGCATAGAACATATTTTTTGATAGGTAAAATAAATGTTAGTAATAATTTCAACACACCTAAAAATTAAATAAAAGTAAATACAATGAGAAAACGAATAACTAACTATCAATGCATTCTACAATCAAAGTTAAAAAAAATACTAAATCAGATAAAAAGGGAACACAAATCAAACATTAAAAGAGTACCTAAATCTTCCTATTTCTTATTTGTGTTGAAATGTTTATTGGACTATCTTAAAAATTATAATATAATATTTTGTACCGGTACTGCCACACGTGCCTATAAAGCATGCACCAGGTATGATTCCTCTCAGTAACCTATCAATATGCGTATTATAGGTATGAATTTATGTGCGAACATTATTATTTTTATACATGTGAGCTCTTCAAGCATTAAAATTCTGTCTGATACTGATAAATATGGCCCAGCATGTGCTGTTCACATACGTCATTAAAGATTTATTCACTTGAGCAAATTTTTATACAAATATCAAGCAAATCAATAAATGATACACCTAATAAGTATGCTATGTGGTCATAAATAAAGAGGATGCAATCATAAATAAAGAGCAAATTTTAGGTTATTAGCAACTGCCTTTTCTCACCATGCAAATATGTGCTTATCGATAAAGGAGGGAGTTCCAACTTTCCAAGCAAGGGCAATCTCCTACAATTCTCTTAGAACGCATCATCATCCGTCTTCCCCCACCCTCCATAATTTAATGTAGTTTAGGCCATTTTCCATGCCAGATTGTGCTAATCCCCCTCTCCTAGAAATTATAGTATTAGCTTTCATTTTATAGAAAAGAAGATAAAACAAAAAAAAAACATAAAGTTCTAAGTTTTAGCATTTTTGAGATTGTGATAACCCTCTTGTTGATGAGGAAGTTTCAAAGCTTAGATGACGATTTTCTAACAGACTATTTAAGGATAAATGATTTCCTTTGTTGGGTGAACAATGTTTTAGGTACTCTCCTTTGTGGGACCAAAATTACACAATCTGTCACTTTTATTTTTTTATTTTGTTATTATTTCTTATTTTTAAATTTCTAATAGTTTATTTTGTATTTTGTCATGTATCAATATATGACTCACAAGGGAGTAATTTAAAACTTAATTAATACATGTAGTAGATATGAGCTAGATCAAAAAATAAATAAACCGATGGCATGCATGTAAGAGATAGTATCAAGTATATGATAAAATTTGTTTGTTTTTTATGCTAAGAAAAACAATTAGAATAATAGGGCGGCAAGATATAAAAACATTTCTGCATTATGATTTTGAGAATCAGGTCAGGTGCACGCATGCAATCTTATATTTTTGCATTTTAGAT
Source organism: Nepenthes gracilis (assembly GCA_033239525.1). Taxonomy (NCBI): domain Eukaryota; kingdom Viridiplantae; phylum Streptophyta; class Magnoliopsida; order Caryophyllales; family Nepenthaceae; genus Nepenthes; species Nepenthes gracilis. The sequence goes on along the minus strand of BSYO01000021.1, from coordinate 15,975,199 downwards.
GTGTTATTTTTCATTCGTTTAAAGGTGCAAATTTTAAGTAATAATAGATCAACGTTACTGCTCATAAAATCTCACTCTCAAACTAGAAATTTCCAAACAACATCTGGCATAATTTATAGAGGAATTAATCAAGTATCAACCACCACCAAATACAAAGATAGCCGTGCGAATGGCAGCATTGAAAGATGATCCATCTCAAAGTCAAAATAAGCAATCTAATCAGAACTAGATTAAAGCTGCACGAAAAATATATTTTCAAATACCTGATTATAATAAGAAGAGCCCATGATTGTTAGGATGACCAATGATGTGCCCATTTCTTTATTTATAGCCCTATCATTGGCATCTTTTTTTTCTTCTTCTTTTTTTTTTTTTTTTTGGGTGGGTGGGGGGTGTAAGTTCTGTCATTGGTGTCATATCAAGAATAATTCCATCAAACCAACCAACTCTTAATCAGTGTTTTGTTTGCACTGTTTTGCCTTAAAAGTCAAAGCTTTTAGGCGCTTTTAATGGATACTCACCTAGAGCGTTAGCTTATTTTATTCCCGACGATCAGAACTTCTGGGGTGCAATAACGAAAAATTCACGTCACAGAATATCTGGACATGATATGTACACTTCCAGTCCAATTTATAGGCAAATATTAATCGGGTGAGATTTGAACGGTTTTGCATGGCATCATATCAATGGGATGGATATCTTTAGCTCCACTCCTTATTGCGGAAGCTGATCAAGGAAATGGGAAGGAAAAGAACAGCTTGAACCCGCACAACTAATCAAGCTTTGATTATGTACATTTTTCATCATCACAAAAAGAATTCCCCCCTAATACAACAATAATAGACAACAGTAATTTCATTCTGTGGGTCCAGGCCCTACAAATGAATATTTATATACTGTCTGTGTTGTCGAATTGACATAATAGTAATCTTCCTCAATTTTTGATGTCAATGCCATGGACTCAAAACATAGGCCGTCTCTTTGCAAGGGAGAGAGATTCTGTACATCTGACCTTTTCCAATGCTTTGCAATGCCATAAGCCACGGACCCTGAGCAACCTCCTGGTGTTCAAAATATCCAGCGATTGAATGCCCCACCTATCTAAACTAAGGCATCCACTCAGCCTATCAAAATTTTGGAAGTGCGCATTGCCTCCCAGCAACATTTCAACCATTACCAAGCAAACACAAGTAGTCTTTACCTGTTAAACAACGGAGTGGTTGCAGTTCATACTCCAGACGAGGCTCTCTTCGTGTTTGTATTTGCAGAAAAATTGGAAAAATGACGCGTAATTTCTAATTTATGCGCCCCCTTTTAGCACAGGATAGATCATGGCCAATACCGACATGAACTGCTGGAATTGGTTGAAACACTGTGGTCTACGATTGTCAGTGCTGACTTTCCATAAGGTCAGCAAGAGTAATCTTTCCACATTTGCTAGTGTCCAGTTCTTCAAACTTCCGGCAGATCAGAAGGATATCTTTCTCCGATACCTTACCCATCTCCTTCAGCTTGTATATGACATACTCTGATTTACTGGCAGAAAAGAGGGTTAACAAGAGCTGAAAGTGGGAACATTGCAGAAGTAATTGATATCTTAAAAAATGGAACCAGATAAGATGACATCACCACTACAAGAGTGCCATGATTGAAGAGAATGACAAAGCAACATTATGAGCCACATAAAAACGTTTGCCAGTTTCCCACTCAGTTGTCAAAAAGAGGACAATTATTTAAACCAAAATCTTGTAGCTCTAAACGAATACCGAGGTGTCCCTGGCCATAGGACAGCAAAATAACTGCGGAGAATGGCATTGAAAGAACAGAATCCAACTCTCTGACATTAATAATAAGCTTAGAAGAAGATTTAAGTTGCAAAAGCCACAGCATAGCTCGAGTGAGAATCACCAAGTTCATATAAAGCTTCAACCCAGTGTAGCAAATAGTAAAAGGAAACTTGCTGATGACGCAATGGTTACCATCCACAAAAAATCTTCATGATTATGACAAACACCAGTAAGGAGAAGATCAACAATGAGTAGTCCCAAGGCCGAGCAACTGAGTTGAGCCCTGTATCACCCATGATTAATTGAATGGGTATCTAGGATGTGTGTATTATCCAGTTTTCATCTGAAACGTTTAAGTTACATTTGGTTGCCTACAATCAACTATAGAATTCAGTGATAATTGAATGTCAGATCCTATAGCCGTGATATTGTTTAATAATCATTGAAAGGTAATGGGTCACTAATTCCTTGGTGGGTAATACTCATCCATTCTCCATATGGCTGCAATTATCACTATATTGCCTCCTAATTGCCTAGATTGCATTACTATTACATTCCATTAAACTGGATGTGTGTAAACATGGCCTAGGGAATCAAGGCACCTTTTTCACTAAACAAGGTCTATAATTTATCCAACAAACTCCAATAATGAGTCACATATACCATTCGATTAGTGATTCCATGGTCATTTCCTGATTTTAAGACCTAAAATCAAAGAAATAACCACAGACTTGCAGGCTACACTTCAATATGGTCATCTAGGACAGACAGAGCAATAGTCAGTGACATGCATTCATGCACCCCGTCAAATCTCACTGAAATTGTTCAGGCTTCAAACACATGCATTCCACCTGAATTAAGAGGAAGCATATGGAATCTTGCTAAAAGTTACAACACATAGCAGACAAGAAACATTACTGGAGATCCATGCTTTTTCTATAGACTAAAGGTACAATTTTGATCAGCCCCTAATTCTACATGATGGCTCCTCAATATCATATCCAATATTAACACTACAAATTAACGTTGTTCATTATAAGCCGATGCAGATTTTCTATAGTTGACCACATTATCAGAGGCCACAAAATGCAACATCCGAACAATTTTGGCTCAGACAACCTTCAAATGAGCAAGAATTCTATGATATTATGACCACAGCTCCAGTGTTTATCTTTAACTGGCGAGAAGATATTCCTCCCACTTCACACCATCTTCATTATAAAGGGGAATATGCAAGCACATATACAAGGCAATATCCCAAATAATAAATGAAACTTAATAAATAAAATAACAAGTTTTAGCTTAAAGAGGCTATCAAAGGATGAAAATATCACTTCAATTGCTATTGTCATGTGTTGCCCGTATAATTGACATAAAGATGCTTTCTATGATGAATTATACATTTTTAAAAATAGACTTCAAAGCATATTGAGAAAAGGAACAGCAAACCCTGGTTCATTTGTCCTTTTTATTTTTTTCCACAAGGAGGAGAGATCACACATGCAACTCAACCTATATAAACACAACACGTGATACGTAAAAAAAAAAAAATCCATGAAAGCATTTCTACAACCCATCTCAATGATATAAACTACAACAGACTGATAACCGGAAAATTCTTGAAGGTCCAGAATGTTGCCCATGAAGAAATAGTTGTGTCCTTGGCCAAGAGAGGAAAGAATAAGATGAACTAACATTTGTCTTAATCTGATTGCTCAGGAATGTATGAATGAAACTGGTGACAACTTGGAACATCGTGACTAAATGCCCACAGCCAATGGGAAAAGGATGAACTGCAACATCAACAGCTGTTCCTTTTACCTTACTCTATGCTTTTATGCCTACATCTTCCCTTTTTTACTTGCCTCTAGTATCACAAAATCACCTTTCTCACCATAATTTTATTTGCCTATATTTTAAATATTCGAACCGACTTAATCATCTTTTAAATAACATTTATACAATTGTAAAGGAATTTAGTATATTAAGCAAAGACATGATTAGCATAAATCAAGGGAGGATTACTATGCTTCCATATTTTGAAATCCTACCTAAATCTACATTATGAGGGAAAAGAGAAGGAAGAGGCAATTAGTTTTCTTCCACATTCATGGAAACCCTAGAATTAAGAAATAGTAATAGGAAAATCCTCAGGGTTTCCTCCAACAGTTTGAACACTAGTCATTACACCATAATAACTATACGTAAGTACATCTATATAATTTCTAGTAACACTTCTATTATAACGCCTTCCATAAGATTTTCCTCAGCAACCTATCATAAACCTTCTCTGAGTCACTGAAAACCATGTGTAGATCTTTTTTTTCTTTTTGCTAAATTCCTTCATTTAACCTTCTCAACAGATGCATAACCTCAAGGACTGAGTGCCCTAGCATGAAACCATATCAATTTTCAAACACATCTACCTTTTGCCTTGGCACTTGTTCAATTATTCTTTCCTAAATTTTCTTAGCATGGCTTATTAATTTGATATCATGATAACTAGTATAAATTTTGAATATCCTCCTTGTTTTTATTCAATCAGGTACTATCAATTTACCATTTTTCATCATTTTATGTGCATATTTGGCTTCTTGGACTAAAATTTCTTGAACAAATTTGATTTTTTTTTTTTTACTCTCTGTTAACTCTATTTTTGTTCAATTGCCATTAAAATAACAACACCATGTTCTTTTGTGCGATCTTTGTTAACCAATATTCCATTATTCACCATTTATGCATCTAATACTTCCTAGGTCCCTATTCATTTCACTTGATCTAACAGTTTGCATATGTTCTGCTTCATTGCTTCATAATATCGCATATAAGTTATTATGAGCTCTAAACATAGGTTCATATATATCTTTTGCATTGCTAGTGTTGTTGCCTCATTGAATATTTCTAAGTTTTCATTGATCCTAAAATGTTATCATGTCTTATAAAACTCATTTTTTGCATGCACTACCTTTTGGACATCGCTACCTCCCCATGCCTTTCCTAAGCACCAATGCTTCCTCCTTTAAATTCTTTTAAGACTTTCTTTACTATAATCTTAATACAATTAGCCATCTTATTTCATGCATTATTTGCATCTTCTCAGTCGGCCAATGCCCAAATGTCTCTTTCCAACATCTTATCTGTGACTGTTATTATATTTCTCCTTTCATGTTCATCACCAAGTTATCTTACATTTAGATGTTACATTCTTTCTCTTCCATCACTTAATGTTTATATCTAATACCAAAAGTATATGTTTTGTAGTTTCAATATCCCTAAGAATGATTTTACAATCTTGACAATCTAACCTATGCTATTTTTCGGTCGGCCTGAATAAGAAGCATAAACACTAACAATGATTATTATTTATGACCCCAAGACTAGATTAATATTTATGATTTTACCCTTACTCTTACCACATTTACTACATTATATTTTAGAATTTTATCCTCAATGATCCACACCCATCTTTATGTTTTTCCTTTCCCATGTACTGCAATTTCTAAAAAGTTTTAAAAATATCTCTTTAATTTTTCTTCTCCCTACTTAGTTTCTTGATGGTAAATGATGCTAATATTTCTTCAAATCATCATATAACTATCTCCATACTCTTTTGAGTAAGGGTCCCTTTGCTCCAAATAGCCAATCTAATCCTACTTTTCTTAGACTAGCTGCGTGACTTGCTCATGTTGGGATATGGGTCACTCCCATATGAGCTTATATCCGATTGGTAGGACGACTGGTTTGGCCAAATACGCATAGGTGCAATACTAAGGCAAAGTATTAAGCATGCATAGCGATGTGGCTTGATGACGAAGTGCCAAAGTAGTGATAATTGGCTGGAGTGGTTATAATTTGCCAGAGTGAAATACTTGGCTGGAGCGAAGTTTGGGCCAGAGTGGTGATACTTGGTCGGATTAAAGCTTAGGCCGAAGTGGTGATGCTTGGCCAGAGTGAAGTTTGTCCAGAGTAGTGATACTTGGCCGGAGTGAAGTATTGTTCAGAGTGGTGATATCGACCGGAGTGGTGCCACCGGGCAAGAGTGGTGATATCAACTGGAGTGGTGCCACCGGGCCAGAGTGATGAGGCCAGTCCGATTCATACTAACGCAAAGGAAGGGCGAGGCCGGCCAGTCTGGAAAGCTAGTAAACTGCAAATTCTAGTGTAGGCAACTGATTTTGCAAAATAGGTAGTTGACTTTTCAGAATTGGTAGCCGACTTTATAGAGTAGGTCACCTGCAAAGTTCAGGGCAAGAAGATGACTTTGCAAAGTAGATGGCAGACTTTGCAAGGAATGCGACCGTTTTGCAGAGCAGGCGCTGTCCGGTAGATTTGTACACACACACACAAATATATATATATATACATCACTATGATTTAAAGCTTGTAAGAAGCAAAAAAAAACAAGAAGTCGCCCTTTACTCTTGTACTCTGTTTTTCGAGGGTTTTTGTAATCAAGGATTTTTGTAACCAAAATTTTACATTGTAAGATTTTTTTTATGGACTAATGTCCCGTGGTTTTCTCCCTCTTATTCAGAAGAGGGTTTTCACGTAAAAATTTGTGTGTATTGTTCTTCCCGCTCCCTATTGTATGTGGGATTATTGTCATCACCTCTCCTCTTGATTCTACTATCCAACCGGTGCCCATTTCCTCATCAAGTGGTATCGGTGCTTGCTATTGAATCTCATTGGAATCGATGGAGGTAGACAACAAGATGATTTGCTTGAACCGCACAAACTATGATATTTGATAGAGTAAGAGGTCAGATCTGCTATTTGTTAAGACGATGCACCTCCCGATGTTCGCTGCTCAAAAACTTGAGGCGAAGTCCGAGGAAGAATGGCATTTTGAGCACAAGTAGGTCTGCGACTATATTCGACAGTTTGTGGATGATAATGCGTATACTCATATTTGGAGTGAGACAAATGCCAAGACGCTGTGGAAAAAGTTGGAGACGCTCTATGCTTCCAAGATTGGTAACAATAAGTTATTTCACTTGATGTAATTGATGTAGGCCGATACAAAGAGGGCTCGTCTATTGCCAACCATTTGAACGAGTTTCAAAGATGTGTGGACTAGCTGAATGGTATGGGTATCAAATTTAAAGATGAGGTGTTAGATCTGTGACTCCTGACAACCCCACCAGATTCCTTGGAGGTGATTTAAATCACTATTGTCAATACCGCTCCCAATAGCGTGGTAACTTTGGAAATAGCAAAGGGAGCTGTGTTGAATGAGGAGATGAGACGTAGGTTGAAGGGGCCCTCCAACTCTACATACTTCAAAATGCTAGTTATTGAATTACGGGGAAAGAGTAAAGGGCGCGGCCCTAAGCCTGGAGAGAAGGGTCGAAGCAAGTCTCGATCGAGGTATCAAAACCTCGAATGCCACTATTATGGGAAGAAAGGTCATAATAAAAGGTACTGTTACAAGTGAAAGCGTAAAAATGTAGACAAGGAAGGCGGAATTGAGAAGGGACGAGGTAAGGAGAAGGTCTCGGTTTCAGGCGTCACCGAATATGATCTATTGACATGTGAGATGGACGACGTAGTCAATGTGGTCGAGCAGGAGATTGACTGGGTGGTGGACACTGGTGCATCTCTCCACGTCACGTATTGGAGGGGACTCTTTGCAATTTACACTCTGTGTGATTTTGGAGTGTTGAAAATGGAAAATAAAGAGACGTATAGGGTCATCAGCTATGGTGATATGTCTCTTGTCAGCAACAATGGGACTCGATTGTTGTTGAGGGACGTTCGACACTTCCCAGATATATAAATGAATATAATCTCGGCGGGCAGACTTGATGATGAGGGATTCTGCAATATTTTCGGTGAAGGGGCATGTAAACTGACTAGAGGATCTCTAGTAGTTACCCGTGTTGCAAGCCTCCGCTGCGGCCGGAGAGGTGAACGTTGCGAGCAGTGAGGAGTTCTCAGACCTGTGACACTGTTGGTTGGGCTACATGAGTGAAAAAGGGTTGAACAACTTGGCTAGGAAGGACCTCATCTTAGGCGTCAAGGAGATCAGGTTGAAGACCTGTCCCCACTGCATGGTGGGGAAGCAACGGCGACTCTCGTTTCGTGGAGACTCGTCCACCAAGAAGGCCAAACCACTTGATTTGATTCACACCGATGTATGCGGGCCATTCAAGGAAAAGTCATTCGAAGAAGTACAATATTTTGTCTCGTTTAATATGATTATTCAAGAAAGTTATGGGTTTACCCGCTTAAGCAAGTCCTTGGAGTCTTTGAGTATTTTTATACTTTAGTTGAACGACAGACGGGAAGGAAATTAAAGTGCATCCGAAGTGACAATGGCGGTGAATACATCGGAGTATTTGATCCTTATTGTCAGTTGTATGGTATTCGGTATCAGAAGACACAACCGAAGACACCCCAATTGAATGGGGTGACCGAATGCATGAATCGAACACTGATGGACAGAGTCAGATGTGTACTCTTAAAAGAAAAGTTCTCCGGTTCATTTTGGGCAGAAACCTTGAAAACCACCGCCTATGTCATCAACAGATTGCCAAGCAGCCCTCTAAATGGGGAGGTCTCAGGGACGATGTGGTCGGGGAAGGAACCATACTATGACCATCTGCGGGTAATTTGGATAAAAACCTTCTTACACATCCCTAAGGATGAAAGGACAAAATTAGAGTCGAAGACGATACAATATGTCTTCCTGGGTTATCGGAAGGACAAACTGGAATATAGACTCTATAACCCAATTGAGAAGAAGTTTGTCAGATCAAGGGATGTAGTGTTTGTTGAGGATGAAACCGTTGAAGACATCGGCAAGGAAAAGAAGGTTGCAACTGACAATAGTTGGACTAAGAAGGCAGGTGTTGAAACCGTCCGGCCTCTTCATCAGAAGGTCGATGGCCACAATATGGCCGAGGAAGGCAATGAAGAGATACCGACGCCTGACGAGGATGACGATGACGACACTCATAATATTACTGAGCCGGCTGAGATTGTTCTTATCTGACGATCCGCAAGAGACCGACAACCATCTGTTCGTCTGTTGGCAAATGAGTACGTATTACTCACTGATAGAGGGGAGCCGGAAAGCTCTAGAGAAGTTATGGAAGACGAGCACAATGTGGAATCAATGGAGGCCATTCAGGACGAGATACAATCACTGCATGAGCACTATACTTTCGAACTGAATGAGTTGTCAAAGGAGAAGAGAGCTTTAAAGAATAAGTGGATCTTTCGTTTGAAGACTGATGAAAATAGCCTACAACCCAGACACAAAGCAATCTTTCGTTGACCTGGGGTTATTGACACTTGATGAAGTCCGGATTGAGGAGAATGGGTCATATATGATGACCAACGTACTGTCAAATGGGAAGCTTGAAGCTTGTCGCAGTATTGCTGGAATGACGGATATCGCTTCCCCCGGTCGTAAGGAAAAGTTTGTTGGGATATGGGTTACTGCTGTGTGGGTTTATATCTGATTGGCAAGACGACAGGTTTGGTCAAATACGCATGGGTGCAATACTGAGGCAAAGTATTAAGCACGCGTGGCGATATGGCCTGATGACGAAGTATCGGAGTAGTGATAATTGGCCGGAGTGATATTTGGTTGGAGTGGTGATAATTAGCCGGAGTGGAATACTTGGCCGGAGTGGTTATAATTGAGCGGAGTAAGATACTTGGTCAGAGTGAAATACTTGGCTGGAGTGGTAATAATTGGCCGGAGTTGTTATAATTGGCTGGCATGAAGTATGGGCCGGAGTGGTGATACTTGGTCGGAGTGAAGTTTGGGCCGGAGTGGTGATACTTGGCCAAAGTAAAGTTTGGCTAGAGTGGTGATACTTGGCCGGAGTGGTGTCGCCGGGTCGGAGTGATGAGGCCAGTCCAATTCATACTGACGCAAAGGAAGGGCAAGGGAAGCCTATCTGGAAAGGTGGTTAACTGCAAACTCTAGTGCAGGTAACTGACTTCACAGAGTAGGTAGTTAACTTTCCAAAATTGGTAGCCGACTTTGTAGAATAGGTCACCTACAAAGTTTAAGACAAGAAGACGACTTTGCAGAATAGGTGGTAGAATTTGCAGGGTACGCGACTTTCTTGCAGAGTAGGCACCATCCGGTGGATTTGTATATATATATATATGTATATCGTTGTGATTCAAAAATTATAAAAAGCAGAAGAGACAAGGAGTCGTCCTTTACTCTTGTACTCTATTCTTCGATGGTTTTTGTAACCAAAGGTTTTGTAACCAAAATTTTACATAGTGAGATTTTTTTGTGAATTAATTGTCCCTGTGGTTTTCTTCATCTTATTCATAAAAGGATTTCCACGTAAAAATTTGTGTGTATTATTCTTCCCTCTCCCTATTATGTGTGTAATTGTTGTCATCACCTCACCTCTCGATTCCACTATCCGACCGGCGCCCATTTCCTCATCGGCCTGCTCTTACATATTTGTCACCACATTTGAGTAAGGACATGACACATCACTTTAGAGCGATGACTTAGCCCATGCTTGCACATTTTAGACCCCGTGAGAAGTATAGGGAAGATGTGTTGTTGTTTAGGTACACCTAACTTTCTTACGTATTGGATCCATTCATAAAATATTTGATAAAAATATTTACCCTCATTGTTAGCTACCTAATGCAACCCTCTTCTTTTACTCAGAGTAGGGATGGGATATGGAAGAGCTAGTATAACAGATTTATACAACACTACTAAATTGGAACTTAAGTGTGAAATTATTAGCAAAACACACATTCATTAAAAACTTACAATCACATTCATGTAGATGCCAAAGGATTTTAGGTGCAACTAGTTCCCAAGTTAGTATCATTTCCACATAAGAATTGGCTCAGATTTATCAACTAGAATAGATGCTTTGACACTATGTCACAATCATTGTACAGTATTCCTAAACAATGCTTTAGATAAACTTCCAAAAAATGAATGATCATCCCAAAATGCATTGACTATTCAATGAAATAATATTCTATATCATCTTAAGTTTCTGGCCACAGGGTCAAATCACAGAAACATTCTCTCTTTAAAGTGGGGGTAAGGACACATATATTTGACTATTCCCAAGCATCATGATGCAGGAGCCTGCTCAACAGGCCCATTCCCTTCTATCTTGAGTTTAAGACCAAATACCATAAGGTAAATCGGCAGCTCAGAGCAACTTTTGAGCTAGATATATCGAAATTACTTTCTAGCAGAAGAAATTTTGATTCCAAAATTAGTTGGAATAAGGCATGAAACTGTATCTACAACTAATGAGAAAAATTCACTCTAGATGCATCCTATTAACATCCTTGACAACATGATCAAAGACAAACATTATGAACTTTACCTCACAAATCCATTGTTGTCAATGTCAGCAGCAAGAAATTGTGCCACAGTCATATCCTGACCAAGCACCCATTTTTCCAATGTTCTGTGCCTCTTATCAACTCTGGCCTCAGCCAAGTAAAGGAAGGCTCTGGCAACAGCAAGAGTAGACACGAGCAACCAAATAGATGCAAAGATCCGACCAGACATTGTCTTGAAAGCCCGATCACCATATCCCACCGTGGTTACCGACATAACCGAAAGGTAAAATGAGTCTAACCATCCAAGCTGCTCAACAAAATGCATAACACCCACACCAATTCCAATACAAAGAATCACAACCCCTAATGCCAATGTCACCTTCATCCTGATCCTCATTCTTCCCTTTTTCACGTCAATTATAATAGACCTAGCATTATCTCGTTCTTTCCCTGCCTCAACCGTCTTGAGAAGATAAGTCTCTTGCAAATCTAAGACATAGCAAACCATCCCACTAAGCAGAATGTCAATAAATCCAAACCCTACCAGCACAAACAAGATCGAGAACAATTTCGTAGCGATCGAATTTGGAGTAATATCACCATAGCCAATTGTGCACATAGTCACAATACAGAAGTACAATGCATCAACAACTGGGTGTGTCTCGATAGCTGAAAATTCGTGCCTATTAAGCCAGTATATAAGAACCCCGAGAGAGAGATAAACAATCAAAAGTATAACTGCTTGCCTAACAATTGAATTGGAAACAAAGTTCGTTTTGGACAATCTTTGATGCCGAACGTCATTGATCGTCGACATAGCCGGCGCGGTTTTGGACCTGTGAAGATTTGTCTTTGTCCGACAATAATTTGCGTAATCCAACCCTCGTTGTTGCTGCCGCTGGGACGATTGTGGCGACTGCGACAGATGGTCAGAGGAAGAAGAAGACTGTTTTCCTGGGGAGGCAAGAGAGACGGTAAGGGCTTCAAGAAGTGAACAAGAAGAGCAGGATGAGCGATCATCATGAGAAATACAAGGGCCAAAGATAAGGCGGTCCTTGAGTTCGGATGGGTTGATAGAAAGAGAGAGCTCTTCATTTTCCGGGAGTGAAGGGAGAACGAGAGGCGGCGGCGGTGTTGGCATTTGGGATTCTGTGGGGCTTAATAAAGGTAAAAGTGTTTCCCTTTCCATCATCCGGATTCACCTTCTCTTGTCAACTGATTCGAAAGGTTGCACTCGGGAAAGAAAAAAACAGGGGAGAGACTGAGAGATGGAATTCTTGGTTGCTTCCCCTCAGTGCAGGCGCAGAGAACTTTTGTTTCAGACGATAACTCGAACGGCCAAACGAACAAGCAACTCAGAGAGAAGTTGCATAATTAATAATTGACGGACGAAAGATGAGCGGCAACTACCATAACATGGACTTAATCAGCAAAATTTTACAGGGTAGAGGGGGAAGGGGAGAGTAGGAGATAAGGCAGTCGAGGGTTGAAAATCTAAAATGGCTGAATGGGTTGTTTTTTACTCGGTCGGCATCACGTCAGTCCCATACTTTCTGATTACAGTATATGTACACTTAAAAAAGCTACTTGATAATATGGCAACCATGAAATTATTAGATTTACATCATCGGTGAGCTTCAATGTACCATTGTCTCTAAAAATATCTTAGGGTCTTATCAAACTAAATATTTAAAAAAATTACTGGCTGTATCAAAACCATGGAGCTATCACATTATTAGTGAGCTTTAACATGCCCAAGATATCATTAGTAAATTTGATAAGAAAATACTTTAGGCACTTTTTAGAAGCTCATTGGACCCTAATAAGGTGCCCAAGCTATTTTCTTTTCTCCGATTGGAGGCTGATTGTAATAGAAATTAATCTATTAATTTGTAAAAAGATCAAATTGAATTTGATTTTAACATTTAAAATCAAATTCTAATATCTCCCTTTAAATTTAAAAGGAAGTAGAGGTATAGCGCTGCATCTTTCAAATTTCAAAAGTTGACCAATATTTGAAAGTAGTTTAGATGATCCATTGGATCAATGCTTCCATTATAAAGTATCAATATGGGCATTTTAAATTTATGGATGAGCTAATACTTCTTTTATTTCCAATGTAAAAGGTATACGATCTAATTTGATTGTTTGCCCAATAATATTGTTTTAGAAAATTTATTATTAGATTTATTTTATTCTTTCTTCCACTTCTATCATGGTGGCAATTCATTTGGCATTAAGAAATATCCTCATTTTCGAATGATTGCCAAATACTTACAATATTTACTTAGTTGGAAGAATTTTGGGTGTGTTACTGCAAGACCCTTCCTTTTGATTTAATGAGCATCCAAAATCTCGAGTATATCGAAAATTCTATCTCTCTAGACTCTTTTTCCTAATTCTGAAGTTAAGCATCCTTCAAGCCGGAAAGATATAATGTGGACAAGTGCCTCAACAGCCTCTGGAATCTTTAAATATGGGTGGACTCCCTTAAGATGATTTTTGTGAAGAATGAATTTAAATTTTATTTTTATCATAATTAATTAAGTTAAAATAATTAAAATTGATATTAAAGAGAAAAAAATTGAATCAAAAATCAATTTCAGACCAGGTTATTATGAATTAATGGATGTCTGATTGACATCTGATATACGCCTATATGTTTTTTGGATAAAGAGATTGCACCTATCTGTTGTTTGAGTGGAGTTTGAGCGTGCTTTTCAGTGTGGTTGTACTTAATGTACTCTCGAGGGATATTCAAATAGGCTGAGACAAAATGCTTGCGCTTGATGTGTGCTCAATGCGGCATGTGTGCAACACTGTTCTTGGTCTCGTTGCTCAACGTGGGTATGATGGGCCCTTGAGTGCCACCATACTATATAAGTCATTTCTGAATATTTTGTAATCTTTTTTGACCAGATTTTGAGAGAAGAGAAACAATAAAAAGAGAATAAGAGAGAGAGTGAGAAGAAAAAAAGAGAGAGAAAGAGAAAAATGAAATTAGAGAAGCCAAATTTAAGTGGATCAAAGTAAGATTTTTAATAAATTAAAATTGAGGTAAGTATACTCCAAACTTTCATTTCCTTTGTTAACTCAAAATAAGAGTCATTGAGTATTTATTATTTTAAATACTTATATATGATAGGCTTTCGTTGTTAAGATAATGATACTTTATACTTAAAATTACTAAATTTATGCATTGTATGTTTTAAAAATTTAGTAATTTGCCATCGTATACATATTATTTAAAATAAAATGTTAAAATCTCAAAATGCTACTAATGTTTTTGCAATCTTGTTTGAAAACCTTATAATGTAGCATTTGTATGTTTAAAAACTTGTATATTTGAGTTTTTACAAAATTTTTATATATTGCATAATAATTATTTGAACGGATTATGAAAAAAATTCTAAAATTTATTAAAGGATTAAAAATATTTCTTTTTCAATTGAAAAAAATACAAGAATTATATAAAATTATGTAGAGTTTTATTTTGTTTAAGTATCGGACAATTGTAAAAAATTTAGCGATGATATATTATAATATGCCTTAATATATTATAGTGATAATCGAGGTTCAAACCCATCATTCATAGGTAAAAGTAACGGTTGGCTCCCTTTTAAAGGGTAATATATATAACGGACTACCTACGAATTTTAAATAATAGCATAATATTTTTATTATATGAAAATAAATATAATTTGAGTTTTGATTATCTGCTCATTTAATTGGTAAAGCCCTACTGACCCTTGGTCCTAAATAAATGACATATTGAATATAAATTTACATGGCACATTTTGATTATGTATTAAAAAGAGAAATTTGAAAGTTGTACATATTGATTATGAAAATTCAAAGTATTACATTAGAAATTGATCCATGGTTTTTTTGACTTGTTTTAATACAAATTATATGTTAAATTATATAAATTTATAAACTTTATTAAAATTTTGACTTACTTTTATTTTTATTTTTTATTAACCCCTTCAAATTAGCAACTCGGTACTTACCGGACGAGTAGGATCGAAGGAAGAGTCATCCGAAGATATGAGGATTAGAATTGTCAGTTATTTGATGATATATTTAATTTTTAAGTAGTAAATTAGAATGTTTATAATATCCAGATAATGGTTTGCAAATTATAATATTAATATTGGCTTTTTATTATAGTTGTTCAAATATTTTAATTTTTAATTTAGATATGACTCCTTACATATAATTTGACGTTATGATATAATCGATATTCTAGTTATCTGATGATATATCATTTCAAATCCTGTAGTTAAATTATATTATTTTTATTTTAGTCAATCGATATATCGATATGAAGCTCACATTTATAGATTATTGAAATTAAACTTTAGGATGTGACATTTTCTTTTCTCTCAATCTTCTCCTTGAGATTGATCCCTATGAGTAGACCTCTACTTTGTGAACATGGCCATTGCCTTTGTCTTATAAAGACATCAACATCTTTCACATGTTCGTTTGAGTAACCCAAGTTCCAATGTTGGGGTTGGATGATGGGAGAGCATCCTCGTTGCTGCCCTTCTTTGGGATGAAGCCATGAGATGAGACTTTCTTTGGCGGCTAGCTTGATTGTCTTTGTGTTCATATTTTCACAATTTTTGCTTTATCGAAGAAAGAAGTTTTCAGATAGGTGCAACCTTAATTAGATAAAAACAAATAGCTTAACTACATTCCTGCAAACGGGCCAATAATACTAATGTTAGATCTGGATAGTTGTTTGAATAGAGATTTGTTAAATTTTTAAATATTTAAATTTAGATTTTATACATCATAATACCTAATAAAAAGTTAAAGGATACAGAATTCATTTCCTAAAATATCTTTTAATATTTAAATTAGAAATTTTTTTTTAAAAAATGGGAAGAATAATGAGAAAACTGGGGATGAAATAAAGCTGGAATTGGAGGGCTTTGCTCTAATA
Organism: Nepenthes gracilis; assembly: GCA_033239525.1. Classification (NCBI taxonomy): domain Eukaryota; kingdom Viridiplantae; phylum Streptophyta; class Magnoliopsida; order Caryophyllales; family Nepenthaceae; genus Nepenthes; species Nepenthes gracilis. The sequence continues at coordinate 15,959,164 of BSYO01000021.1, read as the reverse complement.
TTTTTGAAATTTACAATTATTTGGAAGATTAAAACTCTATATTTATTTATTTTTTGATAATTTTTCTTATCCTTCTTATTAAGGAGAAATATGCATATGTACAACATTACTGTCAATCATTACGCCCTTTTGAAGGCATATTCATAGCATTGTTTAAAAAATTATACATATTTATAATCTTTTTATCAATCAGCATAACATTCTTAAAGAGATATAATTATACATAAATTAAAACGTTATATTGTTAGGGACTAAATAGTTCAATCGTTTTATAAGTTTTGAACTTAATGTTTATCTGTTGAGAGTATTAACTATTTACTTGATCCGATTGTTTATCTATTGATTTATGTAATCGTTCATCTAATTAACCTTCCAGATTTATTAACCGACTAGCTATTTGGTACCATAATCTTTAATATCTCTAGCAGTCTATCCATTTAGCTACTTGGTACTTTGGTTATTCGGTGGGATTTATTTTTGATTCGGATTTAACACTTCAACTGATTCATACATCGTCAATGCTTTTTTTTTGGGCAGGCCCCATAAATTAGTCGGTCGGGTCCACCTCATTTTAGATGACAACTAACAATGTCTAAAATATAGGTCTTTAACACCGCTTTTAGGCAGTGTTTAGTGGCCTGAAATTACTTTTGCTCACTGATAAAGCTAGAAGATCAGGTGTCCAATTTTGGTAGTCTCCGTCTATCCTTAAGCCATTTGATTTCGCTTAAATGGTAATCCAGCAAAATCATTCTTTAATATTTTTCTAATTTCATAATTCATTCAATAACTTCTTTCTGTAATAATTTTATTCTTCCACTTTTTTAAATTTGTAATGTTGTCCAATTTTTCAATTTTAACCAAACTGGAACTTATTATTATTAGCTGACGCATAGATTAATATTTGAAATATGACATAATTGAGGCTGATCTTTACTATAAATGTGAGTCATTTAATTTAAAAACCAAAAATTATATTAACAAAAATGATACTCATCAAAAACTGAGTCTGTGTGGCATATCCTTTACCACGTCGAAATTTTGCATTACCAAAAAGTTTTCATTTTGTCCAGAAAAATGAACATTTTGATAGAATTAAAAATGGTAAAAAATTTTGAAAAATGAAACTTAAAAAAATGATTTAATGGATGGAGCTTGCGTCAACCTATAGCGGTCTAAATGGGTAAGTTCATATAGTCTTATCCACGCTATAGATAAAGTTGGGTAATAATGTGATAATAAGATAATCTTAAAGTTATATCAATACTTGTTAGAACTCCCCAAAACTAAAAACACATAAATAATTAGTGTAGCGGAAATGGGCCTCCCGAATCTACCGTCAATCATTAGCTACCAAATACTGTGAAAGTATAATGAATAAAATCATACAATCAAAATTATACTAGTTGCACGATAACATTTAATATAAAAAATCTTTTCCAATCAAAGAAAAATTACCTGGCAAATTCAGACTAGTCTCTAATAAAAGTAACCAATTACAAATGTTGTAGCAATCCAAACTTGAATCATTAGACCCGACCTAGAGCATTTACGTAAAAACCTCAAACCACTTGAACTATCAAATGTTTATTATAAATTTAAACATTCATCGATATAAAATTAACTTCTCATTAAAGTAACATAAATATAACTAATATAAAACCATTAACCGTTAAGCACCATGGGATGCAACCCTGAAAATAATCATCAAGTTTTTATAACATATCCTGTCCATCAATAAAGAAATAATAACTATTAGTCTTTAAAATTCTCACTATTCGAAAATCTCACAACAAATAGAAGATCCTCACTAATGATACATAATCTATTCGAATTGGACCTAATAAAAATATAAAAGTGCCTAAATATTTAACAAGTGATAATAATTAGTAATGTATAATAATCAATAATTATCTCGAATAAATAATATCAAAATATACAAAAGTAATAACAATAAAATAGAATTCAATAATAAACTCTATATGAAACTCTATAAATTGTTATAATTACGACTCAAAAGTAACAATAACAATATATTTCACCGAACCCACATATCTCAAAGAGAAAAGGATTTCATAATAGTTGACTCTAATTAATAATGGTGGGATTAACTAAGAATTTGGTTCTTGGAATAGAATAAGGTAGGAATAGAATAGTTATTCTTAATAGAATAGTTATTAGGGAATGTAATTCCTAGGGAATAGAATAGTTATTAAGGAATGAATTAGATTAAATAAAGTTTCTAATTATTATTCCTATATTTAGTTGTTGGAATAAATTAGTTAGGAATTTGTATTCAATGTTTGGTTTGTAATGAAGAATAAGGTGAGAATTTATCGAATTTACCCTTAATAATAATAATAAAAGAATAATAATAATAATAATAATAATAATAATAGTAATAAAAATAAAAAAAATAATAAAATAATAAAAAAATAATAATAAAAAAATAATAATAATAATAAAAGTAAAAAATAATAAAATAATAATAATAATAATAATATAATAATAGTAATAGTAATAAAAATAAAAATAAAAATAATATAATAATAATAATAATAAAAGTAATAAAAATAATAATAAAAGTAATAAAAATAATAATAAATAATAATAATAATAATAATAATAATAAAAGTAATAAAAATAAAAATAATAATAATAATAATAAAATAATAATAATAATAATAATAATAATATAATAATAAAATAATAATAATAATAAAATAATAATAATAATAATAAAAGTAATAATAATAATAATAATAATAAAAGTAATAAAAATAATAATAAAAGTAATAAAATAATAATAATAATAATAATAATAATAATAATAATAATAATAATAATAATAATAATAATAATAATAAAAAATAATAATAATAATAATAATAATAATAAAATAATAATAATAATAAAAGTAATAAAATAATAATAATAATAATAATAATAATAATAATAATAATAATAATAATAATAATAATAATAATAATAAAAGTAATAAAAAAATAAAAAAAAAAATAATAATAATAATAATAATAATAATTGAGGGCAAATTTGGATTAATTAAAAAGTTGGGTGGGAATTCCTTTTCCTTCCCAACAAAGAATAAAAAAACCAAAGGAATAGTTATTCCCAACTCACTTTCTGTCGAAACGGTGGGGGTTTATTCCACTACAATAAGGAGGGAATAGAATTTCTATTCCCTCCAACCAAACACCACCTTAGAGTCTAATGTTGTGAAGAAGATAGGGATTCCGTAGTTCAAATACCAACATGAGTGGCTTGGATATTCCAATTTTAATAATAATATAATATTATGAATTTTACGGAATTTGAATATTAATGAATTTAACTTAATGACGTTATTGAGTTTTGAACTTAAAAGGTATTAATAATAATAAAATATTATAAAAATTTTATGGATCTAATTCAGTCATTGTGAACCAAATATGACATTTGCTCGTTTTGTTAATTGGCATATATTCACGAGATAATTGATACCTATAAGTTTAACATGTGAATAAATTTATGATCTATCAAAATTCTACCAAACTAAATATTAACATCTCATTTGCAAGCATTTTCTCTTCCCACAGAGATTATGGGAATAGCCATGCCCTACTTCCTAAGCCTTCAAAGGGTATGGGAATATCATCACTGAGATTTCTTTCGTCCACAAAGGATGCAATTCATCCTAATAAATTTAATATTTTTTGTCATGATATCTCTTAATATAATACCATATGAGAGTCACATTATTATAAATATCTCTCCATATTAAGCAACATATTTCTTCACTTGTATGATACAAAAATCAGTATTGAATAACCATTAATTACATTCGGGTTTTATAAGTTCTAAATTTTTTAAAATTTTAATATTTTTATATAATTTTTTTATCTTAACCATAAGAAGCCAATAGCATACTCAATCAAGTATATCACAAAAGAAACCTACAATATACAATAATAAAAGTATTGTTTAATGTTGACAAGAATTATACTCCCATAATCAAAGCTAACATGAAAGCGGTCATCACTAAGAATAACATGAAAGATTCATATTCGACTCATATTATCCCAGTGGCCCACTACAGCCCACTAAACTATACAAACCATAAAATAGTATTACCTCTATTATTAGAGTTCCCCTTACACCCCTCTTCGTAACACTTTACTTAGTTTTCATCAGAATTATTATTATATTAATATTATTTGCATAGCCATAACTATATAAAATATGTTCTACATTATCATAGCTAGACCACTCATGAAATGCCATTGCTACCCGAACCCAACTCGACACCCGAGCACTAAATCATCCACTCAATCGATATACAATATACCCATGTCAACAATAATCTGTGTTAGCATAAAATTCTAATTAATTAAATCCGAAATTAATACACTAGGAATCACGATCAATTTTGTAATATTTTGAATTCTATTTGAATTATTTAATATTAATTATAATTTTGAATATTTCAGACGTAGTAAAAATAAATTAAAATATCATAAAACTTTTTAGAATGATCAGATGTACGGATTGGCACCCGAGGTATATCCGTGTTATCACTTGAGTACCGATCGAATTTTAGAATAAAAAGAAAAGTAAAATAAAAATATAAATAAGTAAAAAAATAATAATATATTTAAAAAAAGAAAAGAAAATAGAAGGGGGAAGAGGGAGTCGAGGGGAGAGAAGGAGATTAGGGTTGGTGTGGCGCGAAAAAGGAGGAGGAGGAAGAGAGAGAGGGAGAGGGAGAAGACGAGAGGAGCTCAGCGGCGGCGGTGGCTCGCTGGTGAGGCTGTGAAGGCTGCGGCATGTGGTGGCGCGGCACGAGAGGAGAGAATTGCATGAGAGAGAGGGTTTCACGGAGATCGACGGCAGCGGTCGCGTAACAGTGCTGGTGCCGGCAAGGTGGTGTTGGGGAGGCCGATGACAGCCAGGCAAGATGCGTGGTGGTGAATCGGCGGCAGAGGAGCGGTGTCGGATCGTGCAGCAACGACGGGGAGAAGTCGCGCCCGGAGGAGAACGGGGGTGTGCGGTAGCTGAGAGAGAGAACGTCTGATTCGAGTATTTCGGGATATCATTTCTTCAGATTTGTAGAGTATAAAGTCAAGGCAAGTATCCTCTGACCCTATTCTTGATCTGATTTAATTTTTGATATGTTTTGACTACTGTTGGAGATTTACTAACATGCATGTATTTTTATATACACCAAATTTATTAATTATATATATGCAAGTATATTTTATTGGTCGTGCGGTAGTTTTACATAGATATTTTTGATTTAGAGGGTTTTCGGACATCCGGATGGTATATATACATATTTGTGTATCCGTATGTAGTGAAACCATGAATCAGGCATTACATTAATCATGCATGCTACCGGGGGTGGGGTTACTACGGGACCATGGCAGTCCGAGATCCAATGGGTCATCATATGTGATTCGAGTCATGAGATATTGGTACTGCTCCCGACGGGGACGTATATGATATGACCCACTTCCTTCGGAAGAAAGGTTGAAACGTTTAGTTGCAGACCTGCCCTACTGCGTATTTAAATGAGAATCATCGTAAGAAATTGATAAAATTAATACATTCGGACGTCCTAATATATAACTAAAATTTGAGTTATACCCAAAGTTGCATGTGGTAAAATATAGTGAGTAAGTTCCTAATCTATGGTCTTGAGCTACTGACCTAAATCGTAGCCAATATAGTCGTGGTTATTGGACGAGAGTAACCTTCCTCAAGTTGGTATTATTTATCTTTAGTTATCCGATTTCGTGCATGCTTTATAGTTCCGCATGTATTTGGGTAAAAGATGATTTTGGGATACACTGGTTGGCCCACAGTTAGGTAATAGGAATGTATTGTACGTATAAATATATGATAAATCCAAAACGTATTTTGATTTATGTTTTAGTTCGGACAGTCTTCTTTAGATTTTTGTATTATGAGATTTAGATCAAGATAATGTGGTATGTGTCCCACACGGTTATGGTGACGGTTGTGGCTATGTGACCTCGGATCATATGATATGATATCGTTTACGAAATTTTACCGAATCGTGATTTATATGATTGTGTCTCGGAGGGACGATTTAATACGGATGGTGATTTAGTACGAAACTACTCCTCGATTTTCAAAGATTTCACAAACCTTGTGTTTTATATTTTACATGGTTTTGTTGTGATATCTCTTTTATTTGATTTATATGTATTGTTTATATATAAATAATATTTGCTGAACTCTAAGCTCACGTTTTCATATTTTATCTCTTCAGAATAGTGATATAGATACGCTTATAGGAGTTCGGATGTGATCGGGCTCGGATATCTCTTTCGGTGAGTGGAGATGTTATGTTGGGTATATTTCTAATCCCGAGGATGTTTTATGGTTGTTATTTATGGTCGGATAATGGACCTGATTCTTGTACGAGAAAAATTAGAGTTACATATTTGAGTACCTCCCTTACGATATTTGATTAGCAGGTTATATATTATGTTTGTTCGGATTTATATCCGAATTTATAATGGACCTAAGGTCTTGGTCACCCCATTTTTACTTCTTTGGGTAATTGAAACTGTATTTTTTCAATGGAATATTGATCTACGTATATTATAGTGCTAGAACAACAACTATATATATGAATACATGGATTTAACATATAAACGATTAGCCAAAAATTCTTAATAGAGCCAAGAATTCATGTACTAGACAAGTTTGTAAATTGTCATCACGTCTTTGTTCCCAGATTTCTACCACTTCGAGTAATAAAAAACAACTTCTAACAATTTAATATTAAATACATATTGCATAGAATAGAAATGACAATACTAAAGTTATCAACACATTTATTTACCATATGCACAATTACTAGCTTGAATATGACACAAAACCACAACTTATTATGAAACAGATAGATTTCAGTATTTTTAAATCACTTTTGTCACTAGATTTTTATAATTATGAGAAATCTGTTGGGGTCACTCCCGAGTGGCACTTATGTCCGCAGACTCCATTGGAGAAATGGACGAGGACTTGATGATTGGTCCGAGAAGCCTGTCAAAGCGGATGAGGACTCGTTGGGAGCGTCTTGTCCGAGAGGTTGCTGAGGACATGGACGAGGACCTTGAGAGCATAGGCGTTGACTCTCTCTCTCCGGAGGCCTGCTGCAGCCGCATTTTGCAGGTGTGTTGGTCACCTACTCTGATTGGATGTTGAGACGATTTCTAACTTTTCGGGTGTTAGGCTGCCCCGTTCTGAGACGCCGGGCGTGCGCTGTCATGGCGAGCCTAGGCGGCGTGGTTACCCGCCACCCTAACGCCCGGTGGTGGCCGGCTGTCCACTAGCTCTGTGTATATATATAAGGCTTGCCTACCCTTACTTCATATACGTGTGTCTTTGCCAAGAGGATTTGGAGTGCTTGTGTCGTGTATTTGAGAGCAGACTTGGAGTGAGCCTTGAGAGAGCTGTGGGCAATCCTTTATTGTAAAGATAGAGTGAGAAACACTTTAGGAAGAAATTGTACACTTGAGATTGTTTTCTTTTCGTTTGAACTTGTGTAGCTAACACTTGTAAACAATCCTTTTATAGTGTATTCTTTCGTGGTTTTTCCCTTTGTTGAAAAAGGATTTTCCACGTTTAAATTCCATGTGTTCTCTCTCATTTTTCTATCTATACTTTTGGTCGTCCGTCAGAGAGCTCTACTCTGTGTTGCTGTCCAAGTGTTTTGTCCGCTCGGTCACCATATCTTCCGTGTTTGTGCCAACAAGTGGTATCAGAGATTTTGGTTCTTTGAACGGTGATCATGTTGCAGGCTGTGATAGAGGTTGGAAGCAAGATGATTTACTTGAACGGAACAAACTTCAACACTTGGCAGAGCAAGATGTCAGACTTACTCTTCGTGAAGTCTATGCAAAATCCCGTTTTGCCACATAAAAGCCAGCGGCAAAAATGGGCGAGTAGTGGACATTGGAGCACAAGCAAGTGTGCGCTTTATATCCGGCATTTGAGGACGACAATATATGCAATCACGTTCGAGGTGAGCCTAATGCCAAACAGCTTTGGGAGAAGGCGGAAAGCTCCATGCCTCCAATCTGCAATAAAAAATTTATCACTTGATGAGGCTGATGCAAATCCGGTACAAGGACGGCTCATCTGTCGCCGACCGCCTGAATGAGTTTCAGGGCTACGAACATAGGTTGACTGGCGTGGGGATCAAGTTTGAGGATGAGGTTCTCGGACTATGGTTGCTAGCAACTGTCCCGGACTCACGGGAGGTTATAAGGATCACCATAGCCAATATAGCTCCTAATGGCGTGGTGACTTTAGAGATGGCCAAAAGAGCTGTGCCAAACGAGAAAGTGCGACGGCATTCTTAAGACATGTCCATCTCTTAGCACTCCGAAATCCTTGTTACCGAATCGAGGGGAAGGAGCTGAGGATGTGGCCCAAAGTCTGAAGACAAAGGGCGGAGTAAGTCACGTTCTCGGTATCAAGACATGGAGTGCCACCATTGTGGCAAGAAAAGCCACATCAAGAAGTTTTGTTATTAGTGGAAGTGTAAAAATGCTGGCAAGCAGCGGTGCGAGAAGAGACGAGGCGAGTAAGAGTCCTCGATCTCTGTTGTTACAGGAGGTGATCTTCTTTTAGCCTGCGAGTCTGAGAACTCTGTAAATGTGGCTAAGCAGGCTTCTGATTAGGTGGTGGATTCTGGCACATCCATCTACGTCACCTTTAGGAGAGAGCTGTTCTCTACTTACACTCCGTGTGCCCCAAGAGTGTTGAGGATGGGCAATATGGAGACGTCCAAGATTATTGGACGAGAGGACGTCTCCTTGCTAATGAACACTGGAGCCTGACTGATTTTGAGGGACGTCCGACGCGTCTCCTATATTCGTATGAATATCATCTCAGTTGGATGGCTGGATGATGAAGGCTATTGTAGGGTCTTTTGTGACGGCAGTTTCAAGCTGACGGAGGGCTCCATGGTGATTGCTCGAGGAGTAAAGGCCTCAGGCCTTTACATGTTGAAAGCCCAGGCCGAGGTGGCAGAAGTGAATGCTGCAAGAAGCGTGGAGTCCTCGGGCCTGTGACACAAAAGGCTCGGACACATGAGTGAGCGTGGCATGAGTCATCTGGCGAAGAAGGGTCTCATCTCGGAAATGGATGGAGACAGGCTGCGGACCTGCCCTCACTGCATGGCGGGGAAGCAGCGCAGAGCCTCCTTTCAAGGAGATGTATCTTTCGGGAGGTCCGAGGTCCTTGAGCTCATCCACAAGGATGTGTGTGGTCCTCTCCCGGAGAAGTCTTTTGGAGGAGCACAATACTTTGTATCCTTCATTGACGCTTGCTCAAGGAAATTGTGGGTGTTCCCTCTGAAGACCAAGGATCAGGTCGTGGGAACCTTTGAGCAGTTTCATGCCCTCGTTGAGCGTGAGATCGGGAGGAGGTTGAAGGCCGTTCGGAACGACAACGGCGGAGAATACATTGGGACGTTTGATGCCTACTGCAGAGCCCGTGGCATCAGACATCCGAGAACTCCACCGAAGACGCCACAGTTGAATGGCGTGGCCGACAGGATGAATCGCACCCTGATGGAAAGGGTTAGGTGCATGTTATCTAAGGCCAGGCTTCCGAGATCTTTTGGGGCCGAGGCCTTGAAGGCGGCCACCCACGTGATCAATCGGTGGCCCAGTAAGCCTCTGGACGGGAAGTTCCAGGGCAGATTTGGACCGGGAAGGAGCTAGCATACAGCCATCTTCGGACTTTTGGCTGCAAAGCCTTTGTTCATGTTCTGAGAGATGAGAGGACCAAGCTAGAGCCAAAGACAAAGCAATGTGTCTTTCCCGGGCTATGGTGAGGACGAACTTGGGTACAGGCTGTATGACCCAAAGGAAAGAAAGCTGGTGTGGTCCCGAGACGAGGTCTTCATTGAGGACGAGACCATCGAGGACATTGGGAAGGAGCAGAAGACTCAATCCAGTACTTCCCGGATGGATAGAGTTGATACTGATATTGTCCGTCCAGTACCTCTTGAGTCCGATGTCGGCGGACCAAGAGTGGCAGGCAACCATGGTGAGGCTGTTCCAGCGCTTTAGGATCAGGTTGAAGATTTGGCACCTCAACAGGCCGAGGTGGCCCCTTTGAGACGGTTGTCCAGGGAGAGACGTCCGTCCGTCTACTTTTTAGCAAGTGAGTTCATCCTCCTCACTGATACTGGAGAACCAGAAGATTTTAACGAGGCCATATGTAGTGCTCAAAATGATAAATGGTTTGAGGCCATGAAGGAAGAGATGACATCTCTTCATAAAAATCATACCTTTGAGTTGGCTAAATTGTCCAAGGGGAAAAGGCCCTGAAAAACAAATGGGTCTTCTGGCTAAAGGCAACCAAGAACATAAGCAAACCAACACACAACGCACGGCTTGTGGTGAAGGGCTTTGGTCAATGCAAGGGTGTTGACTTTGATGAGATTTTTGCACCTATTATGAAGATGTCCTCAGTCCGTGTAGTGCTCGGACTGGCAACGGTTTTGGATTTGGAGATAGAGTAACTGGACATTCGGACAGCTTTTCTCCATGGAGATCTTGAGGAAGAGATCTACACGGAGCAATCAGATGGTTTTGAAGTCAAGGGGAAGGAATGACTAGTTTGTCGTTTGAAGAAGAACTTGTATGGGCTGAAGCAAGCTCCGAGACAGTGGTACCAGAAGTTTGAGTCTGTTATGGTCGGACGAGGATACCATAAGACTACTTTTGACCACTATGTCTTTGTTCAGAGGTTTCCGGAAAATGACTTTGTCATTCTCCTCCTTTATGTAGACGATATGCTGGTTGTCGGATAGAATAGCTCTCGGATCAAAGAGCTGAAAGAGCACTGGGATGGTCTTCGCCATGAAAGACCTCGTCCGTGGCGGTCACTGGGATCAGGATATTTTGCGATCGAGGGGACAAAAAGCTCTGGCTATCCCAGGAAGCTATGTTGAAAAGGTGTTTCAAAGGTTCAACAAGGAAAGCTCCAAACCTGTCAGTACCCCTTTGGCCAACCACTTTAGGCCGAGCAAGCAGCAGTATCCGTCCTCGGACACTGATAAGGCACGCATGAGTAAGATTCCTTACTCGGTCGTTGGCAGTTTGATGTACACGACCGTGTGTACGCGGCAGGACATTGCTCATGCGGTTGGCTTTGTAAGCAGATTTCTCTCAAACCTTTGGATGGAGCATTGGTCCGTGGTTAAGTGGATTTTCAGATATCTCTGCGGGACCTCCAAGGCGGGTTTGCGGTTTGGAAAAGAGAAGCCTCGGTGATTCACACGAGCATAACATGGCAGGGGGACGTTGATTCTCGAAATCAACGTCCCGGAACTGGTGAAGTTTGCGGGAGGGCGCTCTCTGGCAAACAAGTTACGGTGCGTCGCTCTCGACTACGAAAGTAGAGTTTATTGCCGTGACCGATGCCTGTAAGGAAATGCTTTGGATGAAGAGGTTCGTCCAAGAATTAGGTCTAAGGTAAGAGACGTACGAGGTTCTTTGTGATAGTCAAAATGCCATTCACTTATATAAAAACTCCTCATTCCATTCGAGGTCAAAGCACATTGACGTGCGTTATCATTGGGTGAGAGATGTTTTTGATAATGGGTAGTTATCAATTGGAAAGGTCCGCTCGGATGATAATGGCTCGGACATGTTGACTAAAGTTTTGAGTGAAGGAAAGGCTTGTTGTGATATTCTTTGATGCGACTAATTTCACTCCCACTCAGTCGTGAGGGAAAGTTTGTTGGGGTCACTCCCGAGTGGTACTTATGTCCGTAAACTCCATTGGAGAAATGGACGAGGATTTTGATGATTGGTCCGAGAAGCCTATCAAAATGGACGAGGACTTGTTGGGAGCGTCATGTTCGAGAGGTTGCTGAGGACATGGATGAGGACCCTGAGAGCGTAGGCGTTGACTCTCTCTTCGTAGGCTTACTGTAGCCGCGTTTTGCAAGTGAGTTGGTCACCTACTCTGATTGAATGTTGAGGCGGCTGCAACTTTCCAGGTGTCAGGCTTGCCATTCTGGCACGTCGGGCGTGCACCTGTCATGGCAGGTTTAGGCGGCATGGTTTTGCCATTCTAGCGCCAGTAGGATGGCGGGCTGTCCACTAGGCCTTTTGTGTATACACATAAGGCTTGTGTGCCCTTGCTTCATATACGTGTGTGCTGCCAAGAGGATTTGGAGTGCTCGTGCCGTGTATTTGATAGCAGACTTAGAGTGAGCCTTAAAAGAGTTGTGGGCAAGCCTTTGTTGTAAAGATAAAGTGAGAAACACTTTAGGGAGAGATTGTACAATTGAGATTATTTTTTTTATTTGAACTTGTGTAGCTAACACTTATAAACATTCCTTTTATAGTGTATTCTTTCGTGGTTTTTTCCTTGGTTGAAGAACGATTTTCCATGTTAAAATTTCGTATGTTCTCTCTCGTTTTCCTATCTATACTTTTGGCCGTCCGTCCGAGAGCTCTGCTCTGTGTTTCTGTCTGAGTATTTTGTCCGCTCGGTCACCGTATCTTCCGTGTTTGCGCCAACAAAATCGATACCAAAATTTGTCAATGTATTATTAAATTATGCATTTCACATGATGAGATTATAAATTTAAAAGATATGCATATATTGAGTAAATACATAAATGATAACCTTGAAAATATTTCAGAGTCCTGCTTTTTCTCAGTAATTTTGTGCTGAAATAGATTTATGTGTTCACAAACCACTTTAGTAACCCAATTTCTACAATTTCAAGAAATCAAAATTATGATTTGTAAATGAGATATTAAACAACGCATTAAAGATCATGAGAACACTAATATAAAAGACATGAACAGATTAAATAATTTGTAAATGGTTGGCTAGGAGATGGTTTGGAATTCTATTTTTCCTCCATAATAGTGAACTGAACAATATTTTAGTATGTATGTACTACTTTCATCACTTGATTTCTATAATTTTGAGAAATTAAAACCAAGATTTATTAATGTGATATGAAACTACGTATTTTATTCTATGAGAATACTAATTTAAAAAGTACAAATAGGTTAAAGACGTATGAATAGTATGCCAAAAAATGGCCCAAAATTGATATTCTCTCTCATTTCCACTGTGATGCATGCACCAATTTCGGTGACCTATAGTCGAAGATAAAGAAGACGAAGCTGTGGGGAGAGCCTTGGAGGAGAAGGGGGAGGTGAGTTCTACAGAAGGAAATAGAGGAGGAAGAGGGAGACAGAGGGAGGGAGAATTGATGGAGGCAGAGAGATAAGATTGGAAAAAGATGGGAAGAGGGAGAGGGAGCGAGGGAAAAATCGAGAGAGACTGAGAGGTAGGGAGAAAGGACAGAGAAAGAGAGAAAGTACAAGGGAAAAATATCTCTTTTTTTCTATTTCATCTCAACTGAACAGTAAATATATAGTAAATATATTTTTTTTGGTAGTATTAAAATATAAATAAAGCTAACAGAAAAAAAAAATAGATATAGAAAAGGAGAAAAATCTAAAAAGCAAGACACAAGAGTTTTAAATAAAATATTACACAGATAATCAACCAACTAAAATTTTGCGCCATAATATCCACATGTAAAGAGCAAAGGAGCAAAGAAGCATATCACCCCCTTTTTTTTTTTTTTTTTTCTACCAATCAACCAACTAAAAGTAAAAAGGGAAGTAGAAAGATGTTGGGGGTCCAACGGACTGAAAATGAAAAAAAAAAAAAAGGAAAAACAAGGGAGGGGGAATCAGCTGATTGAACAGCCAACTAAAAGGAAAACCCCAAAAAATAAAAACGAAAAATAAAATCAAAAAAATAGAAAATAGCAAAAGACCTGTAACACACTGTTCATAATCTTTCTTAATTTCACTGTTACTAATCATAATTTTTGCAGGGCAAACGAAACTTGCTTCAAGTCATCCAACGAAAGCTAACTGACTACAAACACCGGATTCTCCCATTTTCAAGCAGTTTTCACTGCTAATGATATTTCCAATTTGGTTAAAAAATCACAAAACATGCTTTGTTTTCATCCGAATGAAGTTTAAATTGGTAGGATGAGAATCAATTTGAATATCAATAGTTATTACTTTGAACAAGTAGTCATGAACAAGAAGATGAAAAAAATGCTTGCAAGAAGATGGAACTCATGAGAATTGAAGAGTGTCACTTGCCTTGATTAAGAACGGGACAAAACAGAGAGCACAGCAGCAGTGATATGCAACAGCAATAGTTGCACGAGAGCTCAACAGCGGCGTCCAGCAGCATCTCTAGCGATGATCACTAGTGGCAATGACAAGAAAAAACGGAGCACAACAGACTTTTGATATTCCCTTGCTCTTCTCTGATCTCTCTGGTCTCTTCCCTGTGGTTCTCTCAGCCGGATTCTGTTGCAACAAAAAGTAGGAATTGGAGGGAGTGAGGCGTGCTTGGCTTGTGAGGAAAGGTTCCCGTAGAAGAAATTTTTAGGAAGAAAAGCTTGATGAGTGGCTGACGATTTGCTTTGCTGCAATAATTTAGGACTCGGTGATGGTCGAAACAGCTGAGGACGAGGTAATAATAATAATAATAATAATAATAATAATAATAATAATAATAATAATAATAATAATAATAATGTTTTTAAAATTTGGACGGTTACGTGAATTAGGGAACTAACTAATTTGCCTAGATGTCCAAATGATAGACCGGTCCGGTCTTTAAAACTATGAATCAGAATCCTACAAATATAACAAAATAAATATGGGATAAGAGGTATACGTAACTTACTTCCCGATATATCTTTCGGAGTTCAGGTTAGTAATTCTTCTAATAAATTTGGAAAGATATTGAGGAAAAAAATGTAGAGAATGAAAGAAGATGTTGATAAGTATATGTTTTGAGAGTTATACTCTTTTTATATACTCAACTGATTGAGTAGTCTTTTTTTTCCCCTCTCCCTCTTTGAGAAAAGGTTTTTTATAATTAGAGATACCGTTTTGCTAATCGATACAATAGATCGATACATATGTATGATACTGTTTTTGGATTAGTGGTGGGAGGCGTTACTTGTAGTGTGTAACGGTCGTCTCTGTTTAATGATAAGACTACCTAACTATCAAATACAGAATAGTTTTGGCCGCTCTTCTCTGTTGATTAATTAATTAACTCATTATATCCTTTTAATATTTTGTTATTTAGATTTTAGCATTTGATTTATTTATTCAAATGTTATAGCCCGATTAGCTCTGTGACATTTTCTGTTAGGTTGTTGACATTTGAACATCTTATTTAACTAAGTGTTGGGTTGACCCATTTTAGTTGTATCTATCACTAGCCTCCTATGTTGGAAGGTTTGAATTCAAACCCAATATGTCATTAATGGGATGCCAACTACAATTTCATCAATGCATACCCCATTTTTAGATATTTTACTATTTAGGGTCTTATATGTCAATATTTTATTCTTTGTCATCAATTGCCATGATTTGATATCTTCCTAAGTTCTTTACACATTGAGCCCTCCTTTCAACTATAAATTGAGGAGCTCTCTTTGTTTTATTCAGTGGTATATCTATTCTACATCATCATGGTTTCTTCACTATTATGAATAGTAGTTGTCAAAATTAGTGGAAGTGTCTCTCAAATTTTAAAATTAGGGTTTGTGAAAGTGCTTTAAAATTGTCTTGGTTTTCCATTTTTATATGAAAAACTATCTTGATTCTTCTTTTTTACATCCATCCCAAAACCAAACTTTTATCGTTGTAATAAGGTCCCAAACTTTATGTTTACTCTTGAGGTGATCCGGGTGACTATCGCAGGTTTAGGCAAACAATTTTTGTTCATTTCTATCCTCCATGGTGCCTTTGAAGTTCTTGGAGAGAGGGTTTTTCGTGTCGGATTGTTATCCTATATTTTTTTTCTTTTCACCCGAATTGTACTTTTATTATTATAAGCTTGTACCTTGTGAATGGATTCAATGAATAGAACTACCGGAATGATATTCTTATTTCTTTGTATGGCTTCAATATATTTGCATTCTCCGAGTAATTAATGTGCTGAGTGGCAGACAAAAATTTGAATTCTAATCTACGTTATTTAAATTTTAATAATTTGACAATTTTGACCTCTAACAACTCAATCTTTTAATATTCCGCGTATGTAATAATTCACTTTGAACAAACACATTATTTGTGCATTCATAAATCGACTGGATTGACTTTAATTATGGCCAATTTGTCCAAGCATAATTAATCAAGTATCAATGTTGCCTGTTGTCAGTCTGCTACCTTGAAAATCATTGCATCAGGTTGTTGTGATTGATGTATAAAGTGGATACGACACTTTGCATATTTACTTTGGGAGGCGTTACATCAGGTCATCATGAACGGTTCAATGGAAATGAAACATATTTTCATTTTGGCACGTGTCTTAATTATTATAAAGGTGCACCCCTTTGGCACTTTTGGACAACACCGTTTTGGATTGTGATCTTTACCTATTTAAAGTCTAGCGCTCCTTCACTTTTGTACTTCTTCATTTTTAACTTCTCTCGACCCTAGTTTACTTTTCTCTTTTCCTTATTTTCATGGCCTCTCAAGTAGTTTCTAAAGGCGTTGAAATTTCATCTATCCTCATCATTAAGGATGTGATAGACATTTATGACAGGTTTAATATTCCTATCTTTATTTTCTTCCAAGTTTCTTCATTCAATGAGAGAGCTTGCTCTCCTCAACTTGGCTTCGTTCCCATCTACGAGATCCATTTGAAAGAAGGGCTTCATATTCCCTTTGCGAGGAAACTGTATGAGATTTTGGAAGCCTTCGAAATTCCTATGGTGTGCTTTTATCCCAACATGATTAGTATTTTATTTCCATATGCATTTTTCTTGTCACCGAAAATTTTGTCTGGATGCCAAGTCGTTAAATTAGTTTTTCATTTTAATTAGGAGAGTGATTAAATTTCTTTAGCTCCCCGAAAAAAGTATAAAATAAGTGGGGATAATCCGGACTCAATAAAAGGTTATAAGGACCGATACTTCTTCATTGTTGTCCCTTCGGACTAGATCATTTTCAATGAATAGAAGTTGGTTAACCCTATTTATTCTGGAGATGTCTCAAAAAGTAAGACTGTTATTGTTCAACCCTTGACTATGCTGATCGAGCAAAATGCTATTTCGCTTTGGAGAATAAATAATCTTTTGACCTAGTAGGCGCTTGTTGAGGTTGATTGAGAAGTGAGAGATGAAGGGGAGGCTATTACTGATATGTCTCTCCATCGACCCAAGAGAAAATTGGGAGAGCTTTTCATTCGAGATTATCCTGAATGGGCGGCTGGAAGGGCAAATCCCCTTCTGTCTTTCTCTAGAGACTAAGATAGGGTGATTGATGAAGCCTGTGATGAGATGACCACATTAAAAATTAGTAAGTCATCTCGGAGGTTAGATTCTATACATTCTTTTCCGCCCAACTTTTGAAAAGCTGCCCAAATTCACTGTGGATGGTGAAGCTTCATTACCCATTATTTCTAGAATAAATGACATCATTTCTAGTGGACCAAATGAATTGATTGCTACTCATTTATAGTTGAGTATGGGGTCATTGATTTTGTGAGCTTGTTGCCCGATGAGCATGTTTCTATGCCTCTTACTACTTTGGAAGTGAAGGAGGTTCCTCAAATTGACACTTCGGTATTGTGGCACCCAAGGGATTCAGGCACTTTTTCTCTACCCCTGGTTTGAAGTAACTCTCTAGCTTCATATTCTATCTCTTTTATGCTAGAGGACTCTGGCCCATCTCTGAGTTCGAATCTCCTTTCAATCCATTTTTTTAGAGATCTTTTTCCATTAAGGTATTGTTTATGTAACATTTCATCTCCTAGTATTCTCCTTATCATTACTATTTTTACTGATTGATTTGCTTTGTTTGGTAATCATAGGAGTTGGTTTGTCTGATCGAGGATGGGCAGCACAGACATGATACTAAAATTACTTGCCTATCTCAATAGTACGCTGACCCTGCCATTCACAGGGAGATGGAGATTCACGTTGATACTGCCATTACCAAGGTTGAGTAGAGTCATGATTGGTCCACTTACTTAAAGAGTTGTCCGAGTGGTTGGCGAGATCTCAAGAGCTTTCATATGAGAAAGTTATCACTATGGTTCGGATCACCTCACTCAAGGACAAACTACAAAAGGCTGAGTATCAATCAACTTCGGATGCAAGCCTAACTCATGATATTTAGATTAAGTGTGCTCATCTCGAAGGAGAGTTGAGGTATGTCTTTGATAGGAAGAGGTTGGCCCTGCTCTAGAAGGTAGGTTTTAGGAGGGATTTTCTACCTGTAAGCTGATTGTATTCTTGATGGTTCTTGATTTTCCTTTAGGCTATCTTTATTAGAGAAATTTTGAGGCTTCAAGGCATTCTAACATAAAGGATTTCTCATAGCCTAGTGGTGATCTGTCGTCATAATTTCTAGTTAGTCTTGAGTCTTTGGATAGTCGATATACTCGCGTGTAAGCAATGGGCAGTGTAATTGTAACTTTTATGTTGAAAGTTTGGATCTCCATGTTGTCGATATTTTTATGTTAAGAAATTAGTTAGATTGTGCTAATCATTGTCACTGATACTATTTTTTATACGTGCTGAATTTTCGTTTAACATGTTATTCGTTTGTCGACTAGGTGTGTTTGCCATTGTTGTTGAGCTTTATCGGATCCTAGTCTGTTGACTATATTCAACTAATGGTGCTCATATCTATGGGAGGACGTCATAGCACTTATGTTGGGAAGGCCCCCTAAGTTTTTTTACTTTGATGCTTAATTCGACCACCGAAAAAGAGGTTGAACTTTAGTCTTCAAGCTCCCCCAAGTCTTTATATGATAGTTAGTATTTGACCGTCTTGTGGATCATTCAGTTGCTTCAACCAACACTATGACCTTATTTTTAGCAAATCGTTTTAATAGGTGAGAGTTCTACCCAATTTAGGATCAATCATGATCGCTTGTATTCATAAAATCACATGTAAGCAGACAGATGAATAATTAATGTAGCAAATTTGTGGCAATCTTATTGTTATCAATATGATTAAATATATCATACAAGCACCTCATATATTGTGCACAAAACTTACATCTATCTCATGTAAGTTTACTAATACTATTTTTTGATGTGGAGGGTGTTCTATATCCTCTGGACTAGTTTTTTATTTTGAGTGCGTAGTTTATATGCACCATTTTAAAAATAGTTGAGACTAGGAATGGACCCTTCTAATTATGGGAGAGCTTGTTCTTATCAACGATCTTTCCCGTAACCTCTATACTCCTCAAAATTAGGTTTCTTACCTCAGATTGGTGAGCTTTCACCTTCTTATTGTAATATTAAGCAACTTATTATTGGTAAGTTGTTGTCCCTAGCTTTGTCACATCTCAAACTTTCTCGAGTAGATCAATATTTCTTCTCAGAAGTTGGAAATTGCCTTGTCGGTCAAAGTTTTTAACTCGGAAGGTTGGATGGTCTGATTTTTATCAGAATGACCGCCTCTATCCTATAATACAAGTGGCATGGTGCCTTTTGTGTCGGTTCTCTAGGAGTTGTCCGATAGTACCACAGCACAGAGGGTACCTTGTCCACCCAAAAGCCCCCTATGTTTTCTAATTTCATTTTCAACTCATGTAACAAGGTTCGGTTTGTCACTTTTATTTACCCATTCGTCTGTGAACAAGTAATAAAAGTATGAACTAACTTGATTCCCAAACTCATACAGTACTTGTTCAAACTCGTGCAATACTTGGTGAATTTTTTTCCGATAAATTGGATTTCGTTATCCGTCATTATAATCTTGAGAGTCCTAAACCTACATATAATGTTCTGTCGGACAAACTCGGTCGCATTTTGCTCAAAAATTCTCGCCAATTGGGAGGCCTGTACCCATTTCGTGAATTAGTTTATGGCGACCATAACGAACTTTCTTTGTCCTACTACAATGGGTAACAGGTCTAATATGTCAAGCTCCCATTGAACGGCTAGCCAAAGTGATTGCAGGGTTTGGAATTAAGTGTGCGACCGATGAGGGCTGTTGCCGTGGATTTGATAACGTTTATATTTTTTTATGTACTCCATGGCATCTCTCTTCATCATGAGCCAGTAGTAACCCTATCGTATGAGTTTGAGCACCAAGTTTTTACCTTTTATGTGTAACCTATAAATTCCAAGGTATACTTTACTCAACGCCTAATCAGCTTCGGTTGGTGTCATACACTGCATGTAAGAAATAGAATACCCTATTTGGTATAATTTTCCATCCATGGTTTTTGGGCAAAAGACCTTCTTCAAAAAACCTATTGTACGGAGTCATCTAGGTATCATTATCTGAGATATGAAATATCTATTTTTCTGAGACCTTTATGCTTGGGATCATAAGGACCTCTCTGGCCTATTGCTCAATGTTCCAAAATGCTACTATTTTTGCCAAATGATCTGCCTTCTAGTTGTCTTTCCTTAGGATGTAACAAACTTTTACCTTGTTGAATTACTTGATCAAGCTCTTTACACTAGCAAGATATTTTACGAGTGATGAACTAGATGTCTCAAAATTTTTCCATCACTTGGTTGATGAAGAGCTCCAAATCACTATAAACGATTAGACTTTTGACTAAGCATTCTTTGCTAATCTGAACCCTACCAGTAAGGCTTTATATTCTGCGACTTTATTAGTGGCAAGAAATTTTAGTGCTATTGAATATTTTATCTCTAACCTATCCAAAATTCTCAGGATCACACTAGCGTCGTTCCTTGACTAAAGATGATCCATCTACGTGCAAGATTCACATCGGTGCCTCTTCATGTTAAATGTGGTCTTCATACTTCTCGAGATCACATAGAAACAAGGTTGTCATTTTGATTATGACATTTGCGAGGGCTTGTCCTTTTATGGTCGGTCATGTTCAAAATTCTATATCAAACTCACCCAATTTCACAATCCATTTAATCAATCGTTCGAATACCTTAAGTCTTTGTAGGATCCCCTTTAATGATTGGTTAGCTAGGATGATGATATTAGGAGTTTGAAAGTATGGCCGAAACTTTTTGGTAGAGTGGATTAGTGCTAAAGTGAACCTTTCGTGCAAGTAGTGAGTTTCGGTATCTGTCAAAATTTTGTTGACATAATAGATTGACCATTGTACCTCAAAATTATTGTTATGCTGGATATGGCCATATAAAGGTATAATTCTTTTCTTTCTTTCAAAGAGAACGAGAATAAAGGGTTGGCGAGGTATACCTTTAGTTCTTGAAAAGCTGACTAATAGTCTTCAATCCATTGAAAACTATTTGCCTTCATTTCTCTCTAAATCTTAAAGAATGTTAGGTATTTTTTCACAACTTTAGTTAGGAATTGAGAGAGTATTGCAAGTCTCTCGGTTAACCTTTGGACTTCCTTCACAATTTGAGATAGATTCATATCTTGAATTGCTTTTATTTTCTTGGGGTTCGCCTCAATTCTTCGGCTAGACACTGTAAATTCAGAAAACTTTTCAATAGTTATTCCGAACATATACTTTGGTGGATTTAACTTCATTTGGTCCACTTAAAGCACCTCGAAAGCGTCATCTAGGTTGTGAATATGGTCGTTAGCTGGTTTAATTTTGATAAGTATGTCATTCACACATGGCTCCATATTTCTTTCTATTTGTGCCTCAAATATCTTATTTATCATCGTCTAACATGTTGCTCCTACATTCTTTAGGCCAAAAGGTATAATTTTGTAATAATATGTCCTCCGATCGATCCTAAAGAAGGTGAGATTTTTAATCTCATAACACATCCTGATTTGATTATACCTTAAATAGGCGTCTATGAAACTTGATAGCTCATGCTCAGATATTGAATCTATCACCAAATCTTGGTATTGGAAAGCTGTCTTTTAGACATACTTTATTTACGTAGATGAAATCGATACACATCCATCATTTTTTAGTACTTTTCATAACGAGTATTACATTTGATAGTCAATTCGGATATTGAACTTTCCTTATGAAGCCTACATAGAGAAACTTTTGGTGTTGTCTCTCATGGCAATGAGTTTCTCTATAGAGTGGTTCCTCTATTTTTACTTGAATGATATACATCTAGGATCAAGCCCATCCTATGGACCATTACATTGCTCAAAATCTCTGACATGTTCTCTAGTATCCATGCAAACATGTTAGAGTTTTTTTCCAAATAAAAGTCATTAGTTGCCCATGCAATTGATCCGGAGAAAACCTCTGATTTGCATGTATTTTCATGGGCTCGTTCGAATCCAATGGTGTTCAGTCAGTTGACTCACCGGATTGATCTTATTATAGGTTGCTTCATCTCAGAGGTTGAATTCCTCAATTGGTTGATTCAGAACTGCCTGATTCATTTGAGCTAAATAGCCGGCTCGATCGGTGACTTGGTCACCTAGGATCTCTTTGACTCCACATAGAGTCATGAACTTCATCTTTAAATGTAGGATTGACATCACTATTCTGAACGCCATCTAGCAAAGTCGCCCTAATATTATATTGTAGACCGAATATAAGTCTACTCTTAATACACCTTATAATCCTAAAGAGAATGATATATCAAAAATGGGTCATCAAATGAAAATATGTCCTAGAACAATATTAGAACAATAATACTAACATTGGCAAATAATGAAATTTGAATTGGACCCTAACCAAATGGTAAAAATCAAACAAACACACATATGTCTATCGGGCACATATCAAACTCACAAGAGCATTACATGCCACGCATGTGTGTGTGACCCAGGTGAGCATGTGCGGCATCTATTGTATTATATGTGCGTGAGCATCTCCTAGTTGGGTGCTACTATGCTCATTTTATCTGCTAAAATAACTTTTACTTAAACGAACTTTGTGTTAACCTGTGAACCATGTCGCTTGAACCACCCTCACATGAATTTCATGTAAATCTATTTGATAGTTTCAAAAGTGAAACACACCACTTGTAATGCCCATCGGAATCATAAGGGAGTAGTCAAAAATTATATAGTACTCATCATAATAACAATCAAAGCAGTAAGATCACATAAACAAATAAATAAATAAATTATAAAGTTATAACAAACTGTTTAAGTATCCCTGAAAAGCAATAATAATTTGTCTATATTGCCATAAAATTATGTATCTATCATGCACAAGTTTTACTACTTTTAAACACTGCACTTTCAATGATTTCAAAGAGGGCCTACAAAAAGCAACAAAACAAACGAGGCAGACATAAAAAAAAAAAAAAAAAGCCATAAAGTCAGCTTTGCAGCTTTGACGCTGTTACAGTAATGATAAAGCCACCATCGTAGCAGCATGGAGAAAGGCTGACAGCCAATGCCAAAGGAAACAACAGACCTTCGTTTCATCATTGCTTAATCATTTTCTAGTGCTAATGATTATAGACGAAATAATTAATAATTAGACCACTTTAAAATATCCTAAAAAAAACAGACTATATAGCCATTTCTTTATAAACTAATTGATGGGGACCGTAAAAATGGATCGACCAAATATGAAAGCCCATGGATTGATGGTGTGCGTGCGGCTCACAGATCTAGAGACTAGTCGGCATTTTGATTGACTCGAACGGCATCCCAGAGGGCCTGGGCGGCCCAAATTGACCTCGACCAATCAGAATGGCCCGCAATCCTCTTCTTGCGCACTGAAATTACTTGTTTTAGTCAACTTAGCATCCCAAATATTGCCCCTGACCGTGGTCAATTTCGGAATGGCAACTCTAACTTAACAAATCTTTTCTAATGACAACTTCCATATTCGCTGCATCCAACATCTCCTCGAAGAAGGAATGAATCCTCTTGGCTTATCATGGTTGCCATAATCGGCACCCACGATCCCTATGATAGCCTGCCAAATAGGGTTTGGCAGATAGCTGTCAATTAGTTTGGTGCCCAAATAGGGTTTAGCTGGCTTAGAGGTTATAAATATGTCATCACTTCCATGGGTAAAGACACAACTAGACATACTCGAAAACTCACACTCAAGAGTTCACAAAGGCAGGTCTCTGCTTAAAGAGCCTTCAAAGAAATCTCTCGTAATTCTCGCTCCCTCAATCTTAAACCAAGTATAGCCTTCGAGTCAGACTCTAACCCCATACCTTGCATTATCATGCATAATTATCATTTTTGCATTTTTTCATCTTTTTGAGAAATATTATTGACTTAAGTATCGGAGGATAAACCGAAAAATGAATCCCGTTAATCCTCTGACCTCTTATTTATTCATTGTATTGCACACGACCCAATTATTAGAGATGAAAATTGGCCCTGCTTGAGTTTGACCCGATCGAGAAAGATCGGGAGACTCCCTAATTCGTACAATAACCCGAATTAGGGACACATCACTAATAATTATTAGGTAGGTTTCCTTCAATTTACCTAAAATTTTACAAGCCATTTCCTTCATCTTGCATAGGCATTTGATTCATCAAAAACCTCCAGCTGCCACCCTCTTCTATTTCCCTTCGTTTTCAGCTCATGCATGTATAGCTCTTGGCACAGGAGCATGAGCAACTGCTGGGTTGCTATCTTTCACCGGTTTCTCTCAAAAGGGAATGTTTGTCTGCACAATTTCTTTACCGCAAAAAGAACCAAAAGATTTCTCGTCGATCAAATGAAGCAACTTTAACCACTTCAATCATAAAGTGGTGAATGCATTCACTTGAAGTACATTATTGTATACGGGAGTTGGGTAGAATATTTGATAATTCAAAATTTAAATATCTCATAAAAGTATGTAAATATTGTTAGGTTTGGTCACTCTCTTATGGGATAACTCAACAAATGAAAAGTTATCGGATGTTGCATAGGACTTGTGCAGTGTGCTGCAAGCTGCATGCAACAAAGGACCGAGGACGGCCAATGGTATCAAAGATCGAGGACTTTGCGCGGTTGTGGTCCGTGAACTTGTGCGCTAAGAAAGGCCTGAGGACTTGTGCGTAGGAGATGGTCTGCGGATCGGTGCACAGGAAAAGGACCGAGGACTTGCACGATTCTGGTTTGCGAACTTGTACGCTAAGAAAGGCACGATGACTTGTGCGCAGGAGATGGTCCGCGGACTTGTGTGTAGGAAAAGGGCCGAGAACTTTACGGAGATAAGGCCCGTGAAATTTCAGAGTGGAATTCCCGGAATAGGCAATTGCCGCAGCGGCAATTGTCAGAATGGCCAAATGCCGAAGTGGGCATTTGGTGGAGTTGCCAAATGGCAGAGTTGATCCACTAGCGGAGTGGAGTGATCCATTGGCAGAGTGGAGTGACTCTGCAGGTGTAGTGGATCTATTGACAGAGTGATTCACTGGTAGAGTGACTTTGTGGACGGAGTGATTAGCGGCGGAGTGACTTTGTTGGCGGAGTGGATCATTTGCTGGAGTGGAGTGCTGGTGGAGTGGAGTGACTCCACAGGCGGAATGGATCCACTGACGGAGTAATCCACTAGCAGAGTGACTTTGCGGACAAAATGATCAGCAGCGGAGTGACTTTGCTAGCGGAGTGGATCATTTGTCGGAATTGAGCGCTGACAGAGTGGTTCCATGGGTGAAGTGGACTTCGCGGACAAAGTGGATTCATAGGCGGATTTGCACGGACAGAGTGATGCACAACCAGAGTGGATTTGTGAATGTAGTGATGCCGGAGGATAGCCAGTCGGTCAACAGAAGGTTGATCGACCAAGAGAAGAATTTGATCAATGGGGAGGTTGACCGGCTGAGACTGTGCAGCTAAGTTGGTAGCAGCTTTCTTTGAGCTGGTAGTTGATTTTCAGAGTCTGAAGCTTTTATAGAGTTACAGAGCATGCGCTAAAAGCTGACTTGCAGAGCACGTGTGCAAGCAACATAGCATGGGTCTTCTGTAGTAAGCTTGGGAATTGGTCAAGGCGCAGAAATGACAGGGATGACGTGACAAATCATCTGCAAGATGGCCAGTTGAGCAGAAGAAATCTAGTGGAATCGGGTTATTATAAAGTCCACCAGGAGTTTCAGAAGGAGTGTGCAAGGCACCAAAGTAGGGGTTAGAAATCACTAAGAGAGTGCTAGCCTCCAAGTGTTGAAAAGCAGGGGCGCTGTACGCTAGGCAGCATATGTTCGTGGATAAAACGGGAGGTTACTATTTCACTACACATATAAAATATGTGAGTGGAGAGTATCACTAGTGAGTGTAATGAGAGAAAGAAAAACAGAGAGTTAAGACTGAAGGATAGTTTACTTGCTTACTCTAGGTGACTGTTTTTCTTGTTCTGTTCTCGGATGTATAGCGTGTATTTCGTTTCGAAATTTTTTTATAACCTATTTTACATAGTGGAATATTTTTTGGACTTTATCCCATGATTTTTATTTTATTTGAGAAGAATTTTTTATATAAAATTTTGTTTTGCATGGTGCACCTGGGTTTGGGACTCTTTTATATCATCAATCATTGCCTCTCCTTTGTTGGAGACTATGGCCAGTTTCAAGTCCCAGATCAAGGTGTCACCACTGGATTCAATGCCCTAGGAAGAGAATCCTTCTTAAGAGGTTTTTTCGGATCATCACTTTTGAGATACTTACATATTCTCTTCAATTTCTGCATTGTAATCCACTCTAATTGCACTCTTAAGATCTAATGCATTTAATCAGAGAAAGGCTCTAATGTCAAGATGCCAAAATGGCACACCTATCTCAATCGTACATCAATCTCTCCGTATTAGGGGCTTGGCATTTAAAATTATAACTGTTGAGGTTGAGGCCAAATTTTTTTACAATTGACCAGTGACATTTTTTCACAAGATTTGAGTGAGGCTTGGTACAAAAAAAAAAAAAACTAATTTTTATTGGTACAACTAAAGTAAGCTCAATTCACATCAATCAAAATGTTTGAAAACACCCAATCAGCCAAGACTTTAATAAAGAAGAGCTAATCCTTCTAATTCTCCATGAAGTTGGAATTTTCTTCACTTATTTTAAACTCCTTTTGAGAAATTAAAGAAATACAGTCATTATTTTGGTTAAAACATGAAATGATCTTTACCATTTTAGCATCCATTATAAACATATTGTGCTAAAAAAAGAGACATAAGGCCACCAAGTATCAAATAACATTGGATGAAGTTATGCGATAAAAATCTCTAAAGCTTTCATGATCTCTACAAAATTTTCAATTATTGGGGTGTAAAGTTCATTCCTCAAGTAAGCTTCATAGATGGCAATGAAGCCATTATGAGGAGATGAGCCCTTTCATCTTGTAAGAGAGTCTTTAATAACAATCAGAGTGTCATACCTATCATAGATATTTAGTATATCAGGTAATGATAATAATGAAGGAATGTTGACAATATTTTGAAGGAGCAAGCCAACAACTTTACATAGAGCCACGAATAACAATAAGAAATGAGATTGTGAGATTCTAAGGTTTTAGGTTTTGAAGATTTTCATTTCAAAAATTATAGTGGCAAAAAGGGGTTTTGGCTTGAATTTAAAAGGAAGAAATGGAAACACTAGAAATTAAAAAAATGGTTAAAGTTTGGAAATGATATGTTTCAAAAATATTAATCTAAATGACATATCTTTTTCTTAAGCCTTTCATATTAAGACACATTTTTCATTTCATTTAAAATAATCAAAATGATGCATATTGATATCTGACAAAAAGATAATTCCAAACGATATGCCATGTAACTCAAAGAAAAAAGTGTTATCTGATGTAGCATTAAATGCACCATCAATGGGTTATTTTGATATAAGAGTTATTTTGGTGTTGTCGTCATTCTGATTGTCGTTCAACCAGTTATTTATATATAATAAAATGAAATCCAACCGGTTATAAGAGACAAATTGATTATGTTCTTAAAAATCTAGTTTGGTTTACTTAAGGGTCCCAATTTGTTAGCTTTTTGAGTTATCATATTCTATAAAAATTAAAAATTAATTGTTGTATTATCATTCGACATACTCTCAAGTTTCAAGGCCAAGAATCAAGAAATTCTATATGAATATGCCAATTAATTGAAACCTTTAGTGATTTTACATTCTTACGTAAATGCATATGAATTCAAATACAAAAGGAACAAATTAAAAAATATAATCCAAACCCAAAAAATAAAAAGTATTAACTTTTTTATTCATTCTTAATAATAATAATAATAATAATAATAATATATAAGATACATTTTAAAATGAAAACACTATGCTGAACGGCTTGAGTGAAGAATAGAAAAAAGATATCAAGGTATCATTATACCTCGCTCTACCGATAGCTCATCTGAATGGAGAGCAAATAAGAACAATAGTCATATTGTGGCTCCTGTAAACCGATAGAAGGCAATTATATGCGCATGGTGGGTGCATCCCAACCCATTTGCTAGTCCCATCAAAGGATGCATGTGCTAAGATGCAACTAGATGTGTAAGGTTTCCCGACTAATTATTCAAGTAAAAATTGATCTAATTGATGATATTGCATAAAAAAAAATTAAAACAGCTTTCCCTCTAAAAGAAGGAAACTAATATGGGTTTCATCAATGACAACGAAACATCATAGTATTAAGGTTATCTCTTTTTTATCTAGAATAAAAGATCCACCAAGTAAGGAAATTACTTGAAAGATCCTACGAATCTCATCAACTGTTAAGATATGAAATCGGATAAATAAGATAAATTGAGATCAGCACATTTTGTAGCCAAAGATGAGCCAAGAAATGAAGCATTTTGAAATAATAGCATACAGCCAGTGGTCAGAGAGTTTCTATCAAAGCTACACGGTAGCATAATGCGATTGATGTAACAAATTAGTAATGATTACACATTAACTTTGAGTCCCTTGGAAAGAAGCATTTGAAAAATTCAAACACTGAGCTAACTTAGTCATTTTTTTAGGCATTCTCAAAATTTGAATTCAGTTTCTGAACATGGAGAGCTAGTATTTGGTATAGTATTATTTGAGTGGCCCAATCCATGAGCCCAATAAACTCATAGTTGATAAAAGCAAAAAGAAGAAAATATTGTCTAACTAATGTGGCCAAACTCTAAAAAACTCAAAGTTTGATCTTTACCCAACTCTAGTCAAAATAAATTAAGATTCGATAGGTGAT
The DNA here is from genome assembly GCA_033239525.1 of Nepenthes gracilis. Classification (NCBI taxonomy): domain Eukaryota; kingdom Viridiplantae; phylum Streptophyta; class Magnoliopsida; order Caryophyllales; family Nepenthaceae; genus Nepenthes; species Nepenthes gracilis. Next base: position 15,930,041 of record BSYO01000021.1, on the reverse strand, counting down.
TAGGGAGGTTACTAAGCGAAATATAAGCCAAATTGAGTTTGTTAGAGACATTTGTCTTATTGGCATATTCCGTGACCATATGTATTATTGTATTGATATCGGGTTGTGGATTATCGGGTTAAAGTTTGTTCGGTCCACCCTCCATTCGCTCGAGCCCGCCCTAAGCCTTCCCGCTCGCCTCTCGCTCGATTTTCACTCGAGCCTAAAATCCAGAAGGTCCCCGGCTCGCCAGGAGCTCGAGAACCGCTCGAGCTAAAAATCCAAGATATGGGGCCGCTCGTTGCGCGCTAATCCTTCTAATTCTCCATGAGCCACTCGGCGCCCGTAGGGTTTCTCACGAAACCTTACGGCCGCTCGAGCACCGGCCCAACGGGCAGAATTTTCAAACGCGTTTTTGGCTCCACTATAAATTCATATCTTATTTTCTTGAAACCCTAAGCATACCACAACCTTTGTTTACATCTAGTGAAGCCATTAAACTTGAGAAGAAAGCCTTAGATGCTTCATTGATTTAGCTTCTTGAGAAAATCAAAAGACACATCTTTGTGCTTCATGATCTAAGGAGTTTTCTCACCATTTTTCTTTTTCTTTTTCCATTCAAACTTTCATTCTTCTACCTACGTTCGGAGACGTTGGTTCGTGAAGAAGGAAACTTATTTTAAATGATCGCAATTCAAGTGGTTCGAGGAAAGATTGATGTGAAGACCGGAAGGAGTCAAGTTCCGTTGCTTTTAGCGGGCAAATCCAAGGAGTTCCTTGGTAGGGATCACGTGACGGGAGTAAGTCGGCTATATTAGCGACTTACCACCCGGATGCTGTAAGTTGATTTTCATAGTAGTGCATTGCTTCCTGGCCGTTGAAACCGGAGTGTTTTCTCGATACCATGGGTATCGAGTTTTCACTCGTCAAAAAATTGAGTCTTTATCTTTATTGCTCATATTATTTGTATCGTGCGATGCTTATCTCAGTTATCATCTAGATATTAAACATCATTTACGTGTATTGGATATTTATTTATTTTTGCTTCCGCTATACTTTTTTTTTGGGTCGAAACTCGTTAGCACCAAAACGTGCTTTTTCAGAGTTATATGCCCTAATGGCTTCATATTTGAATATTAAGTTGAGCGGTTAATCTAATCAAGCAATTCATCCACTTGAGTGATTTGTATACTTTACAATTCTAATCTAACCAACATCAACTGCTTATTAATATTAGTTTAATGGTTAGGAATTAATCACCTCCAATCATCCTTGTGATCAAAATGTAAATAATAACGGTTGAATTAATTATTTTTGAGTAGGTCTAACCACTTAAATCATGGTCAGTTATTTCTTCTCAGAAAATTACTATCAACTTTCAGCATGGCTGTAAATACACCCCATTATTCTTACAAAGAGGAATAGGTTTCGAGAAAGAAGGAATCGAGTATAGCTGCCCTCTAAAACACATGTTCTTCCATAAAATATAAAATCAAATCCTCTATTTCTCTTCTTCTTTCCCTCTCTTATTCTCTCAGTCTCTTCTATATTCTGAAATTGAGTATTAGATGATATATTAGGAAGTAAATTTATATTTCTTCGTAATTTATGTTGTTTTGGTGTACAAAATCCTTATTGATTGTTTGATAATCCAACTTGAGTTTATTTAAATTATATACGCATTAAAACTCAAATTTATATCTAACATGGATTGACTAAAATCAACGCCTACTCTATAGAATGAGATATTTTGGAAAAATTATTGACTTTTTTGAGGGTAAAAACAATAATTATAAACTTGATAGATTGGATAATATTTGGTTATTGACAAAAATAGTAGAAAAACAGAAGACAGATAATATTTATAAATGAATTCTAAGAAATTTAAGTTTATCGTCATGATTATCAAAGATAAAATAGATTCAAGAAATTATTTAATTACATTAATTGAGAAAATTTTATGAAAATGTAAAGCATTCTCATATAAATTTCTGATATCAAAGTTTATATTACAAAAGATTAGTAACACTTGGTTACTCTGCTATATATTGATGGGTATAATGTAAATGGGGTGCCATCTTAAGCTGATGGAAAAATTGGGGCCCAAAAAACAAGAACCAGCGGATTCATCCCACCAAAGGAGGGCTCATAAATAGATCAATAATTTGAGGTTATGGGTGGTGGGGAGACTGCCAATGGTGGGCGAATACGAAGTAATAAGTTGACCAATGCTACTGGCCAAGGCAACCAGAGGCTAATGTAAGGAGGACCATGGCTACATACTAAAATGCGCCTAGAGGTCAAGGTAACCAAGAATGGCCGAAATGACGTGAGGAGTGAAGGGTCAAAACCACGTAGCATTGGAATGAGGCAGAGCCCGAAAAGAAGTCCGCGATTATTACTGGGCAAGAGGCAGTTGATGCGGCCTACGAGAAAATGACAGTACGATCCGTGGGTCGCAGAGTAAGCCGTAATAGCTATGTGGGTACTGTGATCTCAGTGATTACTTTATTGCCTTTTGGATGATTAGTGGCCCTATCCAACTTGCCCTGGGTCGGGTTTTTGGTTGGGTCCCCTTTTAACCCAGCAGACAGTTTCAAAAATTTAGGAACCAACATTTGGCTCTCGTCCAAGTATTTAATAAAAGGGTCAAATTTTTATTACTGTTAAAACCCTAACACTAAAAGCACTTTTTAGATATTTCAAGTTTAGAGCTTTGCTAAGGCTCTTGTTGTTGCTTGCAAACTATTTTTATGAATAAAATTGGTAATAATTCAACCAAATATCATTTTTTGCATATATACTAATACATCCCTGGGTCCGGGTTCTCGTGCGAATTAAGAAACCTTTGGATTCCTCGATTGGATTGGATCGGATCGCGAACAGGTTCGGTCTACACGCCTCTCAACTTGGACCCTATGCACTGTTGGGGTCACTTCCAAGTGGCACTTTTGTCCGCAGAATCCATTAGAGAAATAGACAAGGACTTTGATGATTGGTCCGAGAAGCCTGTTGAAGCGGACAATGACTCATTGGAGGCGTCATGTCCAAGAGATTGCTGAGAACATGGACGAGGACCTTGAAAGTGTAGGCATTGACTCTATCTTCGTAGGTCTACTGCAGCTGCGTCTTGTAGGTGGGTTGATCACCTACTCTGATTGGATGTTGAGGCGGCTGTAACTTCTCAGGTATTAGGCCTGCCACTCTGGCAAGTTGGGCGTGCGCCTACTGTGGCAGGCCTAGGCGGGTGGTCCTACCACCCTAGGCCATTTGTGTATATATATACAAGGCTTGTGTGCCCTTACTGGTGTGTGTAAGTGTGCTGCCAAGAGGATTTGGAGAGCTTGTGTAGTGTCTTTGTGAGCATCCTTGGAGTGAGCCTTGAGAGAGATGTGGGCAAACTTTGTTGTAAAGATAGAGTGAGAAACACTTTTAGAGATAGATTGTATACTTGAGATTGTTTTCTTTTCGTTTGAGATTGTGTAGCTAACATTTGTAAATAATTCTTTTATAGTGTATTCTTTTGTGATTTTTTCCTTGATTGAAGAAGGATTTTTCACGTTAAAATTTCGTATGTTCTCTCCCGTTTTTTTATCGTTACTTTTCTTGTCCGTCCGAGAGCTCTGCCCTGTGTTGCTGTCCGAGAACTTTTTCTACTCGATCACCGTGCCTTCCGTGTTTTGCGCCAACAAGTGGTATCAGAGATTTTAGATCTTTGAATGGTGATCTTGTTGCTGGTTGCGATGGAGGTTGGAAGAAAAATGATTTGCTTGAACCGATCAAACTTTGACACATGGTAAAGTAAGATGTCAGACTTGCTTTTCGTAAAGTCCATGCATAATCCCGTTTTTGCCACAGAAAAACCGTCGATAAAAACGGACGAGCAGTGGACGTTGGAGCACAAGCAAGTGTGCGACTTCATTCGGCAGTTCATAGATGACAACGTGTACAATTACGTTCGTGGAGAGACGAATGTCAAGACGCTTTAGGAGAAGCTGGAAAAGCTCTTTGCCTCCAAATCTGGAAATAACAAAATTCATCGCTTGATGAGGCTGATGCAAGTCCGGTACAAGGACGGCTCATCTGTCACCGACCACCTAAATGAGTTTCAGAGCTGCGTGGACAGGCTGACTAGCTTGGGGATCAAGTTTGAGGATGATGTTCTCGGACTATGGTTGCTAGCAACCCTCCCGGACTCCTGGGAGGTTATGAGGAACACCATAGCCAATACAACTTCTAACGGCGTGGTGACTTTAGAGATAGCCAAAGGAGCTGTGCTGAATGAGAAAGTACGACAACGTTCTCAAGGCACGTCCACCTCTCAACACTCCGAGGTCCTTGTTATCGAATCGAGGGGAATGAGCCGAGGACGTGCCCAAAGTCTGAAGATAAATGACGAAGTAAGTCACGTTCTCGGTATCAAGAGATGGAGTGCCACCATTGTGGCAAGAAAGGCCACATCAAGAAGTTTTGTTATAAGTGGAAGCGTGAAAACGCTGGCAAGCAGCGGGGCGAAAAGAGACGAGGCGAGGAAGAGTCCTCAGTCTCTGCTGTTACGGGAGGTGATCTCCTTCTAGCCTGCAAGTCTGAAGACTCTGTAAGCGTGGTTGAGCAGGCTTCTGGCTGGGTGGTGGATTCTGGTGCATCCCTCTACGTCATGTCCAGGAGAGAGCTGTTCTCCACTTACACTTCGTGCGCCCCAGGAGTGTTAAGGATGGGCAATATGGAGATGTTCGAGATTATTGGATGAGGGGACGTCTCCTTGCTGACGAACACTAGAGCCCGACTGTTTTTGAGGGATGTCCGACACGTCCCCGATATTCGCATGAATATCATCTCAGTAGGAAGGTTGGATGATGAAAGCTACTGCAGCGTTCTTTGTGACGGTAGTTACAAGTTGACAAATGGCTCCATGGTGATTGCTCGAGGAGTAAAGGCCTCAAGCCTTTACACGTTAAAAGCCCGGGCCGAGGTGGCAGAGGTAAATGCCACAGGAAGTGTAGAGTCCTCGGGCCTGTGGCACAAGAGACTTGGACATATGAGTGAGCGTGGCATGAGTCATCTGGCGAAGAAGGGTCTTATCCAAGAGATGGATGAAGACAAGTCGAAAACTTGCCCTCACTGCATGGCGGGAAAGCAGCACAGAGTCTCCTTTCAAGGAGAAGTATCTTCCAGGAGGTCCGAGATCCGTGAGCTCGTCCACGCGGATTTGTGTGGTCCCCTCCCGGAGAAGTCACTTGGAGGAGCACAATACTTTGTCTCCTTCATTGACGATTGCTCAAGGAAGCTATGGGTGTTCCCTTTGAGGACCAAAGATTAGGTTGCGGGAACCTTTGAGCAGTTCTATGTCCTCGTGGAGTGAGAGACCGGGAGGAGATTGAAGGCCGTTCGGAGTGACAACGATGGAGAATATATTGGGACGTTTGATGCCTACTGCAGAGCTCACAGCATCAGACATCAGAGAACACCACCCAAGACGCCACAATTGAATGGCGTGGCTGAGAGGATGAATCGTACCTTGATGGAAAGGGTCAGGTGCATGTTATCCGAGGCCAGGCTTTCGGGTTCTTTTTGGGCCGAGGCCTTAAAGGCGGCCGCCCACGTGATCAACCGGTCGCCCAGTAAGCCTTTGGACGGGAAAGTTCCAAAACGGATTTGGAGCGGGAAGGAGCCAACATAAAGCTATCTTCGGACTTTCAGTTGTAAAGCCTTTGTTCGTGTTTTGAGAGATGAGAGGACCAAGCTGGACCAAAGACAAAGTAATGTGTCTTTTTGGGCTATGGCGAGGACGAACTTGGGTACAGGCTGTATGACCCAAAGGAAAGGAAGTTGGTGAGGTCCCGAGACGTGGTCTTCATTGAGGACGAGATCATCGAGGACATCGGGAAAGAGCAGAAGACTTAACCTAGTACTTCCCGGACGGACAGAGTTATTGTTGATACTGTCCGTCCAGTGTCTCCTGAGTCCGATGTCGGCGGACTAAGAGTGGCAAGCAACCAGGGTGAGGTGGTTCCAGCGTCTCAGGATCAGGTTGAAGATCTGGCACCTCAATAGGCCAAGGTAGCCCTTGTAAGACGGTCGTCCAGGGAGAGACATCCGTCCATCCGCCTTCTAGCAAGTGAGTTTGTCCTCCTCACTGATGCTGGAGAACCAGAAGATTTTAATGAGGCCATATGTAGCGCTCAAAAGGATAAATGGTTTGAGGCCATGAAGGAAAAGATGGTCTCTCTTCATGAAAATCATACCTTTGAGCTGGCTAAATTGCCCAAGGGGAAGAAGGCCCTGAAGAGCAAATGGGTTTTCCGACTGAAGGCGACCGAGGACACAAGCAATCCAAGGCACAAGACACGGCTTGTGGTGAAGGGCTTTGGTTAGCGGAAGGGTGTTGACTTTAATGAGATTTTCGCACCTATTGTGAAGATGTCCTCGGTCCATGTAGTGCTCGAACTGGCGGCGGCATTGGATCTGGAGATAGAGCAACTGTACGTCCGGACAACTTTTCTCCATGGAGATCTAGAGGAAGAGATCTACATGGAGCAACTAGATGGTTTTGAAGTTAAGGGGAATGAAGGACTAGTTTGTTGTTTGAAAAAGAGCATGTATGGGCTGAAACAAGGTCCGAGACAGTGGTACCGAAAGTTTGAGTTTGTTATGGTCGGACGAGGATACCATAAGACTGCTTCCGACCATTGTGTCTTTGTTCAAAGGTTCTCAGAAAACGACTTCGTCATCCTCCTCATTTATGTGGATAACATACTGGTTGTCGAATAGAGTAGTGCCCGGATCAAAGAGCTAAAGGTAAAACTAAGGAAGTCTTTTGCCATGAAAGACCTCGGTTCGGCGAAGCACATTCTGGGAATCAGGATATTTCGCGACCGAGGGGACAAGAAGCTCTGACTTTCCCAAGAAGGCTGTGTTGAAAAAGTACTTCAGAGATTCAACAAGGGAAGCTCCAAACCTGTTAGTACCCCATTGGCCAACCATTTTAGGCTGAGCAAGTAGCAGTGTCCGTCCTCGGACACTGAGAAGGCGCGCATGAGTAAGATTCCTTACTCTTTGACTGTTGGTAGCTTGATATACGCGGCCGTGTGTACGCGGCCGGATATTGCTCATGCGGTTGGCATTGTGAGCAGATTTCTCTCAAACCCTGGGACGGAGCATTGGTCCGTGGTTAAGTGGATTTTTAGATATCTCTGCGGGACCTCCAAGGCAGGTTTGCAGTTTGGAAGAGAAAAACCTCAGCTGATTGCGTACACAGACGTAGACATGGCCTGAGATGTTGATTCTCAGAAATCAACGTCCGGACACTTGGTGAAGTTTGCGGGAAGGGCGGTCTCCTAGCAGTTCAAGTTGTAGAAGTGCGTCGCTCTCTCGACTACGGAAGCAGAGTTTATTACCATGACCGAGGCCTGTAAGGAAATGCTTTGGATGAAGATGTTTGTTCAAGAATTGGGTCTAAGGCAAGAGACGTACGAGGTTTTTTCTGATAGTCAAAGTGTCATTCACTTATGTAAAAACTCATCATTCCATTCGAGATCAAAGCACATTGACGTGCGTTATCATTGGGTGAGAGATGTTCTTGATGATGGGCAGCTATCAATTGGAAAGGTCCGCTCGGATGACAATGGCTCGGACATATTGACCAAAGTTTTGCCGAAGGAAAAGCTGGAAGCTTGTTGTGACATTGCCGGTCTGACTAACTTCACTCTCACTCGGTCGTGAGGGAAAGTTTGTTGGGGTCACTCCCAAGTGGCACTTATGTTTGCAGACACCATTGGAGAAATAGACGAGGACTTTGATGATTGGTCCGAGAAGCCTGTTAAAGCGGACGATGACTCATTGGAGGTATCATGTCTGAGAGGTTGTTGAGGACATGGATGAGGACCCTGAGAGCTTAGGCGTTGACTCTATCTTTGTAGGCCTACTGCAGTCGTGTTTTACATGTGGGTTAGTCACCTATTCTGATTGGATGTTGAGGAAGTTACAACTTTTCAGGTGTCAGGACTGCCACTTTGGCACGCCGAGCGTGCGCCTGCTGTGGCAAGCCTAGGCGGTGTGATCCTGCCACTCTAGCGCCAGTAGGGTGACCGGCTGTCCACTAGGCCATATATATATATATACGAGGCTTGTGTACCCTTACTGGTGTGTGTGTAAGTGTACTGCCAAGAGGATTTGGAGAGCTTGTGCCGTTTCTTTGTGAGTAGCCTTGAAGTGAGCCTTGAGAGAGCTGTGGGCAAGTTTTGTTGTAAAGATAAATATAGATAGAGATTGTACACTTGAGATTGTTTTCTTTTCGTTTGAACTTGTGTAGCTAACATTTGTAAACAATCCTTTTATAGTGTATTCTTTCGTGATTTTTTTCTTGATTGAAGAAGCGTTTTCCATGTTATAATTTCGTGTGTTCTCTCCCATTTATTATTATTATTTTTCTTGTTCGTCCGAGAGCTCTACTCTGTGTTGCTATCCAAGAGCTTTATTCGATCGGTCACCGTGCCTTCCGCGTTTTGCGCCAACACGCACCATAAACTATAAATAAGAAATCAAAAGACAGCGAAAAGTTATCTCACCATAAATACTCCGATACTCAAGTTAGAAACCTTTCCCTGGGAACAGAAAGATGTATACGTTAAAGTAAACGTGGTGAGAATGTATGGATGTTGGAATGTAAGGAATGTATGGGACGTTCAAAGGAGGCTTGTGCTCCCTTTCTTGCACTGCTAGGAGTGGCTCAATATTATTGCCGTATTGTGGCGATGGTTTAAGGGAAGAGAATTTGTTCTTTCTCCTCATTGCTTTTAGTGTTGGGTGCTAAGATCACGTTTATGATATCAGGTCACTGCTTAGGCCGTTTTTGTGGTAGTGAGATTTCTCCCTCTTCTTAGCTAATGGATAAGGTATTTGTAGGCTCCTTTAGGGAGGCTTTTGGAAGTTAGAATTTTTGACAAGTGATTTGTTAAACTTTGCTAGCCACAAAGTGCTCGCGATGGCCAATAGTGTCAATTGTCGTCTTATGGCAGCGTGTGGATCGTCGTCTAGTGTAGCCGGCCTAGGCTTGTTTGACTCTGTGTGGGATTGATTAAGTGGTTGTTAGGGCAGCATGTGTTGTGGCTTGGCAGCGTTGACCTTATATCTCATTGGCCGACATTCCTTAAACCAACGCCTCCTGCGCTGATAGAAACTGATTGGGTGCGTATCAAAGGCGCTTAGAGAGCCTCGCGCCCAAATCTCTTAGGATATTGCTACTGGATTGGGTCCATCTACTGGTTAGGCCCCTTCTTTCAGTTGGACTCCATTGGTTCCAACCTAAATTTATATTGGACCCATCGTATGCCTTATAATAATAATAATAATAATATCCTTACAATACGTAGCCAATAGTTATAAAACAATTAACAATGCTAAACCACAAGAGTTATTTTTCTCTCTCTAATAATTCATTTCGTCATCAACGTTTGCAAATTAGAATATTTCATTTTTCTTTCTTTATTTTGTTTACCTTTTTTTTATTGCTAAAAAGGCACTTAACGTAGATGGAGAAGCTATACCTTATGGGGTATTTTGACCATTTTCACAAATTCTTTAACAGAAAAAGAGCAATACAACGCTCATATGTAAACCAATTTGTAAATCAGTTATTCAAATTATTTCAAGATTCACTAACAAGTCAAGTTCTTTAATATATTATAAACTAGCTTTTTAATTGGTCAATTAGCTTAATCCATATTCCTTCCCTTACTCTGGCTGGTTAACATCATTACCAGCCTGGCTGGTGTCATTATCTTGTTTAAAACATTAGTTGTTTTATTTGTTTTAATTTAAAATTACACTTTACTATAAAAAGGGAATGGTTGTACCGAAGGAGAAATGTATGATTAATGATAAAGTTAGCTTCTTTTTTTTTTTTTTTTTATGGGGGTCCTTTTTTGTACACGAGTGTCCATCATGGGTCCTGAAAAAAAAAAAGTTTTATTTATTTTTTTACATATGTGGGTCCCATGATGGGTCCTGAAATAAATTGACGTTGACGTCTGAATCTTTCAACTCTGTTCACTGGGCCCTCACCACATGAACCATTATTTTCATCTGAATGATCCCTGTATATCACCGAGCGAAAAGCGTGTGGTACAATCGCGATGGAGAAGCACCAATTTTCTGCGTACTTGAGCTTAGAGCAGGTGATGTACCGTTTTGGAGTGAAGGTAGTGCGCGTACGCGAAGTAGCGTTTGGAGTTTCACGATGATTAAATAACATATTTATTTATAATTAAATTTTTATATGTGAAATATATTAACACTTTAAAAAAAAATTAATAAAAGATTTCAAATAAATTTTTTATACAGTAATAAAAATTACAAATAAACAAGACAAATGAAATTTATGTGCTAGTTAATTACACCCCAAACGTTCACGTCTCGCCAAGGTTCGCTACACTAAGATTATGGGGGTAATTATGCCCTCCTCATTAAATTTTAATTTAACAAATAAAATTAAATATTGATAAAACATTATAAAATATATAAATAATTTTAAAATTTTTTATTATAAAATATATATTTAGATATTTTAATAATTAAAAATAATAAATAAATAATATTATATAATTAACACGTTTCTAAATCCGAATTGTTGCACAATTCAAAATAAAGTATGTTCTATTTTCGTGGTCGGAAATCAAGATCCTACACACCACAACGAACAAATAAGAAATCAGATAATGGTGGGACTCGCACCCCAATATATTATCCGGCGTTCAAATTAGAAATCTTTCTATATTTAAGTGAAAGAAGAATGAATCTAAATATGAATTGAGGATTAAGTATATTGTGGAAGATTGGGTTTCGAGGAGTGCATTCAGTTGGGAGCAAATTTAAGAGTTGCACTCTCTAGGAAGGGCGGCTTTGGGATAGATGTACTCTTTGACGGAGTGGCTTTCCCAGACCTCAACGTGCACGAATACTTGAGAGGGGAGTGAAGGCTCTGCACTCGAGAATTAACTATTTAGTTGCTCGTTTGCAAGGTTAGGGTTTTCGGTCCCCTCTCTCATGGCGGAGGAGTATTTATAAAGTAATGATCGGTCTAACCTTAGGTTTCATAACTGATGATAGTTACCTGCGTGGATCCACTGAACTATCGTAACGATCACAAGGACCAATTATGATAACCGCTACTATTTAGAAATATTCTTTCTGCTACTAGAGCGATTGTGGAAAGCATTGAGTGGCAATTCCCGTACGAGAAGATTCGTTGAGTTATCACTATCATCTTGAGGTGATGCACAATTGTAGGGCAATATACGAGACATATTTGTTGAGCTGCCTTGCTGATTATGGAAAGTATGGCTTGCCCACATGCAGTGAGTTGTGAAGGTTGTCAGCTATTGAATTGAAAGATCAGCAGCTGATGCAAAGCACCACAAAGCCCTAGCTGCCCGTTCCTTGTCAAGTAGTCCTAGGTTGAACTGCTTGAGCTAGCCACGTTGCCTTTTGAATCTCGAGTTGACAAAACGTTCAACTGGACTTCTTTTCCTCCAGCAAATTTAGGTTTTTAGGCGGTTCATGGATAGCCATACCTATCATTAGCCCCCAATGATGGGAGATTTAAAATTTTAACTCCTGACATATTCATTGATGAGATGCTTGCTGTAGGCCTGCACACGTGCTCCTTCCCCTAGCATTTTGCTGATTCGTTGCACAGTTATGCAAGATTTGATACTCTATTTGGCGAGATTTGAGATGATACTCTGAACCCGGTAATCCCCTATTGTCAATGCAGTTTTTTCAATTTAATACTGGCTGATCTCCTTCTTTGGCTACAAATAGAGGAGCTTCCTACGCCTCGCATTACGATTAATTTTTCACTAGTCAAGAGGTGTAAAATTTCAGAGTTGGCATAGAGTCTATGCTACCACAAGTTGGGATCAAAGGAATCTCTTCTCCAATTTTCAAAAGCAAGACACGAGGATGTGCTTGAAGTCTACATTGATTACTCTCTTTTATGCGGAAAGTCACATTGGTTTTCCTCTTTTGCGCTCGTCATAAAATCAGACCCACTATTTGTGTGCAAAATCTTGGATTTTGGGTAGCAGCTCTCTATTCCACTCCTTGATGAGAGGTGATTCTCTCTACAGCGCTGCTAATATTGTGTCCCAATGGCACATGTTGTGGCGCTAGCAGTTTGGTATCCTTGTGGGGTCTGTCTGCGCAAATGTTAGTTGAACTACTGTAATTAGGTCACTGATCGAATTATTTTTATTTCTTTTTGAGTCGTATGCCCACTGTTATAAGTTTGTTGTACGTTGTAAAAGGAATTAATGAATAAAATTTTCGGTGTATTATTTGTTATCTTTGTTGCTTGACTTCAATATTGTTGCACGATGTGAATAGTCAAAGGGCTTGAACCGTTGATCTTTGTGGCATAATTTATTATAATTTGACAATCCGACTGACAATAACATACCCCAGACATATGGCTAGGGCACGAATCGACGTACCTATCTCGAGCTTGTCAAGGTCTAGCACTATCAACTTGTTGTTTCCTTGGAAAAGCAAGCGCATCAAGACATCATTACCCATGCTATACTATCAACTCGTCAATCTAGGCCTCAAGGTTGTCATGTTGTCAGTGGGCTATGCATGGAAGCGTAACGTCAATCGTGACGACTAACCCTACTAACTGATGCACTACGGCACTCTGCAGTGCGGGTACGTGTCACAGTCATTATGGAGACCTGTCTCCATAATATCCTCAAACGACGCCGCTGTTGGGTTGAGGCGTTGGCTATTGAAGAGCTGGCCTCTAACTATTTTTGCATCTCTTCATTCTTAGAATATCTCTATCCTAATTTGTCATTGTCTTTAGCTTGCATTGCTTTTCTAATGGCTCCCTAGGGCATCACTAATATTTCGTCCATCCTTACTGGTAGAGCGATTGAATCTCTGTACAAGTACCATATCAGAGTGTCACTGAATACATTGTGCCTAGTGTTGATGATACGGCTTGCTCTTCTCATCCTAGGTTCATAACCGTCTACAATGATCATCTGAAAGCTAGTCTTCGCATCCCATTCATGAAGGAGTTGTACAAGATCCTGAGGGCGCTGAAAATTCCTATAGCTCGCCTCCATCCGAAGGATGTTTGGTATCTAGTGACTTTGTGTACATTTTTTCGTATCAAAGGGCTTACTCTTGATGCTTGGGCCTTGAAAGTGATCTTCTAGTTTAGTCAGGATATTGACTGGGTCTCCTTCACTCCCCGCAAGTAGTTCAAGATAAGCGGGAGAACCCGAAGCTGGATAAAGGGTTGGAAGGACCTCTTCTTTTATTTGGCGGTCCCACTCGAGTGGAAGATCTTGAATAAATGGGGTCGGGTTAGTGGGGCCTATGTTGGCAACGTTCTGAATAGTGAGGAAAAAATGGCGTAGCCGTTGACAAGGCTCGTCAAGAAGTATGCTGGTATCTTGTGTGACATTGATTATTAGGTCTCCTAAAGCACGCTTGACGATGCCTAATAGGAGGTTTGAGTGGAGGGAGATGATGCCTTTGCTACACTATCTGTTGCTCCAAAAGAAAACAGAGGAATCTACCTTTTTGGGACTCTCCTGAGCAAGCTTCTAGCGAGGCGGTTCCTCTATTGCCCACCCATTCTTAGGAGTCCCGGAGGATCAACAAGACCTATGCAAAGGTGCCTGCTTTTATTGCTAGCAAGTCTTCGAGGAGGTTAGGCTTGGATCAATCTTCATCGGATGACTGAGACCTTATCGAGTCATCTGGAGGGGTCAAAGGCAGTGAGTACCTAGCAGACTCTGCTGCTGGAGGGGGGTTCCATTGGCCGGTAGGCCGGGCGTGGCGATCGACACCGCGGCTAAAGCTAAGTCGGGGATCATGATCTTAATGGCCCCAACTCTTGAAGCATCTATGTCTGCCCCTCTCTTGTTGTTTTCTCTGGGAAATGCTAGCGATGATCAGATGGAGGAAGACGTGGTTAGGGATAACTCAGATGCTACAACTGCAGCTGAGGAAGTGCTTTACCTGGAAGCACCGACCCCTGAGCCCTAGGATACTCTAGGTGTGCCTACCCCTCCTCCGGGCTTTAAGATGCCTCTTGTCTATTGCATGCATCCTTTGTGGTGCTTGCCGCTTTTGATTGGAATTAGAGCCGAGGATTTCCTCGACGCATCATGTCAAGGAGGACCATCTCATTAGGGGGTCCGTCCTATGAAAAGGTATCATTTTGCTAATTCCTTCTGATCGGGTATTTCTATGTTGTTCATGACTGATCGTCGCATTTTGCTTGATAGATTCAGGAAGCTCTCCTTGTGGTGGAGGAGGCATTGTATTGGTGGGAAGTCAAGATCTCTCATCTATCCTAATCACATGTTGATCTTGCCGTGCTTGAGGACATGGAATGCCGAGTGAATGTTGCAGTTGTGGAGGCTCTTCAGAGTGATGAACGGGCCACATATCTCGACTAAGTGCTGTCCAATTTAGAGGTAAGATCCAAAGAGCTCAAGGATGAGAATTATCAGGATTGGGATTAGATCACCTCGCTCATGGATGAGCTTTGGGAGACTCAATAGTAACTCGCCAATCTCCAAAGTGAGTATGCCCTACTTGAAGGAGAGCTAAGGTCTCAGCTCCATTTTGAAAAAGTCAACCATGCTATTATGAATTTAAATTTTAATAGGTCTAATTAATTATTATTTTTAATATATTTAAAACTTTAAATAATTTCAATAAATAATGTTGAAGCCCAAAAATTTAGGTTCGACAAACTAAATATGTAGGACCCAGCAAATCCAACCCGCACCAGACCTCATCAGACTACCATCCGGACAAAATAACCTTAACCTACTCCCAAATAGTTGTAAGAAAAAAATACTCACCAAGAGAATACAATATTGCGCTGAATCTTATCCAATTCCTACTGCAAATCTAAGCCTCTTACTCTGAGAAGGAAAAAATAAAAAACGTGAGTCAAAGACTCAACAAATATCTTCATGAATAAAACTATGCATGCAAATAAGAGGGAGAGCACATTAAATCAAATATCGATGCCGACGACCAATTCTGCTCTGAACTCAGCAACATATACTGAAATCACCACACATTCATAACAGATACTAATGGAAATCCAAAATCAAATCCAAATCTAAATTTTTATTATCGGCTATATTTTAGGCCTGTAGCTACCCGGCCGTCTTTTTTATTATATCGGATATATTTTAAATTTACAATTACTCGACCATCATTTATCATATCGGCTACATTTTAGATCTACATTTACTCGACCATCTTTTATTACATAGTGGCTACATTTTAGGTCTATAACTACTCAACTATTTTTTATCACATAACCGCTATATTTTAGTCCTGTAACTACTCGACCATCTTTTATTAGATAACCCCTATATTCTGGGCTTACAACTATTTGGCCATCTTTTATCACATAATCGCTACATTCAATGCCTGCAATTATTTTGCCATCTTTTATCACATAACCACTATATTTTAGGCCTGTAACAACTCAACCGTCATTTATCAAATATGACCGACCTAGGCCTTGGACCATCACAGTCCCGCACAAATCAGCCCACCGAGCCTGGGACCCTACCCATTTCCATACAAACATATAGATATATATATATATATGCAAAACATGTCAAATATTGAAATAAATCAGAGATAGATCGAGAGGATACTTACATGACTATATACAAAATAGGTCTGACAAAATGATACTTCGAGATGTCAGAAAAAACTCTCTCTCCTCCCTTCCTCCTCTTTGCCATGCCTTCCGCCCGCGTGCTGCTTCTCTCTTGGCCACACCAACTACCCATGCATAACATCACCCTTGCTATCTCCCACAATCGCCACTGACCACCTGTGCAAAACCTCCTCATTGTGCTTTCTCCGTCTCTCTCTCCTTCCTCTTCTCTTCTGCTTTCCTTCTTCGCACCTCCACCGTGCCTCCTCTTTCTCTCTCCCACAATTTCGGTCGATTTCCTTCAAAATCGGCACATACAAATACAAAATCTGTATTAACAAAGAAAAAGCAAGTATTTGTTTGCTTCAGTTTCATGCATGTCTTTCGAGAACGGTGGTGACATTGGCGGCTCCACTGTTCGGCTCGCATCTTCTCTTTCCATTCACACCAGCGCACAAAATAGATGGCGAAATATGGAGAGGGCTTCGTCGGCTTTCGTTCTTGGCATCGTCTCCTTCCGCGACGGCGGCCACTACAGCTCCCTACACTGCCCTTCCTTCTCTCTCTTCTGTTTCTCTATTTCTTCTTTCCCTTTTCTTTTCTTTTCTTTTCCTTCCTCAACCGTGTTTACCCGATCCACTATATATAATAATAATAATAATAATAATAATAATATTATTATTATTATTATTATTATTATTATTATTTTCTTTTTCCTTAAAATCCAATAAAGATCTGAGTTATTACATTATCCCATTTTTATAAAAATTTTATCCTCAAAACTTTACGCACTTCTATCCTCAAACAGACAAGGAAATTCTTCCATGCTTTATTTTCACAGTTCTTGGACTCCTCTTCAAGATGCCTTTAGAAAACATCTGACCATTTATACCGAATTGGGTTGCAAGTTTGATCTTATATTTCAAATCTGAAATCAATTACGGAAACTGAAGACCATGTGCCCATACGCTTCCTCTATATAATTCTGATCAATCATCTGCCTCAAATTATGGTTAGAAGTCTCAAAATTGGAATATCTTACAATCTTCTCATCTTGATAATCTACCGACGGCTAAACTCGAGAATAACATCCTAAGCCAACTTCATCAATGAACTCAACCTTATCAAGAATCTCCCCAATTCCTTTGCTGTTCGAGGTAGATCCGAATTAAATTCTCGAAAGCTTCTTCTTCCTCTCAGTTGTCTCCTTTAAGCATGAGATACTCGCCACTCTATTAGGTGGAGAATTTTTTATGTTTCCTTTGAATTTGGACAACTCCAGCTCAACTTTAGCTGTTGATGACGTCGCTTGCTCCCGACCTTTCATCTAATCAACCAAGGCTCTGCTCGATCGCATCCAACTTCATGACGGCTCATCCAATGAGGACTTCATCTCTAATCTTCACAAGAATTTCTTCATCTTTATCTACGACTTTCAATCTTGACAAATATTTTTTCACTTCATCTCTGCTCCGTCGCTTACTTCTTTGCCGGCCAAAATCTCAGTCTACCTCGTGAAATTTCGGACCGACCCATCCCATCAACAACCTCTCTATCGTTTAAAATCTCCATCTATCTCGTGAGATTTCTTACTGACCCATTCCATCAACTACATCTTTTCAGGCCAAAATCTCCTTTTACCTTATGAGATTTTGGACAGACCCATTCCATTAACTATCTCTCTTTCAGACAAAATCTCATTTTACCTCGTGAGATTTTGGACCGACCCAACAAAACTTTCACATAACCGCCTAGACAATCAACCGATTATCTATCCAAAATGACCCAAGGCACATATCGTTATGACTTTTCTCTGATATCATTTTTGTTACAAATTTAGAATTTAGCAGATCTAATTAATTATTATTATTATTTTATATATTTCAAACTCAAAATAATTTTAATAAATAATTTCAATATGTAGGACCCAATAAATCCAACCCTCATCGGATCTCATCGGACCACCGTTCAAACAAAATAACCACGACCTGCTCTCAAATAATCATAAAGATAAAATGCTCACCAAGAGAATACGATGCTGCACTGAATCCTGCCCAACTCCTACGGCAAATCTGAGCCTCCTACTTTGAGGGGGAGAAAAATAGAAAATGTGAATAAAAAAACTTAGTATTATCATGAATAAAACTGTGAATGCAAATTAGAGGGAGAGCACATAAAATTAAATATTGAAGCCGACGACCAATTATGCTCTGAACTCTGCCATATATACCCAAATCACCACACATCCATAGCAAATGTCAATCCAAATTCAAACCCAAGTAATATCCTAATTTTTAATATCGGTTACATTTTACACCTACAACTACTCGGCCATTTTTTTATTATTATCATATCAGTTAATTTTTGACCTGCAACTACTTAATCATCTTTTATCACAAAATCGTTACATTTTAGACCTATGCTACTCAACCATTTTTATCGCATAACCGCTACATTTAGGCTAGCAACTATTCAACTATCTTTTATTATATAACTGCTACATTTGAGGTCTGCAACTATTTAATCATTAGTTATCAGATATGACCCACCCTGACCTCAGACTACCACGGTCCCACATTAATCAGCCCATCAGGTCTCAGGCCCCGCCTATTCCCATAAAAACATACAAAGATATATATGTATGTAAAACATGTCAAGTACTGAAATAAATAATAGCTAGGACAAGAGAATACTTACCTTGACCATACACTAAGTAAGTCTGACAAAAGGATGCACCGAGATGCTCAAATCAAGCTTATCTCTCCTGTTGGTGGGTCCTTTCTCTCTCCCCCTTCCTCGTCCTCTCTGTCATGCCTTCCTCCCACGCGTCGCTTATCTCTCGGCCACACCAACTATCCCCACGCAACACCGCCCCTGCTACCTCCCACAACCACCGCCGACCACCTGCGTGACACCTTCACGCCGTGCTTTCTCTCTCTCTTCCTTCATCTTCTCTTCTTCTCTCCTTCTTCGCACCTCCTCTTTCTCTCTCCCACAATTTCAGCCAATTTTCTTCAAAATTAGCACATGCAAGCACAAAATCAATATCAATAAAAAAAATAAAAGATTTGCTTGCCTTAATTTCATGCATATCTTTCAGCATCGGTGGCTCCACTGTTTGGCTCACATCTTCTCCTTTCACTCAGACCAACACATAAAATGGAGGGTGAAACGTGGAGAGGGCTTCATCGGCTTCCAATCCTACCGTCATCTCTTCCTTTGATAGAGGCTGCTACGGCTCCTTACGCTGCCCTTCCCTCTCTCTCTTCTCTTTCCCTCTTTCTTCTTATCCTTTCCCTTTTCTTTTCTTTCTTTCTTTTCCTTTCTCAGTTGCACCGCCTGATCCTCTCTCTCTATATATACATATTATATTAATATTTTTAATAATAATAATATTTTATTTTTTATTTTTCTTTAAATCCAATAGAGATTTGGGATATTACACGTGTAATGGACGAGAGATTTTGAGACGACATTCACTTCATTAGGCAGATTGTGGTCTTGGTAGTTTCGGGATTTCTTATTGGTTTCCTTGATCCAAGGAATACTAGAGTTCAATACCAGAGCTAACCTGGTGGACTTCCCAGAAATAGAAGGTGACCTGCACCCACTCGCCGAGGGGCCCCCAACCTTAGGATTGTCACCCACTCAGATCATAATAGTAGGTAGCACTTTCACATTTCTAAAGTAGATGAGTGCTCCTTGTTGTACATTTTGATTCTTCAGCCAATCAGTTAGATTGTTTTAGTTATTGTTGCTAGTATATTTGAGTTTGTGACGGCTTGTCTTGATCCAGACTAGTTCTATTTGGCTGGCTAAGAGTCATTTTTATCATCGATGAGTTTGGTCAAACATCCCTGTATGCAAGTTCTCTTTCCCGTGAAGGTAAGTTGCAGCACTAGAAGAGATTGTTTGCCGGCTAAGAGTTATTGCTATCATTGTTGGGCTTAGATGGATGTCTCTGTCCGATTGTGCTCGATATCATAAGGAGGTCGTGGCACTAAAAAAGGCTGATTGTCAGCTAAGCATTATCGCTATCATTGTCGGGTTTCGGCGGAGTCTAGACCGTTACCTATACTTGACTAGTGGTGCTCGTCCTAGCAAGAGGGAGTTGTCGTACTCGTGCATCGGGTCCTAATCTGCCAAAGGTCTTGTTTAGTACTGGCTACTCATCTAAGATGGTCCCACTCTAGTCCACAAGCTCCCCGAGCTGTGGCACTTAACTATTGTTGACTGATGGTGTTCGTTCCTATGGAAGAAAGTTGTCGCACGCATACGAAAAATCCCCCTAAGGTTTTTATGGCCACTTGTTTGGGGAGGTCTGATTTGAGTCCACAAGCTTCCCGAGCCATAATCTTTGACCTCATCTGAGACACTTGATTGGTGGAACCAAGGTTTAAGGTTCGACCTCATTGAGGCCACTTAGTCAATTGGACCAAGTTTTTGACCGGGTTGCAGTCGATCGAGTTGCTGGTGAAAGATTTCACCTGACTTAGGGGTAATCTACGCATTGAATTAATAGAATCACACAGGCATTCGGATGATTGGTATGATAAATGAAGCAGATAATTATTTTATTAAATTAAATGTGTTTATGACATTCAAACAATTCTCATGGATGCATTTGACTTACCTGTGGTTGGCAGTGGTCTACCGATAGTACTTCTCAAGGTGGCTGGTGCTCCATGCAAGCGAGACTGGGTTTTCATTCTAAGTACGAAGCTTGTACACTCCATTTTGGAGGATTGTCGAGACTATAGAAGTCCCTATCAGCTGGGAAGTAGTTTGTTCATGTTGGTATTTTTTCCACGACCTTTACACTCAAAGGAACTAAGTCCGCAAACTCGAACTGGCATACTTTCATCTACTCATTATAGTACTGAACAATCCACTACTGATAAACCGTTGAGTATAGGTGTGCTGTGTATCGGGTGTTTTCAGGCAAGTTGAGATGCTCTTAGAGTTGTCAGGAGGGGCTCAGCGGGTCTAAGCTTTCGACTAGGAGTTCGAGTAGACCGATTTCCATAGGGACGACTGCCTTAATTCCATAACACAAACCGAAGGGCATTTCACATGTAGATTCCCTCAGCATTACTCGATAGGACTACAACACAGAAGGTGGCTTGTCTGCCTAAGAGCCCCCTACATTCCCAAGTTTTTCCACCAACTCGTGTGGTAGCACTCGGTTCTTTACTTCCACTTGCCCACTCACCTAACGATAGGCGATGGAAGCATGAACCAGCCTTATTTTCGAGCTCGTGCAGTACTTGGTGAAGCATTTGCCAATGATTGGGTTTCCATAGTTAGTGACCATGACTTTGGAAATTTCAAAATCTGTGAAGGATGCTCAGTCGTCTAGACTTGGTGGCATTCTACTCAGCAATCTGTACCAGCAGGGTGGCTATAATTGGATCTCCCTTTGAACACTTGCTACACAATCTTCCATGCTCTCTCCTCCATCTAGGAGAGGGACACAATCCTCTTTGTAAGGAGGAAGGTCTTCAACTTCGAATGACTTGGAAAGATGTGCTCGACTAAGCGGCTATGAACCCTCAGCTAGGTGCTGTAAAAGGCTTTTTCTAGGGCCAGGTGCTCTAATCATAACAGAAGCAGCTTGGATTCTTCCGCTTTGGGTTTTAATCTTGCACACCATGACTTAGTTGGCCCTCTAGTCGCATCTGGGTCCTATTGATCATGGCCGTTGGATCTTCTTAGTGAGCTGTGTTTTTTTCCGACTGCTCTTCTTAAACGTCGAGGTCTGGGGGTGAGAGGAAGGAGCTTCCAACTGTTGAACGTCCAAACGGGTACATATGTTCTAGAGTAGTTTGGACATGGTGTTTATCTGAGTAGGTATGCTGGTCATACATCCTCATGACAACCCAACGCCATGGGAGACAATATCTTTGGCTAGTGCACTAGCTAGAGCCCAAGTATGGACTATGTTTGTTGTTGTGGTTGGACTTTTTAGTCATTCTCTTAGAGACGGCCTGTAGTCTAGTGACTCCAACTCAAAAAGTAGGCCCATGTGTCCCCGCCAGCACGCAGATTCCTGCGGCTAAGCACTAGCCAATAAGGAGAAGTTGCCATAATATAGCCACGACGATTGTCCTAATAACTCAACAAATATTCTCAGAATATTATCCTTGATCGTGTGTCGCCCCAAGTTGGTAGTTATGATTCAGTGAATCTTCCCAGTGGGCACCCGTGATCACCAAAATAGCTCAACGAATCTCAATAAACAATTGTCACCAACCATGTGTCCCAAAGTAGGCTTTGTATCCCTCACTCTACATATACCACCTTTCCTTCATAGGAAAGGAGAAAGCGGGAAGAATGAGAAGATTTCAAAGAGTAGAGCACAAGAAGAGAGGAGAGGATTGAACAAAGGGAAAAGGGGTCGACAGAGCATGCTCACTCTTACTCTTCCTCATTTAGCTCGAAGGGCTACCCCAACATAGTAGGAGTACCCCTGGCTTTTGAAGCAACCCTCCGATTTAAGTTCACAACTGCATAGGCATCGTGTTTGCCCTGAACTCTCACGCCGCCAGGATGGCGAAAATGATTCATATAGTGAGGCATAGGAAGCCCCCTTCGCTGGTAGTCGGAGAGGAGTCCAACGAGTGTTCCTCTCTCCATTATCGTCCAAGAGTTCTTTCCTCCTCCATAGACACATCATATAGTTATCTCATATTGTCATTCATTGTGATCATATGGCAATTAGATGTTAACCAGTCAAGCTTTCGGCCTTTACTTATCTATATGCCTAAAGAGACATGAGAGAGGTACATATTAAATGTCAAAGACAATTGTTATGCTGAACAATGTTAAATTATGTCATCTTTATCATGTCTAAGAAGGATGATTTACCATCTTTAAAAAAAATTATTTTAAAAATATATTTGATGAGAACGTCAATAATGGGCGGGCCCAAAAGTGTAAATGGCTCAGAGTTCATAGCAACCCATTTATCTTTGAGACGGTCAACGTTGTCATTAACCGAAAAAGTACCCCGAGTAGGCCAGACGCAACCTAAGATAAACACAGCCAAGATTAAAATCGGCTCACGTGCACCTTTCCAAGCCTCAATAGTCATTTACTCTAATTCTCCACACCTCCAAGAATGATAATCTCTTCTGTAACGAAAATTTTTCAAAATCAGAACACATCCGGAAAGGAAGGCCTATAAATTAGCACACGATCCTCAGAGGAAGTCTCAACGGTCACTACACGCGGTATCTCCACAGAAGAAAATGAATCTTCCTTCCTAACCGTTGCAACCCAGAATGGTGCCCGCGCTAATACTGGAGAAGGCAACAATCCTCACAAAAGACAAGCATCCCACCTCGCCACCTAATGAAAGCGACGGAGGCCCACGACTATAAAAGGCCATGGAGACTCACTCCATAGGCACGCTCTCTTACATACTCAAACTAACAGAAACTATCTAAACTCTCAAGTATCCCAACACTCTGCTCTCTCTCTCTCTCTGTTACCATTTTTTTGCAAATTCAGTACTTAGAAAAACTGCTCTCTGCAAGCATCCGCGACCAAAGCCATTCTCCACGAGTGCATCTCCAACCACCATCTCAAATCCCATCCCTAATACTCATCTCTACATTCTCTATATTTATCTTTTTATTCTTAGAAGGCCGTTTATCAATTTAAACGTTAGAGTGTTTACGGTAGGACAACCTCTCTTCGTCGTCTAACCTCTCATTTGTAATTGTAGTATGCAGGATCCCAGGTAAAAAGGCGGTGACCGAAATTCGAAGAGCTAGTTTGATCCGAATTCATTCAAAATTTAGATTCATGAAACATTAATATTTTTTTGCAAATTTTTTGGTATCCCTTTCAAAAAAACAGGAACTTTGCTCGGTATCCTCTAAAATTTACCATTGATAAAGTATATTTCACCATTTAGTAATCTTCTTCCATAAATATGTAGGTATTCTTCATCCATCTTGACAGTAAGCGTGACCCATTAGTCGTACGGCCCACCTTCCCATTCCAGATCTGTGTATGGTTACCGGCATATATGCATGAGCTGGAATGCCCACCACCACCGCTCACCGCTCTCTTTCCTCCTCCAGCGACAGAGCATCTTTTTGGCATTGCGTTGCTGCCACGGCCCGTTGAGATGCCTTTCTATTTTTCCTGCAATTTCTGACACCCTGTCCTGTTTACGAGAGAAAATACAAGAAACTCACTTAATTAACTACAAATTATTGAAAATCACGAAAGCTAATGTAGGGTAATACATAAATAAATATCTCTTTGACTTTTCCCTCCCTGCTATCTTCTTGCTGATTATTCCTTCCCGTTTCGGCTGATGCAACCTTCGGAGCTCGCGCCCATCACGAGCGCCTCATTTCTATCTTCCGGTACCCAAGGATTGTGGGGGAAAACCAAAGAAAATTAGAGGAGTTTGTTCTAGTATTTTTTTATGCTCTATTTGCTTCTGAAAGCGGATAGGAAAACGATGAAGAGAGAGCACCAAGAGACCGCCAATCATCCACTGACTGGAGGCGGGGGAGGAGGAGGAGGAGAGGGTTGCTCTTCCAGGAGCAAGACGTGGAAGGAGGACCAAGGCGATGGTGGTATGGATGAGCTGCTGGAGGGTTTAGGCTACAAAGTCAAGTCATCGGACATGGCCGATGTTGCCCAGAAGCTCGAACAGCTCGAAATGGCCATAGGAACTTTTCAAGAAGGCCAGATTTCGCATCTCTTTTGCGAGACCGTCCACTACAATCCCTCCGATATTTATGGATGGGTGGACAGCATGCTCTCTGAGCTCAATCCCTCTCAGACCTTTGATCCCAACGGTTCTTTTTATCCAATTCGAAACTCCATCCTTGGACAGCAGCCCTCGATGAATTCATCCGCCCGAAACTCGCTAATCTACGACGACAATTCGGAGTATGATTTGAGTGTGATTCCTGGATTCGCTCTAAAAATGCCTTCCGAATGGACGTTCGATTTGCAGAGAGAAGGAACTTCGAAGAGGATGAAGCACGATGCTCCTCAGATTTCAACTTCGCCGGTAAATTCAGCGGCGAAGCTCCGATCGCTGCCAGAGGCGACTAGACCTCTGCTGATGGTGGACTCGGAGGAGGCCGGCGTGAGGCTGGTCCACATCTTGATGGCCTGCGCGGAGGCAGTGCAGAATGAAGACCTGAAGCTCGCCGACGCTCTCGTCATGCAGATCCGATTGCTCGCCGTCTCTCAGGCCGGCGCGATGCGGAAAGTGGCCATCTATTTCGCTGAAGCCATTGCTCGACGAATCCACAAAATTTACCCTCAGCAGTCTTCGATCGATTCTTTTTATTCCGATACCCTTCAGATGCATTTCTACGAGACTTGCCCTTACCTCCAATTCGCTCACTTCACTGCGAATCATGCGATTCTGGAGGCGTTCTCCGACGCTCCGAGAGTCCACGTGATCGATTTCAGCATGAGCCTAGGGATGCAATGGCCGGCGCTTATGCAAGCTCTAGCATTGCGTCCGGGCGGTCCACCGGCGTTCCGGTTGACTGGAATTGGTCCGCCACAGCCGGATAATACCGACGCACTCGAGCAGGTTGGGTGGAAGCTGGCCCAATTGGCAGGGACGATCGGCGTGGAGTTCCATTACCGCGGATTCGTCTGCGACAGCTTGGCGGATCTAGAACCTTCGATGCTCGATATCCGGCCAAGCGCGATGGAGACGTTGGCGGTGAATTCGATCTGCGAGCTTCATCGGTTGCTTGCGCGGCAGGGAGCTATCGACAAGGTTCTGAGCAACCTCAAAGTGATGAAGCCGAAGATCGTGACAATCGTCGAGCAGGAGGCAAAGCACAATGGACCAGTGTTCTTGGACAGGTTCAACGAGGCGTTGCACTACTACTCGACCCTGTTCGACTCGCTCGACGGGTGCTGGTTGACTCAGTCAAACAGCCAGGACCTAGCCATGTCAGAGGTGTATCTGGGGAGGCAGATCTGCAACGTGGTGGCGTGCGAGGGACCCGAACGAGTCGAGAGGCACGAGACGCTGGCTCAATGGCGTGAGAGGATGGAATCTTCCGGGTTTGACCCGGTTCATTTGGGGTCCAACGCATTCAAGCAGGCGAGTATGCTGCTGGATATATTTTCTGGCGGCGATGGATACAGGGTGGAGGAGAACAATGGGTGTCTCATGCTGGGTTGGCATTCTCGCCCGCTCATCGCTACCTCCGCTTGGCGGATCGCTTCGCGGTGAGTGACTAATATTTCACCTAGTGGACTCTGACTCCGCCTGGTCACTGCCACCGAGTAAAACAGACCGAGTAGCGGAGACGGATAATGTACGGCAGGCTGTCAGGAGACGCGATGTAAAGGTGAAAGCGGCACCCAGAGAGGATCCCCGAATCCGTTGTCAGTTCATCCCCCCCCCCCCTCCTGGTTTTTCTAGATCAACTTTTTCCGTCTCCACATTTTCGCTGAAGAAGGTCCTTCTATCCCTCTCCACTGTAATTCTTAAGATGTTTAATTTAATTTTGCCCCTTTAGATGTTGGGACGACGAATCAAATCTGTACTTAGGTTGAACCTTCCAATAAAATCTCAGGCATGATGATTTTCATGATGCCCAGTCTCTCGTCTTCTTTCGTGCTCGTTAACTCTTCTGCATTCGTGTTCTTGCGAATGCAAAGCCTGATGTTGGTTCTTGACCAATTTGCTGCTGCTGCTGTAATCTATCAGTGAAAATTTTCAGATATTGGGTGTGAGGTTCGTCATTAAATTATATATGGGCGATTGTGGATTCTGGGCATAATCATTGACATTGCGTAGAAATAAATTGAGTTCTTTATGCAAAAAACCTAAGGTCCAAAATTCACCGTGAAGTTTTCAGTTGCCAAAGTGTTCCTGCACCTGAATTATTGGTTTCTGATTCCTCCGCCTGCTTTTTTGCTGTCATTACTGGCAAGCTTATTCTAGGGAACTCAGGGTCGAGATAACTATTGCAGTTCACGATGCCTTTTGAGTTGAGGTTTCCTCGTTTAATTCGTGGATTATTAAAGGCTTGCCTTTTTTTTTTTTTAAACAAATAATTAATTAAAATCGGTGTAAGTGAACGGCGAACCGAAGTTTGACAAAAAGGCAAAAACATCACCGTAAATAGGAGGGAAAGAGTTATCTTATTGTGAATCCAAAATTAAGCTCAAAAATAAATCGTACAAATAAAATTTGTTGCGTTAAGTTTACGGGGCCTGTAGCATGGCGAGAGATCACGAAAAGGATGTTGACCACCGTACCCTGATCTCTCGGGAGGCGTTTGATCGGATGCGTGGTTTTAGAGCAGAACACAAGTGGGTGATGTGTTGGATGCGATGTGAGAATTGAGACCGGATGTTTTAAGTGAAAAACCTCCTCTTGAATGGGAGGAAAAACCACTAGGCTCGGGCTGTAAAAGCCTCCACTATATGGGTTGGAGATTTTACAGAGTCTGATTGTGAGGTTAATCCTTTCCTATCTCTCGTTTTGTGTTTTTCTCCTAAGGAAGCTATGCTCACTGGGGGCCCTTTTTACACGTCTTTGAGGAGTTGGGCGTGGAGAAGGAGAGCGCCAAATGGAAGCTTTGTGAGTCTGGAAGGCTCTCCCTTGTGTGTCTCTTTTTTTTGGACCTCTCCCTGGAAAGGAGGTCTTGCTGTGTATTTATAGTGGAAGTCGGGCCGTTGCGGAGTGGGCACGTGTCGTCCATCCGGCGGTTGAGGAACTGGTCCACTAGTCTCCTTTAATGCAGCTGAGATGTGGAAAGGGACATGCGTACGGCGCCGCTGCAGCCTTTTAGTGTGTCAGGCGTACAGGAATCGGATCTCTACCTACACGATTTGGTAGGCGTCTTTCTTGATATCGGCCCGCGATGTGCGAACTTCTTGAAATCGACAAAATAAGCCGGTGGCATTCCACGGTATGAGCGGGCGGTTCTCGGACGACTATGAGTCTTCTTGGAAGCTCCTTGGACTTGTGAGGAGAGAACAGCTCTTGTGGGGTCCTTTGGAAAGTATGAGAGATTCTTCCTGGCTGCTCGGGTAGTTGCGAAACCTCTTGGGCTCTCGGCTCTTGGGCTCCTCACTTGGGCCGTCCGATCTGCTCGTGAGAATGTCTCTGGGCCTCTTTACTTGGGCCGTGCTTTTATGGGCCCTCATACTGGGGCCCAACAAAATTAAAGAGTTAATATTGTAAATAGTAATATAATAAAAATCTTTTAATTTTTATGATTTGACTTAGGCTATAAGATTATATTTTAGAGCTAAATTTTAAATTCATCTTATTAGCTCACGGAGAAAAGATAATCATCCAGGCAGGGCATTGACTCTTAGCCATGAAAGACTAGCACCACATATTTGAGAATTGTGGAGTAGAAGGACACGCTTAACTTCAAAGCCTTTCAAATAGCTATTGAGCTGTGTAATATTCCAACAAATAGTGGTACCATTTGACAACTTGTCGACGGTGGTCCTAAAGCAGGTGACTAGGCGTGGGCACAGATTGCTGCTGGTATGGGCGACAACCAACCTAGCCACCCCTATGCCATACCTTAAACAAGGCCTAGATGAGGAGGCTCGGAGGAAGAGAGAAAGTTCCTCAGAAGGGGTCTTGCAAGAGAATTAGGAAGGATTTTCTGTACTCACACCCTCATAGCCTCCAACGGATCGCTGGATCCAATCCTTCAAGGATTTCCCTAGGTAAGTCATCCAAGCAACAAACTTAACAAAACAAGGCACTGATCGCCCAAGGGGTCCACTAGGAAGATAATGAGTTCCTCCTAAATGATGACTTGCTTCCATGTTGATCTGAAACCCAAGTATTAAATAGGTTTAAAGGGACAAAGAGTATGGAAAAACACTTCAAGCAACTCTGTCCTATCTCCTAGATAGTAGGATTATATGCTTGGATTGGCCTAAACCTCCATACTTAATATATCATGTTTAATAAATTTACCCTCTTTGTTTAAAACTTTAAATCATGATCGAACACTAATCATTAAAACATCCATGTGAAATCATTTTTGCAGATTCACATCATATGGTCCTCTAGGTGAGGAGTCTTGGGTCTTGGTGTCAGCAATGCTGCTCCATAGCTAGCAAGGTTGGCCAAAGGAGCAGCGATGGAGCCTGCACAGGTGCTCTGAAGTGTGTCTCTCTCTTGGCGGGCCTTGCTCCAACCATCCCCTTCTCTGTTTCTTCAATCACGCCCAAGCTTAGCTTTACCTCTAGCTTCCCACTCTTTCTTATGCTTGTCCTCTCCCCATTTTCAATTCCTCTTTATATGAAAGGGTTGGAGAAGTCTTAATAATAAAGAAATTTAGTAGTAAACTAGTCGAAGGAAACTTAACAACAAAGTAATGGAGAAATCTTCATAGTAAAATAACCTCCTGCTATTGGGTGGGCCACGTTGTTGGATCCTTTGATTAGTTCATCTGCATAGAGCCACATGATGGGATGGAAAATCATACGGCGGCTCCTGATTAGTCTGTTTACATAGAATCTTGTGATTGGTCATATGATCCGTGTGTGGCTCATAATTAGCCACTTATTATAGGCTTGTGGGCTCTTCTTTGGACTCCAACTTATGAGGTCGAACCTATGGCCTACCTTTTTTATTTGTTCATCTATTCAAATTTTTATTTTTTATTTTTTTATCTGAGTCTTCTAGCTTTTCTCATCCAAATAGGGCCAACTTTGTTGGGATCCATTAATAGCATTTGTTATCTGTTTTGCGTGGGCGCATTAGTATAAGATAATCAAATGTCAAACTATTAAGAGTATTTTAATATGACAAAAGAATATCTCCCTACCACCTCTAAACAATTGTTATGAAACAAATATTATTCTACGGTTTTTATCTTATATTTAAATAGCTTTGATGGGTACGGTCATAATTAGGTCGACTCAAAGCACAAATAGATGAAAGGTCTAAACGACAACTACTCAATAGAAGATATCGCAGAACCCATCAGACGAACGACGCAGCGCTTGAATTAAGGGACGTGACCTGAACAGTTGGGTATTAAAGAATTATAATGTCCTACTTAATTTGCTACATTAAACGGCATCTGTGCCGATTTAACAACAAAAAGTCAGACGGTCTTTTCATTAAATTGAGGGGGTCATTACACGTGCAAATAATACTCTTTACCGCCGAAGAAGCACGATGCTCACACATTGATTTAGAAGCTTGTCAACTAAATAGCACCTCTCATTATATATAAAATTTCTCCCCCAAGAAAAGGGGATGAAGTCGAAAGGAGAGACAATAGTAACTAAAAAGTAATTATAGAAGTTAGACACTCTACCAAATGAGTGCAAAACAACTAATGGAACTCCACCAATCTAGTGCACAACCACTAAACTTACTCCACCAATCAAATCCACCTTTCATTCAAACACTCTTTCCCATCCTCTCTACAGTTTTGCACTCATTTTCTTGTATCTTTCTTTTCCGAGTAAAAAATTTATAATTTGAATGTCAAAGGATATATCGAAAAGCAAATCTTATATTTCTCTTTCCTGTTATTTGTCTTATTGTGGTATGTAAGATCTAAATTCTGGATGATAAAGATCGCACTTGTTTTTCAATTTGGACACTTCGACGTGACAAGACGATCCCGTAATTCGTACAATAATTCGAATCCTTAAATCACATCAAAATCCTATGTGGATCCTTTTTAGTCTCCAAAACTAAAAAATTGTTGGAATTAAAACACATGTTAGAATTGAAATGGGGCAAAATCAAAATCGCAAGTATCTTTTTAAATCTTTGGTTTGAGGTATAAAATCAAAATTGCTGTGGAAAGTTAGCAAATTTTGTAGTATTTTCTCGAAAAGTGGGATTTGATTTCTATTATTAAGATAATTGTTCACTCTAAAGTTGACCTTTTAATTTGTTTAGCCAAAAAAACTATTGTGATATAAAAATCAATAAAGTATAATTGACATTTATCTATAGAATATCTAAATATAAAGATGTAGGCAACGTTTTTACAGCGTTGACCACAAGAAAAGTTGCTGAGGGTGCCGAGCTAGTGAAGGGCCCAGGCCAATGAGAAGAGTGCTCCATTTAGAGGGACTTTCTACAGGAAAATGATAAGTAAAAAGTATTATTCGTGATATTTGTACGTATACCAGCTCATACGTAGCGTAAGTTTGATGTTATTGGGAGGCGTTATCTTTGCTATAATTAAGCGTGTGGGACATAAAGTTGAATATCTTATATGCTATCACGTAGGAAGACTGAATAGCCGACGTGTCTATTCGAACTCTACGGACGTGGGTCGGCATTGTTTGGTACTTGACCTGTGTGAAGCAAAACCAAGGCTTCCCTACCTGTCGAAAACCTAAGCAACTTGACATGAAGATTAGGCATGGATAGTCAAACAGCTAATTAAGCCGTAGATGACGTCTAGCTAGGTTATAGGGTTATGCTTCAACCCACATTTGTATTAAATTAAGCAATGGCCCGACTGCTTGCAGTCATCTATAATGCATGATGCCTCGTGTTGGTGAATATACGCAGACACCTCGAATGCCAAATCTAACAGCATTCTCATTCCCCACTTCAATCCTCCGATTCCGGTATTTAATACTGGCAAACCAAATAGCATCCATGGATCATGAACTTATTCGGATCTCGACCTTTTTTAAAAAAAAAAATTATTTATCACAGAATTAAAATTGCTAAGGTAATTCAAATAGTAGAGTGCAAATTTTAACTCATTTTAATTCCAATAAAGTATAAATGAATTTATTACTCCAAAATTTTAATTCAATCGTCCAATGGAAATTAGGTTTGGAATTCAATCTTCACTCTCGAATTCTAATGCCCACTCCTAAAATCCAAACAGAGAGCTAACACGAGTTCTAGAATCAGACGGCAAAGAGTTTTAGAACACATTGTAATTTGTTATTGTTTATAATTATAATAATTAATTAGAAGCCAAAAATAAAAGACGAAAATTGCACGATTGGTTGATCCCAACTTTCTAGGGGAATATCTTTACCCATCGAATCGTTCTACCCAGCACCGAGAGAGCCTCGTGGGACAGTCTAGGGGCCGCCACCTCCTCCTCCTGAGAGCTCACACATCTGTAGATTTTGTTCTCTTTATTTTTTAAAATTGTCGTAATTGTATAGGCTCAATCAATAAAATGGGCATTTTACTATATTCTCTGTCTTCGCCTTTATTGCCGTTTTTCAATTACTTACTCTTGTCTTAGCCGGCCGACTTGGTACGTTGCATGCAGGTTGGCCGTCCACCTTCCTTGAGACGTTTGTGGCGCTATCTAATAGACTTAAATCCTAGAGAAAACATCAATGTGAATCCTAATGTCAAGTCAAGCGTATTCTACAGTCGTATGTGAGTAGATGTTTGGTGGCACTGCCCACGTATGAACTTAGAGGGTCAGCTTTTGGATGGAGTACTTTTGCTCTTGTCGACTGTCGTTGACTGACCACGCTATCTCCTTATGTAGGAGGTTTTCACGCGTGCTATTTAAACCCCCTAAGATTTTGATTGCGAACGGGCCACTTTGATGATCAAGATTTAATTCAACCGTTAATAGGCTGCCTGAATTACCGGGGTTTAAATCGACCGCCAATAGACCGCCTGAATTACCAGGGTTTAATTACGACCGCTTATAAACGGCCTATATGACCAAGGTTTAGTTACGAGCGGGTAAAAACCCGCCCGATTTAGGGGCAATGTATGTCGTATAACCCTGCAAATAGATACAAATGCAAATGGAACAGAGAAAGAAAGAAGAGACAACACAGTTTAATGGAGAAAAAATTCTTTTACTAATAGTAAATATTATATGCATTTGTAAGCATACACATGGACAACCTACCTATGCCCTTACTGAAAGTAGTGCTTGAAATGGATCGCGTTCTACATCCGTGGAACCAACTTACCGTTCTGGGTTTAAAGTTTATATGCTCCATTCCGGAGAACAACTGAGATTAGAAAAAGGCCTTCCCAATCAGGAAAAGTTTATTCCGGTTAGTAGTCTTTCCCGTAACCTCGATGCTTCGAAATACCAAGTCTCCAATGTCGAATTGCCATGCTTATATTCTTTTGTTGTAATAGCGAGCGACTCGTTATTGGTAGGATGCTATCCATATTCTGGCAGCGTCGCGGGCTTCTTCCAACAAGTTTAGCTGTTCCTTAATTTTTTGGGAGTTACCTTATGGGTCGAAAGACTTAACCCTAAAACTTGAAAGTTCAATCTCAACCGAAATTACTACTTCAATCTCGTAGTAGAGACTGAAAGGTGTCTCAGGAGTCGATTCCTTTGGAGTCGTCCAGTAAGACCATAGGACGGAGGGTAGTTCATCGACCCAAGAGCCCCCTGCGTCCTCCAACTTAGTATTCAGACAGTGGAGTAGCGTACGGTTTGTGACCTCCACCTGTCAATTGGCTTGCGGGTACGCCACCAAAGTGTAGACCAATCTGATACCTAGATTAGCGCAATACTTAGTGAAACATTTTGCAGGAAATTGGATTTTGTTATCAGCCATGATGACCTCAAGAACACCAAATCTACTGACTATACTCTGGCGGACAAATTCTAAAACGCTATACTCAATGATCTTGGCCAGCAGGACAGTTTTAACCCACTTGGTGAAGCAGTCGATACCCGCAATAATGAATTTCCTTTGCCTTGTCACGACGAAAAATGAACTGAGAATATCGAGTTCCCATTGCGCGAAAGGCTAAGGAGCTTGCAGAGATCTCAACTCAGTGGGCGGTTGATGGTGAAGATTACCATGGAGCTGACAATTTTTACAGTTCTTCACGAAGTTGGGGGCATCCTTCTTCATTGTTAGCTAGTAGTATCCTTGGCATATGATCTTAAACGCTAAGTTTTTACCGCAGATATACAATCCACAAATTCCAAGGTGGACTTCGCTCAAGGCGTAGTCCGCCTCCTTAGGAGTTAAGCACCGGACATACAGAGTTGAGTAGCTACGACAATATAGCCGTCCATCGATTATGGTGTACCAGCCGGCCGTCTTCTTAACCCGCTTGGCTTTGTCCACGTTGTCTGGTAGAGTTCCTTCCGTCAGATATCTCTGGTAATGTGTCATCCAACTTTCCGTGTTGGAGATTTGTATTGCTTCCAATTTCTCCGTGATGAGAGTGTTTACGAACTCTCGCATGTCCATCGAGTATTGTTCTGAATTTTCAGTCATTGCTGCCTTGGCGAGTTGGTCTGCCTTCCAGTTTTCAGTTTTAGGGACGTGGACCAGGTCCATCTTATTAAATCTCCGGATGGCGCCCTTCGCCTTAGCCAAGTATTAGGCCAAGTATTAAAGCTCCTGTTTACCTAGTTAATGACCATCTCAGAGTCGTTATAGACGGTCAGTCGTTTGACAGAACACTCTTTTGCTAGTCTTAGCCTGACTAACAAGGTTTTGTACTCGGCAAGGTTATTGTTGGTCGAAAAGTCGAGTTTGAAGGAGTACTTCACATTAGACCTATCTGGGGTCCTTAGGACCACTCCGTCACCATTTCCTAAGTCCGTAGACGATCCGTCCGCATTGAAAACCTATTCTGGCCCTTCCCCATGTAGTCCTACGTCCTTGGTGGGCTATTCATCAGGAATTGGTATCGTGGCCTTGACGATAAAGTCAGCTAAAGCCTACCATTTGATGGTTGGTCTAGGACGAAATTCAATGTCAAACTCTCCCAACTCCATAGCCCACTTAACCAGCCGTCCAAAAATATTGGGTTTTTGGAGTATGCTCTTCAGCTGTTGGTCGGTCAGGACAACTATGCGATCAGTTTGGAAGTAAAGTCTTAGTTTTCGGGCAGAGAAGACAAGTGCCAAGGCTAACTTCTCTGTGTGTGAGTAGCACATCTCTGTGCCGGTCAACGTCTTGCTTACATAGTAGACCGGCCATTGAGAGTCAGAGTCCTTACGTATAACGACAGAGCCGACAACCATCTCTGACACTGTCAGATAGATGTACAACTCTTCTCCGTTCTTGAGTGACATCAATAATGGCGGACTGACCAGGTACTTCTTAAATTCGTCAAAAACTGTCTGGCGTTCTGCAGTCCACTAGAATCCGTTTACTTTCGTCCCCCTCATAGCATTGAAGAAAGTCTGGTACTTCTCCCCTAACTTGGCCAAGAAGCTGGACAAGGCTATCAATCGTCAGGTCAGCCTCTGGATATCTTTG
Organism: Nepenthes gracilis; assembly: GCA_033239525.1. Classification (NCBI taxonomy): domain Eukaryota; kingdom Viridiplantae; phylum Streptophyta; class Magnoliopsida; order Caryophyllales; family Nepenthaceae; genus Nepenthes; species Nepenthes gracilis. Next base: position 15,895,159 of record BSYO01000021.1, on the reverse strand, counting down.
ACACTCCGCAGTAAAGTCATGTCCGTGAGGGCCTTAATCTTCTCCGGATTTACCTCGATCCCTCGTTGAGAGACGATGAAACCCAAGAACTTCCCTGATGGTACTCCAAAGATGTACTTAGAAAGATTCAGTTTGATGTGCACAGAGCACCTCGAAGGATTCAGCCTGATCACGAATATGGTCATTGGTTGTCTTGCTCTTGACTAGCATGTCGTCAACATATACCTCTATATTGTAGCGGACCTACTTCTCAAATATCTTGTTCATAAATGGCACCCGTATTCTTCAAACCAAATGGCATCACCTTATAGTAGTAAGTGTCTTGGTTCGTCATAAATGAGGTGCGTTCCTGTCCTATAGGCTCATTCGGATCTGGTTATAACTCGAGTACGCAACCATGAAACTCAGTAGCTCGTATCCAGAGGTCGAGTCTACCAACAGGTCCATCCTTGGTAAAGGAAACTGTCTTTTGGGTAGGCTTTGTTAACGTTGGTGAAGTCAATGCACATTCACCATTTTCCGTTACTTTTCTTTACCATGTCAACGTTAGAGAGCAAGTCCAAGTATTGGACTTCTCTGATGAAACTGGCATCTAACAACTTCTTTACCTCCTCTAGAATGGCGATCAACTTCTTCATAGAGTAGTTTCTCCACTTCTACCTGATGAGCTTGTGGTCGAGATCGAGACCTAACTTATAGACCATTACTTCGGCCAAAATTTCAAGCTTGTAAACAGAAGTCCATGCAAAGACGTCAGCGTTCTATCTTAAGAACGCGATTAGCTCATCACGTAGTGTCCCGGTGAGTAGGCCTTTGTTCTACACGCATCTCTCTGAATCTTTCGAACTCAGTGGGATTAGATCGGTAACCTCACCAGACTGTACTTACTACAAAGTTGTTTCGTCTCGAAGGTAAAGTTCTCATGCTATCTTGGTACTGCCACTCAGTGCGATCTAGGACATATAACATGTCCACCCAATGACTTGGTCACCCAACACTTCACCTATACTGCAGACTGTTAGGAACTTCATCTTCAGGTGTGGTATTGACGTGAAGGCTCTGAAAGCTGTTAGGCACGGGCAGCCTAGTATGGTATTGTATACGGAGGGCATGTCAATGACCAAGAAGGTGAGTTTACGACTCGCCATTCTTGGGTACGTGCCCAAGGTGACCTCCAACTGAATTGCTCCTTGGACGACCACTAATTTGTTGTTAAGACCATAGAGCAGACCTTCAGTAGGTTTCAATTGACTCTTTTTTAAACCAAATTAAAAAAAACATATCAAGGTAAAGCAAATCATGGAAATTTTCATTATCAATAAAGATTCGCTTCAGTTGGTAGTCGACGCTACTGTCCGAAACGAGTGTGAAGACAACAAAGGGATCTACATAGGGGGAGATTACATGTTTCATGTCATTATCACTAAAGCTAATGACGTTAACTTTAGTGCGCTACTTCTTCCGCCCAATCTGCTACTCCCTGTGATCCGCTTGGGTCTTGGCCGGCGAATCGTGATCATGTTGACCACTCCAATCACGACATGATTTTGAGACTAGGAAGTCTCTAGTTCCTCTCCGCTAGAGGTGTCAGAGCTCTATCCAAGGTTTTTGACGAACCTGGTGAGGTGGCCCCTCCGAATAAGCTCCTCGATCTCCCGTTGAAGCATCTTGCAATCTTCCATGGAGTGTCCGAAAGATTAATGAAAATCGTAATACTTGGCTAGATTTTCTCCCTCCGCTTTCTTAAGTGGTTTTGGTCACTTAAGGAATTTCTTCCCACGGATTTGCATGAAAATGTTAGAGCGTGTGTCGATCAAGGGCGTCAGGTTGATCGGTCCATACTCCCTTTGTTCTAGTGTTCCGGTCCTATGCTGCTTCCTGCGAGGGTGATCGCCGCCGTTATGCTTCCTCTTTCCCCCTGTCAGAAAAGAGTGAGGCTATTCAGTCCACTCGGAATGTGTAGTCTCGTTAGCCTCTTCGGCTGCTGCATAGGCTCTGGTGATAAATTCTGCCTCCCGGAAGGTCTACAAATTCTTATGCACCAGGTACCTAAAGAAGTTCCCATTCGTTAAAGTAGAGATGAAACTGGTAAGTTTCATCTCTTCTATAAGTTTGGGATTCTTCTCACCTCCACCACGAAGCGATCTAGGAACTTTTGCGAATTTTCTCCCTACTTCTACTTGATATGAGACAGATGCCAAGACTGCTTTTCTTCCCAGTGGCTGGAGGCGTATTGAGCCAAGAAGAGGCCAGTGAACTCTTGGAAGCTCCAGATCAAATCTGACGGGAGACGAGGGAACCAGATGCGGGCATCTCCCTTCAGCGTAAGAGGAAAGTAGCCATACATGACTGCTTTCTCCAACCCTTGTAGACTCAGATGGGTGTAGAAATGATCGAGGTGATCCATGGGATCAGCACTACTATCATAAGAGTCAAGAGTTGGTATCTTAAACTTGGCCAGCATGGGACTGTTCAAGATCTATGTCATGAAGGGAGATCTGTCCATATCCATGGCATATTTTCATCCTTAAGCACGCATTTTGAGATCTTCTCCACCTCGAATCTGTGCGGGCAGTGTCACCGGTTCTTTTGGAGTTGAAATAGGTTCTCAACTTCGTCGTTGCCCTGACATGGCGAGTAGCCTATCGACTACTGCCACCAATGGATCTAATGATCTTGGAGGCTCCCTCCTGAGTTTGGTGTCACCCGAGAGTATTGAGGATTCCTTCATTCTAGACTTTCCTCCAGAGTCCTGCTACCGAAACGTCCTTCGAGCCTTGAACGACTCTGGGCACGTGATGCCTCTGGAGCCTGAGTGTTGCCCGACCTCATGGCCTTTTTGGATGGTTTCTTTTTCTTTTGGCTTCCTCTCGGGGAGGCCGGAGCAGGGACTGTCATAGGCGGAGCCCCCTGCTTTGTATTTTCTTAGCAGGTCCAGAACATTTGAAGCGTTTGATTCATGTTACTCATCTATTCCGCCAGGTTCTGCAAAAAATTGAGCAGGTACTTTGTTGACCACCCTGTTGACCATGTTACCGGCAGAGTGGATCCGATCGGGTGTGGTCGTTTCTCTATCGGGATCGCTAGCATGCACTCTAGTATTCACCATTCTAACTAATAGAAGGTAAAATTGAGAGAGATCGTGGAGAAAAGTGATTGGCTTTTTGTAAGCTTCCCATAGAAGACGCCAATGATGCGTCTTGGATCCACATTTTGAATAGATTTGGGTCAAATTGATCGTTTGAGTCTAACTCTATCCACTGAATCTAGATCCTGCATATCACAACTACAAATAAGAGGTCAGGTGATGATGGGAGGTTGTCCCACCAAAACATTCTAACGCTTAAATCAGCAAACAATCTTTGAACTAAAAAGGTGAAAGTAAAGAATGCAATATGAATCCAAAAAGTGTTTGTGATGGAAGAGTGCTCTCGTCTTGAGAGATTTTGGTGGCTCGTAATGAATGTTGGCTCTAAACACTATATTCGTTGGGAACGTAGTGGCAAAAAGAGAAAGTGTTCATATTCTAAAAGCGTGTGAGTTTTTTATGGGCCAATGAAAGCGTGCCCTGGAGTGAGGACTCCATGGCATTTTATAGTTGCTGTATTGGGCGACCTTCCTTGTACATAAAGGTTTGATTTTCGCGCTCTATTAAGATCGCTGCCTTTTCTGGAGTGGAGCCTTTATAGCAGTAACAGTCGCTGGATTGATTTCTTTCTTTCTACATTCTGTAACTGTTAGGGTTTCCAACAGATATGGAAAGGATTCTGGTATATTTCTTCTGAGATGCACATTGAATCCGCTGATGATCGTTATAGTAGAGATTGCCTTCTGTGGAGAGTGCGAAATCAGGAGAGAAGACCATTACTGGTCAAAGACGGTCGCGTCGGCCAAACTGAGCTTGGCCCACTTGAAACCTGGCTTTCAGAAGGTCAATTGGTCCTACTGCCTGTCAACGGAAACATTAACTGTCTCAAGAGCAAGTCGTCCGTCCAACTCTTGGGTTTCTCTTGACTCATTTAGCCTTCCGTCCGATCAATGGTGTGCGTTAACCGTCCAAACGCAAATAGATCGTTGCAGATCTGAACCGTTTCTCCTTCTTAAGCTAGCCCATTATTAGCGTACCCATCAAGTTCAAAGGCTTGACATGATTTCATTCATACGACTATCCAGATCTCAGATGCACATTACGAATATATTTATAAATAATTGGAATTTTAGCTTCTCTTTTATTTAATGGTCTCATCAACTTTATTTGAGTATGTTTCAAAGCTGATTGTGTATCGTGTTTACTCTCTTTAGAGCTTCACTTTCGTGTTTGAATGCTTTATTGTTTTCTTTTCCCAGCGGAGGGGGATGTCGGCCCTGGAGAATTGGAGAGAATTGACCCTTAAAAAAATTGCCGGAAAACTTATATGAAAAGAGAAATAATACTTACCTCAACATTTTTATAATTTATTCTCCACATATAAAGTTCATTTTAATTTTTTAATTTCTCATATTTTTTTCTTTTTTTTAATTCCCAATAAGCCCTATATAAATAGTGAATTATAGATATACTATTATGTTCATTTTAATTTTTTTCATTTCTCATTTTTTTTCTTTTTTTAAAATTCCCAATAAGCCCTATATAAATAGTGAATTATAGATATACTATTATAAACAGACAGAATAAATAGCATTACTTATAAAAACATTTCCAAACCAACCTGCATTTGTGTGTTATTAGAAAATTTTCAATTCAGAACCAAATGAGGTTTTCCTTCTGCTTGCTTTTTTCCATAATCAAAGCCTAACACCGTTCAATGGTGCAACTGCTAAGGTGGTCGCCGGAGTTGGATCACAAACATAATTTTTTAGTATAAAGATAAAACCGGTTACATATATCAAAGTTTTAGTAAGCATAATGATAAAATAAATATCGTATATTCAGTCATACTTTTATGGTTAGCTACATCGGAGATCTTTTTCTTCCTTTCCAAACCTACCAATGAGAGATGCTAGGCTCATGACAGTACAAAAAAAGAAATGAAAAAAACAAGAGAGGAAGTAGCGATATTTAGACCAGGCTTTATAAAATTTTAAGTCCATCTTTAGTTCAGATTTTATATCTATTGGATTTGACTTTCCTTTGTTGCACTCAACATTAGATATCAAAATTTTCCAATGACTATTTAAGTCAGCCCATTGTATTTAAGCATGAATAAACTTGAAGAACAAAGTTTTTCTTCCACCGGTTTAGGTTACCATGTCATCGTCGTCGTCTTCTTCTTAGTTGGCACCCTAATTATTAAACGGGAAAGCCAACCATTCTGAAAAGAAAATAGACTTAATCACTATTTTTATTAATCGTCTAATTTTAATTAAATGTTTAAAAATTTTAAGAGTTGGCCCCCAAATTCATGTAATTGTAGGAGACATGAGCGTGGAAAAATAGCCTTTAACCGCTAACCATTGATGACTTTGGCAAATTATGAACATTCAATGCTCCATATGAATAGCTGTCTAAAAATAAAGGCTGTAAGCTATTTTAGAAAACTAGAGTTGAAAAGAACATTTCATGAAGAAAAGACACAGTAAAAGACTAACTACTAAGCCCAGTGGAGAGCTACTTATCAAAATTCAAGTAATTTCAACATTGTTTCCATAATTTTTTTTTGAAAAAAAAAATAAAAAAAGGCATTTCATTAATCATGTTTCGAATTTCACATCTAAAATAAAAAGATATGACCGTGCGTGCTTATCTGCCAAAAATTTTCAACGAGGAAGTCTCATACAATGAGATCATTACTCAGTTTTTTTTTTTTTTTTTTTGTGGGGGTGTGGGGAGGGTGCTAAGCAATAAATTGGATAATTTAAGCCGACAATAATGGTCATAATTGTATTATTAGCGTGATTCCGGCAACCAATGGTGATGTCTTCAAATATTAAGGTCAGATTAAGCTGGGGAATAGCCCAACAACGACGAGTAACAGAAACTAACTGCCCATGTCAAGCCCGCCCTCAAGTGAACTCTTCCTACGGAGAAAATTAGGGTCCCTTTCATTAGAATATAATTATTTATTTTAAAATAAATATTTTATAATAATAATTTACAAATAAATTAAATTATAATAAATTGAAAACCTAAACAAATAATAATAATAAACTTTAAAAAACAATAATCATTGCATTAATCGCATGATTAATAAATTCAAACGAAAATAATTACATGAATCAAATAATAAGCAATTTCAGTTGGATAACTATTTAGATTCAAGATACATATTATAAACATTTCTTCTGAAAGATATATTCTGCTCCTCTAAAAATAGACCCCGAGTTCCTCCGCATGCATACCTAAATAGTTAACGTTTTTTTTTATAGTATAAGTATTTAATATTTTAACGTTGTGTAAAATACAATAACAAAATTATAACTATTTGCATATATTTTTAACCTGTTTGCCAATAAAAAATTTAGACCCTCAAAATTATTTCTTTCCAAAAATTATGACGCGAAAAATACACAATTAATAGATGCACGATGGTGCTCCCCCAAATTGAAATTGTGACCCCCCCCCCCGAAAAAAAAATTGCTTATAAAATACGTTAAGTCCACCCTCAGATTCCAAACACGACAGTCGCAGCCCCCCCCCGAATTTCCCTCTGTCTCTGTTTTCCTCTATTTTTACTTCTCCGTGCTTCTTTCTTTGTAAAACGTCCGCCCTCCGTCGTCGACCAAATCTCTCATGCTCTTCTCTTCCCGCAAACGGGCTTGGTAGTACCGCTGCCATGGTATTGACCCCTACCAGTAATTAAAACACGCCCCGTCCCCAACACGCACGCACACAATCTTTCTGTCTCTCTGCCTCTCTGTTACTCTTTCTTGGCTTGCTTTCTTATTTATTTTGCGGGTTTCAAAACAAAGAATAAGTGTAAAAGGATGAAGATATTGCTGCAGAAGCAGAGAAAGAAACGCAACGATAAGGAAGAGCAGAAAACCAAACGCTTCTTGATCGTAGTCAGCGTTCTGGGCAGCGCGGGGCCTCTGAAGTTTGTGGCGAACGAAGATGATCTCGTGGCCGGAGTCATTAATGCCGCTTTGAAATTGTATGCTCGTGAAGGCAGACTTCCACCTTTGGGTTCGGATCCCGATAATTTTCTCCTTTACTCCGCCAACGCTGGAGCTGATGGTAAGGTCTTCATTGCCTGACAACCACGCTGATTTCTTTCTAAGCTCATCTTTCCACTAAAAAAGATGCCCTGAGATTATAATATTGGCAAGATGACGACGTTGATGATGTTCACTGACTGTTGTCTGGTTTTTTGCTGCAGCATTAAATGCATGGGAGAAGATTGGATCAAGTGGGGGGAGGAACTTTGTGATGTGCAGGAAGGCGGGGTTTCCAAACATGACTGAAGCAAGGAATGAGATGATGAACTCTAACAAGGGCAATGGAAGCTGGAAGGCATGGATCAATAGATCTCTTAGTTTTAAGGCGTTGTCCCATTGATAATTATTTGGCCTCAAAAGCACAGCACTATACCACCACCACCACTACTACTACTACTTAATACGCGCGCGCGCGTGTGTGTATCATGGTGTTGACATCTTCCTAACTGCTGGTGCTGTGGCCTGAATCTGACTTCTTCTCTGTCAGTGATCAACCTCACCAGTAGAAGTATATGATCCACTTGCCATGCTGGTTATACCGTAACGTGATTGTATATCTGCAACTCCAAATTCCCAAAAGAATAAAAATGACGAGAGAATTTCACTTGGGGGGTTACAGTATTTGTCAGAGCGTTTCTAAATCAGTAAATCTAACTAAAATATGGCTAAACAATTTTTTTTTTCTTTTTTCGCCAAAAGGTATATAGTTTTTGTCTACCAAGCATAATTTTAAAAGGACTCAGCGCTTAAAATTACTACTCCCTAATAATATGACTTCCATAGTATAAGTCAAGAGCTTCTCTAAACTATTATTCCAAACAGGTGAAATTTATCGAATGATATTATGTTGCCTACGCCTTCCTATAAATTACAAATCAAATATAGCCGACTGAGGTACTTTAAATAATGACGGGTGTGGTTTTTTTTGTGGCATCCCCCCAATCAGGAAACTTTGATAGGAAAAAAAAGACTCGAGAAATTTGAAATATACATTCGTTAGCCTTTATGGAAAAACAAACCTACGAGTTGGGTGCCGGGGGGTCAAGGGTTCCTGCTTTTCTCAAAGAATTGTCCTTTTTTTAGTTTCAAGATTTAAAAATAGAAAATATTAAAAATAATTATGTTTTTTAAATTTTTTTATAATATTAATATGTTTTGAATATTAAATGTAATATAATTAAAAAATAATTATTTAGATAATATTATTTAATATTTAAATTTAAATTATTAATTTTTTTAATATAAGAATATAGGTTAGTAAAATAAATTCCTAGTTGTTTATTTAGAGAAGCAGAAGCCTTCCGTCTCTGGGTGCTGGGGTGGCATATCCGACAAGCAGAAATGCATTGGATTTAGAAGGGCGGGGCAAGTGGAATGACAAAATCAAAAAGATATGCCGGTTCTGTTCACAGTTGTCTACTGAATAATTAAAAAGAGGAGGAGGATAATTTCATCTTTCCCAATAAATAAATCAATATTTGTTCACATTCAAGGCGGATGGTTGGCGACCGGCTCGAATTCAAACAAGCCATGTTAAGAGCATCTAACTTTAGTGATACTAAATTCAACGGTGCAGGATAAATTAAATTTAGCATTATGCTTTTATTCAAGTACCTTAGAGATCGTCTTTTAGGAAAGGCGATTGAGGCTACCAAATCATCAATCTAAGAAACACGCATAGTCCAAGTTTCACTCATTTTGTTAATCGTTATTACAAATTATTTTATAATAGCGGAAATATTTATAGCTTAGAGATAAATATTTTATACTTGTTTTTGATCGAGGTGAAACATGAATAGTTTTTTTATTGAGCATATTTCTCTGCAATTTTTTTTTTTTTTACCCCAAAATTGTTTCCACGGTCTTCTATTAAAAAGGAATTATTTCTGAGCATTTAAAAGACAACTGCTTATCCTTAGAAATGTTGTATTCATCCTTGATGGATATGATACCCAAGAGCCCAAATAAGGAAGCCCAATATAGTTTTAGGCCGCGAAATCAAAGTCAACGATCCTTAAAGCCTGCGCAGCCAATAACGTACGAGCAGCCCATTATGCACACGTGGCCCACAGTACCTACACGGCCTGTTTCAGTAATTATGGCTGAGGTCCATTTAACGGCCTAGAACGATTACTTAACTTACAACAGCAGATATTAGTTACAACTGCTATCGATAAAAACAACGGTTAACCGTTTGATAATTTTTCTAACAGTTAACCACCGTCCACCATCTATAAATATGGATCCTCTTCAACCTTCAAGGGGACAAGACTTGATTTGAACGAATTTAAGTTTTTTCAGACAAAGCACTACAAAACGTCCAGAGCGTAAACTCTCTCCCTCTTAAATCAAGACGTTTAGAGCGTAACTCCTTGGGCTCATTACACTTTATTATATCCCTTCTTAACAACTTGCTAGCCTAAGGACCTCAACCCATAGCATATCAAAATTAAACTTCAAACTAAAATCAACTATTTAGGCCTTGAATTGATGTTGATGTTCTCAAACTCTAGCTCGGCATCGATCAAATTCAAACTTTAAAGCGCCTCTAACAACTTCTTTCTCTCAATCTCGCGACCGACCATCACCACAAGTAAACCCTCATCTAGGAGCCAACGCTAATATTCTTTTTAAAATAAAAACACACAAGTTAAATTATATTTCGGACACTAATTAGGACGCATAAGCTAGACACCTAAACTTAATCACTATTCCTAACTTAGTTCTAGTCGAAATTAGTCAACCCGGATAACTAAAACTATCCGATCTAACTTTATTGTCCTATACCTACATTTACTTATTCAATCTATCTTAATCTACCTAAACTTTCATATAATATTCAAATCAAATTTCAGGCATTTCGTTTTCTATGATACCATTTGTGACAAAACGGTCACCATAATCCTCTAATAACCTCCGTCAATAAACATATTTAAACAAATTGAACTAATATATAATTAATTAAATACATTAATTTTTATAAAAAAATTGGGTAGAGATTTTTCTAAATATTGACAAAAATCATATATGAAACCTAAATAAATACAACCTGTACAAGACATAAAAATAGATAATCCTCAAAATTCAACCTCAACACATATACATGATCAATCAAATGCCACATCATCCATGACTCTAATACAGTAATCACAACTACAATATTGGATCTAATATGACATGCCATCTAAAAACCTATATAAATCCATAACCAAAACTGTAAAAATATAACTAAATCCATAAAATAACACACGGAAGCAAAATAACAATCCATAATAATATTCAATATGGCATGTCATTTAATATATAATATTCATCCAAAATATTAGTTGGTTTCATTTACAATATGTTAACATCCAAAATTATCCAAGTCTTCAAGATCCAATAATCTTCCTTAACTAATCTCTATTTTTATTTATTTTTAATCAAATATCAGCTCAACAGTTTTATCTGAAAGGGTAGACAAAATAATAAATGGTAAGCCAAATACTCAGTAAAAACTATAATAATAAAGGCATGCAAGTTTTTATATAAAATACATACATATTGTTGCGTTAAGTTTCCACCTGACTTACATGGTAGAGAGATGAGGGACGGTGGTCACCGACCGATGACTTGCTACGTCTTTAGAGATGCATGATGTTGACCACCCGGCGGGATCTCTCGGAGTGCGTCCAATCGGATGCGTGGTTTCCAGGCAACACAAGGGGATGGTGTGTTGGATACGAGATGAGAACTGAGACCGGATGTTTTAAGTAGAAAACCTCCTCTTGAATGGGGAGGAAAACCACTAGGCTCGTGGCCTCTAAAGAGCTTCACTATATACCGAGATTTTACAGCATACACTTGTGAGGGTTATTCCCTTCCTATCTCTCGCTTTGTGTTTATCTCCTTAAGTAAACTATGCTCGGGAGCCTTCTTCCACGTCTTCGAGGAATCAAGGCGGAGAGGAGGAGGCTTGCCGAAGCTTGGGAGTTAGAGTGGCAACCGTAAAGCTTCCTTACTGCTTTTTTGACTCGGCCCTCCCTTTGAAAAGGAGGTCTTGTTGTATATTTATAGTGAAGCCGGACCGTTGGGAGCGGACACGTGTCGCCCATCCGGCCCATTGAAGGGCTGACCACCAGCTTCCTTTAACGCACTGACGTGTGGAATCGGCATGCGACACGGCAGCGCCATTGCTCAGCCTTCACACGGTCGTGTGAGGATTTGGATCTTCTTGTGATTTGACTAACGTGCTCACACGATGCGGCGATTAGCAAAGGGCATAGGCTTTCTTGAAACTGGCCAAAATAGGCCTTGGCATTCCGTGTCACTGGGCGGCGGTTTTGGGCCGGCCGTGAGTCTTTCTTGCAAGCTCACTGGGCTTCGAGAGGAGAGAAAAAGCCTCGGGGGTCCTCTCGGAAAGTCCGAGAGATCCTTCGCTTCTGGCGCCGGGGGGTGACGAGAGACCTCCTGGGGCTCGTCCTTGGGCCTTTCGTCCGGGCCTTTTGAATCGCTTCATGTGGATGCCTCTGGGGCCTCTTTTATCTGGCCGCGCAAAGGGCCTTTATATCGGGCCCACATAGCCCCCATGCCAAAGCGACCCGAGGTTCTCACGTTTGGCATGAAGTCATGCCGTCGTTGTCCGAGAACGCATGCCACTCGGTGGCGAGCTCAAGGTTGACTTCAACAGCCGCCTCGGACCTTTTCGCCGTGCTGCCTCGCTCCCTGGAGCATTAAATGCAGTATCCTGCTGATTTGACGCTACGATCGACAAAGCTCGGGAAGGGAACGATCACCCAGTTCGGGGCGAATGGCCCGTTGACATGTGGCAAGGGCAATGAGTACATCTTTTTCCGTACTCTAGGTTTATTTAAACCCTTCGCCGCCCTCGTCTCCGCGCTACTTTTCCGCTTTTCTTCTTCTTCTTCGGCCCAAGCTTGCCTCATTCTTTCTTTCTTCCGGCTTTCATGGTGCTCGGAGTTAGAAGCATAGCATCCAAGGTGACGCTGGGTAAGCTCGAGGAGATCCTACCTTTACTGATCCCCGAGTCCATGGCTATGGTAATTCGAGCCGCACGATAGGGCGCTGTACTCCGGATGGCTTCATTACTGCGTTTATGAGGCCCACCTTAAAGGCGACTACGGTTTTCCATTCCGGCTGACCTCCATGACATCATGAGAGCGCTGTGTGCCCTCGTAAGGCTTCACCAATGCGATGAGGTAATCGGTGTCTTTGTGCGTCTTCCTTCGATGCCATGAGAAGACCTTGACCCCTCTTACATGGTCAAGGTACTGCTCCGCTTTACGCTAAGCCCCGATCGATTGTGATGACTTTCGCCCGGGAGTTCTCTTCTCTATGCGGTGTTAACCCGACTCCGCGAGGGGGTGGAAGGATAAATTCTTCTTCATCGCGCTTACGAGCTGGGCCATTCCCAATACATGGGGGAATGTGGCTAGCCAATCTTCTCCCGACCCTCCAGGAGGAGCGCAAGGAGGTGAAGGCACACACGGACTTGGTGGCCGCAATACATGGACCTTCCATCTCGAACAAGCGCAATATCCGGGCCGGCGCCGACAAGCTCAAGGAAGCCAAGTGGGTACCACGGACGAGACTCCCGATCTAGTCCCTCCGAGGATTGGGGACCACTGGCCGAGGGCTCCTTGATGATGATGAGGATTTTGACATCGAGGGCATGAGCGACGATGACGTGGCCGCTTCTCCGCCTCGCGAGGTTGGAAGTCGGGTTCTTTTCCGAGTCCTCGAGGCCTCGGGGTCTCTGCCCTGTCTTCCACTGCGAACATCTCGCCCGGGGCTCTCGTGAGCCGAAGCGAACAAGGGACCTTCGAGTCCTGCAGACTTCCTGATGATGATAGTGATGATGACATTCTCCGATTAAGAGGATGAGGATCGAGGTTCTCGCCCCGGGTCTCGGATCTCGCGGCTTCGCCTTCACTTCCACCGCCGATCCGCCCGCCACATCCGCAGAGGTTCATCTTCGTGGTGCGCGCCCTCGGACATTCAGCCCCGATGATGACTTTGCTCCCAGCTCAAGCATTTTTGTCGGTGACGCCTCGGGCAGGATTGATCATCCTCCCGAGGACATAGGAGGCGGAGGCCGCCAGTGACTCCGAGAGGGAAATATCACCTGAAATGGTCCTGGAGATGGTGGAGGTCATGATTTGAGTGTCGGGATGATCCGGCGCCTCCCTGTTTCCGAGCGCCCATCACATACTGAGGCTGAGCGGTTGGCGAGGCTTCGGGGGCGCTTGTCTTTGGGGCGAACCTTCAAGCGGCTCTGGCTGGCAAGAGTCCGTGATCAAGTGTCGCCCGCGGGCTCAGGAGCGACCAGCAGTCTCAAGCCCCAAGCGGAGTGCGGCCTGTGGATGACCCTCTCGGGTTTCGAGGTAGCATGTTGCTTCTCTTTTCTTCCTTTATCCGCTTTTCATTGTTCACACTTTGACGAATTTTCTTGTGGCGCCTTCAATGGTCTGAATAGCCGGCTTTAACGGGTTGGTGGGAGCGCCCTTGATCTTGCCCGGGAAGCGTCTTGAATGCCGCCCCGTGAAGCCATGCAGCTGGCGGGAGCGAGCTCGGCCGGGGCCAAGGAGAGGACGCTTCTCTTTGAAGCCAGCAATAAGGATCTCGCGACTTCGTGCAGCCTCCTTCGGGAGCGAATCTTCTTAGAGGAGAGATTATGACGATCGTGCAGACGCTTCGATGGCTCTGTCTTTGGGACGGCAAGTTCCCGGACGGTGTTAGCATGTTGCCGGTGGCACGATTGATCCGTCCGCGGTTTCTCAAAGGGGCCGTCTCGATCCCGTGAATGCCGGGTGCCTTAAGCATGGAGGACTTGTACGGTGTCGATGGTGGCCCTTCCTAGTCCTCCTCAGTGGGGCCGCACAATGGGACCTCATACGCCCGAAGAGGCGGTTCGAGCAGAGACGGGTCTTCGGAGCTCACGAGGCTTGGAGAGGAAGAGATCGCAAGGCGCTCTTGATGTGCCGCCACTTCTTTATTCTCGCTTCTTTATTTCTCATACTTGTACAGAGAGCTCTTTCTTATGAATAAAACTTAGTCCTTTTGCCTCAAAGCTTGACATTCTTTTTGTGTCTTGTCTCAAGCGGTTGCCCAATTTTTTTTTGTTCCACGATAGGTCGCTTTTTCAGATCTTCCGCCTCTCGCTGGCTGACGCACCTTTTCAAAGGCTTCTATCTTAGCCCCTGCATATCTCACTTTCCGATTTCCGGGGGTGCCTAAGTCGATATAAAACTTCCGAAGTTATGGCCTCAACGACCCCTGGGGCCGCCCGGGTCACAAACAGTTTCACGACCTAAGGGGCCTTCCTGACCGCCCGGTCACGGGCCAGTTTTGGCTGACCCTAAGGGGCCGCCTCTGACCGCCCCGCGGCCAGGTTTTTATGACTTAAGGCCCGCCTGACCGCCGGTCACAGCCTGGTTTTTGATGACCTAAGGGGCCTGGCCTGACCGCCCGGTCACAACAGTTTTTATGACCCTAAGGGGCCTGCCTTCTGGGACCGCCTGTCGCGCCGCGTTTTTATGAACGCTGTGGATTGTCATGCGCCTCGCGCTCCCGTGGCCGGGCCCGGCCTGCAGGAAGTGGCCGAGGAGAGAATGTGAAAACACTATGTCGTGAGGGAAAAATGCATATTTTATTAATGCATGTTTTTCTTACATGAGGTGGCCTCGAGGTTTTTGTCCCTTTTTTCTCTCTTTTTATTATATATATATATATATATATATTTTAGTCCGCGTCCCATTATGGCCTTGTCCTCGAGCGTCAGGACGTGACCGGCTACTTCCCCGCCTCCGGGGCCGTGCCCGGCCTCGCAGAAGTGGTCAAGGTATCCTCTCGTTGCCCGCCGAGTTCCGCCTCGGAGCTTTTGCCTCTTCCCTGTCGTACGCACGGCCGCCATGGTAATGACAAGATTCTATTGGTCGCCTCCTCCGGATAAGCCTAACGCCTTCTGCCCATCTTAGGAACCTCTGCCCCGATCCGCCTCAGATGTTGGTGAGGGAGTCAAAGGCCAATGGGCCCAAACGCTTTTTCTTCCTGTGGCCATCCGCTCGGGTGTATCTCGCCCGACGGTGGCCGGTCTTCGTGGGGCGCGCCTTCGCTTCTCCTTCGCCTGGGGCGGGGGCTTCTCGTGCCACGGCCCAGGTTGCCACGCCGCTTTTGTCCAAAGATCAAGTTTTCCAAAGCCTTCGAGCCCTCTTCAAGGGGGCCGGCTCATGACTTCTTTTCGCCGAGGTAGTCTCTCAACTCGCTCGAGCCCGTGCCGACCAGAAGGGGCTTCTGAGCGCCGGGGCGTGGGCTTTCGAGCGTGGGCTCTAGAGTGTCCGCCCGCCTTGAGGCCGCGGACAGCCTTTGTGAGGCTGTCCACCTTTTGCGCTAGCCATGCGCACGCGAGGGCCGGGCTGCTGCTGCTCGCCGCCTCGCTGGGAGGCATTCGCCGTGATTGTCTTCTCCTCGGACGACGTGCCGTCTTGTCTCGCAACATCTTTGTTGGGTTGGGAGATGGGAAGCCGCTTAGTTTTTTTGTTCTTCCTTTTATTCTTCCCACGACGGCGCCAATGTTGCGCTCGGTTCCACGGACTTGCTATGGTAGAGATGCAGGGGCGGTGGTCACCGACTGGATGACTTGCTACGCCGAGAGATGCATGATGTCAACCACCCTACGATCTTCTTGGGTCCAATCGGATGCGTGGTTTCCCGTGCAACACAAGGGGATGGTGTGTTGATACGAGATGAGAAACGAGACCGGGATGTTTTAAGTAGAAAACCTCCTCTGAATGGGGAGGAAAACCACTAGGCTCGTGTGGCCTCAGAAAGAGCTTCACTATACGGGGCCGGAGATTTTACAGAGTACAACATGTGAGGGTTATTCCCTTCCCTATCTCTCGTTTTTGTGTTTATCTCCTTAAGTAAACTATGCCTCTCGGGGAGCCTTCTTCCACGCCTTTGAGGAATCCGGGCGTGAGAGGAGGAGGCTTGCCGGAAGCTTTGGGAGTTAGAGGGCAACCAAAGCTTCCTTGCCTGCTTTTTGACTGGGTCCTCCTTTGAAAAGGAGGTCTTGTTGTATATTTATAGTGGAAGCTGACCGCTGGGAGCGATACACGTGCCGCCCATCCGACGGTTGAAGGGCTGACCACTCGCTTCCTTTAACGCACTGACGCGGTGGAATTGGCATGCGGACGGCGCCGCGGCAGCCTTTCGCGCGTGTCGTGTGTGCGATTTGATATCTTCCTCGATTTGACTAAGCATGCTCGGCTGATGCGGGCGATCGCGCAGAGGCATAGGCTTTCGAAACCGGCGAAATAGGCCGCTTGGCATTCCAGTGTCACTGACGGGCGGTTTCGGACGGCCTGTGAGTCTTCTTGCAAGCTCACGGCATCGAGAGGAGAGAAAAGTCCTCGGGGTCCTCTGAAAGTCCGAGATCCTTCGCTTCCTCGCCGCCGGGTGACGACCTCTCCTGGCCTCGCCCCTTTGGGCCTTTCGCCCGGCCTTTGAATCGCCATGTGGATGCCTCTCGCCTCTTTTATCTGCCAAGGCCAGGGGCCTTTATACTGGGGCCTAACACATATATATATATATATATAAAAGGAGAAATAGACATATGCATATAAACGAGGTAAAAGTATGACGATGCATAAATATGAACTTGGAGACAAAACCTTTTTTTGTTTTTTTAATATATTTTTTAAATTATTTCTTCCACTTATTTTAGTCAGAAAACATGTTAAAAATTATAAATTAGTTCAAAGCTTACTGGTCCTTTAGATTAACTTCACTATTTTGAGGGATTAGGGCTAGTAGACCCTACCAGCTAAAAAGCGAATAATCGAGGATAGATTGTATTCACTCCACACAATCCAAGACTATGAATTCCTTCTTATTTATATTCCGATGGCAGGATGATCAAAAGATTTTATCCTTCTTATTTACATCTCGATGGTAGGATGATCAAAAATTCTTATCATCCTTATTTACATCCCGGTGGAAGGATGATCAAAAATTCTTATCATCCATAGTAACGCCCCGAGGAAGGCGGACCACATATCACTCTATGGACGAAATTATCCTCGATTACCACTATAACATTCTAAGGTATGCTAGAGAACACTACCCGCTGAATAACAATTCTTGGTCTAATTTCTTACCAATTTTAACTTAATTTAGGGAATCCATATTATTGCTTCTTAGCCTTAGATCATCATAATTTAAAGGCCACTTTAAATTTACATAACTAAGTTTTCAAAGAAATCTTAGAGTTCTCAATAATCTTAGACAATGTAACTTTTTTACAAAATTTTAGATAAAAATTATCCAATAAGCTTAAATAATTTATCAAATAGCATTTTTACCTTATTACTCAAAATTTACAGCAAACCATACCTTTTTTTTTCAAGGTTAGGTTTGGAATAAATGTTTCGATATAAATCCAGATATGAAACGCAAGCTAAATAACAAAATCAAACCCACAAATCATATTATTTATACTTAAATATGAAATTTATCCATAAAATTATAAGAAATCTAGGAAACATATATTATATATAACAAATCTTATAGGAGAAGGGTATTAAAGTAATGATATCCAAATGGAGGTAACAAAAAGCAACAACAAGGAAAGACAGAGTTTAGGATACACTTACCTTAGCCTGATTTACTATTTTTCTTACTATAATCAGATCAAAAATGTCAAAAAATTCATTCCCTTTCTCTTTTCCTCTCTTTCCTCTTCGTCGTTATGCTATTTGTACAAGTCCTTATCTCCCTTTTTCCCATTTTAAAACGCAAAATAGTAAATCGATGGCTAAATTACTGAACTGACTCTAGAGCGACAGGCAGGCGAGTGTAGGGCAATCGAGTGCACGGCGAGCGTGCATCAGGCGCTCTCGCCACTGGATTTGGTGCCCTTTGTTGGCTCGAACCTACAGCGAGTCTAGCCCTATAATCGCTACACTAAGGTTAATTTTTCAAGCTTCCTAATTTCACTTATCTCAAATTTAATTATATCAATTATATTAATTTAATTACTATATTTTAGAAACCCGTACCTTACAGAAACTGCTCCTCAAGAGAAACAATAACAAAGCCACTCACCCAACAAGTGTACTCCCACCTACATCCATTTACATACTCCATACATTTATTCTTGCATTCTCTGCATCGACTTTCGCTCTTCAGAAGGCTAATTATTGACTTAAGCATCGAAATATTTTTCATATGATCAAATTTCGCCGTCACCCGACCTCTTGTTTGAAGTTATGGTATACAGGATTCGACATTCAGTGGATGGAACCGAATCCAACAAACAACTTGACACGAATTTGTTCAAAATTTAGATTCAAGACGCATCAAAAATATTTTTAAAATAGCTATTATATACACGCATGTGTGTATGCACTTGTGTGTGTTAAAGCATTTTTTCTAAAACAAACCTCAATCAAAAGCTTCACGTAAAAACAACTAAAAGAAACTAAACCAATTAAACACCCTGAAAAGGGAAAGGAAAGAAAGGTATTCTCCTACCCACCTTCCCTGTCGGATTTGGGATGGTACATCTTTCAGAGAGTAATATTTAATATATTTCTATATTATTGATATGTCCCTAGTTCTTGGGTTGTGGTATGGATTATGAATCCTTCCATTCTTTCACTGTGGATCAAATTGAAACGGGTTTGCTCTCCATCACTATTAATCTGAAACCTGAACACCACAAACTACAAATAAGAGGTCAAAGGACGGCGAGAATTGCTCCCATCGTATATCCTCCGATATTCAAGTCAGAAATCCTTCTCATATAATAGAAAGACACTAGGAGAATGCGATGAATGCATATATGTATATAGCGGTGAAGCATTTGCATGCGCCAACAGATGGGCGGTTTAGAGGTGTGCCCGACAGAAGGGCGGCTTAGAGGTGTGTCCGCGGAGGGCGACTTAGAGAAGAAGAACTAAGCTACACTAGTGGATCAACATTTTTATTACTTGAGGAGGGTTGATTCTTGGACAGCGAGCTCTTAACTATGGGATGGAGGGCTTGTGGCTCCAAGATGGAGGGCTCGTGGCTCCGAAACAAAGTGGTCCTTACTCCGACAGGGGGCTCCTAGCTCTGAGACAGAGGACTCTTGCCTTCGGGATGGAGATCTCGTGGTTTCAGGATGGAGGGCTCCTGGGATGGAGGGCCGAGGGCCTCCTTGCTAGAGGAGGGCCGAAGGGGCCTCCGGATCTAGAGGAGGGATGAAGGCCTCATGGCAGGAGGAGGGTTGAGTGCCTCCGAGACTAAATGTGGCCTTATGACCTCTAGACATGAGAAGGACTGAAGGCCTCCTGACTAGCGGAGGGCGGGGAGCTAAGGTCCTCCTGACTAGAGAAAGGTTAATGGCCTCCGGGCGGCCTCCTGGTTGGCGAAGGGCTGAGGACCTCTTGGTTGGCACAGGGCCGATGGCCTCCAGACGGAAGGAGGGCTGAGAGCCTCCTGGCTGCAGAGAGCCGATGGCCTCCGGATGGGAGGAAGACTAAGGGCTTCTTAGCTAGCGGAGGGCCGATAGCCTCCGGACAAGCAAAGGGCCTCTGGACGGTGGAGGACTAATGGCCTCTTAGCGGTTGAGGGCTGATGGCCTCCAAACTGGATGGCCTCCAGATGGGAGGAGGGCTGACGGCCTCCAGACAAGAAGAGAGCTGATAGCCTTCAGACGAGAGGAGGGTTAAAGGCCTCCAGGACTCGAGATTGGCCGAGGGGCCTCGGGACGGGTGGAGGACCGAGTCACCTCCTTGATAGGAGGAGGGCTGAAGGCCTCCTGACCGCCAGTCTACTCTCGTTGGAGATTGGCTAACAATGGCTGTGCCCTTCTCTGAGCCACGTGGGGCCTGACGGAGCTTTTGGAGCTTCTTCAAGCATGTTTTTCAAAGCTTGAGGGTACTTGTTTTTATAGTAAAATTTACAGATGCACTATTCTTATACAAGTAATGTGGGACTCTTCATTTTAAAAAAAACTATGTTGGATTGTAGGCCTACTATGGGGCCTGGCCTCTTGAGCCCATGGTTACTGGACCCATCACTAGCCCTCATATCGGTGGATCAAATTTTTAACCTCCGGCATGTTCATGATGGGACGTGACTGGTCATGTTGTCCCCTCAAGTCTAATTTGAATTCATTGACCGGAAAGCTTGACTCTGGAAAGAGGATGAAACCAAATTGATGGTTGACCGCATCGCTTGATCCGAAGAATGGAACAGAGCCGTATTTAGTTGAACGGTTTTGTTGACCAAAGTGCTCGAATCTTGAGAGCAGAGTGGAGACAAAAATGTTTGTTGACCGATGAAGTGCTCGAATTCGGAGAGCAAAGTGGAATGTGGGTAATCTTTGTTAACCGATGTCAACCGCGAGCTGTCTGAGTCTCGGGCAAGATCCAGGAGCACGCAGAGGGAAGATCTCAAGCTCGAGATCAGATCTCCTTGCTGTAAAGACACGCTTCAAGAGGTCGGGAGGCGATTTGCCTTAACATTGCTGATCATTCGAGCTGTAGCAACATGATGCACCTTGCATTCCCCGGAAGGGTTTTTCTCATTGTGCATTGCTGTTGTTGAGTCAGCTAATGGGACTGGAAGTGAAGAACCCCCAGAAAGCTCAATTGCTGGAACTGGGGATCCTTTGGCTCTTAGGTCGAGCAAATGGTTCAATATTGTGACCATCGCCAAGCCTGAGATCCCGTTCTTAGTGACTCCCTCTTCGAGGATGCCTCTTTACTTTCTAGTATAGTGTTAGGGTTGCTGGGAATGACTTGCGTTGAATTTTGATCGTTCCCGTGAAGGAAAGTTGCGGCCTTGAGGAGACGCAGTTATCGTCTAAGCCTCCTGGCTCTAACGAACGCATCTGGCTGGTCAGTACTTTATTATGATGTACTTGTTGGATTGTTAACTCACTCTTACTTCTTCTTCCTTTTAGATGAGAATTACGAGATGATACTCGATTAGTTAGAGAAAGGCAGGAGATAAGCTAAAGAGATCAGTTGGACTTCAAGGACTTAAAACTAGAGTATGGATATTATAATTGAAGTGTAAATAGTTTAGTTAGCTTATTATTGTATATGATGATGATAATGTAATATGTTTGTATTATAGTGAATGTATCGTTTAGTTTCCGCAGATAATTTTATGATTTTAGTTGCTTCCACAATATTTACTTTGTGATCTTGGATTTTGTCATGGTCCCAGATGGCATTCCTATTTAGATCCAACATAGTAGCAGAGATACTGTGTTGAAGCCATGGATAATATGGCATTTGTGGATCATGTGTATGCGTGTTGTAGGATAAATAGTGATAATTGTTTAGTTGTATGCTTGTATAAGTTCTTTTGAACAGGTTATAAATTTTGGCTTCAATCTAGTTGTAGAGAAATTTTGTCAAAATTTCTATAGATTTTATAAATATCAGTTTTGTTTGTTTATTAATGGGGGTCTTTAAAAGATAAGGATCCGTTCCGTCACAGCAGCGCTTGGCTGGATGATGTTTTCTGCGATGCAATGGGTGGGGGGTCGAGCACGTCGAGCCCCCATTGCAAGTGTTGCCATAACTTTTGCAGGGTCTGCTGCCATGCAACGGGTTGCGGCAGGATCGGCCTTTTGACTGGTGCGCCTTACTCAAGAGAATCGCCGAGGCTGAGAACGCCCATGAACAAGGGAACGGCTGCTCAAGCTGGCGTCTTGCATTTGTAGCCTCTAGTCTCTGAAAGGTTGAGTTCATCTCACCAAGCCTATAGGGTTCAATGTCAACGCCTCCTATCGACATTTGGAGCAATGTGGATCATGCCGCTTTGGGCCTTCACCTGTGCTTCATGGCTTGGCTTGCCTTCTGGCTACCGCTATGCTGTGCCGCTTATGACCGCTTAGGCCTCGCAGTTGTTAGGCCACCAGATCTTTTGTGGGTGTTTGTCCGCTTTGTTGGTTTAGGAGTCTGAGGATGGAGCCCCCAACGCAATGTCTTCGGTTGGACACGTGAGGTCGAGAAGTTGGAGGGGAAGCCCCCAGCGTGGCATCTTCGGACTGGTCGTGCTGTGTCCGCGGGCTATGCTCTTCAATTTAGCGAGGCAACTCATGAGTGTAGGACTGAGCAGTGGCTTGTCTATTGATTATGCCTGGGACCTCTCCGAGTTCATGGAGGTTGTCGGCAGTCTTGGGAGTGACAAGGCGTTGCCGCTTT
This sequence comes from Nepenthes gracilis, assembly GCA_033239525.1. Lineage (NCBI taxonomy): Eukaryota > Viridiplantae > Streptophyta > Magnoliopsida > Caryophyllales > Nepenthaceae > Nepenthes > Nepenthes gracilis. The sequence continues at coordinate 15,872,798 of BSYO01000021.1, read as the reverse complement.
GGATTTTGGCCTAGCTCCCTAGGACCAGATTGATCATTTCTCCGAAATTGGGCCCTGTCGCTCGAATCCTCTCGAATGCCAAGGTCGTCAGGTTGATGAGATAAGTACTGGGGGCTGTCTAGGTCCTGAGGTCATCGAGCCGATTGATCCTCTGAAGATGCTGACTTTCTCGGATCGCTTGAAAGTAGATCAGTGAAGCCCCCGGTGTTACATCTTCTGACAGGTGCAGACGGTCTGGGGACAATAGGTCCAAAGTACCCAGCTAGACAGCAAGCGCTTGCGCGCTTGAGATCAATCGTGCGTCCACATGGCTACCCGGCCGGGGGTCGTTGCCATGGGTGACTTTTTCTCTAGCTGATGCAATAGCTCGTATTCGGGATGTTGATCTTCTTCATCCATCTTGGAGTTAGAGGATGTAGTCCTTAATATTGCGTCTTCAGATGAGCACAAATGGTCAGAAAGAGGGTGCTCTACTGAGCGCCAAGCGCCCATACATTTGGTGTCAATTGCCTATTGGCATGGCTACCTGATGAGAGGTCGTCGCCATGGGAGGTGATATCATCAACAAACATGCTGGTTGGAGCACAAGTATTGACTATGTTTATTTTGCTATTGTGAGGTGGAAAGACTTTTTAGTCATTCCCACAGATGGTACCAATGATGCGTCCCTAGCTCGGGTTGTAATACGAATTAGGGAGCCTTCCATTCTTCCGCAGTGGGTTAAATTGGAGCGGGTTTGGTCTCCATCGCTACTAACCTAGAACCAGCACATCATAAACTACAAATAGGATGTTAGAGAACGACGAAAATTGCTCCCACTATATATCCTCCGACGCTCAAGACAGAAATCATTATCAGATAATAGAAAGATATTAGGATGATGCGATGAATGCATATATGTATATAACAGTGGAGCGTTTGGATGTGCCAATTGATGGGCAGCTTAGATATGCGCCCGGCAGAGGGGCAGTTTAGGTGCGCTCGGTAGAGGGGCAGCTTAGAGGTGCGCCCAGCAGAGGGGAGGCTTAGAGGTGCGCCCACGAAGGGCGACTTAGAGAAGAAGGATTAAGCTGCACTAATGAGTCAACATTCTTGTTACCTGAGCAGAGGGTTGACTCTTAGATAGCGAGCTCCTGACTCTGAGATAGAGGGCTCGTGGCTCTAAGACGGATGGCCCATGGCTCGGAAAAAACGGAGTGCTCCTTGCTCCGACCGAAAGGCTCCTAGCTCCAAGACGGAGGACTCCTGGCTTCGGGACGGAGGTCTCATGGTTTCGGGATGGAGGGCTCCTGGGACGGAGGGCCGAGAGCCTCCTGGATGGAAAAGGGCCAAAGGGGCCTCCGGGTCTAAAAGAGAGCTGAAGACCTCCTGGCAGGAGGAGGGTTGAGGGCCTCTGGGACTAGAGGAGGGCTGATAGCCTCCAAACAGGAGGAGGGTTGTAGGTCTCCTCGCTGGTGGAGGGCTGAAGGTCTACTGACTTGTGAAAGGATGATGGCCTCCGAACAGCCTCTTGGCTAGCGGAGGGTTGAGGGCCTCCTGGCTGGCGCAATGCCAATGGTCTTCGGACGGGAGGAGGGTTGAAGGCCTCCTAGTGGCAGAGAGTCAATAGCCTCTAAACGGGAGGAGCACTGAGGGTCTCCTGGCTGGCAGAGGGTCGATGGCCTCCTGGCGGCGGAGAGCTGATGGCATTCGGACAAAAGGAAGGCTGATAGCCTTCAAACAAGATGAGGGCTAAAGGCCTCAAGGGTTGGAGGTTGGCAAAGAGGCCTCCGAACGGGCGGAGGACCAAGTCACCTCCTTGATGGGAAGAGGGCCGAAGGCCTCCTAACAACCAGTTTGCTCTCGTTGGAGATTGATTAGTAATAGTTGTGCCCTTCTCCAAGCCATGTAGGGCTTTATAGAGCTTTTGGAGTTTTTTCGAATTTGTCTTTCAAAATTTGATGGTGCTTACTTTTACAGTGAGATTTACAGATGCAATATTCCTTCATAAGTAATATGGGATTCTTCATTTTGAAAAAAACTATATTGGATTGAGGGCCTACTATGGGGTTCAGCCTACTATGAGATCTGGCCTCTTAGGCCCATAATTACTAGGCCCATTAATTATTTATTCAATAAAAATTTTATAAATAAAATCTAAAACTTAAAAAAATTAAATTTTTTTATTTTTATCATTAAGTTAAAATTTTAATGAATGTTAAAATCTCAAAAAAAAAAAAATTACTTCATATAATTTTTTACATTTTTTAATTTTTACTATTAAATAAAAATTAAATATGTGCATGATACATTTCCTTTAAAACATATATGCCCCAAATTCCTTCCCTATCCCGCCAACCAATTCCCCCCTCTGCCGAGCTCAGGGTTTTTACAAAGCACATGCTTTACGATTTTTTTTTTTAGATTATTTTTTAAATGTAAATTTTATTTAAAAAGTTTTAAAAAATTATAAAATAGATCATAAAAAAAAAATTATAAAATAGGCGTTTTATAATGTAGGATCCCGGAGGTTTCCTTCCCCTTCCAGTCCGTCGCCCCCTCCTCTATCCCTCCTCAGCCCGAACCTCTTCACTCCTGAGAAGCCGCCTAACACACGACACAGTTGCAGTGATGGGACCGTTGGGCTTTACTTTGACCGGTGGAAGTGGGACCCGTACACTAATACATTTTTCTTTCAATCATGACATAGAAAAATCTAATAAATAAATTTTAAAATTTAAAATAATTATTTAAATAGTTATTTTTAAAATTATTTTATTATTATGTTAAATATTTAATAAATAAAAATATTTAAAAATATATATATAATGTTATATTTAATTTTTTTATATCTTAAAATATCTACAATAAAATTTTTATTCAATCGTACAATAAAATATACACTAAATTTGGTGAAAGTGTGCTATCATTTGGATGCGCACCTAAAAAATATTCAACTTGAACCATTTTTCAACTCATATTCGAGAGTGATTTGAAATCTTAAACTATTTTCTACATACCATGAACAAGAATAAAATATGAAAGGATCCTGAAATATTTTTTTAAAAACCCCTTCAATATTTAAATTAATAAAATATTCTAATCAATTGATAGAATAGATAAAAAGTATTTGTTGCGTTTGCCCACGGTGGAGAGATGCAGAGGTCGGGCGAGGTCTCTAGCCGGATCTCTCAAGCTCGTTGATCGGGGTGTTGGATCCAGGGGGGTCCAACACGGCCGAGAGATGCAAAGTGGCCCCGTCCGATCCGTGGTTTACCGCAACACGAGTGGATGAGGTGTTGGACACGAGATGAAGATTGAGACCGGATATTTTACGTGGAAAACCTCCTCCGAAATGGGAAGGAAAAATCACGAGGCTCGGGGCCCGGAAGAGCTTTCACTATATGGGTTGGAGATTTTACAAAGATGGGTTGTGAGGTTAATCCATTCCCCGTCTCACGTTTTGGGTTTCTCTCTAAAGGAAGCTATGCTCACTGAGTCTTTTACTCTTCTCTCGAGGAGTTGAGTGTGGAGAGAGAGAGAGTCCGGCCGTAATCTGGGGCGGAGAGAGTTGTAGAGTCAGGAATGCTCTCCCTTGAATTGGGGTCTTGCTGAGTATTTATAGTAGAAGCCGGGCCGTTAAGGGTAGACACGTGGCGTCCATCCGGCGGTTGAGGAGCTTATCCACCAACTTCCTTTAATGCAGCTGACGTGTGGGGAGTGGCATGTAGACGGCGCCGCTGCAGCATCTGAGTGTGTCAGGTGTACTGGATCTTGATATCAGCCTTGATTTGACTAGGCGTGCCCTATTGAGACGGCGACTGGCAGTAGTTGCAGGCTTTCTCGAAAACCGGCGAAGTAGGCTAGCTGGCATTCCCGGCCATGAACGGGCGGTTCTCGTCCAGCTATGATTTTCCTCGTGGGCTGGTGGACTCGTGAGATGAAACAGCTCTTGTGTGGCTTTCTGGGAAAAGTCCGAGTATTTCTTCCTGGCCGCTCGGGCAATTGCGAAACTTCTTGGGCTCTCGGCCCTCGGGCTTCATACTTGGACCATCTGACCTTCTCGAGAGTGTCTCTGGGCCACTTATTTGGGCTGCGCTTTTATGGGCCTTCATACTGGGGCCCAACATAGCCCCCCATGCCAAAGGACCCGAAGTTCTCGGTCGTTTGGCATGAAGTCGTCAGCCTACTGGAGGTGTCGGTCGTCCGAGAGCGCGTGTCCTGGCGACGAGCACTGCGTTGACCTTGACGGGAGGTCGTCCTCGGACCTCTTCTGGGCCGCCGTTTCACTTCCCTGCTGGAGCATTAAATGCCGTATCCTGCTGATGCGACGTGCTATCAGGCGCCTTGGGAAGGAGAGATCACCAGACTTCTGAGGCGAATGGCCCGTCGACGCGTGGCAAAGGTAATGAGTACGCCTTTCCGTACTCTAGGGTTTATTTAAACGTCCCATGGCCCTGATTTTTCATCTTCGCGCCTGTTTTTCGTCTTCTTCTTCGTTCGAGCTTCGTCTTCTCTTTTGCTCTTTGGTTTTCATGGCGCCTGGAGTGAGAGACATTGCTTCCACGGTGACGCTTGACAAGCTCACGGAGATCCGAGCTCAGTATCAGATTCCTGAGTCTATGGCTATGATGATCCCGGAGCCACACGATAGGGCGCTGTACCCTCCGGATGGCTTCATCACCGTTTATGAGGCCCACCACAAAGGCGGGCTACGGTTTTCCGTTTCGGTGGAGCTCTATGACATCATGAGGGCGCTCGGCGTGCCTCTTGCCAGGCTTCAGCCAAATGCGATGAGGTACCTAGTGTCCTTGTGTGTCTTCTTCTGGTGCCATGAGAAGCTCTTGAATGCTCCACGGTCAATGTGATGTTTCGTTTCGTGCAAAACCTTGACTGGATTGTAATGACTCCCCGCCCGAAATTTTCTTCGCTGTGTGGCGGCAACCCGGATTCCACGAGACGGTGGAAGGACAAGTTCTTCTTTCTCAGCGTTTATGAGCACTGGGCCATCCCTATCACGTGGGGGAAGGTGGCTAGCCAGTATTGCTCTGACCCTTCAAGGGAGGACCGGAAGGAAGTGAAAGCGTACACAGACTTGGTGCTAGCCAATCTGTAGACCTTCCACTTAAACAAGCGCAACATCTGGCTGGCCGCTGACAAATTCAGGGAAGCCAAGTGGGGACCGCGGGATGAGGCTCCCGGCCCGGCTTCTCTCGTAACGGCCAAGGAGAGTCCGAGGATTGGGGGACCCACTGCCGAATGCTCCTCAAGTGATGATGAGGATTTTGATATTGAGGGCGTGAGCGATGATGACGTAGCTGCTTCTCTGCTCACGAGGTCAGGGGCTGGTTCTTTTCCCGAGTCCTCGAAGCCTGGGGGTCTTGCTTTCACTTCCATTGCTAATATTTCGTCCCGAGCCCTCGTGAGCCGCTGCGCGGAATAGAGAGCTTCCCGAGACCTGCACTTCTGGTGATGATGATGATGATGATGACGATATTCCTCTGATCAAGAGGGTGAGGACTGAAGCCTCTCTTCCGGGGCCCTCGAGATCTGGCGGTCTCGCCTTCACTTCCACTGCTAATCTCCCTACTACACCCGCAGAGATTCTTGCTTAGAGCGCACGGTCCTCGGACATCCAGCCCCCCAGTGATAATTTTATTCCCGGCGCTCCAGTTGCTTTGCCTGGTGATGTCTCGGGCAGGATTGATCACCCTCCCGAGGACATAGGAGGCGGGAGTGTCGTGAGGGACTCTGAGAGGGGAGTGTCGGCTGAAATGATCCGAGAGATGGTGGAGGTCGTGGATTTAAGTGTTGACGAGTTCGCGCCTTCTGATCCTTCTGAGCGCCCTGTTGTGGTTGAGGCCGAGCGGTTGCCTGAGCTTCTTAGGGGTGCTGATTTCAAGGCAAACTTTCCAGCGTCTTTTGTAGCTGACGAGTCTGTGTCTGATGCGGCGCCTACGGGGCTTAGGAGCGAGCCAGGAGTCCGAGTCCCACGTGGAGTGCGGCATAGGGGACGACCCTCTTGTTTCAAAGGTAGCTCGTCGCTTCCTTCCTTCTCCTGCTTTTCACCGTTCATGCTTTGACGAACTTTCCTTTGCAGCTCCAAAGCTTGATAGCCGGCCTTAACGGGCTAGTGGGAGTGATCGCTCAATCCCGTCTGGAAGTGAGGTCCTCGAGGGCCGCTCGTGAAGCTGCACAACGGGCGGAAGCGGAGCTAGCCGGAGCAAAGGAGAAGATTGCTTCTCTGGAGGCTACCGTCAAGGATTTGCGACTTAGGCAGAGCCTCCTTCAGGAACGGATCCTTTGCCAGGAGGAGAGGTTGAGGACGTCCGTGCAGATCGCTGAGATGGCTCCTGTGTTGGATGGCAAGTTCCGGGATGGTTTCGCATGTGTCGCCGAGTGGCGCGATTGATCCATCCACGGTTCCCTGTAGCCGTCCTCGATCCCAGGAATGCTGGTGCCTTGAGCGCGGAGGACTTGTACGGCATCAATGGTAGGCCTTTCCCTGGCCCTCCTCAGGCAGGGCCCGATAGTGAACCTCTTACGCCTGAGGAGGCAGTTCCGGTGGAGCACACGGGATCTTCGGGAGTCCATCGGGCTTGGAGAGGAGGAGACCAAGCGGCATTCCCTTGACATGCTGCCTCCTTTTTCTTCATTTTATTTTTTGTTTTGTCACACTTGTACGGAAAATCATTTTTTGTAAATAAGATTTCGTCCTTTTCGCTTTAAAACTTTGGACCCTTTTTTTTTTTGTCTTGTTCGTACGTTCGTGTGTCTTTTCTTCTTTTTTTTTTTGCGGCGCGTCATACGGCCCCTAATTCCCTTCAGGTGTTTGTCCCTTTGCTCTTTTTGGACTTGGCATTGCAGCCATTTCAAGGACTTCTAGCTCTTACCCTTTTTGGCTTTATTTTCGTCGTCCGGCCTCTGGAGCCGCCTGGTCACGGTTGAGTTTCTGAGTTTTGACCTCTGGGGTCCGACCGCTGGGGCCGCTCGGTTGCAGCCGAGTTTTTGCTATGACCTCAAGGGCCCGGCCTCTGGGACCGCTCGGTCGCAACCGAATTTTTGTTATGACCTCAAGGGCCCAACTTCTGCCTCTGGGACCGCTCGGTCGCAGCCGAATTTTGCTATGACCTCAAGGGCCTGGCCTCTGGGATCGCTCTGTCGCAGCCGAGTTTTTGTTATGACCTCAAGGGCCCGGCCTCTGGGACCGCTCGGTCGCAGCCGAGTTTTTGTTATGACCTCAAGGGTCCGGCCTCTTGGACCGCTCGGTCGCAACCGAGTTTTTGTTTGTTGAATGCTGTGAGTTGCTGGCTACTTCCTACTACTCCGGGGCCGTGCCCGGGTCGTGGCAAGAAGTGGTTGAGGAGAGAGTATGGAAACGCTTCGTTGTAAGGGTAACAAATGCACGTTTTATTAATGTACATTTTCTTACATTGAGTGGCCCCTCCTAGCCTTTTGTCTCTCTTTCTCCCTCTCTCTCTTTTTTTTTTTTTTAGTCCGCGTCCATTATGGCCTTGCCCTTCGAGCGGCGTGGGCGGGTCGCCCTCGCCGCCTCGGTCGCACCTGTCGTGGGAGAAGTGGTCGAGATATCCCTCCATTGCCAGCCGCTCGATTTCCACTTGAAGCTTTTTGCAGTCCTCGGTGTCGTGGCCGCGGCTTCCATGGTAATGGCAGTATTCCCATTGGTCACCTCCATCTAGGTTCTTCAACGCCCTGGGCCATCTTAGGAACTTCTCATCCCTGATTTGCCTCTGGATGTTGGTGAGGGAGTCAGTGAAGACCAATGGGCTTGAGTGTTTTTCTCCCCCAAGGACCATCCGCTCGGGTTTATCGTGCCCGGACGGTCGTTGGGTCTTCTGGTGGGCGCTCGTCCTTCTCCTTCCTTCCCCTGTCCTCGTGGGCAATGGGTCTTCTGGTTCTGCCGGCTGAATTGCTTCGCCGGCCTTAGGTCCAAAGACAGTCTTCCAGAGCCTCTTGAACCTCCTCCTTGATGGGGCCGGACTCATGGACTTCTTTTTGTTGAGGTAATCCCTCAACTCGCCTGGAGCCCGCGCCGACTGCTGTCTCTGGAGCGCCATTTGGCGCGGGCTTTCGGAGCATGGGCTCCTAGAGTGTTCGCCCGCCTTCTGCTGGAGGTTACGGACGGCTCTTGTGAGGCTATCCACCTTCTGCGCCAGTTTACGCACGCTGGTGCCGGGGCCGCCGCTTACTCTACCGCCCGACGGGAGACATTCATCGTGGCGTTCTTCTCCCCAGGTGGACGTGCTGCCTTGTCTGCTGAACATCCTTGGGTCGTTGCTTGTTGTTGGAGAGTGGGAAGTCGTGAGTTTTTTGTTCTTCCTTCCCACAGACGGCGTCAATGTTGCGTTACGTTCCACGGGTCGAGAGATGCGGAGGGTCAGGCGAGGTCCTGCACCGGATCTCTCAGAAGCTCGTTGATCAGGGGTGTTGGATCCAAGGGGTCCAACACGGCCGAGAGATGCAAAGGTGCGTCCCGTCCGATCCGTGGTTTACCGGCAACACGAGTGGATGAGGTGTTGGACATGAGATGAAGATTGAGACCGGATATTTTACGTGGAAAACCTCCTCTGGAATGGGGAGGAAAAACCACGAGGCTCAGAGCCTGGAAAGAGCTTCACTATATGGGTTGGAGATTTTACAAAATATAGTTGTGAGGGTTAATCCCTTCCCTGTCTCACGTTTTGGGTTTCTCTCCTAAGGAAGCTATGCTCGCTGGGAGTCTTTTTACTCTTCTCTGAGGAGTTGAGTGTGGAGAGAGAGAGAGTCCGGCCGTAATCTGGGGCGGAGAGAGTTGTAGAGTCAGGAATGCTCTCCCTTGAATTGGGGTCTTGCTGAGTATTTATAGTGGAAGCCGGGCCGTTAAGGGTAGACACGTGGCGTCCATCCGGCGGTTGAGGAGCTTATCCACCAACTTCCTTTAATGCAGCTGACGTGTGGGGAGTGGCATGCGGACGGCGCCGCTGCAACATCTGAGTGTGTCAGGTGTACCGGATCTGGATATCAGTCTTGATTTGATTAGGCGTGTCCTGTTGAGACGGCGACGACAAGAGTTGCAGCTTTCTCAAAACCGAAATAATAGGCTAGCTGGCATTCCCGGCCATGAACGGGCGGTTCTCGTCCAGCTATGATTTTCCTCGTGGGCTGGTGGACTCGTGAGATGAAGCAGCTCTTGTGTGGCTTTCTGGGAAAAGTCCGAGTATTTCTTCCTGGCCGCTCGGGCAGTTGCGAAACTTCTTGGGCTCTTGACCCTCGGGCTTCATACTTGGACCATCTGACCTTCTCGAGAGTGTCTCTGGGCCACTTATTTGGGCTGCGCTTTTATGGGCCTTCATACTGGGGCCGAACAGTATTAATATTGTCATTGAGAAAATTTACTTGGCATGATATGTCAAGCAAGGAGGTCAAAACTTATCCATGTCATATAATCATTTGAAAGTTAGAAAAGTCTAATTATTTATACCCTGTCTCTATAAGCTTACTCGGGTTTCAAATTTTAGGTTTATTTAGGCCTTAAATCTACAGTGGACCTATTCATGCCTCAAAACTGGGTTGGGCTTACTGTGACTCACATTTGGGTTAGTTTGGCTTGAATGGTTGCCATGCCATCCAATTAGAGGATTTGATAACGGACTTAAAGGGGCTCCAATGGTGTGTGACAATGCTGTCCAATAGCCACAAGTGTTGGTCAAGGATTGCCTATCCTAGGATGTTGGGTGCCAATGCCAATGCCAGTGCTGGTGCAGGTGCATGAAAGGTCAACACAAGGGGCTGGGGAGGTAGTCGCAACTAATGAAGCGGTGACTGGGTCTAGATAGGTGAGTAGACACAATTCAACGTTGATGGGTGATGTGAGTCCAATAGCGACATCAGGCCTAACCCCAATGGCGATTGGTTCTAGTGGGCACCATATAGCAATGACAGTAGCCAGCAACCTTAGCTCAGGGCGGTAGTGATCGGCATAGCTAGGCATCTACCCAGCCTCTCTCTCCCTCCCTCTTCTTAGTTTGACTCTGGCTCTTTTCCTCTACCCCCTCTCTTTCTCTCTTAGTCTCCTCTGAATAGATAAGAACTTGATTCTTAATTGGAAAGTAATGCAATAAGGCACCGAATGACACCCTGCATGCATCTTAGTTACATGTGGAACACCTGGCATCCACATGGCCTAGCTATATGTGCATAAGCAGACACCTCTAATTAGCCTATTTATGCTTGAATCATAATTCATTTATTCATTTATTCAAGTACTTAACTCTCTCTTATTCGGATCAAGTATTGCATGTCCACTTTACTAAGACCCAACGCTGGCCTTCAACCTCTGAGACTGTATTTCAAGTTTAGAGATAGTTATTTTTTTGATTGCTAGTTGTATTTTTTATTATTAAACATATATCTTATATCCTTTCTCTTCCTTCTGGGAAGGATTTTGTAGTGTGTATCAGAGACATGGTAGCTTGGTAGAGTATAACATAGTAGTTCCCAAGCCGAGCGAGAAGGCATCTGCCCCTCTACATAAGCATCTTTGTGGCCTATCTAAAAGCAGATATTCACTTTTCACTAACTTAGAGAGTTAGAGTCCATCTTAACTACCTCATGCCTTCACTTTCCCCTCTCATGTCAACCTTCCACAGGCCTCCTAATGAAGAGTGTTCATGTCATTTATTTATTCATGGCTTATCTAGCTTTCGAGTGTTTAGCTCTTGTGGTAGTGAAATCCTGGCCTGTACTTCAGGGATGATTAGCAATGCCATATTTATTAGACTATCCAATTATTGAATGATACACATCGGATAAAGCTTGGCCCACATATGGGGCATTGTGGCCTCCTATCAATTCTTTATCTTGTAAGGACTCTTGGCAGCTCTTTTAACCATTATTTGTTAAATCATTCCATAATCCTTTTGCTTTTGTATAAACCTTCACAAGCTTATCAAAGGCCCAGCCAAAGGATTATTTTTGTAATCATGTAAGTCAACTATTAGACGTTCTTGTGTCCTGTGATAAAGGATTCAAACCATCATTTGTATCAAAGAAAGTCTTGGGTCTATAACTTCTTGAGTATGGATTTTCAAAACTCATCTAAGCCCCTTAGTTAAGTTATTCGACTATCTCGACTTAGGAGTGATTACATTTTAATGTATTTTGGCTAAAAGTGCTTGGCCTTCGGAAGGCATTGTAGCCTTCCACGGGCAACATATTTTTTTCTGAGGTTTTGATGACATTGTGTATCCTTGAGACCTTGTGGCCACTATGAAGCCATAATCCAATGGAGTGGTTAGTAATCTTGTCACATCTATGTGAATCTTTATAAACTTACCCAAGCATCGGTCTAATGATTGCATAGACAAATAGTAGTTAGCGTGCATTTCTTGTAAGGTTTAAATCTTTAATTTATGATAATCATAATTAATTTGACTAATATAATTAAAATTGAGATTAAAAGATATAAAAAATTAGATTAAAAAATTAAAATTAGATCGCATAGTTCAACGCCTAAAGGAAGCCCAACTTGCACCGAAGCGCCAAAAGCCATGGGATCAGCGCCTAAGGCTCGCCTGAGGGACGCTTGAGTGCTCATTGGCAGAATGTTACAGCTTGAGACATGCTTGAGTAGCACCCGAGTGCTACAATCCTACAACATGGCGCCTGACGCACGTCCGAGTAATACTCGACTACCATTCTATATATAAGTGAATTCCCGACTCATTTTTTATCATTTTCTCAGATAATTTGAGAAAGGGGAAAGAAGTAAATAAAAAGAAGAGAGAGAAGGAAAGCAATAAAACCAAGGAACTCCAAATTTAGTTAATCAAAACTAGAATTCGATGAGAATCAAATTAAGTTAATCAAAACTAGAACATGATGAGAATCAAATTAAGTTAAGTACATTTTAAGATTTTCTTCTCTTGTTATTATTCTTTACTCTTAAATAATTTTTATTCCATTACTCATGTATGTCTTGATTTTTAAAACTATAGTGATATTATTTAACATACATATGTAATTCTCTTTATTATGTTATAAAAATGTACAAAATTCATATCTAAACTCAAGCATATAATATTATTTTATTGTTTTCTACAATTACTTTTTTATACACGTCTAAAAACTTGATATTATGCTTTTGCATGTCTAAAATTTGTACTCAATATTCTTGCATGATTATAAAGTGTTAAATATAAGTTCCTGTATAATAAATTATACACTATATGTTTTGAAATTCAATAGGATATTCTACATATTCGCTAATTTCTACATTATATTAAATTTTTCTAAATTATCATACTAAATTTATATTCTATGCTTTAAAGTTTATCATATCTAAGTTTCTGCATAGAATTTAAGTATTATATGCTCAAGAATTATAAAATTATATAAAAATTTTTATAATTATGTTAAGAAATTATAAGTTATTTTTCAAGATATAAAAACTATAAAGTATGAAAAAAATAGAGTTTTTCTAAAAATATACATTTGAGTTTAGTTAAATTTTAACGGATAGTATTATGATATATTTTAATATATTATAATGGTATATCGAGATTTAAACTTATCATCCACTGATGAGAAGTGGACTGATGAGAAGTGGCGTTCAACCCCGTCTACAAGGTTATGTGCACGGCAGCCCATCTATAGATTTTGCATAATAGTGTACGACATTTAGTTGTATAAAAATAAATATAATCTGAATTTTGATTGTTCGCTTATTTAATAGGTAAGGCCTACTGGCCCTTATTCCCTAAAAAAATCAAATTTTTGCATGTTTTAACGATAACGAATAAACAAAAATATAAAAAGAATTTTACAAATTATAATCTGAATTTCCTAAAAAAGAATTATGAAAATTTCATGTGATTTCATTAGATTATGATCCATTGTCCTTTCAATATATTTTAAATATAAATTATATATGATCATTTGATTAATTATATATTTGTTGAGTTTTTAACTCACTTATTACTTTATTTTACTAATTCCTTTAGAAGAGATACACTGGTACTTGTCAAATGAGCAAGAATGCAGAACGATTATATTTGAATAGTTTATAATCTGAGTTTATGAAATATTTAATATTGTTTTATAATTTTTGGACAATTTTAGAATAATTAAAATGTTGTAATGTATCTTTTGGATGATAGATAATATATTATATTATGTTTTGTACAGCTTTAGAACATATTAAAATATTATATTGATTTTTAGACAGCGTTAGAATGCTATCAATGATTTATCGTGGTTTTCAGATAGTAGGTTATATTTTAGTTAATATTTTATTGTGGTCTTATGGTTATTTTGGGATATGGGATGTACAATAATTAGTTGTCAATTATCAGAATTTGTTTATGGTTTATTTTTTTGTAGATTTGTGTACTGTGATTATTGATAATAAGTATAACTCCTAACATAAGATCTAATATTACGATTGGGTCGGTATCGGAGGCATATGAAACGTGACACTTATTTGGATCATATATATGATTTAATTTACTTTTTATGGTCGGTCAAAATATTGATATAAAATTCACGTTCGAATATTATTAAATAATAAATTGGTTAATTAATAATTGATTAAGTATTAATTATGGGATCGAAATTCAAGACATGACAGTTAAAGTGGTATTAGATAAGTTATAAGGAGATGCCTTAATTGGTTTGAGGATTGAATTTGATTAATTTTGGTTTGATGATCTAATGTGATTGAATTTTTATATATAATTGGAAAATGTTGTTCAGATAATGTGGAAACATTGGACCCAACTCTCACTCGGATCAGGACGAGAAATACTTAGCTATTCTGGTGAGAATGGCAGACATAATGAAAGCCATGGCTCGAGGTCAAAACAATCCGGAGCCTATCTCGGCAAATCTAGGAATTACGGCGTATGATCAATTCACAAGCGAAAGGGTGCTTGTATTTATGGGCAATTTGGACCCTACAAAGGCTAAAAATGGATCCAAAAATTGAGAAAATCTTTATTGTGATTAGATATCTAGAGGAGAACAAGGTAACGTTCGCCTCTTACAAGTTAGAAGACGAAACGGACCATTGGCAATCCATAAAGAAAAGAGCTATGGGCTTAGAGAATGAAGAGATCTTGTAGGACATATTTGTGGAAGCTTTCCTAGACAAGTACTTCCCAACGAGTTTAAGGAAACAAACAAAACATGAGTTCACTTGACTGCGCAAGGGAATCGGACAGTGGTGGAATACAATACCAAGTTCACAAATTTATCCCGTTAGATCCCTCATATGGCTCATGACGGGGCAAGGAAGGTAAGAAAATTTCTACAAGGATTAAATCCGGAGGCAACTTATGATGCTAAAATTGAGGACATATGGAGATGTATTGAGTCGAGCTCTTTTATCTGAAAAGAAGTTAGAAAAGAAAAATTTTTTGAGAAGAAAACCATAAGCTATGGAGGTCAAGGTTTTGGTCAAAATTTGGGGTCAACAGAATCCCACAAGAGATCAAAATCGACGGAGAAAGGAAAAAAGTGTGCTAAAATCTAGAATGTATCGAGCCTCAATCAGTAATGTCTATATGCCCACATTGTGACAAATTTCATAGAAGGAGACCGTACTATAAGATTTTGAGAGCCATAGTGGTTTCCCGGGCATCATAAACAAGAACAAAAGGTGAAAAGGTTTTTAAGAGATTTCTCCCATGCACCCCTTTGATGCTCAAATCAATTAAATATTTTAAATAATTGATGAAATAAATAAATAATATTAATATATTCATCAAGAGAATTTACTAGACTTGATATTTTGAGCGAAGAGGTCGAGGCCTATTGAGACCATGTCATGCTCATTTGAAAGTTAGGAGGATGCTGACATCCTAGTCTCTGCCCAGTTGTGTCTATCTAAGTCTTATATTTTGAACCAATCTAAATCTTAGATCTATACTAGGCCTATTTAGGCCTCAATTTGTGCCTTACATTTGGGCTGGTTTAGCTTGAGTGGTTGTCACGCTATCTGACTAGAAGATCTGGTAGTGGATGTAGAAGGGCTCTAAAAACCCTGTGACAGTGCCATCCAGTGGCCATGGATACCAGGCTTGAGTTGCCAACGTGGGAAGGTCGGGCACAGGTGCAAGTGCAGGTGCAACCAACATAGGAGGTTGGAAGGTAGCCGCAATTAATGAGATGGCGACAGGGTCTAGATAGGTGGTTGAACACCATCCCGTAATATCAGGCGGTGTGAGTCCAGTGGCGACCATAAGGCTAAGCCAAATAACAGCTGATGCTGACGGGCACCATCCGGCAACAGTGGCAGCCAGCAGCTCAAGCACTAGCCAACAGTGATCAGTGTGGCTAGGCATCCACCCAGCCTCTGTCTTCCTCTTCCTTGTTTGGCTCTAGATTTTTTCCTATGCTCTCTTTGTTAGTCTACTTTAAATAGAAACAGATTCGATTCCTTATAAGTAACACGAGTGCGTAACACAAGTTATGTGCCCAATAACTCCCTGCACTGCATGCAGGGTAACTAGCATCCACATAACCTGGCCACATGTGCACAAGTAGACACCTTTGATTGGCTATTTATTTTTGGATAGTCAATCATTTATTTATTTAAATGTTTAATTTTCTCTTATTCGATTTGTTTATTTTTCTTCATCCAAATCCAAATCAGCTATTGTAAACCCACTTTACTGGAACCTAACAGGGAGATTTTATTTAATTTCTTTTGAAGTTTTCTAATAATTTCTGGAATTTATATTTAGTTATTTAATATTTGATGGGACCGACTTTTATTAAACATATCAGGTCCCCTGGTTAGGTACGCAGAATCGGACGTAGGCATGCTCCCGCTGTCGTGAACCTGTCCATCTGTGATCACCTCAGTTTAAAATAATATTCACGAGCTCCTCCAATCCCTAAGATTTTGAAGGGTTTATTTAATTTTAAAAAATAATAGACCCTCCGGTTAATCAAACTCACATGTGATATTTTAAATTTATTTATTTTAGTTCGAACTCACAAAATTATTGAACAAAGTTGGGATTTAAACTTAAGTTTACCTGGTAAACTAGTCAATTTATTTACTATATTATTAAGCAACATAAAATTCAACTTACATATCATATCACCTATGTTAATTATTAATAAATGAAAATGTCATTAATGAATCATAAAAGTAGCTTACTCAATATTATTTATTAATTATCATATTTAATGCGTATCTTGAATTTGAATTTCAATCAAAAAAATTCTAGATTGAACTTTTAAACATTTTGACCTAAACCCTACACGCTATAAATAAAAATAAGACTTTCGATGAATTTACAAATGACTCCCCAGATTATCTCCTAACGTTCAAATCAATAATCACAACCAAATGATCAAGTTAATGAGAGAGTGTGTGAGCGTAAAAGAACAAAAATTTAGACTTCGGAGAAAATTTTGTAGGCAAGTACATTGGATGGTAAAATCTAAATCCTTTTATACAAATTGATTGCTACAAGATTGAATCTTATATATCAAATTAGTCAACTTGTTATCAGATGCTCAAAGAGGTCATAATGGTGACGTTTTTCTAGATTCTTCAATTAAATTTCAATCCCCCTATGGTAAAGAGGTTTGGAATTTATAGATACATAGAAGACTAGGTGTGAATAGTTTTCTTACAATAAAATTACAAGCCACAACTCAGAAATTGGGTTAATCACCGACCATTTCGATCAGCTGCCACCACCTATATTCTAGGTTGTGGATTATGGTGGGTGCCCTTAGCAAGAACATGTAAATTGTGTGTTCTTGATGAACAATTGTTTACGACACAGAATACCAACTACATCTCGAAAGCCAATCGATTGTTTGAAAAAGTAACTCTATACTCACCTTTCTAGTTTAATGTTAACATCTTCATAAAACATGGTCAAATTTTGAAGTCTTAATAATCTAACGGATTGAACAAAATTGTAAGAATTACGGCTGAACTTTACTTATAAACTCCTCCTTAGGTCTCAATCTATTGGATTGTACTCTTGTCGGTCCATGCTAATTGATTGTGGGACTCCTATTACATTTTTTTAGCAAGGCTGATAGGTTCGGCTTAAAATTTTACTGAACCCAACACCAGTCTTCTATCTTTGAAGTTCAAAATCAAGCTACAAGGATTTTTAACAAAGTCCTCCCCATTAGCTTCTATTTTCCATTAAATTTGTTGTTCCTTCCCAATAAATATTGAGCCCTTTGCATCATCATGTCATGGTAGTTATATCTATCACTCACCGTACATTGACTGATCTTCATTGCAAATATTCTCCACATTAGGTTCATACACCAGCTTTTCAAATGGGTTGTAGCCGGTCGGATTGGTAATTCAAACATTGTTTTCAGCTAGTTTTGCTGCTTATAAAAAGGGGTAGGTTTATCTTCAATTTTCTTCACACTTTGCCTTTGGTTCCCATTACTAACGGAGTTTGAATAGCTTTCTCAACCACAATTCTTTTGGACGATCATTTGTCCAAGTTGGAAGGGGAGCAATGGAATTTACATGCGTTGGTAATAAAGATTGTCTTAGCTTCTTTCTTCCGGATAGAAAAATGTCCTAGTTCCCTTCTTTTAAGCAGCATCACCTGTTGGACTGTCCAATCCCAACCAGCGACCGGCGGAAGTCAATGGCCAACGGGCTAATCTTGTTCTTCAGCTCATTCAATACGGGAATGGTTAATGAACTAATGGATAGCCGTAACCACCACCAACACCCAGCCTTCTGATGCCGGACGAATACTTGGGATGGCCTGTGATGATGATTGACCTCCAAGCCAGCTCCTCAACATGCCGATCCACAAAAGAAATTAACTTACCCATTCAAATGCAGTGTTTAAAGCAGATTGATCATGCATTCAGACTGCGAATACTAGCAAAAGTCTTCAAACACTCGTACCACTATTCTTCCTAAATTATCTTATCAAAGGGAATCAGCAGATGTCGCTTCATCTCAACAATAACCTAATTGAGCAACATTTGCTGGTTTTAAAGTTCAAATTCAACAGGATTTACGTCAAATATCAATACATTTAATGTGGCTGAATCACTTAAGCGGATATGATAAAATTCCCTCACTTCACAGTTACCTTATGCAGGAGGTTCCAGACATGCCCGGCGAGGAAGAAGGGAGGTGGGGAGGTGTGATGGGGGAAGAAGACAAGTATCTTATGTACACCATTATCACCACGGAAAAATAACTTCTATAATGCTGAGATAACACTGCATACATCTAACCTTTTTTAGATCCTACAATATTGGATCCTCATGCATTAGGCCATCTTTTGCTACTCTCACAATCTAATCATGGGGCACGTAAAGGAACTTCATCATATATTTCTCACATACACAACTAGGTCAGATATTGGCCTCTGTGTAAACGAAAATATATAAAATGCCGCGTCATTAGCTCATTTGCATACATGAGAAACAGGTTATATCGTATCATATGCAGAAGTAGCAAATTACATATACAGAAGAAGTGCCATCAATAGTCTTACCCAAAGAACCAATGCAGAAGCTATTCCACTATCAACAAGTTATTTTCCATAAGTCCCTCGCCGACAGTGGGGAATTCTGGTGATAGTTGCCACTCTCCATCAACCATGAACTTGATCTCATACCTTTGTTGCAAATGAAATTGCTGGTCAACGAATAATGAAAAGAAGCATGATACTAGCAACAAATGCGGCAATAAACTAAGAACAATACCGTCCAGGCCTGAGGAACAGAATTGTGGAAAATTTTGTATACGAGCCTGTGTACTCTGCCGAAAGGTGTTCTCCCTTACTCCACCCATCAAAACTCCCCATTACTTGCACACTCTAGCACCAATCAAACAAACACCGTAAGTGAAGTAAAAGATACTTCTCTGGTAAGTCAGATTTTCAGTATAAACAACTGACTATTATGAACAATGGAATCACATTTAGCCATACACCCAATGGCAATTCTCATCAACTATTCAAATGTCTGCATGTCTGTAAAAGCTTTGCTGTCACCGATGGTAACAGACTAGAAAGACAGGACATTCTCAATTTCCTTATGAAATTAGGGTCACGAACAAAAAAAAAAAAAAACTTCTAAAAGGGTCAAAAAAAATTTTGCCAGAAGCCTATTTATAAGCAAATTAGCTAAAACAGAGATGGTTAGCTATCATATAAAGAAGATGCATACCAATGAAAATGTACAGAGTGTGGCACCAAATACTAGTACAAAACTATCAGATACTGTAACAAAGAGCTGTCAATTCCACATACATACTACTCCTAAAGAAATTTCTGGCGCTTTACTGTGTATAGGCTTTGGCTCCCAAATATGTTAATCAGTTATTATTAAACAATGAGGGAAGTGAACTATTCATTTAGCACCTTCATATCATGTGGTTATGGAAAAAAATAATCGGCCATTGGTAAACAGTGACGTTTTCATGGGCCCCACTTTTTTTGAACTCATATGAGTGTATGAGGGCAGCTCATCCTAGCCAAACTGTGGATTTCACCACGCTGAATCATAAGTAGGGCCCATTGAATGAGGGTCACATCCAGTCACATCATATTCCAAGTCTATGTATTCCGCTTAGGTAACCATTCGTGCCCCGACAACTTCCATAGTAGCCCAGAGATGCTATTTCCAGCACACATTGAAGCATCGGAGTATTATTCACAGTAGCATCTGTTGGGTTATGGGTCACTCCCGTGTGGGCCCATACCCACTTGATGAGGCGGGTGGAAGTCCATATCCTCACCGCATGGAGAAAGGTCAAGTTGAGCTCGCTAGATGCTCGAGCGGATTTTCCAGAATGGCCGCCGCTCGCCGTGTGCTCGAGACGAGCTCAAGCGGATTTTCCAGACTGCACGTGAAGAAACAGTTTTATGGCCTACGGTTATCAGAATGAAGGAGCTTTGAGAAGCACTTGGATGAATTTAACCGGATATTGACGCAGATGTCTGCTCTTGATGAGAGAATCAATGAGGAGGACAAGGCACTGGTTCTACTGGCCTCTCTGCCGGCCACCTATGATCACATCGTCACGACCTTGCTGTTCGGCAAGGATACCTTAAAGTTGGACGAAGTTATTGCCTCTTTGCTTATGAACAAGTCCAGACGGTCACAAGGGACATCATCGTCTTCTCATTCTGAGGTGCTGGTGACCGAATCCAGGGGAAGAAGTAAAAGTCGCCACCAGAAATCAGGAGACAAAGGACGCAGTAAGTCACGATCCAAATATCAAAACCCGGAGTGCCATCACTGTGGCAAAAGGGGCCACATCAAGAAGCACTGTTACAAATGGAAACGTAAGAATGCTGAAGGTAGTGAGAAAAAGACTGACAAGACTCAGAAGGAAGAAAGAACTACTTTGTTACCGGGACTGATCTTTGGTTGGTGTGCCAAAAGGATGAGGTGGTAAATGGGGCGATCTTGAGACAAGTCAAAGGTGGGCGGTGGTGCTTCACTTCACGTCACGTCGCGGAAGGAGTTCTTCACTTCATACACTCCTGGCGATTTTGGAGTATTGAAAATGGGCAATGAAGCTATGTCTCGTATTGCTGGCTATGGTGATGTGTGTTTCACTACAAGTAATGGAACCAAGTTGCTGTTGAGGGACGTTAGACATGTCCCGGATGTTCGACTGAATCTAATCTCAGCCGGTAAGCTTGATGATTAGGGTTTTTGTAGCACCTTCTGCGCAGGAGCATGGAAGTTAACTAGAGGGTCTCTAGTTGTGGCTCGAGGCAGAAAAGTTTCCAATTTGTATATGTTGCAAGCCTCGATTATAGCGGGAGATATGCATGTTGCTAGAGATGAGGAGCTTTCAGATTTGTGACACCGTCGGTTGAGTCACATGGGTGAGAAGGGCCTGAACAGTTTGGCGAAGAAAAATTGTCTTCGGAGTATAAAGACAGCTCAGCTAAAGACTTGTTCTCATTGCATGGCTGGAAAGCAACGACGGATCTCATTCAACGGCAATTCATCTACAAGGAAGACTGATCTTCTTGAATTGGTCCGCTCCGACATATGTGGCCCATTCAAGGTGAAGACTCTTGGAGGTGCACTCTACTTCATCACATTTATCGATGACTGTTCTGGAAAATTGTGGGTGTATCCGCTGAAATTGAAGGATCAAGCTCTTATGTTCTTCAAGCACTTTCATGCTCTGGTTGAGAGGCAAACGGGGAAGAAACTGAAATACATCCGAAGTGATAATGGTGGGGAGTACATCGGAGCTTTTGATGAGTATTGTCGATCTCATGGAATTCGTCATCAAAAGACTCCACCGAAGACACCGCAACTGAATGGAGTAGCCGAATGGATGAATGGGTCTTTGATGGAGAGGGTCCGATGTGTGCTTTCGGAGGCGAAGCTCCCTGGATCGTTTTGGGGGGAAGCCTTGAGGGCCGTGGCTCATGTCATCAACTTGTCACCACACGGTTCCTTGAACGGTGAAGTGCCTGAAAAGATATGGATTGGAAAAGATGTATCCTACGATCACTAGCGCGTATTCGGATGCAAGGTCTTTGTTCACGTTCCCAAAGATGAAGGGACCAAGCTGGAGTCAAAGACCAGACAGTGCATATTTCTCGGTTACGGGGAAGATGAGTTTGGGTATTATGTATGATCGATTGAGAAAAAAGTTGGTTCGATCTAGGGATGTCGTGTTTGTTGAGAACGAGACTATAGAGGATATCGGAAAGACTCGAGTTTGTCTCCAAGAATGATGACAAATGCACGTGAATCGATCTTCCGCGACACTGCTCACGAGAATAAAAACAAGACAATCTTCAAGATGAAGAAGATCACGAGGACCGCAGCGTGCGAGAGTGATGAGGATGAGGCTATTCCTCCTGACACTGCAGAGCCTATCGAGCCTGTTCCACTTCGACGATCCACGAGAGATCAAAGACCCCCTACTCATCATCGGTAGAGGAGTATGTGTTACTCATGATGCAGGGGGAGCCCGAATGCTTTGAGGAAGCTATGGAGGATGAACACAAGGCGGAGTGAATAGAAGCTATGCAAGAAGAGATGGCATCATTGTATGAAAATCACATTTGAGTTGTGAGGCTGAAGGAAGAAAAGCATTGAAGAACAAGTGGGTCTTCGAGGATTGAAGGCGATGAAAATACTCCAACCGAGGTACAAAGCAAGACTGGTTGTAAAGGGCTTCAATCAACGAAAGGGTATTGACTTTGACGAAATCTTTACACCAGTGGTAAAGATGTCTTCCATTCGAGTGGTGTTCGGCTTAGCTGTTGTTCTTGACTTGGAGGTAGAACAGATGGATGTGCGGATAGCGTTTCTTCACGGTGACCTTGAAGAAGAAATCTACATGGAGCAACTGGAGGGATTCCTTGTCAAGGGGAAGGAGAACTTGGTGTGTCATCTTAAGAAGAGTCTGTATGGCTTGAAACAAGCACCAAGGCAATGGTACAGGAAGTTTGAGTCTGTCATGGTCAGTCAGGGCTATCAGAAAACGACATCGGATCATTGTGTTTTTGTTCAGACTTTCTCAGAGGATGATTTTGTTATTCTTCTGCTCTATGTGGATGATATGTTGATTGTTAGGCGTAATACTTCTCGGATCACGGAGCTAAAGTGACAGCTTGGGAAATCCTTTGCTATGAAGGATTTGGGACCGGCGAAGCAAATTCTGGGAATTAGAATATTTCGCGACCGCAAATCAAGGAAGCTGTGGATGTCACAAGAGAGCTACGTGGAGAAAGTGCTTCAACGTTTCAACATGAAAAAGGCAAAATCAGTGAGCACACCGCTGGCCAATCACTTCAAGCTAAGTACTCATCAATGTCCCTCTACTGAAGATGAAAAGGCACGTATGAAAGGTATACCCTACTCTTTAGCCGTGGGTAGCCTAATGTATGCCATGGTGTGTACAAGACCGGATATAGCTTATGCTGTTGGAATTGTCAGCCGTTTCTTATCAAATCCCGATAATGAGCATTGGTCCGCTGTAAAATGGATTCTGAAGTATCTTCGAGGAACTTCTAAGCAGTGTTTGTGCTTTGGAAGCAACGAGCCCCTGTTGGTTGGATATACTAATGCAGATATGGCGGGTGATGTTGACTCTCGGAAGTCTACTTCGGGATACTTAGTTATGTTTGCAGGAGGAGCTGTTTCCTGGCAATCGAAATTGCAGAGATGTGTTGCTCTTTCCACTACTGAAGCGGAACTCATTGCTATTATGGAGGCAAGCAAGGAGATGCTATGGATGAAGAAATTCATTCGGGAACTTGGTCTCAAGCAGAAACGGTATGTGTTGCTTTGTGACATTCAAAGTGCGATTCATCTTAGCAAAAACTCATCTTTTCACGCCAAATCAAAGCACATTGATGTGAGGTATCAATGGGTGCAGAATGTTATTGATACGGGTTCATTGGTGTTGGAAAAGATCGGGACCGAAGAGAATGGATCAGATATGATGACCAAGACATTACAAAAGGGGAAGCTTGCAACTTGTTGTGCTATTGTCAGGATGACGGTGTATGGCCCCACACAGTCGTGAGGGAAAGTTTGTTGGGTTATGGGTCACTCCCGTGTGGGCCCATACCCACTTGATGAGGCGGGTGGAGGTCCATATCCTCACCGCATGGAGAAAGGTCAAGTTGAGCTCGCTAGATGCTCGAGCGATTTTCCCAGAATGGCCGCCGCTCGCCGTGTGCTCAAGAGAAGCTCGAGCGGATTTTCCAGAATGTGCCCCACTCACTATGTGCTCGAGAGGCCCTCGAGCAGGCGCCGGTGATATAAAACGTGGGACTTTCGTTTTTAGGGTTATGAAATCATTTTGACCGTCGTTCCAGAGAAGAGAAAAGAGAGAAAAGAGAGAGAAGAAGAAGAGGAAGAATTGAGCCTCCGTTCGGGTTTTCAATCAAGTTCCAGTCTTCGGTGATCCCACGTACGAGATTCTTGCTGCCGTGAAGAACGTCTCCCGGGTTCCATCTCTTCTCTTATTCTTTATACTTCTTGTACGGGCTGTCCACAATTAGTTGATGTTGTTTTTCGTGATTTGGGGTTTGTATAACCGATCAACTGCTGATAGTGAAAATTTCGGACTCTGTGTCCCGTGGTTTTTCTCCCTCGTTTCATAGGGAGTTTTCCACGTAAAAATTGCGTCTTTCTTATTTGTGTGTGTTGTTCGTGTGCTTGACATCGTCTATCACGTATTTTATCGCAGTTCAAACAAGCTTTTAAATCTAACAGCATCACCTGGGCACCATGATGATTTGCCATGCATGTCTGCAAGGCTCCTGGCACTCAAGTAGGAGCTAGGCTGCAATGTATAAGCATGGGAGTCGAGTACAAAGTGAAAAAGCACGTTTTGGTGCTAACGAGTTTTGACCCCGAAAATTATAGCGGAAGCAACAATAAATAAATATCCAATACACGTAAAGGATATTTAAATCTAGATGATAACGAGATAACAAGCATGCACGATACAAATAATAGGAGCAATAAAGATAAAGACCCGATGTTTGGTGACGAAGTGAAAACTCAATACCCACGGTAATCGAGAAAAACACTCCGGGCTTCAACGGCAAGGGAAGCAATGCACTATGAAAATCAACTTACAGACCGGGTGGTAACGACGCGCTAACCTAGCCGACTTACTCCCGTCACGTGATCCCTACCAAGGAACTCCTTGGATTTGCCCACGGCAACGGAACCAGACACCTTCCGGTCTTCACGTCAATCTTCCATCTCGTACCACTTGAATTGCCAACCACGATCGGATCTCCTTCTTCACGAACCAACGTCTCCAACGAAGGTAGAAGGATGAAAGTTTGAATGAAAAAAGAAAAAGAAAATGGTGAGAAAACTCTCTAGAACATGAAGATCAAAGTTATGTCTTTTGGTTTTCTCAAGAGAAGCTAAATCAATTGAGCATGTAAGGCTTTCTTCTCAAGTTTAATGGCTTCACAAGATATCAATGGAGGCTCTGGCGTGCTTAGGGTTTGAAGAAAATAAGGTATCAATTTATAGTGGAGCCAAAAACGCGTTTGAAAATTCTGCCCATTGGGCCGGTGCTCGAGCAGGGCTCGAGCGTGCGGCGAGCGGCCGTAGGGTTTCGTGAGAAACCCTGCGGGGGCTCGAGCGCGCAGCAAGCGGGCCCCCTACTGGATTTTCGGCTCGAGCGATTCTCGAGCTCCTGGCGAGCCGGGGACGTTCTGGATTTTAGGCTCGAGCGGGTATCGAGCGAGAGGCGAGCGGGAAGGCTTAAGGCGGGCTTGAGCGAATGGAGGGCGGACCGAACGGACTTTAACCCGACAACCCACAACCTGACATCAATACAATAATACATATGGTCACGGAATATGCCAATAAAACAAATGTCTCTAACACAAAGAGAGCGACTGATACAAGCAAAGTAACCTAGGGGCAAGATGAGTTGCCTACAATTGAAGAGTCATCCAAGCCTGCCAACTTGCTCCAAAGCTTCAGGATGAGCTTACACCCTTTCTAAAAGGGTGTGTATCTCAAATTTCTCTCTACAAGCAACACCACTTATTATCATAAGATGAACAGTAACTTCAATACGAGCAGGACATACCCAAAATTTGAACTTTTTTCACCAATCACCATTTTGTGAATCTGTGTTTTCCTTATGCAAGAAATACGAGGTCAGAATATACTTTCAAATCTGGGTCAATCCAAGATTGGCAACCAGAGATGAATGACATTCAAGATGATGAATTCAGACTCCAAAAGTTTATTTAATCATATGCAACATTCATCATGAAGGCAGTGGGATCAAGCAGCCAAAGTCCATCATATTCAGTGGAAGTAAAATTGTAAAGAATGTGGGGAAGAAGCCCATTTCCATGCCTACCTCTGCCATGCCAATCCAGAATAAGGGAACCTCCCTTGACTGCGCTGCTTCCACATCCTTTATCTGCTCCTTTAATTTTTCCTGTACAACTGAAAAAGTTCCAGAGCTTTTTATTTCTTGGCAAATTGAGGCAAAACACCTGCATAAAAGCAAATTCCCTTCTGTACATTCCATTACCGAACAATATCAGACTTTTTTTTTTTTGTTTTGGCAAATTGAGACAAAACACTAGAATAAAAGCAAATTCCCTTCTGAAGTTCCATTACTGAACGATATCAGACAAAACAAAAATTATGCACGTAAACAAAATTTCCCTACATTGCAAACATGTTTCTTTAGTTTGAACTTGTGATCTTTAAGTTTCAATGAAGCAGCCTAATCATTACATTAAGGCTAAGA